>JAMXBD010000697.1:0-721195 GCA_024138025.1 Combretum micranthum
TTAATTTTTTTCCCACACTCAAATTCTTAAAATAATTTTCAACAACTACTTGGGACATGATTTTTTCCAAAGCAAATATTATACATATACATATCTATACAACATACAACAGGAAAAAAAAAACGTCGGCGTTTGAATCATGCTACAAAATTATTCTAACAACACATACAATCGACATTCAACAATGCAGTATGAATGATTGAAAAAAAAAAAAGGAAAATACGTGGAAATCCAACCTCAACATTCGCCATTCGCCGTTCGCCACCGGTGGTTTTGCTACGAAACTCCTCCTACCCAACAAATCACAATACAATCAACTTCGGACAAATGGGGATGAGCGATTACGGTCGATTTGTGGATTTCGTCCGCAAGAAATCGGCAAAAAATCGTAATTTGCGATTAGGGTTCCGGGAGCAAAAGAGGGAAATGGGGAAGAAGAAGACGCGCGCAAAGGTTTAAATCCGCTGACCTCGTCTCTTGGAGAGACAAGATTAATCACTAATGACCTCGTCTCTTTAAGAGACGGGGTCATTAGAGTAATGAGACCTCGTCTCTTCTTATGACCTCGTCTCTTCAAGAGACGAGGCCATGTTGCCTAAAATCGGGAATAATTTTTTCTGATGGCATTTTCATAATTAATTTCAAAAATATTAATATTTTATTCCTTTTCCCTATTCAATAGATCATACATTTCAAATGTATAAACACGTAATTAATAACTACTAAGTATATTTTGATATATAAAATAGGCTAAAATTTTCTAATATAACTACCATTCGTAATTTATAAATATTTTTTAGACTTTTTTTGTGAAAATAGCTTTGGTTTTAAAATTAATTACTAGAGTATTACATAATCAAACTTGTTTAGCAAAATGGAACAGTAAACTGGGAGTTGATACATAACTTGTCATAGTTCATAAATGCAAGTTACCATTAGCACTTGCACTTCCTAAACGCAACACGTTAAAAAACACGTGTATTAAATGTGATCTTGGTGATCTATTTTTATAGTTGAATTGTCATAAATCCCACTTTAGTAATTTTTTTTAGGAGGCACTCTTCACTCAATATAGCCACATATTAAAAAATGATTGGTACTTACCTATGACATGTATATTAATATTTTTTTTGTTAATTTAGAATCTCTCTTTAAATTATTTACCAAAATAAATCTAGTTGAAATTAATTGTCAAAATAGTGTACAAAAATTGCATGTTTAAGACACATTATAAGTCATTGAATAGGATTTGTATGTACAAAATGCAAG
Organism: Combretum micranthum; assembly: GCA_024138025.1. Lineage (NCBI taxonomy): Eukaryota > Viridiplantae > Streptophyta > Magnoliopsida > Myrtales > Combretaceae > Combretum > Combretum micranthum. The sequence continues at coordinate 1,270 of JAMXBD010000697.1, forward strand.
ATATATCTCTTATTTTGAATTTTTTTTGTCAAATTAGAATAAAATTTTAAACTATTTACAAAATAGGCATTAAAACAAATTAATTGCTGAAGGGGGTGATGTCAAAAATATACCCTAACTTTCGCAAAAAGTTCAATTAGGTACATGAATTTTTGTTTTAAACAATCTGATTCTTTAAATAAGTTTTCTTGTGCATTTTTCCAACTCAATAAGCTTGCTTTGAAAGTTCTAGAAGTGAATCCAAACCTTGGTAAAATTTGCGTGGGGAGAGTGTGTAATTTGCAAATTCCCCTTAATTAAATTCAATTTTTTCAATTTTCCTCACAACTCATGCATCGAGCTTTTAGTAATTATGAACTCTTCACTTAAGTTAACAAACGTTATCTCCCAAGAGGGCACCCTAAAGGCTTAGTTGCTAGGTATACTAAATAATGCCTTTTAATTACCCCAAATGACAATAAAGTGGTTTCCTTAGTTAGTAAGTCTTAAGCCGGATGACCTTGGGCTACTGGATTTTAAAAGGATCCCTTTGAATATCCACTACTCTAATAAAACAAGGGCTCGTTGTCATAGAGGTGGGCAAGTGGGTTAAACAAACTAACCAACCCAGCCCATTCGATCCGTGGGTTAAAGGGGATAAAATTACTTAACCCTAACCCAACCAACTTTGACCCATAGTTAAACGAGCTAACCTACTTCTTGACCCATTTTACACATTAAATAAAATGTATGTTATAAGGACCTGGATTCGCTACTTAGATAAAATGTGCAAATTCAGTACTTTAGCCATGCGTAACCTTTAGGATTACATGTAAGGCTATATGTAGAAAGAAAGTTTGTAGTCTTGTAGAATTGCTTGCCTAATGTGTCATAAGGATCGTTGATAACATCTCATAAAAAGAACTTTATACATAATATTACAAATTCCTTATCTCTCTTATATACAAGACAAAATGATTACTACATATATATATACACAAACATAAGAGCTTCTAAACTTAAGCTCTAGGTCATACTTAAAATAAAATACATATAAGTTATCAAAACATCTAACAACTATTACATTAGTTTAAAAACATATTCCTCGTAATTATTACAAAAGATTTTCCTTCATAGAGGTCGGGGTTCCTAATCATCTCAGTCGTCCAAAAAGTCCTCAAAATTGGTTCTATAACCCATCTGAGTATAAAACTCATCATCTTCAACACCTGAAATAGAAGATTATGAGCTAAAGGCCCAATACATAAGTAACATAAAAACATATGAAGTGATGGGCACACTTAAACTATTTGTAGTGCTTCAACCATTGATTTATTATTTAATAATTAGGTTTGTCAATCAACAAATGAGTATTCAAACTCCGGAACAAGCCACTGGGAAGTTGGGGATCCTGAGTGTTGACACAATGCTCGGGAGATTGATATAGGCAACCCGAATACCTATATCTCCTAGAAGATATTACCGATAAAGAGAAAAGTAATTTCATCTAAGGTTAATAGTCATTACTCAACTTAATCCATAATATCACCTAGCTCAATCGGTCCTATAAACATGAACTAAATCATATTATTTATTCTTAAGAATAAGTAAATGTTACACTAATACTATTATCCCTATCAAATACCCACCGAGCCACTTATAAAAGTCATGGCATCATGATAGGGATGGCCTAAGCGCATGAATTACTATGTTTGCTCGGACAAGGTTGCCGCTTCCCGTACTAAATTCAACGACATCAAGCATAATCAATAAAAGCATTTATTAATCCATTGCAATTAATATTAATTTTAGACATGCCTATCCTAGGTAAATAACAACTAAGTTACTGTGTACCTGAAGTATCTCTCAATAGATTAGCCGATGCACTCAATAAAGGATGTGAATTTATTGCAAGAAATTTATTTCATAACAACCATCACTAACTCTAAATTGAATATTAATCACAATTATTTGCTAAGTACTAACATTCATCAAATCAAATAAAACTCATATAAACTATAACTTAAAATTCATACATACAATAGATTCATACAAGCTTTTTAATTAATCATAAAACTAAATAACGAATAAGGAAACAATTAAAATTTATGCTTTGATACTTTTAGAACTTGCAAAAACTTTCAACATGAAAGTTATAGATCTCTTTTTAAGTTTTTTATAGCCTTTTGGATTGCCTCAATCCAAGTTTGGATGAAAAAAGTTATGATCAAAATATTGTGATTAGATGCTAGCAAAGGAAAAGTCACAGCGTGATTCTCCAAAATGCAACACCAGATGCTTTTAAGGGAAGAGTCATGCTCATGATTCTCAGGTTTTCAAATTTTATAATAATCTCAAGGCTAATAAGGGCTGTATCACATGCGTGATTTTGAAAAATCTTCAAAACAAAGTTCGTTTTGGCCTAAATCACGCCCGTGGTTCACAAAATTTTGAAGACCCAAGGCTACTAAGGACATAGTCACGCCCGTGATTGACATATTTCAAGGGGTTACGAAATACCCTGTTTTTCAAACTCCATTTTATCATCTTTTCACACATCTTACGTCAATCTAAACACTACAAAAGCATCACACAACTACCACATGTACTTAACAACTTAAAACAAGTATAAACTCCACTTCTCAACATTAAACAACTCTCAAACACTAGTTAACACCAATCAAACTTTTCATCTCCACATTCACCAACTCAAGCATACACAAAACAACTCCAATACTCATCATAACTCATCTAACTCTAATGCTTCAACTCAAAAAACATTATAGCTTACAATAACCTATTTACTACAACTTCAAGCATCCAAAAGCTTTGTCAACAACTTAACATAATAAGATTACTTGTAATCTACCATAAACTAACTTTTGACAGAAATTTTTTAAAATAAAGAGGTAATAATCATCACAAAAAGACGTGCAAGCTTACCTTAACTTATAGATGATGAGTGAGAGTGAATTCTTGGTGAATTGAGCAATGAAACTTGATCAGAAGGTTAGGAAAATGGGCTTCAAATTTCCTACGAAATTTTTGTCTATTTTAGGTTTGTTTTTTGTTGTTTTTTTTATGTCTATTTTTGTGTTAAAAATGAGGCTTGATATTATCCCTTAAGTGTTGAATTTGGTGTTATATTTTGGAAGGAAAGTAAAAAGGCTTAGGCTTGGGTTTTTTAATGTGTGTGGGGCTTAGCTTTGCTTAATAATTAGCTTCGGTTTTAGACTCAAAAATCTACTATGTTTACACTTAAACACATGTACCCCAAATTAACATAATTCAACAAACATATGTACATTACTAAAATTTCACTAACACACACAATATACGACACTATATCAACTCAAATTTATATTAACTAAATCAAATACACAATTCATCGCAATTGATGAATCCTACGACACATCTCATTTTATTAACTAATTATCCACTATAATTTGTATATTTCAAACAAACACATTATATGTGTATTCAAACTAACTATGCAACGAATTTTGATATTTTATATATAGTAAAAAAATTAAGTTTTGCAGGGTTCCAAACATATAAATGATTAATTTCATTATTATTATAATTACTTATATATTAAAATAAATATTTTAAAATAATTTTATTATATACCATATTTCATTTTAAACAATAAAGATATACTTAAAAAAAATGTTATGATGCATATACATTGATTTGTCTTTCTCTATTAGAATTAATACATAAATTTAAGCTCGAGTATGAAAAACCAATAATAATACTGTGTTAATAGTTATTTCCCCCACTTTTCAAAAAAAAAAATTATATAAGTGGCCTAGTGGACCAACCCATGGGCTGGGTAAAATTGTCCTACTTTTAAATAGGTTGAAAAAAGTTGGCCCTAGCCTATTTTTAAAGTGGTTAAACAGGCTAACCCATGGGCCATAACCCACTTGCCCACCTCTCCTCATTGATACCTATAATTTGGATGAGCCATTAGAGTAAAAGACATATTTAATTTTTTCATATATATATATATATATATATATATCAATAGCCCAACTTAAGTTCATCTTATTTTAAGAAAAGTACCAAGACACAATTTCATTTGAGCATCCGTTAGAAATTATAGTGCTCTCAATTTTTCAATGAATGGGTATACTTAAATATTAACTTAAAAAACAATCGCTTAAGCCCTAAATAGCGAGCTTGATCTAATTCCAACTCCAAATTTCAAACCTAAATAGTAAGTAACTTTTCCTCACATGATTTTGTCATTTCATTCCAGCAAAGTGTAATAAGCACAAGACTTCAAAAAGTTAAATTCTCTTAAAATAGGAAAAAATTCAGGCTAATTTAGAAAATCCAAGTTAAATTTGTAGTAGTTCTAACTATCATTCATATGAATGCAGCGAGGATTACAAAATTCTTAAGTGTAGTTAATTTATTTTTCCATTAGAAGCAACTAAACAATTATATAATTATATTAATTACAACACAATCCTTAAGCAAGGAAATTTTCAAAATTAATTCAAGCTCACCCTTGTTTCCCTTTCATTCCTCTCCCACACTTAATTAAAGATATTGTCCTCAATATTGCAAGGTAAGCAAAAGTAAAGAGACTGAAAGAGAAAAAAGGACAAGGATGTTGAATTTGTGTATTAGATGTGAATTTTGACGAAATAATTAGTTGCACATCAACTACTTAATTATGTTAAACTACACTTAATAGTCAAACAATTTAGATAAACAATAATGTGTATGTGTGTGTGTTTTGTGTATATGTTGTTCTCTAGAGTTTGTGCAGGTGCAAAATAAACCAACAAGAGTATAAGTCTCTGAGCACAGCCTTGATCATGGCTTTCATTGAGGGCTCAACAAGACCACTTATTAAGGCATGAAAAGGTTAAATCCAATGCTCGAGAATTTCAAATCAAGGCACGTTAAGCACCTATTTGATCGAAGGTTAAATCAAAGGTAAGACAAATCTAAGGTGCGATAAAGAAACAAGACACGACAAGTTTTAAGCGCAACAAAAACCAAGGCACGATGGTTTTAAATACTAGCTGATGTGGCATGAAAGAGTCATTACACGCATTTAATGCTTGACGATTGTAAGACGTTATCTTTAGTAGACATTTAAATATTTTGAGATATATAAATGCTCCCCTTATAGATCAAAGAAGTGTAGTAGAAGTAGTTAAAAAGCTTTCATTTGCGAACAAACAAATCAGAAAATTCTCTCATTATTTTCGTACTCTTGTTCATTAATTTGCAAAATCTGTAAACAGAGAGAAAATCAAATTAGTATTCTACCCTTATCTTTTGAAATAGAAGAATATATTTTATTTCTCGAATGTTGTAAATTGTGTATTGATCTATTTGAGCTAGTGTGATTGAGATTAATCAAGTGTGTGAGATCCTCTGATTTGAGGCAATTTGGATGATTATGGAGAGTAAGAAACAACCAAACTCCATGTTATTGCCATATATGTTGTTATTAAAGTTTAAATTGATCTATTATACCAAAATTTATTGTTTGAGCATTTAGATCAATACTCAATTTATACCCCATTGATATTTTTTTGTGCATTTTCATTTGGTATCAAAGCCTTGTCTCTAATTCTTTGTGCTTAATTGCATTTAGAGTAAAGATCATAGCATTAAATACACTAGGGTTTTGTAAGGACCCGATATGTACTATATTAAAATATAACATGTCATGTCCCCCAATATATATAATATACGGACACATTATATGTAAGGTTGTTTGAAAAGGGATTGTTTATGTGAATTGCTTGTTTAACCTCGTTAAACTTAGAACCCATAAAGAGTAGATACTTTAATACATTAACATATAGATACCAATATCATGGTATCTTAAAGTCTACAAACATATATTACATACAATAAGGAATTTAAATAGAAACTTTATATTACAAACTTAGGCTTACATGGAAGCCAAGTCTATACTATTATAACTTTTCAAAAACAAGCTTAGTCTAATCTTTCTTTCCAAGGGAAACAACAAGGTTAGTCCAAGAATCTTAATTATCGCACTCATCCAAAAAGTCTTCAAAGTTGTCCATAACCCAAGGAATCATAGAATTCATCATCTTCAATACCTGAAATAGTAAAAGTGAGCCAGGAGCCAAGTACACAGTAATACAAGCAAATACAATGAGGCATACACTCATAAACTAATGCAAAGCATTCATAATCTAGCTCTCTTTAATTAAGTCAACAATACAACATTGAAGTATTTAAACTCGAATTCGATCCTAGGGGAGCTGGGGGTCCTGAATAACCATAGCTACTCAAGGGATTGATATAAGTAGTCCGAATACTTATATCTCTGATAAATCCTCATAATGAAAAAGTAATTTCCTCTAGGGTTTACAGTCATTATTAACTTTACTTAACTTAATCAATAATATCACATAATTCAATCATCCTCATAAACGTGAACTAAATCATATTGTATCATTTTAAGAATAAGCAAATGTTATAATGATACGATACTCCCTATCATACTGCTAAGCACTAAAGAGAGATTATTGCATCACAACTAAGTGCCTAAGCACCTAAACTATCATCTTAACCTCATTAACTGGGTTGCTGCTCTCGGATCGGATTCAACGACGAAAAACACAACCAATTCAAACCATTTTTAATTCCACTTTAATGAAGTTGATTTAGAAACACATATTTATAATAATTAAAAATCAACAATCACATTACTGTGTACCTTGATAACTAGGCTTATCAAGCAAAAGTCTAGTATTCAAACTCAGTCGAGTACAAGAATTTGTTAAAGAAATCATTCTACATAAAACATGGTTTATTCACAATCACTCACACAATGTGTGTGTATATATTTCACTTCAAAAATATATATATATATATATTATGTCAAATATCACTATTTCTCAATTGAATGTAATCATGATTAGTTTCTAAGTATTTAACATTTATTAATCACAAATCAACTCATATAATAACATAACTTAGCATTAATACTCATAGTGGATTCATATAAGCTTTTCATTTAATCACAAACTAAGAAACAATTAAAGAATAACATATAAAGTAATGAAATCATCACAAACAAATTTAATTAATAATAATCTTTTTTAAAGAGTACACCAGCTCAAAGTCGGCAGCGTATGTGTTAAAGCTGGCGGTGTACGGATCAAGGCCAGCAGTGTAGAAAGAGATACAAATTCAACACAAAGGTTAAAGAGCGCAACACCCCTCCAAACATGCCTTTTCTAAGGTCGTTTGGGTCCATATACCCTCCAAACAGGTCGTTTCTAAGGCTGTTTGGACCTAAAGAAAACACACAAAACTCCATAAACGCTACACCCTCGCTACAGGCTGTTTCAAGGCCCGTTTGCACCTAAGGAAAACACACGAAACTCACTTGAGAGCGCAACACCTCTTCCCATAGGCCGATTTTGGGGACATTTGCACCATATAGTCCCCAAACAACCCTCCAAACACCCCGTTTGATAGGATATTTGGACTTTTTCGCATTTGCCTTGTTTCAAACTCAAACTTTACACACTTTTCACTACTCTAACCTTACTCTAAGGACTATACAAACATCATACAACATGTCTTAATCATTTAACAATACAAATAAAGTATAAGCTCCACTTTAACAACATCAAACAACTCTCTACATCACTCAACATGAATTAACTCATTCATTACCAACTTTCATTAACTCAAGATACTCAAACAACTCATACACACACCACAATTCCTCCATCACAACTTATATATTTCCAAACACTTCAAAAGCTCATATAACTTCATTAGTTAATATGAATCATGAAAATCACATTCAAATCATTATAAACCTGCTAGAACAAGAAATCTTCCTTATGTTGAAAACAAAGAAAACTACAACTATTAAAGCATGCAACTAACCTTAAGAAGCTTTAACTTGATAATCGAGTATTAAGGAAGACGTTATTGACTTGTGTAAGAAAAATTGAAAAGAGAACATGGTATAATATGGAACAAAAGCACCGTAGCATAGGGTCTGTTTTGGATGTATGTTTTGGAGTTGTGATTTTTTGATAAAAGTAAATTGTGTTTATCCTTTACACTTTGACTTTAAGGGCAGCTACTAAAGGAGAGTAAAAGCTTGCGTTTTAAGCCAAAATTTGCTTTTTTTTGCTTGGTTTGGGCTAAAAATTTGCTATGTTGGGTTTAAGTTTGGTTATTGGTTTTGTTTTTTAAAAAATCAAAGTTTAGCATCATTAGAACAATAATCAACATAATTACCAAAGTTCACTAACACATTGTTCTATTTATAAGACCTATAACTTCTCAATCATATTTGTATTCAATAACTATAATTTCATCAACTCAAACATATATAACACATTTCACTCACCAATCATAAAATACACTATTAATAATAATTCACATTAACACATTAATTTGTAACATGTTTAAATTTCCAACTAAGATATTCACCAAAATTTCATATTTAAAAAATATTACATATTCTCATCAACCAAACACTCAATAAAACTTCATAATTTAATTAAATCAAATTGTATATATTGAGAATTAGGCTATTTCAGTTTCTAGAAAAAAGCTATAGATAAACTACATCTTTTAAGTGGGGGAAAATACCCTTATTGAAAATGTAAAAGGAAAATCTTTCTAAAAGCACAAAATAAACTAGTATAGAATGTAATAGAAAATGCCCTTTTGATTATTGAAGAAACGAAAAAAAAAAGATTATAAAGAAGAAGATTGAAAAAGATTAGATTTAAATGAAATGGCTACGAAGATATTGCATTATAAGTTAAATGAAAGTGATTTTAATAGAGTTGTACATGTAAGTCTACTAAAGATATACGAGATGAATTAGAAAAGACTTACGAGAAACTTCAAGAGTAAGAATATAAAAATAAGTATTTTACATGGACTAATTGAAAATTTCAAAATGCTTCCAAATAAATCTAAATAAATCTATAAATAAGATGCATAATAGATTTATCAACATCATAAATCTCTTAAGTGTGCTCATAAAGGATTTCACTAACGTGGAATTAAATTCTAAACTACTTAGGTTCCTACTCAAGGATTGGGAGACAAAGAGAGCTGCTATTGAAAAAGCACAAGATTTAAGTACTATGAGCAAAGAGGAACTTCTTTTAGCTCTCAAGACACATGAGCTAATTGAGAATAAGGAGAGGAATCAAATAAGAAGGCCATTGTTTTAAAAGCTACAAGTCATGGTTCCAATGAAAAAGATAATGACGATGATGATGATAATGATGAGGAACTTGCCTTGATGGCCAAAAGATTCAAGAAGTTCATGAGATTCGATAACAAGACAAAAATAAAGGATTATGACAGTAATTCCTCAAGATACAAAAAGGAAAAGAAGGATGTGATAACTTCTTGCAAATATCACAAGCCATGACACATTCAACAATACTATCCAGTGCTCAGGAAAGCATGCAAGGGATCAGAAAAGAAGCTCTCATCACTACTTGGAGTGATGATGACTCAAGTAACTCGGATGAGAACGTGTGTTTCACGGTATTGGATGATGGAAGTAAGTTCTCCATCTCCCCTTCTTATGATGAAATTTGTGAAATATACGATAAAGTGTAGCGGGTTAATAAGAATGGAGAAAAGGAATATCATGATTAAAACCTCGGATGAAAGCAGGAGAAGAGTTAGATGAATTTAGAACTAAGCATGAGGAGGCTAAAATGGAAAATGAAAAGCTACATGGAGAAATTGATATTTTAAAATTGGAAAATAATAAGATAAAATAATAAATGTTAGAAGCTGAAAAGAAAAAATGATGAATGAGCAAGATTAATGAGAAACTAACAATTGAAACTGATTTGCTTGGTATTGAAGTTAAAAACCTTAAATAATGTTGAATGTGATGGTAGTAGCAATGATGAAATTTTGAAAGAACTAAGAAGTAATAATATTGTATTAAAAGCTATCTTGGATGATTCAAAGGTAACCATAGCCAAGTTACCAAAGGAAAAAAGAACTTGAGCATAGTTATTGGAAATCAAATGTGTAATTCAAATAAATATGAAATTGGCTATAATAAAGAAAACAGCTGCAAGTCCTTAAAACTGATTATAAAAGCCACTCATGGGACATGCAACTATTGTAGCAAATAAGTCATATTGCACACAATTATGCAATAAGAATAATAATGCATTTAAATCATAAAAACAAGCTAGTTTGGATTCTTAAAAGAGAAATCCCTACTACATCTAACAAAAAGGACCTAAGTTCAAATGGGTACCAAAGAAATAATCCCCTATTTTTTAGGTATCTTCTAATGGAAATAACAAATGGTACTTAAATAGTGGCTACTCTAGGCATATGATTGAAGATGCATTCAAGTTTACAACTTTAGACTTGAAAGATCAAGGAAGTGTCACATTCGAAGATAATCGCAACTTTTTTTTCTAGAAGAAGTAACATTCTAGTAAATAGAAATTTAATTGTTAAGAGTGTGCTATAGTTGATGGTTTAAAGCAATCTACTTAGTGTTAGTCAATTATGTACACTTTTTTGTAAATAAATGTTGTATTGAAAGAATTGGCAATAATTAAGCTTATTTTGAATGGTATAGACAAAGAAATATTTACAAAATCAATCTAGATGATTTCAACTCATCAAATGAAACCTATCTTTAATCTTAAAATGATAAAAATTGACATGGCATAGAAAATTGGGACATTCTAGCATGAATGTAATTTCAAAAGTTGTTAAAAAAGAGTCTCATCAAAGGTTTACCAAAAATAAATTTTCAAAATGACAAGATTTATCAAGTATGTCAACAAGGAAAGCAAATTAAGACTTCTTTTAAGTCAAAGTATGCTATTTTCACTTTTAGGCAATTAGAACTATTGCATATGAACTTGTTTAGTCCTACTAAAACTCTAAGTTTAGGAGGTAAAAAATATGTTTTGGTTATTGTCGATGACCTTAATAGATATACATGGACTTTCTCACATCTAAACACTAAACAAATAGTGTCTTTTGTAGATATTGCAAAAAGTTCAAAATGAAAAAGGTCTTAACATTGTGTCCATCCAAAGTGATCATGAGAGAGAATTTGAAAATTATGAAATAGGTGATTATTGTAGTAAAACTAAAATTGAACATACCTTTTCAGCACCTAGAATACCATAGCAGAATGGTGTAGCTGAAGGAAAAAATAGAACCTTGATTGAAATGCTAAACTAATGTTGTGTAAAAATCTACCTAAATACTTGCAAGCTGAATTTATGAACATTGCATGTTATACATAAAATAGAGTTTTCATAAGATCGATTCTCAAGAAAACCCCTATGAGCTTTGGAAAGGAAGAAGACAACATCTCTTATTTTTATCCTTTTGGCACTAAATTATATCTTAAACAATGGAAAATAACAACTCACTAAGTTTGATGCTAAAAGTGATGAAGGCATTTTTTTTTTGTTATTCTTTAACCATTAAAGCTTATAGAGTATTCAACGAAAGAACCCTAGTTATTGAAGAATCTATTCATGCTGCTTTTGATGATTTTTGCCTCATCCATGTTTAAGTGATAATATGGATAATGTTTGTGCTGATTTGGATAAGTTTGCTCTTAAAAATGATAATAAAGAAATGATTGAAGAAAATGAACATAAAAAAGGATGTTCTTAATCCATCTGTTAATTATGATCTTCCTAAACAATGGAAATATGCTAAATATATCCTAAAAAATATGAGTAATCTAGTCTTTCTATCCCAAACCAAGCCTAAATATACAAAAGAAGCTTTAAGATAAATTCTGGATACAAGCTATGCAAGGAGAATTAAATCAATTCATAAAAAATGAAGTTTATAACTTGGTCTTTAGAACTGATATAGACCAGTTATTAGAACTAAATGGTTTATAGAAACAAACTAGATGAAGCAAGAAAAAGTAACAAGGAACAAAGCTCAGTTAGTAGTTAAAAAGGATATAATCAAGAAGAATGTATATATTTTGATGAGATCTTTGCACTATTTGCTAAACTATAAGCCATTATGATGCTTTTGGTATTTATTACATTAAAAAATTATTCTTTTTTTCAAATGGATGTCTAAAGTTTTTCTTAAATGGTTTTATAAAAGAAGAAGTTTGTATAAGCAACAACAGGGTTTTGAAAATAATGAATTCATTGATCATGTCTTTGAACTAAAGCAAGCTCTTAGAGCTTGGTATGAAAAACTCAGTAGCTTCCTATTAAACAAAGGATTCTCTAGAGGAAAAATTGATACAACTCTTTTTTTATCAAAAATCATAAGTCAGATACATTGATTATGCAAATCTATGTGGATAGCATTGTGTTTAGAGCTACTAACACGAGTCTTATAAATAAATTTACCAAGTGCATGAAGAACAAATTTGAAATGAGCATAATAGGCGAACTCAATTATTTTCTAAGTCTCAAGTGAAGCAATATAAAAAATGAACTTTCATCATTTAATCTAAACATATCAAAGATCTCTTGAAAATATTCAAAATGGATAATTGTAAAACAAGAGCCATACCTATGAGCACAAGTGTAAAACTTGACAAAGATGAAATGGGAAAAATGTTTATGAAAAACTTAATAGAGGCATCATAGGTAGATTATTATATCTATCAACTTAAAGACCTAATATAATGTTTTCGGTGTGCATATGTGCACGATTTCACTCTTGCCCAAAAGAATCATACTTAAATGCAGTCAAACGCATATTTAAGTATCCTGTAGGCCCTATTGAAATTGGCTTATGGTATCCAATTTTACTTCTTTAGATATAGTTGGAAGCTCTGATGCTGACTTTGCTAGGTGCAAAGTTGATGGAAAAGCACAAGCGACATATGCCACTTCCTTATAAATTCCTAATATCTTGGCACTTAAATAAACAAAATTTTGTTGCACTTTCAACAGCTAAAGCCAAGTATATGGTTGTCGGAATCTATTGTGCACATGTTTTGTGGATGAAACAAACATTGCAGGATTATGAACTAAAATATGAAAATGTCTCAATTCGATGCGATAACACTAGTGCTATTGATTTAATGAAAAAATCGATTCAATGTTTAAGGACCAAGCATATCAAATTAGACATCATTTCATTAGAAATGATGCTCTAAACAATAATATTAGCTTGGAATTTGCTGATACAAACAATCAAATTGCTAATATTTTACAAAACCTTCAAGTGATGATCGTTTTTGCACTTTGTGTAGAGAATTGAGCATAATAAAACAAGATGTGTACTAAATATCATGGAGACAAGTTGATCTAGAACTTGATCTTATGATAAAAACAAGCCGCTAGGTGTTGAAATATATTTTGATGCTTATGAGATGTCCTATATGCTAAAAATATGTGATATATTGATTTTATGCATGTTTTAAACTAAAATCGGGCCTTGAATACATGAAAATGGTTTTTCATTCTTTTGATACATCAACAATGTTTGAACATGCTTAATGAAGCTTTTTAGACTTATATGAATGATTGAAATATTTGAAAACCTTTATAGACAAATTAGAAACATATCCTTCAACTTTTGACAGAAACTTGCACAAATCTGTAATATGTAGATTGTCAAACATATCTACAACATCTCTCTTTATTTGACTAGTGTTGAAGATTGCCTTGCTTTTTAATGATTCCAAAGAGGAGGAAAAATGTTGAATGTATTAATTAACATGCATGAATAGTGTATACTTTGTTTGTTTGATCAAAAAGGGAGAAAATATTGAATGCATGAAATAACATGCATGAATAGTGTATATTGCATTTGTTTGATCAAAATGGGAAAAAATGTTGAATGCACAAATTTTAACATGCATAAACAGTGTTTACTATGTTTATTTGACCATTAAGTTTAAGTTGCATTTCCCTAGTGTTAAGGATCAAGTTTGTGAATCAAGTTAAGAAAACTCTTTTTAAATCTAGATGCTTAATTGAAGAAAAGTTAATTGTGCATGATTATCCTCGTAAAAAGGGGAGATTGTTGAACTTGTGTATTCAATATGAATTTTGATGAGACAATTAGTAGCACAATCAACTATTAATTGTGTTAAACTACACTTAATAGTCAAACAATTTGGATGAAGAATAATATATGTGTGTGTGTGTTTTGTGTGTATGCTGTTCTCTGGGGTTCATGCATGTGCAAAATGAACCAACAAATAAGTACAAACAAGGTTGTAAGGCCTTAGTTTTTAGAAGTAATCCTAAGCCCTAATCCTAAGCCGGGAAGTCAACCGGAAACCTTAAGTCAACGGATCTCAAGTTTAACCTTACAGTTTAGATCCGGAAATTCCATGTTCGTAAATCGAGAAGTCAAAAATTTAGTAAAGTGTGTAGAATAGTCCGTAATAATATTTGATTTCTTAAAAATATCAAATTGGTTTATTTTCGGCTTATTTCGAACCCGATTGGATACTGTTTTTGGAAAGCGTGTCCGGGCTCGGAAAATTAAAAATATATCTTTAATATTTTTAGACTCGTATTTTCATAAGGATTTCAAAAATATCGAGTTCATAATTTTTCGGAATCTAAAAATATCAGTTATAGCTTATATAAGCATATTTTGACCGTACCGGTAACATATTTGTTGAAATACTAAAATAATTCAATTAATTATTTAATTTTAATTATGAAAATTCTGCCACTTATTTAAAAATATTTTTCTTAATTTTATTTTATATATTTTCCTAATAAAAAGCACTTTTTCAACCCATACTTCAAGTACACTTCAATTGTCACTTCTACACATTATTCAAGCTTTCTTTCACTCATTCTACACTCCACTTTCAATGTATGGCAGCTGACCATACTCATCAAAACAGCCACTTTTCCTTATTTTTTTTATTTATTTAATGAATTAAAGCCTCATTTAGTTAGCACATTAAGTACAACAAGTTACACTTTCTAAAAAGTTAAGTTACAAATTAACTCCCTCTCTCTTTCTCCTCTTGCATTCACGTGAAGCCCTCCCATTTCTGCCTTGTTTTATTTTTTTTTCTTTCCATTTATTTCACACTCATTTAATACACCTCTCTCTATTAAATGCATTTCATTTACACACTTTCTCTTTTTGAAAACCCTACCTCTTTTCCTCTCTTTATTCCTCTCTTTCCCTTGTTCTTGCACAAGAATAGAAGCTGCCCATTTTCATTTATTGCTTCCACACTCCATTCTTGAAGATCTTTGAGTAAATCTTTCTTCTTAAGCTTCCATAGACACTATAGGTTGATTATATGGAGGTTTCATGCATCAAAGGACTCTCCATAATGCCTAAAGGCTAGAGATGATGATGCCAAAACTTTGAAACACTCCTCTTGTTGATGATTTATAATATATTATTGCTATATTTGTTGTCTTTAAGACTTTATTATCTTCATATTTTTATTATACTTGTAGATCTAATTTTTATGAAGCTTTGGTTATGTTTATGTTTAGATCTATAGGTTTAGAGCTTACTACCATGTATTTCTTTTAATTCATGTTCATATTATGTGTAGATCTTAGATTTGAACTTGAATAAAAATAGTGAAATTCGTATCTTGACAAAACCTATATTTAAAAACCCTCTTCCAAGTCTCAAAATGGGAGTTTTAGTTGAGAAAATGAAGGTTTAATGAATATATATCATCAAGACTTCTCTTTACAAGAATCAAATGTGATTTTCAAAATAAAAATATCATTTTCGGATTTTGGCCAAGACATGGTTTAAAAACATGTTTTACAACTCAAAAATGAAGATTTTATTTAAGAAATGGAAGGCTCTTAAGATAGATATGTAAAGGATGATTTTTCATGAGTCTTGATGGATTTTATCAAGAGATATGTTCAAAAACAATTTTTGAAAATTCGGATCTAAGCCAAGACCCATTTTTAAACCTATTATCTAACCCCAAAATGAAGATTTAGACAAAAATATAAAGGGCTCTTGGTATAGATATTCTAAGGATTGGATTTTCATAAGTTTAGATGAGTTTTCCTAAAAGATATTTCTAAAATAGAGAGTTTTGTGAAAGACAAGTCTAGGTCTTATTTTCATTCTAAAACTCAAGAAGGAAATTCGGATTTTGGAAGAGATGAATTTTGAAAACCTTATTTTAGACTTCAAAACAAGAGTTTTATGTGGAAAATGGAATGCTTTGATAATAGGTGATATAAGAAAATTATTTTCATTGAGTCATGTTAGTTTTAGCAAAGGATTTTTCTCAAAACAAGAAAATGAGTTTCAACTCAAAATCTTGGTTTTTACAAAAGTAGATTCTTAGAATTTTCATTTGGATGATATCTTGATGATCATATAAGTATTTAATTCTTTATCTTTGGCTAGGAGTTCTCTTTACAAGTGTAGAACCAATATAAGATGATCTAAAAAGATTAAATGGAACAAAAGTAACAATTTTCATCAAGAACTCAAAACTGGAAATTCGTAACCCTGCTGTACAGTGGTTTTTGACCCTCAAACGACCTTGTATGTTTGATTTAACTTAGGAAATGGATAGATCTTTCGAAGTAGATAGAAATCGATATATAATATGCGCAATTCCGAGTTAAATTGAGTTAGATATGACCATTTTAAGTTAGGACTTCATCTTAGACGAAAATTGACGAACTTAGTAAATAGAATTGTTAAGTTTATTAGAATTTTATGAGAAATACTCATTGAGGGTATTCCTTGTACTTAGGTGATTTGGAGGACGGATTTCCACTCCCCGAGGACTACTACGACTAGTGGATTTCTCTCCATGGCCGAGTGAGTTCATTTCTTAAATAGTTGTGCTCATGTATTGTGCTTGTAATCATAGTGGCACTAGAATTAGGAAAAGATAAAACTATGATGAGTTGTGATTTAATCTTGGTTGAATGAATAATAAGTATATCGAGACGAGACTTTTAAATATCATTGTGTGAGCTAGTATAGACTTGGATTGTCTGAAATTCTCGATGATCACATTTAATCTACATAATTAACATGCCACGATTATATGAATAAATTGTACATGCATATCACGTAGTGAGTCACATTGCATTAGCTAATATACTTTTGGTGGGACAAAAGTATATTAGCGGAAGGCGAGGGGGCCTATGTTAACATTAAGGATGTGAGATCGCTTAAGTTAACGGATGTGGAGTAGGCACATAAAACTACAACAATAAAACAACAGAGGTTGTATAACTAAGAGAAAGAGATCGGGATGATGGTTGCATGACTTATGGACCACCCCACTCAAAATTGGAATTTATGGTTGCATGTCTTATGGACCATCCTAACCCCGAATGGAGGGCGTAAATCCATTCACATATGGCTCCCGGAAAGTCATATGCTTGTATGATCATTTGCTTGTGCATTTCATATGGCTGCTAATAACTTGTCTGTATATACTGTTGTTGAGTATTAATATTTGGGAATGAATCTCACTAAGCCTGTTAGCTTACACCCCGATAGTTTTGTTGTGGTGTTCCTATTTTTTTGTTCCGAGAGAACACTTTTCACAGGGTTATCTTTTGGATGAAGGAGCTTTTGAAGAAGTCGGGACCTAGCTAGAGGCGTGGACTTCTAGGAAAATCTCTTTGAACATAAACCCTAACGTTTGTAATATGGTTTTAGACTGATAGACTTCTGTTATTATTTTGGCGGGGGTATGCCCCTTGACTTTTGTAAAGACTTAACTTATTTACCTTGTTGTGATTTCTATTCTTAATGCTATTGTATGCCTTCTTAAACTATTCGATTCAAAGTGTGATCCTAAAAGTTGTGCAAGTACACCTTACACCGGTATGTAAACTTATGGGATGACTAAGGTTGTCATACTTAAGTTTAAATATCGAGTGTGGTGACTGTCGCGTTTTGGGTACCCTTTGGGGCGTAACAAAGGTTGTCAAACTCGGACCGGGAGTTGACCTGGATATGCTAGAGGGTCAGGGATCAAAGGGTTGAACCAAGGTTCAACCGAGGTCGATGGAAAATGAATTTTTATATTAAATCCTAACTATTAAAAAGCAAATAAATGAAATTTACCTTGTCAAATCCATTATTAAATTGAAATCAATTGTGCACATTGAAAACAAAAACAAAATATTATAAACTAAGATATTAATTCAACTTTTAATTAATGTCATCATAATCTTCATTTGATTCAAAGGTATGCATAAAATTAGCTCGGTTTGCAGTTGCATCCAAATCAACCTCTTCATCAATCTCTATATCATACGGGAGAAAAGGGGAAAAAAAGAGAATACTAAGTCTTAGGAAAAATGATATTCAATAAGCATATACAAAATTAGTAATTAGAAATAAATGGCTAACCTTTAGTTAAACCATCGGTTATTACAAGGGTGGCATCATCTTCATAAATTGCTTATTCGATAATCTCATCAAAATTAAGTTCGAAAGGCAAATCTTTTTATTCTTCGGTTATCCAAAAATCCGTCTTATCAATGCAATCAAGATCTATTGGATCATAACTTTTCTTCTTATATTGATGCCTATAATGAAGTAATTACTAATTAGCAAAGGAAAAAATTTTAAAACACATAAGGTGAACCATTCTTAGTCAAAACTCAAAATAATTTACATACGTATTCTTCAAACACAAATTATAGTTCACATAAACAAGATATTAAGCTTTGATGCTCTAATTTATTTATTTGCTTTATGTGAATGTGCGTAAAAAAACTCCAATCATGCTCACATCTAGAAACATAGCAGTTTGACTTAATATTCAAATAGAAATTTTTTGCAATGTAGGAGCACTATGACCAAAAAACCTTCACCAATCATCTAAAATTCAATAAATCAAGTCAAATAATTATGAAAACTAAACATTTTCATTGATTTTGACTCTAGTATTCATGGTCACTTACCAGGTTGTGATGTTTTGACAGATTTGACTGCTGTTTCTCGACTAAAACTCTCTCTCCTTTCACGATACAGTTTCATGTCTTTAATTATAGCTATGTCATCACCAAAATACCTTTTTTCTCTGGCACATCATACAAGCCTTGCATAACTTCTGTAGTTTCTTCAAATGTTTCATCATATATAAAGGCTAGATTTAAGAAATAAGATACAACATGTAGACCATGACAAAAATGCTTATCCTACCTCTGATTAACAACTTTGACATAAGAACTATACAATTTTGTCCATTTTTAAAAACCGATATAATCCCCTCTCGAATCCTAGAAAGCCCTTCATAAATGGCATAAAGAGAAGGCTTTTCATCAGCATCCACAATATGCAAGTGCTTCATAATGGGAATTGTGACTTTCACCATGAGCTAATAATCTTCCCAAAATGATTTGTCTAACACAATAGCAGTAAAAGGTTTTCCAGCAGTACATTTTGAAAGCCTATGACCTGTGAAATGTGTAATTGTTGCCAAAGCCTGTAAGTCATCTTATGTTTAGAGGTACTTTTCAAAGTAATGAAAGTAGTGGCAAATTGAGTTACTCCTGGACAAACAATTTCTTTCCAACCATCTTTTTTTCTTAACTAAGACAAGAAGTGAATATGGTTATATGCAAATATAGTTACCTTGGAAGCATGCTTTGCAAGCTCATCTACATGATCCATTTTGCCAATGTCTTTTAACATCAAATTCAATTAATGTACTTCACAAGGAGACTAATATATAGTGATACCCCTCAAATATAGATGGTGGAACTCTAATCACAAAGGTGCCTTTTCGTGTAATGACTTAGAGTTTATTAAAACTCTAAAGTTAAGCGTGCTTTGTGTAGAGCAATCCTATGATGAGTGACCCCTTGGGAAGCGTTGGCACCAAAAAGACAAAATTGTGAGGCATGTGGCCAAAGCAGACAATACCTCAGTGGGTAGAGTTTCGAGTCGTTATACATGGCTTTGGTGTCTTGGTTGTGCCTGAGGAGGGCCAGTATACCTGGCATTACGATCTCTGCCCAGGATAGCCTGAGGACCTAGGGTGCCCCTTCCACTGCGATAGAGCCTAGGGTGGCAGGTTGTGACAAATGGTATCAAAGCAGTGGTTCTGGACCTGTGTAACGAAACTAACAGGGATGTCAGTTCTATAAGTGGGAGAGTATGTAATATCTCATCAAATTAGATGGTGGAACCTAATCACAGAGGTGTCATAAATGGCTTAAAGTTTATCAGAACTCCAAAGTTAAGCGTGCTCTATGTAGAGCAATCTCAGGATGGGTGACCCTTGGGAAACGCTGGTACCAAAAATACAAAATCGTGTAGTATGTGGCCAAAGCGGACAATACCCTAGTGGGTAAAGTTCCGAGTCGTTATACAGTAGCTCTGGTGTCCTGGTTGTGCCTGAGGGTGCACTGAGAGGGCCAATGTATCTGGCATCACGATCCCTACGCAGGATGGCTTGAGGGCCTAGGGGCTCCCCCTCTACTGTGGTAGAGCTTGAGGTGGCAGGTCGTGACAATATATGACCGTACCTCTCTTACAACAACCTCCCAGCTGGAACATAATTGCTTGCATT
Source organism: Combretum micranthum (assembly GCA_024138025.1). Lineage (NCBI taxonomy): Eukaryota > Viridiplantae > Streptophyta > Magnoliopsida > Myrtales > Combretaceae > Combretum > Combretum micranthum. The sequence goes on from JAMXBD010000697.1 coordinate 21,752, forward strand.
GTCAGTCACTATATGCACTACATTAGAAGCCCAACCCACTTAGCTATTCTGAAAACATATTGCATAAATTATTAGCATCCTTTACGATGTCAAATGCATCAATGGACTTCATAAAACATCAACACAGTAGGACAATACACTAGCAAATTAATGAGGGCCCTTTATCTTTGATCAATCCAACCATCAGCCATTATTGTACATCCTGATTTAACCCAATTGCTTTTATATGAATCGATCAGGAATTGACACTCCTTTTTACAATCCCCTAGCAATTGAATACGTACGGCATGACAAGACGATCCCTTATATCCAATACCATTACAACAATATCATCCAATGCATGTTGAAAATAAGGTAACTTCAAAGCATTAAAAGGTATACGTGCATCAAAAAACCATTTAGCTAATGACATGTGTGCTCTTTGAACCGCTTGTTTACCAGCTAATGCACTCTTTATACCTGGTTGGAACAATGGAGGGATGTTCTTAGCGACATGTTTATCTATTCCAGTCTTTCTTTTTTTGTTTTGGTTGCATTGACATAATTTTTAACTCTTCCACTTTGACCTCAGCTTCACCATCTTTAAATTGCGTATACTGAACTTCATCAGAGTCTTGATCCTTATGTTTGACAGATTTGAGATATACTAACATTTTTTCTTGAATCTCACTTGGTACTTTTTTGCAAGGTGCAATATTGCCACAAATCCCTGCTAAATGATATTTCATCCTATTGATCCCTCCACCTTGATAGTTAGATCCACAATAAAGGCATGTGAATACCATCTTTCCTTTCTCATTAGTAGATGAGCTAAAAGGCTCCCAAGCAGGATTATTCTTTATACGAATTAAAGAGGATGATTGACTACTCGCCACGTCTCTTCTTCAACAACCTGTTTTTTTAAAAGGAGCATTTATGATTAGTTAAATTAATATTAAATATCAAATAACATTTACTCTATTTGATAATAGCAATATGTACAAGCTAAGATACATTATATAATCAAGAACAAGCTATGAATTATCAAGTAATAGCTTTAGGAATTTATAATTGTCGTATTATATATAGTCATATACTAGCGAGTCTATAATTGTAAGCCTATCCCAAGCATAAGTTGAAAATCAAATGTACCCATAATTATATTAACATAGAAAGCAATATAAAATGCCGTTACATATTCCTACAAAAACAGTCTCACATGAAACTCAATACAACTGATCAAACTATTATGGTCTAAACTCCCAAGTATCACATAACTCTAAATCTTCAATTTTAAAAAACATACTCGTACAAGCTCGAAATAGAGAAGCTACAATAGCAAAAATGTTAGCGCTAGGAATTATGCCAATGCAACCAAACATATTCTTTATTATGAGCTGTTACTTGATGATTATCTACAGTCACCTTGCAAAAAAGTAGGGAAAAAAAACATATTCATAAAAAACAAGCCAATCTGTGACTATATTCATAAAAAAAACTGTTGATACTTGTACTAGCGACTATAGATATTCATCAAAACCGTTAATACTCATACTAGTGACTATAGATGATAATCATTAAGTAACATTCTAATAGCTAAGAATAAAGAAGCCCAAGGAATTTCATAATTTGCCGGTTTCGGATTTCTTTTAACCCGATGCACAATACAAATTTCAAAGATAACAATAGATCAAATCATCAAATAGACAAATACTCATTTCAAAGCTCTTAACTCCTCCTTTCATCTTATAAGCATAAAGGTACAAACTTTATTTAAAAAAATGCTAGAACAACATTACGACAATGTAGGAAACTCACCTTATCTAGTCGATAGTGATATAGGTGTACCATGGTAGTGGGTAGAGGTGCTGGTGGTGTTCTGTGGTGGTCGGCAGTAGTGGCAGTCGACAGCTTACTCCGATGTTCCCTGCTGCCATTTTAGTTTGGGTTTTGGTTTTGCTTCTAAGGTATTCTATTTAAGTATTTGTTTGCTTTTGCCTTTAGTCTTTTACTCTTTTAATTTGTTTGTTATGTTTTTAGTTTTAAGTTTTATTTTTTTTTTAATTTTTGACTTTGGTCTTATTTTACTTTTAGTTTTACACTTACAAGCTACAACAAATGTGCGGTGTGCAGCGTCGGCCTGTTGGGTGCTGGTTTTTTCTTTTTTAAGTGGTCATTAGAACCGATTGAGTCAACTGGGTCTTGCCAATTCACGTAAAAATGAGTAAATCGTTAGACCTGGCCCGCCTTTAATGCGATTCCGATCAAATCGGTTCGAATCAGCTGGTCCGGGCCAGTTCTGACATCCTTGGGTATGAATCTCTAAGCACTTGATCGCGGCTTTCATCGAAGGCTTGGCAATACCACTTATTACGGCACGACATGGTTAAATCTAAGGCTCAACAAGTTTAAATCAAGGTGTGTTGAGCACATACATGATCGAAGGTTAAATTCCAACTGTGATAAATTTAAGGCGCGACAATTTTAAAATTCAAAGTACGATAAAAAACCAAGGCACAACAAGTTTTAAGCACGATAAGAACCAAAGTGCGACAATTTTAAAATACTAGCTGATGTGGTATAAAAGAGTCGTTACACGCATTCAATGTTTAACGATTTTAAGATGTTGTCTCTAATGGATATTTAAATGTTTGAGATATATAGATACTCTCCTAGAGATTCAAATACATGCAGTAGAAATAATTAAGAGCTTTCATTGACGAACAAACAAATAAGAAAAATTCTCTAATTGATTTTGTACTCTTGTTCATTAATTTACAAAATTTGCAAAGAGAGAGGAAATCAAATCAGGTCTCTGTTATTGTATTTTTGTCTATAAGAGAGCATCATAAAAGAGAAGAAAATATTTTATTTTTTTGAGTGTTGTAAACTTGTGTATCGCTCTATTTGAGCTGGCATAATTGAGATTAATAAGGTATGTGGAGTCTTCTGATTGGAGGTGATTTGGGTGATTGTGAAGAGTAGAAAGTGGGCCGAACTCCACGTTAAATCTAAACTTATTTCTTCTTTTTCTATCTCTTTCATATTATTTTAAGTACTCTATTATTGCCATATATGTTGTTACTTAAGCTTAAATTGATCTATTGCACAAAAATTTATTGTTTGAGTATTTTAGATCAAATACTCAATTCACCCTTACTTAGTATTTTTTGTGTGTTTTCAAAGGAAACTTACCTGATTTAGTGAACAACGACAAAAATAAGCACACAAAATAATGCACAATAACAACTTAAAATTCTAACAAAAATCAATAATAAAAGTTCCTAACACCCAAGCAAATAACAAAAGAAATAGCATAACAACATGTAAAAAACTAAACTAGCAAGTTAAGATAGGAAATTATTGAATTTGCATAAATGAATAAGAGAAATATTAGCAGTTGCAAGGTCCTCACAATAAAGTCCAAAATAGAGGGTTAAAGTAAAAGTTAATTCATAAAGGTATCAATATTTGAGAGTAAATTCATTTAAAGTACCAACGTTTTGGGGTAAGTTCATTTTAAGGTATCAACATTTTAAGTGGTTAAAAAGCGGTATCAACATTTAGTAAAGTAAATCAAATAAGATATTAATAATTGACCATTGATAGAAAATTAAAGAGATTAATTGAAAATTAATCCAAACATTGATATTTTAAATGAACTTTATAAAATATTAATACCTCATTTTATACACTTATCCAAACGTTGATATATTTTTTTAACCACTCAAAATATTAATATCTCAAATGAAATTACCCTAAAATATTGATACATTTTGGTGTAATTTACCATAATAAATAATCCAAGAGTCTAACACATAGTGGGCTACTCAATATAGTCTATATAAAGAAAAGAGCAAACAGTTAATCTCTTTAATAATTTAGATCATTACCAGCTGGTGGCTAGCCTGCATCGCAATCCTCATCCTTACCCTCATCATTACCATCACCTCTTCCTTATTGTCTAGCTCCTCATCATCAGATTCCTCGCTTGCTGTCCTACTAGTTTGGCCTATAAATTGTTATTGCATGGTAGCAGCAAGCATAGCATCAATGGTCTCATCTTTGCTATCTCTAACAATACGTTTGGTTACTGGAATGGAATTAACATTCCACCTTAATTATCGTGGAATATCTATTTCTTCGTTTGGTTCGCAAAAATTATATCAAAATAATATATATTCCATGTGATACAAAATATATAAAAATGTCCATTCATTCCATTTATTGAAGGAATGACTCTTCCTGACTAAAAAATATAATTTGTTCAAAAAAAATGATGACAAAATAAAGAATTACAATTTCTTTACAGCCTCATTCCATTTCAGTAAATTAAACATGTCATAATTAAGTTGTCTAAGCACTCATGTAGGATATCATACAGGGAAGGAACCTAAGTAAGGAGAGCACTCTGTGGGAAAGGAAAGAGAGCATTTAATTTAATCACAAAGGCTTAGAGGCTAGAGTAGACAAACTCTTGATGGCAGCTCTGTTTCTTGCTAATAGTGATTAATTCCTTCATCAGGGTATTCTATTATCACACTCGAGAGGTATTTTAAACGTGACAGTCCGCCGTACACAATAGTAAAGCCTAAGAATGACTATTTTAGTCACATAAAGACTTCCATATCATGTACAAGGCATACAATACAACTAAGAGAACACATCAGAGTAGTGCAATTTACATTGATATATTTAAGTACAATGTAAGAGAAATACTTATCATTAACATAAATAAGGTCAGTTACAACTCTTAAGGGCCGTTAATGTTCTCAAGACCATATAACTGCATTTCCTAGAAATCTCTAAAATATTAACATAACATATATTACTCATAAATACATTACAAGAAAGTGAATTCATCTTATGTTCCCACTGCTTCCATAAGAGTTCAAGAATCTATCCATGATTTCCTTAATATCCTAATATTCGAATAGAGCCACAAGTATACTTGTTTCAACAAAGATCTATACGGGTATAAGGTTACGATGAGCTTAGTGAGATATTCTCTTTTATTCGCATTGTGATTTCAAATAAGTTTATTAATTCATGCATATGCTATGCATGTTATGCGACAACTACACGATACAAACAATTATGTATAGGTATCCAGAAACCATACACAGAACATATTTACTCCCTCCATATCGAGAGTGAGAGAATGGTATTTGAAGGTCTTGATGATCTTCTACTGCTAGTCTCCGGACGCATTTTACCCTCAATAATTGATCGGCGCGGCTCATCCTTGGAATTTATCTATGGGTACATCTTAGTTCCCTAAGAATGAGCATAGCTGCAAGCCTTCCTAACCTCGGACATTCCTGATTCTTCACATAGGAGTAGCAATCTTCCATATGTGACTCAACGGATGCAATGCGTATCCATTTAATTTATATTAAAGCCGAGTATAATTATGGTATTCTTAAAGGTGATCAAGCAAGCATCATACACACATAAACAACATGTAAAATTAATGATATACTTAAACAATCATTTGTTGGTTTCGATATGCTTAGCATCCATCGTCACATATACATAAAAGCATATACATATAAACCAATAACCTCATTCATATCCATTTTATCTTATACTTATAAATCTAATGCAACTATCTACAAGTACAAGTAAGGTAACGAAATAATAGGGGAAAACTCACTCATCCATATTGCAATCTTCTTAGTCGTAGTAATTCTCAGGAAGGGGAGTCTTGTATTCCTCATCACTTAGATAAAAGAAATGCCCAAAATAAGTATTTTATAGAAGTTTTACTAAAACTTTCTAATTCTATTTTGTTATTTTCGTCAAAATTCGGATTATGTATAATCCCTACTTAAAATGGCTATAATTTGCTCATTTTAAATCGAAATTTCGCATATAAGATGTCGTTTTCTACATACTCAAAAAGATATATCTATTTTTAAAGTTATATTGAACATTTGAAGTTGTTTGGGTTCAAAAATGGATCCGTATAGTTCTAACACGAAAATTCTAGCCTGAATTTGTAATTTTTTCTCTAAATTCTATTTATCCAAAAATTCCATAGCAAATGCATAAATATTTATATAGTTAGAAAACCCTTTTTAATATATACATATGTTAATATTATATGTATGATTCTAGTAATATTGTCTCAAAAATAAAATTTGTAAACAACTTTTGTGAAAGATAGAGTTTAGTAAAAAGTCATTCTTTGACTTGTAATTAAATTTGCTAGTTTATAAACATGTGACTCAATCAACAAGAAAATCGTTGTTCAACATATTTTCAAATCTCAAATGTCTTATATTTGAAAAGAATTCTATTTGATAATTTATTTTACAAGACATAGTTTTATTCAGTAGTGGCATAAAACTGTAAGTATATTTTCTTAAGTTTGATCCTTAAACAAAGTTTTAATTCTTAGATTTTGTAAATATGAAACTTAATTTATGATTCTATATTTATTTTAGAGTTCATGAATATTTTATTTTCATACTAAACTTCTTTTAGCTATTTATTTTGCAAAATATGAAGCTTTATGTGGTTATGAAGAAAAATCATTATAGGTCTTATTACTTCTAAAATATTTTAAGTTTTAGCATGAGGGATATTAAATGAATGGCTTGTTCCAACTCATTATTCTCATAATAACTCTTTATTTATTATTAGTTTCTCAACATTTGGGTCTTTAAGTTGGAATAAAGCTAAAATTTTGAGTTGTTATGAATTTGTTCTAATTATTATAACTATTATTTATATTTCCTTAATTTCATAAAGAGAGAATGGATTTACTTCTTAAAACTTAGCTACTTAAGTTGTATATCGATTTTATTTCTAAATGGATTTTTAACTAGTGGATTAATCTTAGCTTGACTTGAAATTTTTATTCTATTCTTGTTGTTTACTAAAATGTTGGTAATAATCTCATAAATAAGTTTTTAAGAAAAGTTTACATAACAAAGAATGTTAACATTATGGTTTAATAATTAATTTATTTTAATGTTTTGAAAAGAGAGTATGTGGAATCACATGATTAAGTGTCAGAGAAACTTCGCATAACACTAAAAATTTATGATGAACTTATTTAAATTTTTTAAAAGAATATTGTTAAAATAAGATTTCTAAGTTTTTAATGGAGAATCTTTCCTAAATGATAAAACTTATTTCTATGGTGAGCTTAGTTTATTTTCTTTATTAAAGAAGAAACTCCTTTTATTTTATCAAGACAACAACACTATGGTTATGCATGAATATGAACCGTAGCTAAGTAATATGAACAAAAATAATTCATATAAAGATAAAAGATATAAAAATAAAACAAGTACATAATAAAACTCAAGTATTGGGAAGTTTTAGCTTGAATCAAGGCTTCTTGGACTTAGACATGGGTAAGTTCATAAAGAAAATAAGAAAACAAAAAAAAATTGTTTTGATTTGATGAGGATAAGTCTAAGACTATAAAAACTAGTCTTAATAAAATTGTATGAAATAAATAAATTAATTAAAAGAAATAAAAGAGCATGAATAAATAAAAGCTATGTTAGTGAGCTTATAGGCTTTAAGAATATATATATATATATATATATATGTAAATATACTTAGTAATATGTAAATGTTAGATTAGGAGCAATAATAAAACATAATAATACAACAACAATAATAACAATACTTGAATATTGTTAAACAAGACATGAATATCTTGTTGCTTCCATAATATCCATGGGTTTAGAAAATATACAATATGGTCATGTTATATTAACATGAACATGAAAATAGCTTTAGGAATATTTACCTAAGGGTTTTGTTGGTTGAAGAAGGAATGGGGTATTGTTTGTTGTAGACGGATGATAGTTTTATGAAGAGAAGAGAGAGTTGGGAAGAGAATTTTGAAAAAAATATTTATTGAGAGAATTTGAGAGAGTTTTGGTATGTTTAAGAGGTGTGCGAAAGAAGTAGAGGGAGGGGTAGTATTTATAGAGATTTGTGGATTGAAATTATAGTTAATTAAATAAATGAAAAATAAAATAAAATAGTAGGCATAAGAGAAAGAGATTAAAAAAATTGATTTTGGTAGAGAAAAATAAGTAAAGTATGAAGGAAGTTTAGTAAAAAATAATATTGGAAAAATAAATGTAAGAAATAGATGCGTAGATTGTAAGAAAAAGTAGAAATAGGTGAATGGTAATGAATAGTAAAAATAGTACAATGAATAGTAAATAAGACAAATAAATTATCAGTAGTAAAGAAAATACGCGAACGACAAAAAAAAAAAAAAGAAGATACCCGTAAAAATGTTATATCTAATATTTTTAGATACCGAAAAATTACGAAACTGATATTTTATGAATCCTTACGAAACTATCAAATCTATATTGATTTCCAGAATATTTTTACTATCCAAGTCGTAGGATATGTTTTTTGAGGACTGATCCCATTTCGGTCCGGAACGATCAAAATTTTGACAAATCTAATCTTTTAGGTTATATCACATTATTTGAAATCGTAATACAAGGTTATCTTATTTTTGTTGTTTTAGGGTTTCACGTGCGAGATTGCTGGATATAGATTCACTAAGTTCTGTTATTACTCTAGGTTGACTTTAGGGTTCCGGTTTGACTTTCGGCTTTTGATTTACTCGTAAGATCATAAAATGTTGGGGTTTATGACCGTGTTATATTTTTTTTGTTCAAAATTTAAGTTTTACTTTATTTTTATGATTTATTTAATATTTTACAGTTCTCGAGATTGTTTAATCGAGTCTAAGGTTACGTGATGACTCAGTTTGATTTTCGGTATTAATTTAGTTTTTTTTAACTTCTAAAATTAATCGAAGGGTTTAAGGTTTTAGGATTTTGTCGTTGAATATTATTTGGATATTCCATGTTGATTTATGTATTAAGGATCAGATAGATGAATTATTTCACGTTCGGATTTCGAGTCAAACGATTATTGAACTTCTTTTTTTTTTTTTGAAGTTCTCTTTTTCTTAAGGTCATGAAATTTGATATTGATATTGTTTAGAGTTTGATTTTAATTTGGGTTGATCTTTAGGGCTTTAGTTTTCAAAATTTAGCTCTAGGATTATTTTCTAAGAGTATCGAAAAATTCAGAGGTTTACATCTACTGGTCCACTTTTCTACAATAGTATCCGCTTTTGCCTTCCAAATGGATGAGTAACGATGAGTTCTATCCTGCAAGTATATTGTGGTTGCAACTACGTCTAGTGGTGCCACGTGAGCAAACACACCCACACCCTTAAGGAGTTTTGTAATGTACATCCCACAGTAAATAGTCTTGCCATTCAACTACATAGCTTAGTAATGGAAAGAGAATGCCAGCATAATACTTATGTTTAGGGGATAGCACTCTAAGATACTAAACATATATAGGAGCTCCCAAGTCCTTACAACCTCAATACTCTTACCCTTACCGCTAGTAAAGTGAGTGATTATCCATGGATAATCTAGTGTGTTAGCTTCTTAAGAGTGGAGGCCTTCGCCCCTTTATTAAATACTTATGAAGGGTATTAATATGTGGAAAACATTAAACTATGGTTCTCCTCTTTGGCCAATTAACTAAAAGTTTAACAAAATTAGGCAAGTCAAGAAACTTGTTATCATATAACCCTAACACTTGACAAAGCTCCCCGATTGAGACTTCCCTTTGTTGGTCATTGACTATGACTTGAATCTTACCATATTATTAACTCTTGCACATATCCCATGTTAAATGAGCTCAAAAGTAGACAAAATTTATAGTATGAGCTAACTGTAAACATGCTTTTCTATCTCAAACAATCCATCTCAACTATTATGGCTAATTAACCTACAAATTTCTTATTTATATCCATACTTACCTAACAGCTCCCAATTAAACCTCATGTTTCCCTTAAGTTCTGTTCTCAACCAAAAGATTATATTAGTGTTTTTCAATATGAGATATGTGTTGTAGGGGTCAACTAGAAGAAGTAGAACATCATAGAGTAGCATAGGGTCGTTTTGTAATAGCTACCTTGCGTTTCACAATCTTCACAAAGGAAAAGAAAAGTATTCTATATATAATTGTTTTGCAGGCATCAGGATAGCGTTATCATACAACAAAGATAATTAATTGGAGAATTATTGACAATTGAAACTCACACAGTCAACATTGGTATAGTTGATAAACAATTTGTGAAATTTGGTCAAATTAGTATCGCAGAGAATCTTAATAGATTAAAGCAAACAATAGTTGAAAGTGGAGTGAAAGTGGAAGTGCTATTTCTATAGGTGACACGACAATGAGATAGTGATGCCATTGTCATGTTACGTCCAAAACTCAAATGGCATGGATTGAGCAAAAATTGATGATAAAACCATAATTAAACATATAATCATGCTCAAAGCAGTCCATATAGCATCATAACATGATTAATGCAAAAAGCCCCAAATTGATTTCAAATTGATGAACCATAATTACGGTTCTATAATTAACACTACTAAGCACAAAATACAGAGAATATGCACAGAGAATACATGTTAATGAGCATGATCACAATAATATTCTCAGAAATAGTTTAAAAAAAATCAAATAGGGAGTTAGCCAAGCCAATAATTGGGACAACCATTGGAGAAACAACTCAATATGTGTGCAAATCAAGAAGAGACAAGTGTAAAATATATACCATTAAAATCTGGCAGAAAAAAATCGAAGTGCATCTCCTAAGAATTGTCCTAGAGTGTGTCTGTGCTCGTTTTATACCCCGGTTGGAAGAGGGGTTGAAGGGAAGGAACCTTTGTCATACCCCAAATGGTACCCTAAATACAATAGTCTGTCACACTCAATATTAAAGCATAAGTATGACAATCTTAGTCATCCTAAAAGCTTCGATATCCAATATAAGGCGTACCTTCACGATTATAAAGGACTGACTTTGAAACAAGTTGTTTAAGAAGACATTCATAATAGCAGTTAAGAGTGAAAATAACAACATAAGCATCTTAAATGTGGAATATAAGAGTCTTATAAATATTAAAGGGGCATCTCCTATCAAAAGATAAAAGTCCATCATAGTCTATCTTAGAATAATTACATTGGAGTTTTACTTAGAAGTCTAAGTTTACAACTAGTCTTTGACTTCATCAAAAAACTCCTTAATCTAAAAGGTAGTACCTGTGAAATGCATCCCCTGGGCATCAACCCAAGATAGAGGTGCTGCAATAAATATCTATAAGGGAGTAAACTTCCTTGCTTAGTGGGAATAATTTCCATAAATAAAGTACTCGAACAAACAATATTTAAACAAGTTATTTAAAAAGCATATGTAATGCAATAAACACGCAAGCAACAATACATATGATTTTCTGGAAATCTTATATTGAATGATTTAGTTCTTCATTCGAGGTTAGGTGTTTTGGGCCATAAGGCCATAATTCACAAATAGAGTTTTTGTAGTTTTTATACGAGTCACTACTAGCTGCTAAAATGTACTTAATTCGGGTGTCTACTAACCATTTTAATTGGCCAACATTGCATAAAGTAGATTTCGGGTTCTAAGGACACACTACTATGCCCTCGTCCAACCAAGGGTATAGTAATGAATGCAATGTGACTCATACATGTTATGCATGGATAATTTTGTTAAAGTAATCGTGGCATGATATTAGATGTTTTAATAGTAATCATATAGTTTGCAGACATATCATTTCTATACTACATCAAATATTATTTATTTAACAATTCCCGCCTCGATATGCTTAACACCATTTCAACCACATATGTAAGGCATATGCGCTTTCATGTTTTTATCTTTTCCTAATTCTAATACCGCTAATCTACAAGCAAAACATAAGTAAAATAATATAAGAAATTAAACTCACTCAGCCATGATGGCAGAAAGCTTTAGTTGAAGTAGCCTTCTGGATAAGGAAACTCGGGCTCTTGTTGCTTAAACAAGAGAAATACCAAAAATGAGTATTTCTTGAAGTTCCACTTAAACTTGCAAATTCGATTTTTCTAAGTTCGTAAAAATCGTATGCGGTGAAATTCCAACTTAAAATGGTTATAACTTACTAATTTTAACTTGAAATTTTGCTTATTATATGTCATTTTCTAACTATTGGAAAATATCTATCTATTTCTAAGGTTATTTTTATCAATAAAAGGTCATTTGGGTTTCAAAAAGACGTGGTACAAAATTGACACAAAAATCCCAACCCTTAAAACACGATTCTTCAAACTTCAAAATCCCATGACAAACATATAAATATATATATATAGTTGAAAAATCCTTTTAACACATATGCAACTCATATTATACACATGATTCTAATGATGTCGTCTTGATCAATGATTTTTCCTAAACCAACTTGCCTTACTGGTTGAGAAAGTGAAGTTTAACAAATTATCTTAAGTTGTTTGTAAATAAAACTAAAGATTTTTGAATCATTAAATATGTGATATAATTTTATTTTTCCTTAACTCTTAAAAGATAGTTTTGATTCAAAAATTTTACTCTTTCCAAGTTATCTACAAATTTTATTCCTAAGTAGACTTTACTAAGTGAGTTGATTTTTAACTTGCTGTGAAAAGCTTGTTTTGATCTTTGTACTTATTAAAATGTTATGAAGGTTTTATAAATAAGTTTTTAAGAAAATTTCTCATAGTAAAGTATTATTAACATTAAGGTTTTAATGGTAGCTTAAAAAGAGAGTAAAGAATTTCTTGTTTAACTTTTAAAAAAGTCTTATATGTTAACAATACTAAAATATATGGTGACCTTGTCTAAAATACTTTGAAAAGCACTATTGTTGAAATAAAATCCTAAATTTCAATGAGACTTTTTCTAAGTGATAAAATCACTTTTTTAAAGTGAGTTGAGCTTATTTTCTTTTTACTTAAGAAAGAAACTTTTAATTCTTTTCAAGACAGTAATCAATATGAGCATGCATGAATATGGATTTATAGCTAAGTAACATGAAAAAAATAATAAATAAGAAAGATAGAAAATATAAAGATAAGCAAATAATAAATATAAAGTATTAGAAGTCTTATCTTGAATCAAGGCTTCGAACTTAGACATGGGCAAGTCCAAAAAGAAAAACAAAAGAAATAAGATAATTTGTTTTGACTTGATGAGACAAGTCTAAGACTAGAAGACTAGTCTTAATATAAAAGCATTGAATAAATAAACAGATTGCAAAGCATGAATAAATAAATAACGGTTATGTTAGTAAGCTTATGTGCTCTAAGAAATATATATATATATATATATATGTATGTATACACACATAAATATAGTTACTGATATATAGAAGTTATATTAGAACATAATAATGACATGTAAAAATATAATAATAATAAAACAACATAATAATAAAATGAGATTTATTCATGAATAAGAAAAAACATGAACATAGTGTTGCTTTCATAACACTTAGATGTTTAGAAAACATACATCATTGTCATATTAAGTTACATGACATGGTAAGAAAGTATAGTAGAAATTTTATCTAAAATTGAAATATGGATGATAGTAAAAGAGAGATTGTAGTAGTATGTGGATAGTGGAAATATGGGAAGATGAGGAGAGACTTTGGAGAGAAAAGTTAAGAGGTAATTTTGAGAGAGTTTTGTTAATGTAAATGAGTATGTGAAAGAAATGGAGGGAGATGTGGTATGTATAGAGTTTTGTGGAGGGAATATTATGTGAATAAAATAATTGAAAAAGAAAAAAATTAGATGCATGAGAGAGAGGGAGGCGTTGGTTTGAGAGGGAAAAGAGAGATAGAGATATTTGTTCTATAATTTTGTTGATTAAAAGTAATAATTTGTAAGTATGATGTGAATAAAGTTGTATGAGAAAAGTGAAGAGTAAGAAATAGATATGGTAGAGTGTAAGAATAGTGGTAGAAAAGTAGAAATAAGTGAATAGTAATGAATAGCATAGAATAATACTATGAATAGTCAAATAAGACAAATTAATACTGATAGTAAAGAAAATACTCATAATTAGGCTTTATTGATATTTTTTGATACTGACAAATTATAAAACTGATATTTTGAAATCCTTATATTTTTACGAGTCTATTGGTGTTATCGAAATATTTTTACCATCCGGTATATTAGAGCACGGTTTTCGAAATTTGATCCGTTTGGATTTGAAACAAACTAAATTTTGATGAATATAATATTTTTAAGCTTCCTTATATTATTACGGACTATAATCCACAATTATCTCAATTCATTGTTTATGAGTTAAGAGCACGAGATTGTCGAATCTAAATCTATTAGGGTTTGTTATAGGTTTATTGACTTTAGGGTTTTTGGTTGACCTCCGATTTAGGTTTAAACATAAACGTGGCATAAAATCTAAGGGCTTACAACCTTACGTAGTATTACATGATAAGGACACAACTATGTCCATGTCATGTTGTTTAGAAGTGAATAAATTAGAGGCATAAGGAGTTACATAATAAGGGACACAACTATGTCTTTATGTATCATGCCGAAAAGTGGAATTTTACAACCTTATAAAATGTTACATGACAGGGGACACAACTATGTCCTTGTAATGTCATTTCCAAGTTGCTTCTTGATGGTTTTGGGTTAGGAGTTTCACAAGATGGGATATAACTATGTCCCTATTGCATCATATCCAAATGAAACAATCAACTTACTTGGGATGGTGCGACTTAGCTTTAAAGGTCATAATTTTTTATCTTGAATTTTCCCCTACACTTAAAATTTATCTACATTAATAGGTTAGCACAATTGCTGTTATTGCTTCAAACTCCTACAGCATACTTACTTACAAATAAGTCAGGTGGAATTTCAATTGTGAATAAGAAAAAAAAAATTAGTGGGAGAGTTAGACATGGGTTGCTTCTCATGAAGCACTTTTGTTTTAAGACGTTAGCTCGACATCCTTACCGTTTTCATGGTTCAGTCAAGTGAAATCGAAGCTCCTCTTAATCTGTCTAGAAGGCTCATCTCCAAGGTATCTCTTTAACTGTTAACTGCTCACTTTGAACATAACATGCTTGGGATGCTTAAGCTCAATGACTCAATGTGGAAATACTCTTCACGGTGAATAGCCCAACCATTGTGACTTGAGCTTACTTAGGAACAACCTCAATCGGGAATGTAAAGTAAAACATGATAGAGTTTAATTCTTTCCTTATACATCTAGAACTAGCGTATGACACGTACCTTCAGTCATCAAGTTCATTGAGTTAGAGCTTTCTTTGTATCTCGACTGTTTCTAGGTCTGTGTTTACACTTTTCACTGTCCACATGCCTTGTGCTCGATTTCAATGGGGAGGTAGCATGCTTTGCCATAGATAAGCCGATATGAGGTAGTATCCATTGATGTTTTGACAACATTCTCATAGGCCACAAAGCATCATCTAGCTTCATCGAACAATCTTTTTCTATGACACTCTGTTTTTTTTTTTTTTAGGAATATGTTTCAATTATCAATTAGACACATCTACTTTGTCACTTGTTTGTGGGTGATATGGGGTAGCAATTTAGTGAGTGACACCGTACTTTTTTAGAACTTTTTCAATTAGAACTTTACAAAAAAGTGTACCTCAATCACTTATAATAGATCTAGGAGTACTAAACTAGGAAAATAACTTCTTTTGAAAATTAGTGACCATCCTAACATTAATTATAGGTAAAGCTTGCACTTCCACCCATTTTTAGATGTATTCAACTACAACCAAGAAGTACTTACTCCCAAAAGAAGTTAGAAACAACCTCATGAAGACGATAGTCCAAATATTAAAGATTTTACAAACTAAAATAGAAATTTGGGGATCTCATCTCATTTCAAGATGTTTCTAGCTCTTTGGTAACCATTACGCATCGTTACAAGCCTGTAAATGTGCTTGAAGATTAAGGGCCAATAAAACTTGGATGATAAACCAAAATTATTCCTATTTTATGAATGCCAAAATGGACTTTTATTGATCATTTTATTGATAAATATTATGAATTTGGCACTTAAAAATATTAATTTATGTTTACAGGCCTTTAAAGGAGTTATTTTATGGAAAGACAGCAAAATGGGTCAAAATTGCAAAGTTTGGACCAAAAAGTGGTTAACATAACAAAGACAAGCTGTATCCCAAGCCGTGTCAATTTTTACATAGAGGAAAACGGCCAGACATGCTCAAGACACATGACTTGTCCACAAACCTGTCGATTTGACAGTCCATTAATTTTTAAGAAACGGCTTTTTTATTGAATAGTAACCCCCTATTTATTAAAGAAACGTCTATTAGACATTAAAGGGGTATTACTTTGAAAAGCCAAAAGACCCATAACTCCCGTAACTTCCCATTTCCTCCATAATGAGCATTCAATTCCATTTATGTGTTACTTTGAAAAGCTAAAAGACCCGTAACTCCCGTAACTTCCCATTTCCTCCATGATGAGCATTCAATTCCATTTATGTGTTACTTTGGAAAGCCAAAAGATCCATAACTCCTGTAACTTCCCATTTCCTCCATCAATGAGCATTCAATTCCATTTATGCAAAGATCATTATAAAATGAGGATGGAGGGAAGAATCAAAGGCGGAGAAGAACAAGAAAAGGGGGAGAAGAACAAGAAAAGGAGAGACACAGAAAAAAAAAATAATTTTATGTATTTTCGTAGAAGCATTTGTGCTTGAGTGTATCAATTTATCAAAGACCATCGTTTGTATTGCTAATATAATTTTAGATCCTTTCTATTTCTCCTTGTTATTGATTTATATTGTTTTATCTATGGAGGAGTAGTTTAATATTGCTTGGGTATTATGGATCCTTGATTGATTTCATGTGATTCCTTTGTTCTTAATTTCAAAACGTATTGATTTCATTGTATTCAATAGTTTGCGCCTAAAGAATGAGTCTAATTGGATGGTGCATCCCATTGGATTCATGTTTGAATTTTGTTAAAAATAGACTGAGAGGTTGATTTAATGAATAGATCTAAAGCTATTGATAAGATTGCTCATAATCACCTAGAGATAGGGATGGTGAAATCTTCTGTCACTCGTTTTGAATTCATTAGTTTGGTTTTAAAACGAAGGATTCTTGTTCTTTATGCAAATTTAAGTTGCTAATAGTCAGGAAGACATTCTGGCAGTTTGGCTTAGGTTTAGGTGCTTTTGACTTTGAGAGAAGCATTAGCATAATTTAGTGAATCCGATGGTTCAATAATCAATACAACTTTTTTTTTGAGAAATTTCTTGAGTCACATGGATAGATCTTAGGTGAAGCATGGCCCAAGCAACCTTGTGAATTGATTTATCCTTTTGTATGCTTGCTATGAAATCTGTGAATATTAGACTTAGTTTAGTTTCTATGTATATAAAACAAAATCTGATTTTTTCGGCTTGATAATAGGAAAAGAGTGAGTAGAAGTACTCATCAACGTTCCCTAGGAATATGACCTAGATCATTTCTCTATGCTACATCTAATGGGTGCGCTTGCCCTATAAGACAATAGTTGAAAAGAAAACGATTTAGAAAATTTATAAATTTAAAACTTGGTCTTTTGAATCTATCATTGGACTAGAGAACCTTTTGTGTTGTTTGTTCGGTGTTATGATAACCTTTAGCAGGCCTCAAATGATAGCGACTCAAGATTTGTTAGCATTTAGAGCATGATGCGCTTTACCGAATTATATAATATACACAAACATGAAACAAAAAAGGGGCTTAAAAAAAGAATGTTTTAAGTTAGCAAAGAATTTCTTCTTTTGCTAGTGTATAAGGTCATTAGGGAGGATGTTAATAACGGGGTAATTATCGATATCAACAAATCAAGGAAACGCCAATTCACTTGCCTTGTAAAGCCTTTCTTCAAGAAATTCATGATTGATATCTTTTCTATGCTGTCTCTCTAAATTTGGATTCTCCAACTTAGATAGATGGTCAGCTGCTAAGTTTTTAGCTCCTTTCTTATCACAATTGTCCATCCCGTGACTACTCTCATTAGGATGAGTTCATTCTTTTCGTTAAGCATCACTGCCATTCCTCCTTTCTTTGGGACTATCTATGCAGGACTTATCCATGAGTTGTTATAGATAGGGTAGATCATACCTAAGTTTATAAACTTAAACGAATTTGGAGGTTTAATCAATTCACAAGGTTTTAATAAGAGAATTCTGGACGACCTCCTTTATGTTTCGGTTCACGCATTATTGTGGTGGTGTAACTGGCTTAGTCCTCCAAGAGGATCTCATGAGTGCAAAAGGAGGGGTTATTATTTTTTTTTTATATATATCTAAAATTTTCCAAGCCATGGCTTTCTTATGCTCCCTAAGTACTTGTAGTAGTTTATCATCCTGCTTTACCTTTAAATAAGAAGCTATGACTAAAGATAACTTGGAGTCTTTTTCTAGATATGCATACTCGAATTAACTTAGAAGTTTCTTCAATTCCAAGGTTGGTAGCTCTTCCACTGACAATTTCAATCTAGCCTTCTTTTTCTTGCCAATTTGCTTAAACCCCTTTGATCTTTTTAGGGCCTCAATGACCCCTAACCATGCAATAATCTTCTGGATTTGAGGTTCTTCATGTTATCTTCCTCTCCTTGAAATAAACAGGTCGCCAATGAATCCTTGCTCAAAATAACCTACTTATGTGTAGAAACAAATGAGACAACAATATCAATAGAAAAACATTAATCACAATAATTTACAGATTTTTGCATGGATTTAAATAATTTGAAAACTTGCTCTTCAACTTCTACTCAACAAATAAATTTCCTATCCTTTACATCTATAATAGCCTTGGAAGTAGCTAGAAAAGGTCTTCACAAAAACAAGAGAACATCAATATTCTTGTCCATACCAAGGATCACAAAGTCCATTAGAAACATTGAATTTTTAACCTTAACTAACATGTCTTTTAGAATACCTTTAGGAAATTTAATAGAATGATCAACAAGTTGCAAGCTCATCTACGTTGGTTTAGCTTCCCCAAGTCCTAAACGCTTATATAATTTTTAAGGCATCAAGTTAATATCTATACCCATACAATTAATGTCCTTTCTATAGATAAATCATAAATCAAACAAGGGATAGTGAAATTCCCTAGATCTTTTAGTTTCTTTGGTAACTTGTTTTAAGGGATCTTTGAGTATTACTTACTTAATGTCATGGTGGATAGCTCCTCGAGTTTCTGTTTGTATGATAACAAGTCTTTTAAAAGCTCTGCATTCTTGGGAATTCTTGACATGGTTTCAATAAACAATAAGTTAATATGCAATTGTTTGAAAAGTTCAAGAAACCTACCAAACTGCTCATTTTGCCTAGCTCGTTGGGTTAAAACCATTTTAAAAAACACGAAGTTGAAATTTTCCAAAATTTATAAAACTAATAAGTTTCATTTAACTTTGGATAGTGATAAAGGCATATTTTACTCACTTTTTATCATATGAATCATGTTAAATTATTATTGATTTTATAGAAACCATGAGGAAATGGTACTTAAGTATATTTAATGTGATTTTAGGTCTTGAAGGACTTATATGACAAATACAAGCAATTTAGAGAAGATTTATGCAAATATGAAA
Organism: Combretum micranthum; assembly: GCA_024138025.1. NCBI lineage: Eukaryota > Viridiplantae > Streptophyta > Magnoliopsida > Myrtales > Combretaceae > Combretum > Combretum micranthum. The sequence goes on from JAMXBD010000697.1 coordinate 41,264, forward strand.
AATATAAACAAAGTAGGCCGGTAAATATTGAGTATAAGCCGCCAGCCTTCAATAAAATTGAACAAACACTGCCAACTTAGAAACGGATTTCGATCAGCCTTTGAAATTTACCCGTATGTCGACTTTTCATAATTAAAGTCCGTTGGCCTTTGACCGACGTAAGTCAAGGCCACCCCAACGCTGTTATAAAGCCACTGGTGATGTTGCTATGGAAATAAATTTTAATTTAAAGGCCAACCAGTTTTCATTCAAGGTCGCCGGCCTTGAAGGTGACTTATGTCCCTGCGTGACTTTTCATATATATATATATATATATATATATATTTCTCTTGTTATATCTTGTAATGGAGAGAAAACCTTAGGCACGAATTAGAGGCTCTATGTCATTGCTCATAGATTTAGATTAGGGCATATAACACTAAAAAGTTTTTCTTTTTAATTTGATTATGGATTCCACACCGGAATTAAGTTGAAATATCATTTGAACATGGATTTAAGCATAGGATTATTATCAAAGGTGATGTCATTCCTTTTTATGTAATTTCATGTTTTGGATGATATCTGAAACTTTTTCCTATTGATCTCATCATTAGGGTTTTCAGTTGTTGATTGGATTTATTTGATCGATGTTTATCTACTGTTGATTAATGGTTGTTTGTATTCCAATTGTTGATGCTATTTCTCCGATAATGTATTTTGGGTTAAATCTGGAGTACATGTTAGATTTAGATTGCAATTGGAAAATTCTTTTCTAACCGATTATGTGATTAGCTAATTTGGATTACAGATCACATAGACATATGGATTTGAATTCGCTTAAGGTTTTGTAATTTATAAAGATTAGTTAATTGATCACTTTTCTAGGAATAAGGAATATTGATTGGTTAAATTAGGATAATTACTTTCTTTGGAAAAATGAGTTTTTATCTAGCGCTTAATTGCTTGAAAACACTAAACCCATTAGCAATTTGGATTTGTAAGTATATTATGGTCATAACATACATTTGATTGTCGTTCTAATCTATTGGCTCTTAATCTAATTCAATTCAGGTGTTGGAAATCTCACATCTTTGTAGATTAGTTATATTTAAAAATCCAAAAATATTTCTTTTTTATTTACCTAGCTACAAGAACTAATACGATTGAGAGCTAGTCCTCACTCCCTATGGACACTGATGGTTCATTTTCTCTCTAATTTAGAGTGATCGAGTTTTAAATTTATAAACCTATATTTCATTTTCCTAAACATGGTCAAATCCAGGCAAGTGCACCTATCGTTATGTAGTTTAGGATAAAGTATAGGGTCGTCTCCCACAAGGAACATTCTCAAGCACTAGTACTACTCTAATTTTCCTATGATCTAGCAAAATAATTAAAGAGTCGATTAAATGAATGATTACTATTTAAATTTAAAATTACACTAGATTATACTAAGAACACAATACAAATACAAATAGAACACAACAAGTACAATAAGATTTTCTCATTTCCTTAACATGAATTTATACATATATTCTCTAATGATTACTACCTGCAAGAATCCATTGAGTATATGAATGTTCTTCTCAGAAGCATTCATTTCTAACAATTAGTGTGTCCATTGGAATCTCTTCCTAATTAACAGCCACTAGAAAGTTGCATTAAGATTTATTATTTCTGAATTCTTCAAACAAATGTAGAAAGTCTCACCGGCATATCTCTATCACTATGAGCGACTCACCTAGTAAATAAGATCTATTCTAAAGAACCATCTCTCGATGTATTCTAAAGAAATCTGGTCAAGAAGGTGTTGCGCCTTCACTACTTCTTGAGATAATTAATTCTATTTACTAGATCTAGTTAATTATTAGATGCAATAAACTTTAACGATCAAATTCAAGTTAAATCCATGAATAAATCCCATTCTCTACCCATACAGAATGACAGAAAAATAGATAAAGAATGATATTAACATATTTAGAAAAGATGAGAAGAATGAGTAGAGAAAAATACAAAACTCCTTCATTGGATTTGGATGTAGATCTGGAGTCTTGTATACAACAAACGAACGACAAACATAATTACTAACAAACTCACCCTCTCCCTCCTATAAGGAGGGAGAGGTTTTATTACAATCTCAACACTCTCTCTTTTTTTGAGTTTTTGTACAAGTCTTTTTGAATAAAAATTCTGCATAATAATTATCCTCATGTATTCTAATCTATACCTATATATAATTCTCTTGATCTGCTCCTCTTGAATGGATATGGTGTTGTTTTCATTCATCACATTGTTTGGTGAAGAGGTATAACACTTGGATGAATGTATGTGTCTTGATCCCGAACCATTGCATCAATTGGTGAAGAGACACAACACTTAGATGAATGAGTGCATCTTTTCTGCATGAACCATTGCATCCATTGGTGAAGAGATACAACACTTGGATGAATGAGTACATTGTCTTGCACGGGAAATCTTCCTCCAATTAATCAGTCTTTATGAAATTCGTCCAAAATCCCTTTAATTGTTTCCAATGTGCTCTAATTTTACCTGAAATGAATATTTATCATACTTAAGTACCAATTCTACTATAAATTATCTCAATAAAGCTATAAATTGGACTTAATTAACCTTTAAGATCAAGGATAAATTACGACTATCAGACACAACTCGGTATTCACCAAAATTTTATTAATGTACACGCACCGGTCACATTGGCCGATAAATATCTGCGCATTTAAAGGAATTTAAAAAGAGATTAAAAAGAGTTTTGAAAAGCACATATAGAAAAAAGCGTGATCAATTTTTGGCACCATTGCCAAGGAGTGATTGGTGCTAATTTTAGTTTTTAAGACTTTTGTAGACTAGGCCTTTTATTACAAAATCTAAAAAAATTTGCAAAACAAAAAAAATACAAATACTTTCTTCATTATTTTGTAAATACTAATCTTTTGCATATTTCTACTCACTTTCTTTTTATCTTTGTAGGTGCTTGAAGGATAAGCTATGGGTGATCAACAAGCACCAGTCTTCCCATATTGTTGTACTCCATAGCTTAAAACATAAATATTATCATTTGGGCAATAAGAGAGAGATCCTTTGTCAAATGCTTGGGGAAGATACCATAGTTCGATACGTGAATGACCTTATCATGATTCACTTGCTTGGACTGAGCTGTTTGTATTCCTTAGAGGATTAAGAGCCCATGATAGGATAATGCCAGAATAAGCCACTTGAGAGCAATTAATAGAAATGCCGGCGACAATGGCGTTTGAAGTAACTTAGGAATTCATAGGAAGCCAATATACTGATTTGAATATTTCTCCTCTAGTAGTCTATATGTGGTGTGATGGATCACATAAAAGCTCTCAATGTCAAGGTGGTAAGGCAGAAAATGATTCCAATATATCAACTCAAGAGTATCACCACACTTGTGAGACTCCAAACCAAGTGAATATTGCTTCATCTTCTATAAATTTAGTTACCGCAGCTTTAAGTCAAGAGAAAAATTTTAAAGAAATTGTAAGGGGTTTAGAACAGACATGGAAAGAAAAATTTGAGAAAGCAACAAGTTGTTATAGAGAAATTGGAGACCCATATAGCAAGTTTGACAGAATTTGTATCATCTATTTTTTGACTTACTAATTCAAGTGAAGAATGGGAGCATCTTAACGATGGAAAGGAAAAAAGAAACCCTAATTGACTCTAAAAGGCATGAAAAAGAGAAAGAGGAAACAATTGTGTCGAGTGCAGAAAAACTAGAGAGCATTTCTTCAATGATTAATGAGGTTAAAGAAAATGAAGAAAAGCTAGCTTGAGAATTAGCCATAGAGAATCTTGCAGATCTAATTCTAAAGGGGTTTGAGAAGTTAGGAAACCAAGTTGTAGGTTTTGTGAAACCCTTTACCTTAATTGAGCTAGTAAATGAGTTCAGTGCAGAGACAAGCAAGCCAGTTGAGAAAGAAAAGACTCAAGCTTCTTCACCAAATCAAAGAGAATATGTGTAAGCCCCTAGATTTTAAGCCACGGTTTATGCTTAAACCTTAAACCGGAAATCAACCGAAAACCATAAAGTCAACAAACATATAACAAAACCTAATAGATTTAGATCCGATAATCTCGCGCTCTTAACCCCTAAACAACGAAATTTTAATAATTGTGAAAATAATTAGTAATAATATAAAGGAGCTTAAAAATATCACATTTGTTAATTTTTAGTGTGTTTTGGATCTAAACGGGATTAATTTTCGAAAATCGTGCTCTAGTACACCTAACGGTAAAAATATTCCAATAATACTAATAAACTCATAAAAATACAATGATTTCAAAAATGTCAGTTTTATAATTTTTCGGTATCTAAAAATATAGGATATAGCTTGACTACACGTATTTTATTTACACCTCTATAAATATCACTTCTCCCTCCATTTCTTTCACATACTAATTTACCTTACTAGAACTCTTTCAAATTCATTTCACAAATCCTCTCTCCCAAAAATCTCTTTTCACTTTTCTCTACTACCCATTTTCCTACATACTTTCTACATACATACTACCAAAACCTCTCTTAAACTACCACTCTCATATTTCCATCTTAGACAAACTTCTTACCCATATATTCTTACCATGTCATGTAACTTAATATGACCATGGTGTATGTTTTTTAAACATTTAAATCTTGTAGAAGCAACACTATATTTATGTTTTGTTCTTGTTCATGAATAAATTACATATTATGTTGTTTTATTTATATACATGATATTATTATTGTTCTAACCTAACTTCTATAACATATTATCTATATTTATGTATCTGTATATATTTCTTATAGCATAAAAGCTCACTAACATAACTGTTATTTATGCTGACAATTTATTTAATTATTACATGCTTTAATATTAAAACTAGTCTTTCTAGTCTTAGACTTGGCTTCATCAAGTCAAAACGATTTTCTTATTTCTTTTTTTTTTTTTTCGTTGGACTTACCCATGACTAAGTTCGGAAGCCTTGAAATCAAACTAAGACTTCTGATACTTGATATTTACTTCTTGCTCATTCTTATAATTTTCCTTCTTATTGTTATTATTATTGTCATATTACTAGCAACATACTAATACTTTATGCATGATCGTATCGATAGTTATCTTAATAAAAATAAAAAGATTCTTTCCTAAGTAAAAGAAAATAACCTCAACTTACTTTAAAAATATAGTTTTATCACTTAGAAAAAAGTTTCATTAAGACTTAGAATTTTTATTTCAACTAAATATTTAAAAAGGATCTTTGATAAAAAATTACCATAGATTCTAAGTGTTGTTGATATACAAAGCTTTTGCAAAAACAACTAAGGAACTCCTTATTTTCTTTTCAAACTACTCTTAAAAGAACTTAAGATTGATAATACTTTTCTATAAAGAATTTTCTTAAAAACTCGATTATAAAATTCTTACCAATATTTTTAACAAGAACAAGAATCAACTCAAGTTTACCAAAATAAGCCAAGAATCAACTCACCAAGTAAAATATACTTAGAAAATAAAATTTTAGAATAACTTAGAAAGACTAAAGTTTTTGAATCAAAAGTTATCTTTTAAGAATCTAAGAAAATAAAATTATATCATATATCTAATGACTTAAAAATCCTTAGTTTTATTTCCAAACAACTTAATATAATTTTATCAAACTTCACCTTTTCAACTACCAAAACAAGATTGTTTTATGAAAAATCATTGATTCAGACAACACCATTAGAATCATGTGTTTATTATGAGTTGCATATGTATTAAAAGGACTTTTTCAACTATATATATATATTATATATATTTTCTATGGAATTTTTGGTTGAAACAAAGTTAGAAAAATCATGTTTTAGAGGTGGGAATTTTCGTGTTGATTTTGTACCACATCTTTTAGTGACACAAATAACCTTTTATGAAGGAAATAGCCTTACAAATGAATAGATCCTTTTGAGTGGATAGAAAGAGGTATATAATATGCAAAATTCCAAGTTAAAATGAGCAAGTTATGGCTATTTTAAGTTAGAATTTCACCGCATGCGAATTTTGACAAATTTGGTGAAATAGAATTACAAGTTTAAGTATAACTTCTAAGAAATACTCATTTTGGATATTTCTCTTATTTAGGTGACGTGGAGTCCGAGCTTCCTTACTTAGAGGATTACTTTGACTAGAAGCTTTTTCTATTATAGCCGAGTGAGTTTAAATTCTTACATTTCCATACTTATGTTTTTATTTGTAGTTTAGCGGAACTAGAATTAAGAAAAGATAAAAACGTGATAGCGTGCTTTACTTAAATGAGTAAAATTATGTTAAGTATATCGAGGCGAGAATTGTTAAATAATAATCATTGTATGATTTAGTATATAAATGATTTGTTTGCAAATTCTATGATCACTTATACAATGTCTAATATTATGCCATGACTACTTAAATAAAATGATTCATGCATGATATGTAGTGAGTCACATTGCACTCATTAGTATACTATTGATGGGACAAAGGCATAGTAATGAGGCTTGTAGGACCCGAAAATCTACTCTATGGTTTTGATCACTCGTAATAAAATAGTGGGTGGACACCAGAAATAACTATAATCTGGCGGCTGGTAATGGCTCATATAAAAATTACAAAAACTTTATTTGTGAACTATGGCATTGTTGCTCGGAACACCTAACTATCGATTAGAGGGGTAGATCCATTCAAACATATGATTCCCAGAAAATCTTATGTATTATTTGTTCACGTGTTTGATTGCATCTCATATGCTTGTTAAATAACTTGTTTGAATATTGATTTGTCTAGGTACTTTATTTGTGGAATTTAATCCTCACCACGCAAGAAGCTTACCCCCTTATAGATATCATTTACAGCACCCCTATCTATGGTTGATGCCCCGGGATTATTTCTCTTAGGTATCACCTTTTGGACTAAGAAGTTTTTGGAAGAAGTCAAAGACTAGATGTAGAGTTAGACTTATAAGTAAATCTCTATGTATTTATTTGAATAGACTTTAATAAACCTTATATTTTGATGGAGGAATGCCCCTTTGATATCTTGTAAGACCTTTATATTTCCATATTCCTTATATTATATTATGATTTCCTTTCTTAAATTGCTACGTGGATGTCTTCTTAAACAACTTGCATCAAAGTTGGCCCTCTATGATCGTGAACGTATGCGTTATACCTGGTATCGAAGCTTATGGAACGACTAAGGTTGTCATATTTAAGCTTTAATATTGAGTATGACGGACTGTTGCGTTTAAGGTACCCTTTGGAGCATGACAATATATAGTACAATAGGAGCACACTCCTGTAGTTACTAAGCCTACTGTCAAATAATTTGCGCCACCAATTTCTCCTCCAAGACAATCAAGAAAGAGGAAAGAAGATGAGGAGTATGAGAAATTCCGAGAGGTGTTTATGAAATAGCTATGAATTCCTTAATTTACATATTAATGTGTTATTAAAATGATATATATATATATAGTATATGTGTGCTTGGATAATATAATTGTTAGATGTGTTAGACATGTGCTATTTTGTATGTGTATAGTATAATGAAATTAATATTTTTGTATTACATGTATAAATGTGTGTATAGTGTAATGAATAAATGTGTCTTTTGCAAATTAATATGTATGTGTTATGTTTAGAATTTAATAAAATTACTTTTGAATTGCTTAAGACTAATGACAGAAATTTTACAAAATTCAAGTCTACTTTTTAAGCCTAAATCCAACTCAAATGCATTTGAAATTAACTCAAATTAATCTTAGGTCAAATATACCCCTTAAGACATATGTTGGATGAGTATTGGCTTTGTGTTAAACAAGTTTATGACCTATTTTTGGCAGCCTTATTTCCCCATACGAATTTTCTTTTCTTTTCTTTTCTTTTCTTTCTTTCTTTCTTTTCCATCTCAAAATCTTAAACCCTAAGCCAAGATCAACTACAAGCTTTTGCATTAAACATCATTCCAAGCCAAGATTTAGTCATGTAAGTTAAATGCAAGCTTAGTCTTTTTATTTTGTGTTCTATATTGTGCTTGTTTGTAAAGGTTGGATAAAAATGAATTTTATGTACTAATTGGTGTGGGATTGATTTGGTGCATTGATGATAGTTTGAATAGGATTACATGGCTAGAGGAGTGGTAGTGTATATCTTATATGAGTGTTGAAGTGTGAGGATGAGTGTTTGGGAAGATTGAAGGATTGAGTAGTTGAGGAATGAATTTGAAGTGTGATTGGTGTTTTGATGGTTAGGAGTATAATTTAGGTTGTTAGGATAGTGTTTGGATCATATAACAAACTTTGGAAAGATTAGATTGAGTTTGGAGAAATTTTGAAGTGAATAACTTTTTGTAATAAAACAGGGGAAACAAAAAATATTTTCGTATAGACTTAAATTTGAACGTACACCGGCATCTGGCACTTCTACGCTGCCGGCTTATAGGCGGTGTTGGAAGTGAACAGAATCAATTTTCTTAAAGCCGTTTGAACGCTGCTGGCTTTCACTGGAAAAGTCTGCCAGTGTTCATTTTTCAAAATGTACACCGGCTACTGGGATTCCAACGCCGCCGGCTTAGGGGCGATGTGGAATGGAAACATAATCATAATTTTTAACGCCGGGCTTAAGGCCGCCGGCGTAGGATCAAAGGCTGCCAGCATACATGGATACGCTGTCGGTGTTGGGGGTATTCACGGGCGTGGACCTACCCCGTGTACCTCTCGACAATTTTTTGAAAATTTGAATTTGCATTCTACACCGGCTCAAAGCCGCCGGTATATAATGAAGGCAGCCGGCGTACCGTTGAACGCTGCCAGTGTTGGCAGTGTTGATTTTTAGTGTATTGAACACCGATTCAAAGCCGTCGGCTTTAAATGCCGGCGTATCCCTTGCGCTTTTGAATTTCAAAAACTTTCTTCAAAATTTTCGGAAGTTTGGTATATGATCAATTAAGTATTTGTTAAGTGTTCTACGATATAATTGGATGTTTAAATGCTTTATTATGACCTTGTATTAATTTATTTGAATTTCTTTGATTAATTATATTTTCAACTAATGAATTAGTGCTTAAACTAAGTATGGAACTTAATATTATTTTAAACAGTGATAGATTCTCGCCCAGCCAACCCTGTTAGTTCCCGAGCTATATCAGGTATGCAGTAGCTTGCTTGTTTCTTTGCTAGGGTAGGCATCAATCCAAATTACTTTAAATTAAGAGAATTTTATTAATTGATGAGTGTTGATTGTCCTTGTTTGCCGTTGAATCTGGTTCGGAGAGCGGCACCCTGCTCAGATTAGAGGCAGGATACTTTCTCGTTAATAGATAGAATTATTTAGGAGATATGAGTATCCGAGCTACTCATATCAACCCCCTGAGCGTCGTGATACGTTACTCAGGATCCCCTAGTATTACGGGCTACGCCGAAAGGTAAGACTGTCTAGTCTCTATGAACAGTATGGACCACTCAGGGAGGCGGACGTAATACTAGATCCTTGTTGTCCGGAGTTTGAATACTCCCGTGTTGTTTTACTAACTAAAGACTTAACAATAAACCATTGATTGTTGCATAATGCATTAGTCTAAGAATGTGTGACCCACTTTGCATTTGTATTCGTTACTTGTGTACTGGGCCTTTAGCTCATATTTTATCCATTTCAGGTGATGACTCCGATGAGTTCTATGCGAATATGGGGTACGGAACTGACTTTGAAGATTTTCTTGATGGTTTAGAGGATTGGAGTTAACTATGGACTCAATGGAACCCTATGATTTGTAATAGATTAGATGTGATTCCTTTTGTTAATGATGTAATTAAAGTGTTAGTTTGGGTTGTGTTTTGAATATTTTGTTAAGGCTTGTAAGAAGCCTTTGGATGTAATATATATATATATATATATATGTGTGTGTGTGTGTGTGTACTTAGCTATGTAGGAATTAAGTTGTTTCCTTTGTAAAATATGTTGGTAGTGTAGTAATATAGTTTTGTTTAAGGTTTTAGAAAAAAAAAAAAAAAAACTATGCTTCCTATTATATTATCTATGTGGAATTAGATAAACAATTTCTCAAATAATTATTTTAGACAACCTTACATATAATCTTATAGGTTATATGTGGTTGGGGAACTGTTATCGCCTATTTCAAATATAGGGGTGATAGCAGGTCCTTACACTTTAAGAAGCTGAAAGTTAATATTCCTTTAGCCGATATCTTGGAAGAATCACCTTAATATAAGCGATTTTTGAAAGAAGTAATGAGTAAGAAAAGGAAGATGAATGGGAGAGAGACGGTCATGTTAACTCAAGTATGTACTGAGAAGGATGCACTTCCCCTTAAATTGAATGATCCAGGGAAATTTACTTTAGATTTGTAAGCCCCTAGATTTTATGCTACATTTAATGCTTGGACCCTAAACCAGAAGTGAGCCAGAAACTCTAAAGCTAACAAACTTATAACAAACCCTAGTGGATTTAGATTCGATAATCTCGCGCTCCTAACCCCTAAATAATAAAATTGAGATAATTGTGGATTATAATCCGTAATAATATAGGGAAGGTTAAAAATCAGATTCACCCAAACTTAGTTCGTTTTGGATCCGAACGGGATCAAATTTCAAAAATCGTACCCTGGTGCACCGAATGGCAACAATATTTCGATAGTGTCGTTAGACTCGTAAAAATATAAAGATTTCAAAAATATCATTTTTATAATTTTTCGATATCTGAAAATATCATATGTAGCCTATTTACACGTATTTTGTTTGCTACCGGTATTAATTTTTCTTATCTACTATTCATGGTGCTGTTCTATACTATTCATTACTATTCGCCTATTTCTACTTTTCTACTATCTATTCTTACACTCTACCACACCTATCTCTTATAATCTCCCTTTCTCATACAGCTTTATTCACATCATACCTTACACGTTATTTTTTATTAACAAAAATACAAAACTAATATATATATCTCTCTCTTTTCTCCCTCTAGAACCCCTCTCTCATACCTCTATCCTTCATTTTTCTTTTTCATTTTATTTAATTCACACTAATTTTCCTCCACAAAACTCTATAAATACCCATCTCCCTCTATTTCTTTCACACACCCATTTACCATGACAAAACTCTTCCAAAATCACTACTCAAATCCTCTCTCCAAAATTTCTTCTCACCTCCCCGTATTCTCACTATTCTCATACTACCACAACCTCTCTTTTTCTTCTATCCACATTTTTACATTAGGTAAAAATTTTTACCAATATCTCTTTACCATGTCATGTAACTTAACATGACCATGGTGTGTGTTTCCTAAACCTATAAGTATCATGGAAGTAATACTATGTTCATGTATAAATCTGATATTATTATTATGTTATTTTATTATTGTTATGTTGTTATGATGTTATTACTATTCTAATCTAACTTCTATATGATATTAAATATATTTATGTATATATATTCCTTAGAGCATATAAGCTTACTAACATAATCATTATTTATTTATTTATTTATGCTTTGCAATTTATTTATATATTCCATGCTTTTATATTAAGACTAGTCTTTCTAGTCTTAGACCTGTCATCATCAAGTTAAAACAAATTTTCTTATTTCTTTTATTTTTTTTGGACTTGCCCATGTTTAAGTCCGGAAGCCTTGAATCAAGCTAAGACTTCCAATACTTGATATTTATTATGTGTTTATTTCTATATTCTGTATTAATTATTTTTTGTCATGTTACTTGAATATAAACCCATATTCATGTATAATCATGTTGATTGTTGTCTTAATAAAAATAAAAAGTTATTTCTTAAGTAAAAGAAAATAAACTCATCTTACTTTAAAAATGTAATTTTATCACTTAAGAAAAGTTTTATTAAAATTTAGAATTTTATTTCAACAAAATGCTTTTAAAAGAATTTCAGACAAAGATTACCATAGATTTTAGTATGGTTAAATGCAAGGACTTTTAAAAAATTAACTAAGAAATTATTTACTCTCTTTTCAAACTACCATAAAAACCTTAATGTTGATAATACTTTGCTATAATAAATTTTCTTAAAAACTACTTTATAAGATCCTCACTAACATTTTAATAAGTACAAAAATCAAAACAAGTTAAAATCAATTCATCGAGTAAAGTCTACTTAGGGAATAAAATGAGTAGATAACTTAGAAAGACCAAATTTTTTTAATCTAAATCATCTTTTAAGAGTTAAGGAAAAAAAATTATATCACACACTTAATGACTAAAAAATCTTTAGTTTTATTTCCAACAACTTAAAATAAAATTGTCAAATTTCACTTTTTCAAGTATTGAGACAAGTTGTTTTTATGAAAAATCATTTATTAAGATAACATCATTAGAATTATGTGTATAATATGAGTTGCATATGTATTAAAAGAATTTTTCAACTATATAAATATCTATATATTTGCTATGAGATTTTTGGTTGATAAAAAGTTTGGAAAAATTATGTTTTAAGGGCTGGGATTTTCATGTTAGTTCTGTATTGCGTCTATTTAGAACCCAAATGACCTATTATGATAAAAATAACCTTAGAAATAAATAGATATTTTCTGGTAGGTAGAAAACGGTATATAATATGCGAAATTCCGAGTTAAAATGAGCAAGTTATGGCCATTTTAGTTTGGAATTTCACTCCATACGAATTTTGAAGAACTTAGTAAAATCGAATTTGCAAGTCTAAGTAGAACTTCCAAGAAATACTCATTTTGGTTATTTCTCTTGTTTAAAAGAAGTGGAGCTCGAGTTTCCTTATCCCAAGGACTACTTCGACTAGAAGCTTTCTGCTACAATGGCCGAGTGAATTCAATTTAATTTCTTACAGTCTTGTACTTATGTTTTTACTTGTAGATTAGAGACACTAGAATTAGGAAAAGATAAAAACATGAAGTGCATGTGCCTTACATATATGGTTGAAATTATGTTAAGCATATCGATGCACGAATTGTCAAATAATCAATGTTTGATTTAGTATAGAAATGATATGTCTGCAAATTCTATAATCACTTTTAAAACATCTACTATTATACCATGATTACTTGAATAAAATGATTCATGCATATCACATAATGAGTTACATTGCATTCATTATTATACCCTTGGTGGGATAAGGGCATAGTAGTGAGGTCCGTAGAGCTCGAAACTCTACTTTATGGCGTAGGTCGCCCAAGTAAAATGGTGGGTAAACACCCGAATTAACTATATTTTAGTAGCTAGTAGTGGCTTGCATAAAAACTACAAAATCTTATTTTGCGAATTATGGTCTGTATGGCCTGGAACACCTAACCCCAAATGGATGGGTAAATCCACTCAGCGTATGAATCCCCGGCAAATCATATTTGCTCACGTGTTTGTTTCATCTCTTATTCTTGTTTAAAAAACTTGTTTGATTTTTTATTTCTTGAGTACCTTATTTCTGGAAATAATTCTTACTAAGCTAGTAAGCTTACCTCTTCATAGATATTTATTGTAGCTCCCCTACCTTTGGTTAACTCCCAGGGGATACTTTTCTTAGGTACTGCTATTTTGGATTCATGAGTTTTTGGATGAAGTTAAAGACTAGATGTAGACTTATACTTCTAAGTAAATCTTCGATGTAACTATTTTAAATAGGCTATGATAGACTATATCTTTTGATAGGAGAATGCTCCTTTTGATATTTGTAATATTTTATATTTAAGGTGTTTATGTTATGATTTCCATTCTTAATAGCTATTATGAATATCTTCTTAAACAACTTGTTTCTAAGTTGGTCCTCTATGATCGTGAAGGTACGCCTTACTCTCGATATCAAGGCTTTTGGGATGACTAAGGTTGTCATACTTAAACTTTAATATTGAGTGTGGTGGACTGTCTCGTTTAGGGTACCCTTTGGGGCATGACAAGATTGCACCATAGGAGATAGTCAGTTCAAGAATGCATTTTGTGATCTAGGTGCAAGTATCAATTTGATACCTTTCTCTATGGCTAAGAAATTCGGATCGGGGGAGATAATTAAGAAAACTGATCTGACAATCTAATTGGTTTATCACAATATTAAAAAACCTATAAGGATGATTGAGGATGTGCTATTAAAAGTAGACAAGTTCATGTTTCCTGTGAACTTTATAGTATTAGATAGAGAAGAAGATCCAAAGATACCCTTCATGTAACCCACCAACATCTTTTTGTTTATGTAAATATTTCTTTTTGTTTTTGTTTTTTGTTTACTACTTTGATGTGTGCCCTTTTCTACAGATAAAAAAAACGAGAGCTAAAGAGCATACTTGTAGACCATAAGAGGATGGACTAAAAAGATGGATACAATTGGAAACCTTCTCTGTTGCTATACCGGTTAGAATTCAAAATGTATAAATTATTCAAAACTAGGGAAGTACCAGTATTCCTTTTCTGTTTTATCTTTATATCTTTCCTATTGTTGAGCTGAATGAGGAACAGTGAGATATTGTTTAATTTAAGTGTGGGAGAAGGGATAATGTGATAGGGAGAATGAAGTGGAGTATGAATTGTGCCGATGTTTGAATTGTTGAATTGATTGAATATCTATGACATCTGAAATTGAATTGTTGACCCATACTTTGAACTCAATTTTGTCCTATAGCATTATATGGCAATTTACGGCAAATTTTTTTTTGAAAATTTTGCATTAAATATGGAGATTGTGTTAAATTATGTTAATAACAGCCGTGAAAATGTGAAATGATTTGCTTAGGTGCCTTACTCACCAACTGTTGTGATTAGAATACTTAGTCAAAATTAAGTAGTGAAATCTTTAACAAACAAATTTACCTAGTATTTAGCTTTGGTATTGGAAGTTTAAGAGTAGGCAAAATCCTTAAGTGAAAAATAAAAAGGTTTACTTCTAGGAAAAATAGCTTGTATATACTCTTTTGGGTTGACTTGGGAACTTTTTAACACTTAGTGAAAGAGGTAGAAGACACTCTTTACTTAGTGATCTTTTATAAAAAAGTCTTAATTTCATTATAGCATTCAAAACAAAAGAAAGAAGCATGCATAGCCTCTACTCTAATGACTCTGGTAATTAAGTAAAGAGTATACAAACTTGAATGTTAGAGTGAGGAAGAGTCCCTAAGGGTCCCTTTGATACCTGGTCACTTGGGAGATGAGCTCGGGATATGTCGACTCAATAAGCTCTCTATAACGAGAAAGGAGGAAAGGCAAAAGTCCAAAACATGAATTTCGAAAAAAAGAAAAAAGAAAAAAAATTTGCTTGTATGAATCAAAAGATGATGAATGCAAAAGCACCAAATGAAATAAGACTTATAATAAAGAGGGAGAAAATCTAAGGAAATAGTAGGTACAATATGCTTTAACTCTGTCTTGTAAGGACTATATGCCTGCTAATATCTAGTGATGTTTAAATGGGTATTTTTCCCTACAAGATTGAGTATTTACTTTTGAACAAAAGGTTTTTTGCTAAATATTGAGATTAAAGTTTGTTTTGTTTAGATTAGCTACTAAATTTTTATTATAGTAATGCAATTACATATACTTGGTTTGGTTAGAGTAGTAGGCACCAACATTGTAAGTCATGAGCTATAAAAGAAAAGACGCTTGAATTGTGAAAGTAAAAATTTTTGTACTTTCTATGACAAATTTCAATTTTTATTCTTATTTATTTTGCTTGAGGATAAGTAAAAGTTCAAGTGAGGGAGTTAATAAAGGCATGTTTTACTCACTTTTTATCATATGAATCAAATTAAATTATTATTGATTTCTTATAGAAATCATGAGGAAATGGTACTTAAATATGCTTAATGTGATATTTCAAGTATTGAAAGACTTATATAACAAATCCAAGCAATTTAGAGAAGATTTATGGAAGTATGGGAGATGTAAACCAAGGGCAAATGTAGAGTATACACCACCATCCTTCATCAGAGACGAGTTAGCCTTCATTAAAATTGAATAAACGCTGCCAGCCTACAAACAGATTTCGATCAGCCTTTGAAATTTACCTATATGCCAACTTTTCAGAATTAAAGGCCGCCCCAATGCTATTATAATGTCGCCAGTGATGTTGCTATGGAAATCAGTTTTAATTTAAAGGCTAGCCAATTTTCATTCAAGATGATCGACCTTGAAGGCAACTTATGTCCTTGTGTGACTTTTCATATATATATATATATATATATATTTTCTCTTATTAGATCTTATAATGGAGAGAAAACCCTAGACACGAATTAGAGACTCTATTTCATTGCTCCTAATCTAGATTAGGGCATAGAACATTAAAAAGTTTTTCTTCTTAATTTGGTTGCGATTCCACACTAAGATTAAGTTGAAATATCATTTGAACATGGATTTGAGCATAAGATCATTATCAAAGGTGATTACATTCCTTTTTATGTAATTTCATGTTTTTGATGATATCTGAAACTTTTTCCTATTGATCTTATCATTAGGGTTTTGAGTTGTTGATTGGATTTATTTGATTGATGTTTATCTGCTATTGATTAATGGTTGTTTGTATTCGAATTGTTGATGCTATTTCACCGATAATGTATTTTGGATTGAATCTGGAGTATATGTTAGGTTAGATTGCAATTGGAAAATTCTTTTCTGATCAATTATGTGATTAGCTAATTTGGATTACAAATCATATAGACATATGGATTTGAATTCGATTAGGGTTTTGTAATTTATAAAGATTAGTCAATTGATCAATTTTCTAGGAATAAGGAATATTGATTGGTTAATTTAGGATAATCACTTTCTTTGGAAAAAAGGAGTTTTTATCTAGTGCTTAATTGCTTGAAAACTCTAAACCCATTAGCAAATTTGGATTTGCAAATATATTTTGGTCATAGCATACATTTGATCTTCATTATAATCTATTGGCTCTTAAACTAATTTAATTCAAGTGTTAGAAATCCTATATCTTTGTAGATTAGTTATATTTAAAAATCCAAAAATATTTCTTTTTTATTTGCCTACCTATGATAAGAACTAATACAATTGAGAGCTAGTCTCACTCCCTGTGGACACAATTCGGTATACATTGAAAATTTATTACTACATATGCGCTCGGTATAGTAGCCGATAAATATCTACTCATTTAAAGGAATTTAAAAAGTAATTAAAAAGAGTTTGAAAAGCACATATAGAAAAAGCGTGATCGGATAGCAACTACCAACATCAAGCAAGTGCACCTACTGAAGTAATATAGCAAACATTAGGTCGTATTTCAAGGAATCTTTGGCATCTACCTTACCACATTTTATCTATTATATAGCCAAAGAAGATCATAAAGAAAACATAAGCTATACTATGGTTAATAAAAATGTACAAATGTTCTCAGGCAAGATTAAAGATAGTTTGTAAAAATACAAGATGAGAGCCCGAGGATTTGCTTTACCAATTCTTTATTATGTGATTTCTTGATAAACTCAAAGAGAGAGATGTTTGCTGATGTATTTACACTGTCGAATTTATTAGGATAAGTTAAAGCCTCTCTCAAGGTTAGTAACTCTATATTTAAACTAGATCATCGACATCTCTTCACAACTTATCAACGGTCTAGATCTGTATAAAGCTTAAGAATTTTGTTTCAAAACCAACCTAATGAATTTCAAAAACAAGTGACAGAAAGTTTCACCATCCCTCTCTCAAGGTGATTATGAGTAACTCCATTAGTAGCCCAGATCTATTCAAAAGAATGATCTCTCAATCTATTTAGTTGAAATCAGCATGAATCTAAAACTTGCACCACACATTTAGACCTAGGAAAATAAATTCAAGCTACTAATTACAAATACCTAGTCAATGTTTACTTGAAAGAGCATTTGAAATCACATGAATTAGGAATTAAGTTCATAAATCCTAAGCTTTAAGAGATTATTTCTCCATGGATGCAGACATTAAGCATAAATTCTAAAGAAATAATATGTAATTAAGAAAGAATATTACAAAATAAGTTTAGAGTCTTGCAAAAATACAAACAATTGGTTAAAATGATTTTTACCTAGAAAACTTGTTATTTCTCGGTAATAAAAAACAATTCCTTTACTTAAGAATTCTCTCTCTATACTACGTTAGTAATTTGTTACATATGTTACATATTGTTATCGCATGCATGTGCACGTTTATTTATAGGCTAGATGCACATAAATCATGTTGATTTTATTCACTGATGTGGATTTTTTTAACAAAATGCATTCATTTACTCTCATGCATGCATGTAAATACCAGCTCAAGGGTCACTTTTCAAGGGATAAAGTCGAGTGCTCGAATGTTACTTGAAAGTCAAGGCTTGACTTAAACTATGGCATTTTGCTAAAAATGGGCTCTAGTTTTTGTCCAAATTCAAACATAGGGTAATTTGAGATTGTTGAGGGCTCGAAGGCAATATTCGATCCAAGTTGTACTTTTCCTCACAAAGTATGATCTTTGTCTAGCTTTAGTCATGGGGTAAATTTAGGACTTGACATTGTGGCGCGACAGAACTCTTTCGTAAAGTTTAGGGCTCGATCACCTCAAAACATACGTCAATCGTCACATCTAGGGCTCGATGTAAGCATAATAGACCATTTTGCCTTGCTGTTTTGCCTCAATAGACACTTTTGTTGGGCTCGATTAGTTCTGTTTTGCATGATTAATGTTGTTTTGCTCCAATCTGGTTTAAATCACTTTGTTTTTGCTTCTTTTGATTCCAAGAGTTGAGAAAAAATTATTTAAATGATAAAAACACCATATTCATAGAAATTTACCTAAAAATGCATCAAATAATGCCCAAATTCCTACCAATAGAGTAAAATAGACTTATCAGCTCATTACAGAGTTCCTTTTTCAACAAACAATAGGTGAGTAGTACAACTTGACGGGTATCCGTCTCTTTACCTTCATTTTCGTGTTGCTTTCTTTCTTTTCAACAACCCTTTCAACTTCCTCAACTTTTTCCACAACTTATTAGAATTCTTTACCACTCATTAATATTACTACCTTTGCTTGTTTTCT
Source organism: Combretum micranthum (assembly GCA_024138025.1). Classification (NCBI taxonomy): domain Eukaryota; kingdom Viridiplantae; phylum Streptophyta; class Magnoliopsida; order Myrtales; family Combretaceae; genus Combretum; species Combretum micranthum. The sequence continues at coordinate 60,267 of JAMXBD010000697.1, forward strand.
TGGAGTAGGTTTCAACATTACTTAGTAATGAACCTTAGGTCTCTTAGAGAGGAGTTTTGTGATGTGACCATTTGATTCTCTAACTTGTGAGGGGTGGCTTCTTGGCTTTTTAAAGTTGCTTCGGTGGATCGGTGACAAGCATCTAAAGCCTGAATAAACTTAGTCACAAGCTCTTTAAGGGTTGGTTTTTTTTCTTATGGTTGAGGTCACTGAAATCTCAGTGGTAGTGAATTTTGTCTTTTAGCAGTTTGATTGCTTCAAGAAAAATTTCGATGGTTCCTTTATGCTTAGTTATATGTGTTGTTGTAGGGATTATTCTGTTACCTTGTGAAGTCTCCAAGCTAATCAAGATGCTCTTGCTCCATTCCTGTAAAATTAACAACCAGGTCTACAAAATTATGTTGCTGAATTAAGTGTCTGTTAATTATTCTTTTTTATTCCAAACCTCAAATCATGTGCTATTACAGTAGCAAAGTCCACATCATAAACTCCGATAACTTTTTACGTAGATCTTTGATTAAACCATTAACAATTGTTAATTGTCGTCTCTTTAAATAATAACGAACACTCTTACTCCATTAATCTTAATAGCTAACATATTGAGCATGCCATCAACAGTTGTGTCAATCATTCGATGGATAGAGTAATTCAAGCCATTATGGAAGATTTGCACTAGCAACTGTGGAGGTAAGTTATGATGCAGACAATCCTTAAATCTTTCCCTAGTATCATATAAGGGTTTTAGTGTCCAATTGGGAATATGAGGAAATATCACATCTAAGCTTGGCGGTTTTGGCGAGTGGAAAATATTTATATAAAAGCTTCCCCCCAATGTCAATTAAGAAGTAATGAATCTCTAGGAAGAGAATGCAACGATTGTTTTACTTTAACCCTTAGTGGAAAAAAAGAATAAATGGAGTCTAATGGCATTGTCTCTTACTCCATTAATCTTAATAGTATTGCAAATTTTCAGGAAGCTTTGAAAATGGCTCTTTGGATCATAATCCTACCCATCATATTAGATCCATTGTTCAACCATCTAACTAATGTTTAGCTTGATTTCAAAGCTATGAGATGTAACACTTGACCGAAAAACACTCGCGTGGGTACCATCCAAAGAGGGTCCCACATACTCGAACACAATCTTAGTTTCCTTATTGCTATTGTTGACCATTGTTTCCATAAGAGTAGGTTGAGCTAGCACGGCTAAATCTTGAGCCTACCTCTACTTCACTCGACAAGCATGCTCAAGGGTTGATCTTGGTCATGCACCAAAGAGGAGCCAAAGGAGTTAATAAATTTCAACTCAAAAGAGAGGGAGTATTAAGAAGAAGAGAAAAATAATGACTAAATCAATAAATATTTGTTTTCTTAATATTGTTAATCCTGATAATGGTACCAAAAACTTGTGATAACTATCATAAGATCCTTAATAATTGTGCCTTATTGATCATATTTTATATGATATCTTGTTGATATACTTAAAAAAAGGGCACTTATTGAATGAAAGGGCTAAATGAGAAATAATTAAGCTTTTCAAATGATTGATGATGAAATGAGCAAAGACCTTATGAAGTTTGGAGCTTTTTTTGCAAAGTCATAAGTATACTACAAGGAATACAACCAGTGTACAATTATTGGAAAAAAAAAGGTGAGGAATAATTGGACTTCCAGGGTATATAACTCAAGTACAAGAGAAGTGTACACTAGGGTCGTGTATGATTAATGAGAGAGAATTCCTGCATTTCTTCTAGCGTACATGACTCATGTACATGGGTTGTGTAGCAGGATCGCGTACATTTGACACGCTATAAATATCGCTCTATTTTTGTTATTTTGATATCCAATCATCCGTGTTCGATTCTTAAGCCCTGAATGATGTATTTTGGAGAACATTTCAAGGGAAATTGTTGCATGAACGTTAAGAGTCACAACGATTAAGTCAAAAGGGTTTTATTGATCATTTTATCTCTGAAATCTTATAGATTTCCTATTTTAATTGTATATCCCATGGAATAGTAGATTTTGTGAAACCCTAAATCATGTTTTGAATTGCTATTGAGCAATGAGAAGTTGATGTAATGGGTTTATTCATGTGATGTTATTGTCTTTATGATAATTTCTTACCAATATTATTACATGTTTAATTCTTGTTAGTTAAAAAAGATTTTAACAAATATGATAGATCATCCATGAATAAAGAATTTGCATATTTCACCTAAACATAATAAATATCCAATCTTAATTAGGGCTTATGAATTTCATGCAATTTTACATTAGCATTAGTTAAGGAAGATATTCCACTATCTCATATAGAATTAAGAGTCAATTGACTTGAAGAGAGTAATTGGTTTAGTTAAGAAACCCTACAGTTTAAGACTCGACTAATCATTAATTAACTCCTATCATAAGAATTAGGGTTTATGGTGGATCAAAACTAGGGGCACCATTTGTGATTTGAATTAAAACCAAGAAAAGTGCTCACATCGGCTTGATATGGATCATATAAAGTCTCACATTCAAATTCAATCAGTATCACTAAGGTAAATATTATTGACTAAATAACAAGTGCCCTTATTGATACTTATAGTGTATGGAATAAGTACACGTATTGTCCTATAAGGATCAAAGATTATTAGTACTTACCTTTTTTTTAAGATTAAATCGGTATAAAATTCATCAAACTATCAATTCACAAATCAAGATTTTAAATAAGATATACTTGATTGCAAGAAACACCTCATCTTTGAATCCTCATTAGGTATCCAGGTGGTTACATGCAAAATAAATTCCAGTTTTATTGTGATTGTCGTTGAACGATAGAAATTCCTAATGTAATTTGATATCTCTATTGAGACTACCGGATTCTAATCCTAAATTGGTCAACATAAATATTTTACACTTAAAATCCCTACAACAACATTATTAGTCTAGAATTTTCATATTATGCTTGACCTTAATCCCGAAGATTTATGTCGTCCTATATTTAAGATTGCATTCAACTCTCTCTAATTATGCTAATCTATTCTCTAAAGTAACCAACAATTGACTTAAGTGAAATCCAACAAAAAAACCAATATTATGAACTATCAATTCAAGATAACCATAAAAGCAACACAACTAGATTCAAGAAAATCAATCAATAATCTAAAAACAAATCACATAGGAAGCCTAAAGTTCATCAAATTCTAGACTAAGAGTTTACTCCTCTATATATATAAAATAAGAACCAAAAGAGTAAATCGAAACATTAAATTAAACAATTAACCCCACGTTAAAATGAATTATTGCAAAAAGGTTAAAGCTAATATCTCGACTTACTTGAATCTTAAAGAGAAATAAGTAATAAGTTGATAGGTCTTCAAAAGTTTTGACTTTTCCCTTTATAGAAGTCCTTTATGGCTAAAATTTGAAGGTTTCTTTATCTAAAATGTGAAAGTTGACTCTTTTGAAAGTGGAAAGTTGTCTTCTTTGATTTGGAAAGTGAAATCTTCAAAATATGAAAGGAAATATTAAATTTAGGAAAGGTGTTGATCTTTGTGAATAAGAGGATTTATGTCTTAGGAACTTTCATAGTTGCCTTAAAATATCTTCTCTTTCTAAAGAAAGTGACATGGCCTTTTTAAAACCTAATTAAAAAAAAATCAAGGCTACTATACTTATGTGACTTAGATATGATTGGGGTTTAGTACACGTTTACAGCTACTTAAAAAAAATACCAATACAAAAGTTGGATGAAAATAATTACCAAAGTCCCACAGCAAAATCACATTTATAAAAACAAGATATTGATTTTTTTTACATGTATCATGGATATTAGTCATGATTTAATATTTGACTACCGTTGCTTTATCATATGAATGAAACACGATAATATTTATTTTGCATGTGTCTAACAATCGTGATCTATGTAGGTATCTTTTTTTTTTTAAATGTTAGCCCTTTCTCTGCTTCACTTTTTCTTTTGTGGTCTCTTCCTTTCTCTCTTTATCCCCTTCCCCTTTTCTCTCTCTCATGTCCGCCTCTTCCTTTCTCACTTTTTCTCTTACAAACTCTTTCTCATCTTCTCTTTTCTCTCTTTTCCATCCTTTTCATGTCACATCTAACTCCTTATATCTCTCTCTCTCTCACTCTCTCATGCTTTACACATGGTTGGAGTGCGATTATAGAAGTGATACACAATTTTCATTATTTATATAAAGTCTATAAACGCGACTTACTCCACAACAAATATATTTTTACACATCCCGTGTATAATCATGATTATGGAACTTTTTACTGGTAACTTTTTTTAAATTGACCTTATTTAAGTAAGTTTATTTCAGTCATGATCTAAATAGAAAATTATTTCAACATAGTTGGGTCACATGTCATGTATCTTTTAGCCGAGACACCATGTGAAAGCTGGGGAATGACATGACATGGTTTATTTGTTCCAAGTGTAAGACCCTGAATTTTTTCGATACACTTAGATGAGAACCCTAGTGCTAATTCGAAACAAGAACCCTGGAGCTAATATCGAGTTAAAGTCGAACTCTAGAAACCTTAAATGGGATTGGATTAAGAATTATTAACCCTAGGATACCAAATGATTAAGCAAAGCCTAAAACCCTAAAGATAAGTAACTTAACAAAAAAGTATCATCGTCAAATCAATATCATATTCTACAATCTAACTAGTCGGGTTGAACCTAAAAACCAAGAAACCATAAAATCTATCCAAACCCATCACAAGCCTTAGAAACCCTAAAAAAAATCAATAAGCGAAATAACCTAAATGTTTGATGAGTATAGTGGGAATGGAAAACCCCAAATATCAAACCCTAAGAAAACGAATACCCTAAAAAAATGAAAAGAAATCCGATGATCATTCAACTTGAAGACCCTACGTTAAATAATTCAACTATTTGATCTCTAACATGCAAATTGAGGCAATATATCCAAGTAATATTCAATAATGAAATAATAAGAAATAATTTCCCATAATAGAGTATTAATTATCAAGCCAAAATTTCATTAGTTAAACTAAACCTTTTCCTTACCTGATTTTTAGCAGGTAGATCGAGATAACGTCACCAGATAACAGTTAATAATAAAATTGTAAACCATAGATATTATGATAATCTTATAAATAGAACCTTGGAATCGATAACGAAACCAGAACACTGAAGTTAAACCGAGTTAACCTTAAACCCTAGGAACTCTATACTCGATTGAACGACTTCTAAAACCCTAAAATAGGGAAATTAATTAGAAAATTAAGATAAACTCGAATTATGAACCGAATATAGAGTATAACTCCTAAAATGATCAGATACGGCAAAATTTCAATAATTTCAAGCCTTTATGGGTTGGTTTCTATATTCAGACACCAGCATGCAAAATGAGGTAAAGTATCTCGATAAACAATTTCTACTAGAAAAATATTAAAATACTCATATAATATTAGATAAAATTTTTTCGGGTTACAAAAACATCAGTTATAGTTAATATACATGTATTTTATCTCTATCGGTAATTAATTTATCACTTCATCTTACTTTTTACTATTCAGTACTATTCACCTCTCTCTACTTTTTCTTACACCTGCTCTTACACACTTACACACCTATTTCTTATATTTACATTACCAACACTACTTTTTACTATACTTTACTTAATTTCTCTTATACTTTGTTATATTTTTTCTACTTAAATTAATTTTTATTCCCTCTCTCCTCTCTTTATGGTTAGTTGCTGCCCCCTTCTTTTTCTCTCATATTTTATTTTATTTTTCATTTATTTTTACATATTTAATTCCCTCATTTTTCTCTCTATAAATACCACCTCTTCCTTCACTTATTTCACACTTTTTCTTTACCATAATAAAACTCTACTAAATTTTCCTTCAACTTCTCTCTCCAAAAATTTTCTCCATTTATCCTTTATTTTTCTTTTTGACCACCACTTCCTCTTTCCTTTTCCTCACACGTACATCTTCTTTGCAAATTATTTAGGTAAATACTAAACCATCTCCATAGATCATATTATGTAAAATATATATATCATTAGATATTTTTCATGTAAAATCTCCATGATGCATATGTTAGGGAATAAAAATGTAAAGACAATATATTGTTTACGTTATGTTTTTTATTACTAATCTAGCTTTCTATATGGTAATATGTATATGTAATAGTTATAATTTTTAGAGCCTAAATGCTCACTAATCTAACTTTATTTATTTCTTATACTTATTTATTTATGCACTTTATTTACTTATTTATTTGCTTATAAGACTAGTCAAGTCTTGGACTAGTTAATAAATCAGGTCCGAAGGAGACTGGAGTAATTCGAGTAATTCAAGTCTTGAGAAGCCTTGAGATAAATCTAATACTTCATGTTTTTTTATTATTTATCTTGCTTTTATTTCGTGAGATTGGAAATATTTCAAATCCCAAGAAGCCTTGATAAAGTTTGAGACTTCCATATTTTATTTCATTATGCTTGCTTTATTTTATTTACAAGGAGACTGGAATATTTCAAGTCTTGGGGGCCTTGTCTATAATCCAAGACTCCCATTTTCTTTCTTTCCATATTAGTTGTTTTTATTTATTTTATGTAGTGATTGAATTAATTCAAGTCTCGGAGAGTCTTTATATCAAGCTAAGACTCTATGCTTTTATTTATACCTTTATGTTCTTGTTTATCTATTTCAAATTTTATGTTCTGTGTATAAGTCCATGTTATTAATTTTACTTTATGATTGATATTTTAAGCTTATGCATATATATGGTCATAGATGATGCGGTTATTATGCAAAAATGGATTTTCCAAAAACATGAGTGTTGATCATTCTTTATTATGTAAAATATTTTTCAAAAATCTTATCTCTAATACTTGAGAAATCAATGCATTAGAAATAAAGAATTAGAAAGAAATACTCAACTATATTTTTGAAAATGCGAAGATGAATTTTCCAAAATATAAATGCTAACAATTATTTTTATGTAAAATTTTCTAGAAATCTTATTTACAATATATGTACAAACCTTTTTATTAATATATATATATATATATATATATATATAGAACAAGTCATTTACTTAATTTTTTTTATATGCCAAAACTTAAAACATTTTAAAGATAATACAACTTAGAATAATTTTTCTCCACAAACACATAAAGATTCAATTTTAGAAAATAATTAGGCAAAAGATGTTTATTATGAGAGAAATATTCATGGATACAAAATAAATATAAAACCATGATTTTTAGATAAGTTTCACATTTACAAAAACCTAAGTATGGAAATTTTCTTTAAAAACCCAAAAATAAATCTCCCATAAATTTCACTTTTTAATATCCCATAAAAGATTGTTTTACAAAATTTTTGTTTTAGGAAAACATCACTAGAATCATGCATGTAATGCGAGCTATTATAACTACTATATAATTTCAAAGGATAGAAATATTTTATACTTGGCTAGAAAGCCCAAGTGAAGTAAAATTTTGAAAATTAAAAAGGATCAAAATTGGAATGGTCTGGAAGCAATCCGTATCGTATCATTCCGAGACCCAAATGACCTTAAATTTTAAAAATAACCTTATCAATTGATAGAGTATTTGAAGTAGGTAGAAAATGACTAGTAATATGCGCAATTCTGAGTTAAAAATGAGTAAGTTATGACCATTTAAGTTAGAACCCCATAACTGGGAAAAGTGACAAATAGTATAAATAGAATTTGAAATTTAAGTAGAACTTATATGAAATACTCATCTTGGGTATTTTTTTTGTCTAGTTGATGAGGATTATGAGAGTCCCTTTCCTAATGATTATTTCGACTAAGCGAGTTGCAATATAGATGAGTGAGTTTTTCCTTATAATTAGTTACCTTGTGATAAGAGTACAAGAATCAAATACAGGCCCAAACATCTAGAACAGTATGTTCAATAGGAAATAAACTATAATTAGTTTACAATAGCTCATAAAACAGCTCATACACAGATTCAAAATTACAACAAACTCAGTAACAACATCAAATATTTAACAGATAGATACTATATATAGTTGGAGAAAGCTTGAAAGGAGTCACCACAGTTCATTAGACTTGAACTCATTCTTCAGTTTCGGAGCCACTAGTAGTTCGAAGCCAGTAAGTCTTCCACCATCGTTTCCTCACAAATAAACACAACACACAGCTTAGTTTCTTTAGTTACAACTTAAAAAAAATATGTTCTTGAAACAAAAACCTAACTGCCTATTACTAAATTTTATAGTGTAATAAGTTCAAGATATCATACATGCAATGGTAGAACACGTTACCTAAAGAACTAGGAAGCATGATTGTTGATCTTTCTATTGCAAGTGAGATTTTCTCTTAATGGAGAGTTCATCATTTGTTCCAGATCTAGGGTTTCTTGTGGAGAGTAAAGAACTTTCGAGATTTGCTTTTTGTTTTCTCTTTGTTTGTGATATCAATGTTTTTTTTGTGTTGAACTATCAGATGCATTAGATGTAGACATTTTCAAATCCGAATAAAGAATTAGACTCGATAAAGTGAGCAACCCGAGTATTTTTTTTTTCTAATATCCGAACATGGTTATTTGGCTTATAATAATAGGCTTATCATTTTTTAGTCCTCTCTCATTGAGTTTTGATGTCTATTCCAATGGTGGATATTACTCGAGGAGTTCTCCAATTGAATGAGGAAGTCTCATTGCATACTAAATAGATTGAGGACTTAGATGATAAAATCAATACAATGCAATCAAGTTTAGCAATGATGAATGAACGAATTAATAGTATGGATGATAATTTGCGTTTTGTGGCACAATATGTACAAAAAAAAATGGAAAAAGATCAGAGTGAGGATCAGGGCAAAACTAATATATTTGCCTTCATCATTTTCGCATGAACATATTAGAGATTCGTTCTCTTACGTGAAGACATCAAGTTCGAATTGCCACACTTTTCAGGCAAAATCCAAGAAGTTAGATTTTTAAGTTACTCAATTTTTCGAGTTTCATTAGGTGCCAGTTACCGATAGAGTACAATTGACTTCTTTTGCTATGGAAGGTGATTTTGGAATGGTTTCAATGGATGACACAAAATGACTTGATTTCTACTGGTCTTTTTTTATTTCCGCAGTGGAAATATGTTTGGCCCATCTATATTTGAAGATTTTCAGGGTCAACTTTCCAAGTTAACCCAAGAGGGCACTGTGGCTAACTATCAATTACAATTTGAGAAACTTTGTATTGAGTTTCAGGTTTATCAGAGAGCTTTTTAATAAGTTGTTTCATTTTGGGCTTAAAACCTGTGTTGCAACAAGAGGTATTATCTTTTAAACCTTCTTCTTTATTAGAATCAATTAGCTTAGCCAAATCACAGAACATAAGTTGAGTTACTTCATGAACATGGACACTAAAAGTGCTTCTTTTGCATCTTCAAGTAAATTAGTGTGTACATTTCTTCTTAATAGTTCTAAGATACATTCACTTAATCCCACTATGATTACTTAACCAACTATCCACTGATAAGTCTGCTAAGAAGCCTTCGCCTATTAAAATAATGACTCCTGCTGAATTACCTATCAGGCGTGAGAAAGGATTATTTATAATTGTGATCATAAATATCACAAAGGCCATGTTTGTAAATCAAAATTTTTACTCATGATTCACCCTAAGTGGTCTTGTGCTAAAGCTCTACAAAGTCCTCGGCCCAATGAGGACCTCCACTTCTTACTTCCCACAATCTCAACCCCACATGGCGAGGATCATACCTTTGAACCTCACGCTAATCTCCCTAAGGGGAATAACTTTAGACTCAACTAACTCCATTCTATACAAGGACTAGCTCAGGTTTGACGTCACTTACCTTCTTATGGGATTAAGTCAACATGGAGCAAAATCTTGTGGCCTCTAATTAAGGTATGACCTAAGGTTATAGATAACACCACCGCTAAAGGTATGGACAAGTTATAGTACTTAGTGTTCTATAGTGTTTTACTTTCTCAAGCCCACCAACTGACTTAAGTATCGAAGCAGTTGCACTAGATAACCCCCCGATGCTCCATTAAACATATATTGTGCGTGTAGATCTACCATGCTCCAACACTACCTCTGTTAGTGATTCACCGCTAGCAACGGTATTTAAACTTTGGCAAAACATACAATTAGGTAGCTAAACTTTAAAATTAATTAATTTAGTTCCTAATTTTTAAATCGATCGATTGAGTACCTACAATAATTTTTCGTGCGCACCAATAGCTCTTAGGGATGCAACTAGGCTGGATTTCAGATATATCATATGAACTTGAATCCTCAACCATTACCATATAGGGTCTACCAAACCCGACTGTATAACCCTATGGAGTTTTTCATGCTATATTTAATCTCATCTTATAGGGTTTGCGTCAGATATTTGAACCTGACCCTGTAAACCTATAACTCTATAATCCTGTAAGGTTTGCCTCTAATTAAATATACTCTAAAAATGCTGTCAGCATTTTTTAATTTAAATTATCATGTAGAATTACACAAGCAATCATTAGGAAGGATGCTAATTGAGCACATTTCTTTCCCATGCCTATTTCTTCGTCCATTCTAATGTAATGGTCAAAGAGGAGGGACAAAGAGACAAAATTACTTCACTAGCTCAATACGATAGCACCTCAGTCAAGACAGAAAGTGCAAAAAGAATCTTCCTTCTTGGTCCTTGTAAGTTACAAACTTCTTACGAAATAGGATTATCATAAGTAATAATTTAGTGCTTGTACCAGTAGATTATTCCATTATCTGAACTATGATAAACAACCAAAATTTTCCATATTGGCGCTTTCATCTAAGGTTAATGGTGGGAGACATACACATATATCATTATGCCTAAATTCCCTCCATCACCCACCTTAGTATTAGTATTTATGGATCTAGATGAAGATACCAAATGAAAATGTTTGATTGTTTGAAGACTCAATGTGGATATAGAGCCCAATGTTATACATTTAAACATCCATCTTGAATTCATCCTAATAAAAACCATATTCATCAAGGTATCTAGTAAGCTTTTTTCCCAATCCCCATAATTATGAAGATCATATCAAAATTAGGTGTGGAATTTATTTTTAAAATTATAGTATTGAGTTGTTGGACATTCATTGGATTTGTTATATGATCCAAACCCGATCTTATAACCATACAGAGTTTTTACTATGTTGAGCTTAGATTTTTTAATTTCTGGTTTTATTTTTTGTTAATCCGATTTATAACAAACCTAACCCATTTGATATAAACAATTGACTAGGAATTAAAAGAAATTCAATTTTTGAAAACATTTAGATTCGTCACCCGACTATAGTCTAGAAAAAATATAAGTTAGGATCAATAGGGTAGTTAATCCTAACTCAACTACTAGTCTGCGGAGAATTTGATTTAAAACCAAATTTTATAAATAAGAAATTTTTGGATTTATGGGCTATCCTATTAAAACCATATGGTTACCACCTAAAATTAATAATTTAAAATTTTATAATGTTAAAAAAATTACTGATGTTGAAACTATGATATTTACAATTTATCACTAAAGTTCACAAATCTAAATAATATTTATAGTAAACGATGAATCAATTCAATATTTACATAAATAAAAAAAAGGCTTTTTTATATGTTATGTCGGTTTGGTGGTGCCTACGTACCCACTAATCGGGATCAGACAACATGTAGTTCTATTATAAAAACTTTAGTGGGTTGACTGCTTTTTTTAACTTTTGAATTATTTTACTATAAGTTTATTAATTTTTAAGTTTTTCAAAAAAATAAATCTTTTAGTGATATTGGTCTTGAACAACTAATCTATCTTTGTTTTTTTCTATTACTTGGAAAATATGTTTTTCTAAGTAGCAAAGAGTTCCATAATTATAATAGATACATAACATATTTTATTTATTAAACAGATACATACACCTATATAAATTTTAATGTTGTTTTATTATTCTATGTTATCAATGATATTTCATAGCCTATCATAGGAGTAGCATTTATTTATTATTATTTTCATATTTTTTACCTTTTTATTTTTATTTTTTACTCATTTATATTTCATAAAATAAAAGAAAAAAAATGGAATCCGAACTTGCCAGTACAGGCTACACGGGGATTGAGGAAGAGGAAGTAGTCGTATGCAGGTTCAGATCAATGCTCGTGGGTCGGATTCAGAATGAACCTGGGTGAGCGAGTCGTTAACGAGGCAACGGTCTGCATGGATGACTTTCAACCGTTCAGTGGTTGTTACGACCAGGTGAAGTGTTGTCCTTAGCAAATTTGAGGGCGCTAGACCTTCTGATGGTGTCGGTTTTGTCTAAAAATGACTGGATATGGTGGTTTCAAAGGTGGCAGCAGCAGGTCCAAACTATTGTGGTTCGGCTGAATCAGTCAAATCCAGTAGTAGTGCTCCTCCGACGAGATGGTTCCAATGATTTCGAGTAAAGCTTTTTTTGGTGTTTGTTGTGTTTGTGATTTGTAGACAAGTCTTCTATGTATTATTATTTTTTTTCTTTATGATTTTCCTATTGTTGTCTCTTTTTTATTAATTTGTGACTGGTATTTATAGATGCTTGACTCGTTCACCTACCCGCTTGCTGACATATTTGTTTATTTCATTTGATCAGCTCGCTGATATATTTGCTTACCTCATCTGACCAATGAGAGTGTGTGAAAAAAAAAGAAAGAAAAATAAAGGGACAATTTACCTCATTGCAGAATCAAACTCAGGTATTTCTTATACATGCTAATGACTTATCCATACAGGCTATTGTCATGTGCCTTGTTCTAGTTTGCACAAAAAATGTATTTCAGTTTTCTAAAATGAGCGCAATTAAATGAGCCAATTTATATAGGATATTTAATTGAGTCCAAAATAAATCTATAATTAAATCAGTATTATATTAAGCCCATATATGTATTTATTTATTTATTTTTAATTTTTTTTCTTCTTTGAAATGTCTTTTATTATATTTTGTGGTCTTAATATAATATTAATTTTTATTATAAATTAAAATCTTAAATAGACAAAAATGGGGTTCTACAGCTTTCCTTTTTTATGGTGATGTTTGTTTAAACTTTACCACAAAAATAAAAAGAGAGACCCTATTTTTTCCTTTTGAAAACTTATGGCAAACCTGAAGATATAAATAATGCCCTTATAATATGTCCACAAGGGATTATGGCCAGATGACGAACTTTGCTTAATTGTACTTCTTCCATGACTTAGGATAAACAACCTAAATGCGCTTCTTGAGCTGGTACTTAACTTAGAGAGGCGCTCCTTGAGTTAGCCTATGATATTGATACAAACACACTCCTCGGGCTAGTATATGACTTAGATGGTATAAGTGCGCTCCTTAAACTAGCCTATAACCTAGTAAAATTGCGCTCCTTGAGTTAATACTTGGCTTAAATGTGATACAAGTGCGCTTATTGAGCTTGCACTTGATTTGGATAGGCGTTCCTTGAGTTGGCTAATGGTTCGATACTTGACTAGACGACACTCCTTTAAGCAGGTGATCCAAAAACCAGGACAATGCTCCTTCAAGCAGGTGATCTTAATACTTGATTATATAATGCTCCTTCGAGTAGGTGATCTAGAAACCAAGACAGCATTCCTTTGAGCAGGTGATCTTAATACTTGACTGACTGGATAACGCTCTTTCAAGCAAGCAATCCTAATACTTGACTGGATGATGCTCTTTCGAGTAGGTGATCCAGAAACCAAAACAGCGATTCTTCGAGTATGCAATCCTAATACTTGATTGGACGATGCTCCTTAAACCAGGCCAACGCTCCTTCAAGCAAGTAATCCTAATATTTGGCTTAACGATGCTCCTTTAAGCAGGAGATCCAAAAACCAGGACAATGCTTCTTCGAGCAAGCAATCTTAATACTTGACTGGACGACGCTTGTTTGAGTAGGTGATCCAAAAACTTGGATATCACTCATTCGAGCAGGCAATCCTAATACTTAATTAGACGACGCTCCTTCAAGCAGTTGATCCAAAAACTATGACAGCGCTACTTCGAGCAACGGTCCTAATACTTGACCAAACGACGCTCCTTCGAGTAGATGATCTAGAAACCAGGACAATGCTCTTTTCAGTAGGCGGTTCTAATACTTGACTGGATGATGCTCCTTCAAGCACATGATCTAGAAACGAGGACAACGTTCCTTTGAGTAGGCGATCATAATACTTGATTGGACGATGCTACTTCGAGCACGTGAACCATAAACCAGGATAGTGCTCCTTCGAGCAGGCGATCCTAATACCTGACTGGACGACGCTCCTTCAAGTAGATGATCCAAAAACTAGGACAACGCTCCTTCAAGCAGGCTATCCTAATACTTGACTGGACGACGCTCCTTCAAGCAAGTGATCCATAACTAGGATAAGGCTCATTCGAGCAAGCGTTCCTAATATTTTACCGGACGACACTTCTTCAAGTAGGTGATCCTAAAACTTAACTGGACGATGCTCCTTTGAGCATGTGATCTAGAACTAAGACAGCGCTCCTTTGGACATGTAATTCTAATACTTTTACTAGACGACGTTCTTTCGAGTAGGTGATTCAAAAACCAGGACAATGCTCCTTTGAGCAAGCGATCCTGATACTTATGGTGGGGTGATATTCTTATGAGAAAGTGACTCTAAAAGTAGGACAACGCTCTTTCGAGTAGGCGATCTTAAAAATTTACGAGAAACATTTTGGACAATGAGATTTTTTTTCCTCAAAATGTTTTAGCTAATTTTCTTTTCTCTCTTTTTTTGGAAAAAAATTTTGAGCTAAAACTCTCTTTGTTTTTTTTTTGAAAAAAATTTTAAGGATTTTTTTATCAAAATCTTTTTACTTTCTTTATTTTTTTTTTAAGTTTTTGAACTAAAACTCTATCGCTTTGTTTTTTTTCCTTTTTATTTTTTTTAAAGATTTTTTTACCTTTTTTAAACTGAGTCTTGAATTTTTTTTTTCAAACATGATTTTTTACAAAACTTTTTTTACTTTCTTTTGTTTTATTTATTATTTTTTATTGGAAAAGTTTTTGAGCTAAAACTCTATCTCTTTTTATTTTTTTTTTGGAAAAGTTTGAGGAAAACTTTGCTTCAAGAACCACCTTCCCCCTCCCCTCTCATCAAATCATTTCTTTGAAAACTTTGAGTTAAGACCTTTTTTTCTAAAGGTTGCTAACATATGAGAATTTCAAAATTTTCAAATGAGAGGTGGGCTTGCTCCATTTATCACTCGTTTCAGTTTAGCCTTGGGCTTCACTACTAAACCACTTAAGGTTTCTTATTGAAAAACTTTAAACATTAGGAGCAAAACTTTTCTTTTTGTGACTTTAATTTACTTTTATTGGGACATTGTCTTTCAACTTTAGAGCAAATATTTCTTAAACTTGAGGTAGATACCTTTCAAATTGGGCAAATGATTTTTTAAACCCCCGTGAATGATTTTTATACTAGGATTAGTTATCTCATTTTGAATTGTCTAGTCCAAGAGGACTTCTACACACTCTTTTGGGCTCATTTTCACACATTTGACTCGGATACTAAAAATTATGGTCCGACTTATAAGTGATACCATATATATAGGCCATTTCGAGATTTACCTTCAACACTTTATGGGTTTACAAGCTAAAAAATCTACCTAGTTTAAAGAGCATTAATAAATCAGGTCCTATAATCTGAAGAGTCTCTAAAAGGGTGGTATTGTGGGTGATTCCATGATATAAATGTATTGTGGATCTTAGACATTAAGTTTTGATAGGTTTTGTTGATAGGTTTTGGTGCTTTTGATATTTAAGCATGTATCTCCAATCCTTAAGCATGATCTCATTGTTTGAATATTCTCTATTTTTCTTTTCTCTTGTCTTTTTTTTTTTTTTTTTCTAATCTCATTTTCTTCCTCCTTTTCTATTCTTCTTCTCCTTCCTCTTCTACTTTTTTTTTAACACGAATTCAAAGTGATTTATGTTTCTTCAACTTTCATTAGATGACTTACAACTCAAAGTGCATGGATTGTGTATGGTTTCGAAATAGAGTCTCTTCTTCCTTTCAAAGGAAATGAATTATCTATATCAATTGATTGCTCTTGAATTGATACAACTAGGGCAAGCACACGTTATTTAATCCTTTTTTCTCCTTATTGATTACCATAACCTCTAAATTACCTCAATGTGGGGGTAATTCTTAATAGGGTTTACTTTAAAAATACTTCCTTAATAGGCTCAAATGCATTGGCAATGGATAAATGTGTTTGGGATATTGAAATGAATGCCTCATGTCATTTTGATTGATGTGTTCCGATCTAAGTTTAATAATTAATATCCAATAATCCTTTCCTAATATCAGATCAACAGTAGGCAAGTGCACCTACCAATTGTAATATAGGAATGGTTTATGGGTCGTATTCCTCGGGGCCCTGACAAGTACTACTACTCGCCCTCTTATTATTATCTAGTAATCGAGTATGATTGGATTATCTAAATTTAATCTATAATTAACAATTTAATGATATTAATTACACAGATTCACTAAATTACTATGCAAAACACAACTTCAATACAATTTAATTCACAATAAAGCAGGGTTACTCCATCATATCAACATGAACTTCAATACAAATCATCCTTTTAAGTACTTACCTGCAGAGATTCTCAATTCATGGTTCTTATTCTCATAATAAACCAATTCTAATTCCGTTTGCGTCTATTAAAATCTCTCTTGAACAGATGGACAAAGTAGAATTGCATTTAGATTATTCTAATTATCCTAAAATCTCCTTAAACATGCAGCAAATTTCCTAATAATATCTCTATTACTAGGAGTAATTTGTTCTAGTGATTTAGATCTACTCGATGGAATTGTTTCTCAACATTTTCCATCGAGATCTGATGTAGGATCATGTCGTGCACTACAAATTCCTAACTTTATTGAAGACCCATCACTAGAAATTCGTAATTAAAAAGATCAATAACAAATACATATACAATTCATGTTAATATGACTTCGTAACACCCTAATCACTATTCATGCATGCTGGGATACGAACACCAATATGGAACAAACATAACGATAATGGAATGCACATACAATAAGAATAAGATCAGAAAAGAAAATGAAAACCCCTTTGAATTACGATAACGTAGATGTTTGTACACACACAAACACTTGGATCCAATCTCTCTCTCGAGTTCTTCTTGGAATCCCAACTACACTTTCACTAACTCCTAGAGTTTCTCCTTCTAATGTATATGATCTCCTCAGAATGAATCCCCCCTCCTTTATATTCAATGGGTGTGGTGTCTAAAAACACAACTTTTTACTAAAACAAACGACTTTTCTTTCTAGTGTTCAACAGTCATACTGTTTCAAGAACACGTAAGAAAATATTAATGATCCATTTCTAAAAGTCACGATCGTACAATGCCCATTTTCTTTGACAATTTGCATCTTGTACGGGCGTACAAAAGGGAGTGCTAAGTACTGGAATCATTCTTCAAGTGTGTACGGGCGTATAAGTATGAATCTCCTTCATTTTTCTTCCTCATCACTTCATGTACGGGCGTACAAGACCCCGTACCAGCCACTGCCTTCGTATTTTCTTCATTTTGATAATTGTACGGCCGTACATCTGACTCCTTTTTTTGCTCCTTGCTCCTTTGCTTGAATTTGATTGGATTCTCCACATATTTCTTCCTTATATTACAAATGTGTTCAAAACTGACCTGAAATATATATATTATATATGTATATATACCAATTAAGTACCTTATCTGTTAAGAATCCCATCAATATACTATAACATAGACCCAATTTGCCAATTAAAATGATGATAAATTGTGCCTATCAAATATCCCCATACTTAAGCCTTGCTTGTCCTCAAGCAAGAAGCTGATAAAATAGTTGAAAAAAAACATATAATACTCATGGTGTTACTATTTTAATGTTGGGTTTAAAGGATTTCATTCTATCTATTCTTAAGTACTTTATTCCTTAGGCTAGAGTTTCAAAGCTAATCATAATGTGTCAATCTTTACTCTCATTATTTAAGTTAGATTTTTAACATAAAAATAGACACATGACCACAAGTAATAATTCAGATATTTCATCTCTTATATCATTAGTTTTCAAACTAAATACTACCACCAATCATTGAGTTTAATCCCTTAGTGGCAGCATAGACATCAACCAATCCCCTGAATTTCTCTCCTTTATATACATTTTTCTCTCCTCTAATTGATGATTTTTTTTAATAATATATATATATATCCTATAACCCATGTAGCAGACTTTCAGTCGATAATCCCGAGCTCGTCACTCAGGTTAACAGATGTTATTCCCTTAAAAAGGGCATCCCTCGGACTTACTTATCCGAGTTATAAGATTTATGAACGTTGAAGTGACATCCTTGGTCAATCAATCCAGGCCGGACGACCTTAGGTGACTAGGTTTTAAAGGGACCCCATCGAACCTCAATCACTTCAATCTTTCTTTCATTTTATATATATATATATATATATATATAGAAAAAGGAGAGAAAAATTAATAAAATTGGAGAAATCATCAAGTGATAAGTATCATTTGAACTGTACACTAATGGTAATTCATTTCATTATTCCCTTTATGCTACTTAATGGCAGTAGTAATTATTGATAATACACTTGTAGTCATATGTTATTTAGATGTAAAATTCTAAATTAAAACATGAGTAAGACTGCCCCATTATGATTTCACATTGCAACTATAACCTTAGAAACAATTGCATCTTAGCTTCTAAGATCTTCATTATTCCAGCACTTTTGAAATCATCAACACCACAACAAAATAGCTTTCATTACTCAAGTGTAGAGATAAGTCTTAACAAGCATTCATTATCATCATTTAAGACAAACACTTCATTTAGCATGCTTGCATGCTCCCTTCCCCACACTTATTAGAGACATTGTCCTCAATGTCTCAATTAGGATAAAAGGAAAGAAAAACAAAGTAGCAATGAGAAGTGAACTCCCCTGAATTTTGTAGGCTGATTTGTTTCCGAAACTGTCTTTACTTTCATGGAATTCCAGCATGTACATCATCCAAAACCATAATCAAAATGAAAGACTGTGCCATCAACACAGCAATAATCAAGACAAATAAAAGCATTAAACACAGTTGAATGCAGAAAATTATAACAAAAAACTAAGAACAGCATGAGTCATTAGGTCCTGGAAAATGAAATAAAATCAGAAATGTATTTCGACATCCTCTTCTTCTTCATCATCCGAAGAATTACTTCCATCAGTTTCACCCTCTTCTTCACCTTCTTCCTCCATCTCTTCGTCACTAGACGATTCTTCATCAGAACTTTCATAGGATTCCCCTACTTTCAGGGCCTCTAAATCCAACCCTGCTAATGGATCCACTTGCTCAGTGACAGGAGGGATATCTTCTTGGGATACTGGTGGTGCACTGGAGCTTGGGAGGTCCCCACTTTATTGCTCAGGTCTGGAAGCCCCACTAAAACAAGAGGACATCGCTAATCCTGCATGTTCGGCCAATTTTGTTAGCAAATTTATTATAATATTCTGGTTCTTTTTAATTTCCGCTACATCGGCCTTGATAACTGCCACAAGCCTCCAAATGTGCTAAATTCCAACTGAGAAAAACTCGAGTGGGATGCTAACTGTGGCTGAGCTCCAGGTGCTTCAGCATCAAAATAAGGATCATCAACCTTAGGTTCCCCATTGCTGAAATGGAGATGTGTGATCCCCGTGGATTGTGCCACTCCATCCTTTGGTTTTTGAGAAGAATTTTTAGGCCAAAGCTTCAAATTCTTCAAATACGGGTGATCATTTGACCCACATATTCCATTCATCTTCGACCCAGCTTGGCGTTTGATTGCATAGGCTACAACACTCCAACATTGACCTTGTAAGACGTAGCACTCGTCAAAGGCAAGATATCTTCCTTTGTAACCGTACCGAGTGTCCATCTTAGAGTTAGTGTCTTAGCCAAGATGTAATGGAAACACTCGGTGACTTGTCCAAAGCATAGTTGATGCCTTGGTTCGGCTTGGTCTGAAAATTTTTCCCTAGAAATTGACCGCCAAACTTTTCTATTGTAATTCCGAAGGCATCAATATAGGCAAAGAATTAAACTCCGGTCATTCATTCTCCTTCGTATATAGACCATAGCTTTGATGAACTTCCTCATTGAAATGGAATGATATGCTCCAAATGCATAAAAGTTCACCTTGAATTTCAACATTCTACCTATATTCCGCTTCTCTAGAATAGGATGCAAGGAAAGCTAAGGTCGTAACCTTAGTAAGCCGTTTCTTGAAGGCTAAAAAGCCTCAACCAAGCGGGATCTTGTAGCTTCTCATTGGGCACCAACCCATATGCCTTCAATACATCCCAATCTAAAATCCCATTGGGCTTGATCACCTTTTTCTGATGAAATTGTTGATAAGCCGGTTGGTGTTCAACTTTAATCCTGGAGGAATTGGAACAGAAGTGCTAGAGGAGCGCATTCTTTGCATATTTCATTCGGGTTCGCTTAGGTTGTTGAGTGGCCTTTGTGAGGGTCTAGGATTACTTTCTCTGGGAGCCATACCTGAAAAGAAACAGATTTAAATTCATCAAGACGTTTATTCAGAATTATCCTAATAACCTTAAACAACTTTTGACTACAAACAAACTCTAGATACTAAAACTAAGATATTACTTACATCCACCACTATGTAATTCATATTATCATTGGAGTAGTTATCCTCGCATAAACTCACCTTAGTAATAGATATTATAATAGTTTAAAGGTAGCAATTGTGAAGGATAGTTTTATCTAAGTATCTAACAAACTTTCCATCTTACCATATATAGTGTTTAAGAAAATATGAAAAACATTTAGATTATGAACAATCCACAAACAATGGAGTCTTATTGAGAAAAATCAATTAATAAGATGAATTAAGCATAATGTAGAAATATGTGACTCGATTGAAAGAAAAAATGGACTTGTTCTAAGTATTGGCATTTCAACAAACACTTTATGAGCATGTTTCAATCTTATATTCTTTTGTGATGAACCAACATTGTAATCACTCCCTAATACAATCCAATCCAATATAAGTTATCAAATCAAAACACCTAATTCATGGTTAGGAATTTCAAATTTCGAATCAATACTAGTATATAGGAATGTTACAATGTTAGGGTTTACATGAACATGTTGTCGAAATTAGGGTTAATAGATTTCAATATAACAAAAGCAATGTACAACTCTATTGAATTAACATATAATGATTTCAAAAGAAAGTTATAATCCTAACAATGAGTATGTATGAAACGACTTAACCCTAATCTTATAATATTGACAGACAAATACAAGACAAGAATAGTGAAAGGAAGAATTCATACCTGTCTTTGGATCGAATGTAGTGGTGCTAAAGTAAAGACTTGGGTAAAAATAATTATAGCCCTTAGTATCCGAGTTGTATTGAGAGAGTGGGAGAGACACGAAGGAATGAAATGTAAAGACAATGGGTTTTAAAATGAAGTCAAACAGAGGATATATATAAGTAGATACAAACCTGGAAGTACGGCCGTGCAAGTTGAACCAACTTACATTTCTGCAGTGTTGCACGGCCGTACAATATGGCGTGCTGGATTCTGATCTAGTTAAGCGTCCCTGCTTGCTTGTGTACCCCCGTACAAATGGTCGTGGTTGCATAGGAACAAAAGCAGGCTCATCACATTTCATGATGTACGCCCGTACAGAACCCCTTGGTAGACTCTGGAATGGCCCATTCTTCATTTTGTATGTCGTACGCCCGTACAAAGGGGTGCTGATCTCGGGTGCCATTTTGGAACAAGTCTGTATAAAATCGCGCCCATACAGAGGGGCGTACTGGCTTCTGTTTGCATTTTACCCTTCCCTGACTATTAATGTACGCCCGTACATATCAGCGTGATTCCTCCTTCTTTTTTATATATATATATATATATATTTTCCACATGCATACTTATATACTCATAAACATACATATATATATATATGTTATACACAGATAAATACATAGAAAATCTATAAACACACATATAAAGAGATAATATAGAACTTAGTATAACATCCATAGAACAATAACAATACATGCTAGTTTATTGTCTCTAGCTTGACAATTGTCAATACTTCACAAACAATTTTCTACTTGGAGAAGCCTTAACTCCTCCCTGCCTTCATCCATGTCAACTTTTTCATGATAAATTTTTAATCTCTGACCATTGACCTTAAAAGTTCCTTTCTCCGGGTGTGTGACCTCTACTGTTCCATATGGAAAAATTCTTTTGACAGTAAACGGTCCAGACCACCTAGATCTAAGTTTGCCTGGGAACAACCTTAATCTCGAATTGTATAACAATACTGAGTCTCCCTCTCTGAACTGTTTAGGACACTTTATACGAGAATCATGCAATTTCTTTATCCTTTCCTTGTAGATCCTATTGTTCTCATAGGCTATAGATCTCCACTCATCCAATTCATTGATTTGCAATCTCCTATTCCTACCAGCAGCCTCCAAATCCAAATTTGCAGTCTTAATCGCCCAGTAAGCCTTATGTTCAATTTCTACAGGTAGGTGGCATGCTTTACCATACACTAACCTATAAGGTGTAGTGCCTAAGGGTGTTTTATAGGCTGTCCGGTATGCCCACAAAGCATCATCCAACTTCTCAGCCCAATCCTTGCGATTATGAGCCACTGTTTTCTCTAATATTCTTTTCAGTTCCCTATTTGAGACTTCTACTTGGCCACTAGTTTGGGGGTGATACGGAGTGGCTAGCCTATGGTGAACACCATATCTTTTCAATACCTTCTCAATTTGACTATTACAAAAGTGGGTTCCCCTGTCACTAATTAAAGCCTTGGTGCTCCAAACCGTGAAAATAATCTTTTTAAAAACTTGAGCACTACCCGGGCATTATTAGTAGGCAAAGCTTGGGCTTCAACCCACTTAGAAACATAATCTACCGCCACTAGTACATACCTGTTGCCATAGGAGTTAGGAAATGGTCCCATGAAGTCAATCCCCCAGACGTCAAATACTTCGCACTCCAATATATACTTTTGGGCCATTTCATCCCGCTTTGATATGTTCCCGGTCCTTTGGCACCTGTCACAAGTTAAAATAAATGATTAGAATCCTTGAAAATACTTGGCCAATAAAAACCCGATTCTAAAACTTTTTGCTGTTCTATTAGCACTATAATGGCCTCCGGTAGGACCACTATGGCAATGGAACAAAATTTGCTGCCCTTCTTCATGTGAGACACATCGCCTTATAATCTGATCCGCACAAATCCTATAAAGGTATGGATCTTCCCAAAAATAGTGTTTTAGCTCCGAAAAGAACTTTTTCTTTTGATAAGAATCTAAGTCTTGGGGAAGGACTTTCCCAACCAAATAGTTCGCTATATCAGCAAACCATGGTACTCCTTGATCTTCCATTACATGTATGGCAAATAAACTTTCCTCTGGAAATTTGTCATTGATCTCATCCTCTTTCAACTCTCCCATATGTGGGTTATCTAACCTAGATAGGTGGTCTGCTGCTAGGTTTTCTGCCCTTTTTTTCTCTTATTTCCAATCAAATTCTTGGAGCAATAACACCCATCTAATCAATCTTGGTTTAGCATCAGATTTGGAAGAAGGTACTTCAAGGCTGAGTGGTCAGTATATACTACCACTTTTGATAGGATGAGATATGATCTAAACTTATCAAAGGCAAATACTATAGCAAGCAATTCTTTTTCTGTTGTGGTATAATTCTCTTGTGTGGGTGTAAGGGTTTTGCTTGCATAGTAATTGGTTGAAAATGCTTTCCTTTCTTGTCCTAACACAGCTCCTATAGCGGAGTCACTTGCATCACACATTAACTCAAATGGTAAATTCCAATCTGGAGCTACCATTATAGGAGCACATGTCAACTTCTCTTTCAAGAAATTAAAAGCTTCTAAGCACTGCTCATCAAAGTGGAATGTAGCATCCTTCTCTAACAGCTTAGTCAAAGGCCTTGCAATTTTTGAAAAATCCTTAATGAATCTTCGATAGAAACCTGCATGCCCAAGGAAGCTTCTTATTGCCTTGACAGATGTCGGTGGTGGCAACTTAGAAATCACCTCTACCTTTGCCACATCCACTTCTATCCCCTTCTTTGACACCTGATGACCAACACTATGCCTTGTTGTACCATAAAATGGCACTTTTCCCAATTTAATACCAGGTTGTCTCCTCACATCTCACAAACCTTTTTCAGATTTAACAAACACTTCTCAAACGAATTTCCAAACACGAGAAGTCATCCATAAACACCTCCATTACATCCTCCACTAGATCCCCAAATATAGCTAGCATGCATTGAAAAGTTGCTGGTGCATTGCATAACCCAAATGGCATTCTACGGTATGCAAAAGTACCGTAGGGGCAAGTGAAGGTAGTCTTTTCTTGATCTTCCGGTGCTATAGGGATCTGGAAATATCCGGACATTCCATCCAAGAAACAATAGAATTCATGACCAGCTAATCGCTCCAACATCTGGTCAATGAAAGGTAATGGGAAGTGGTCCTTCCTTGTAGCGTCATTAAGCCTTCGATAATCAATGCACACCCTCCAGCCTGTCACAGTGCGCATTGGGATCATTTCATTGCTATCATTAGATACAACTGTCATGCCTCCCTTCTTTGGGACCACTTGAACCGGACTTACCCATGGGCTATCAGAAATTGGGTAGATAAGTCCTGCGTCCAACAACTTCACACCTCCTTCTTGACTACTTCTTTCATATTAGGGTTTAGTCTCCTTTGTGGTTGTACAACCGTCTTATATTCATCTTCCATCAGAATCTTATGGGTGCAAAAGGACGGACTAATCCCTTAATATCCGATATTTTCCATGCTATTGCCCTCTTGTGTTCCTTGAGCACAGATAGGAGTCGATCTTTTTGGCTTGGTTCAAGCTCCGATGATATGATCACTGGAAGCTTGGAGTTTTCAGCCAAAAATGCATATTCTAGATAAGAAGGCAATTGCTTCAATTCTAATTCAGGGGGTTCCTCAACTGAAGGTTTCAACCTAGCAATGTTGCTTCGGTTGAACTCCTCAACCCCAAAATCCTTCTTTTGTTCAGCCCGACTTCTAACTGAGCACTAATTTCCCTTACTTCCTCAATACCATTTGCTTCACTTCCTTTTGCTAAACACATAACTCCAAAGAATCTTTACTCAAGGTATCCTGCAAACAATCAGAAACAGTTAGATCTAAAGAATCAATAGCAAAGCAAGTATCATCACCGCTCATTGGCTTCCTGAAAACATCTGGCATTCGGATGACCATCTCTTCACTTCCAACCCGAAGAACTAATTTTCCATCTTTGACATCGATAACGGCACCAGCTGTTGCCAAGAATGGCCTCCCCAATATGAGTGGAACTTCAATGTCTTCATCCATGTCTAGTACTACAAAATCTGCAGGAAGATAAAGTCTGAACCTTTACAAAACATCCTCCACTACTCCCCTTGGAAATCTCATGGATCTATCAGCAAGCTGGATGACTCATTTTGGTGCTCTTTGGTTCCCAAGTTCAGCTTTTTAAACAAGCTATATGGCATGAGGTTTATGCTGGCACCAAGATCTGCCAATGCCCTTTCAACCGATAAGTCTCCGATCAAACGGAATGGTAAAGCTACCAGGATCCTTAAGTTTCCTAGGCACTTGTTCAAATGACTGCAGAACATTCTCCACCAAGAGTAACAGTGGAAAGTTCTTCCAATTTCCTTTTGTTTGACAAGAGTTCCTTGAGGAACTTAGCATATTTAGGCATTTGGCTAAGGCTTCAACTAGCGGAAGGTTGATATGCAACTGTTTAAAAAGTTCCAAGAACTTCTTGTAATGTTCCTCATTCTTCTCCTTCTTCAACCTAGAGGGTAAGGCAATGGTGGCTGATATTCTTTTGGTTTGTAGCAGGTAAACATTCTTCCATTGATTTTCCAACTTTCTCCATCTTTTCACTTTCCAATCCAACTTCCATCTCAATCTCTTGAGCTTTTGCTGGAGCTTGTAATTCTTTTCCACTCCTCAAAGTCACAGCCTTGACTTGCTCCTTAGGATTAGTTTCCGTGTTACCCGGTAATGATCCCGGAGCCCTTTCAGACAACATTTTAGCCAATTGGCCAAATTGTTGTTCTAAATTATGGATAGATGCCTCTTGATTCCGATGACGTGCATCAGAACTTTGAATAAACTGTGTCAAAGCATCTTCAACATTAGATTTCTTCTCAGGTGGTGGTAAAGCGAGGCGTTGCTGCGGTGCTTGTAATTGTTGAGGCTGTGGCTTCTGAAATCCCGGTGGAATGTTTGATCTTTGTGAACTGATCTCTCCAAGAAAAGTTAGGATGATTCCTCCAACCGGGATTGTAGGTATTACTATAAGGATTATAATTCCCGGCTTCTCTATTTGTTCTATTAATAAAATTCAGATCTTCAATACTTGAACCTTCTTCAGAAACATGAAAGTCTTCCATCGAACTCACAAAAGAATCACTTTGAGGTAAAGCTTCCATACTTGCTTTCATTTTACTCATCTGGGCTGTAAGTGATGCTACTTGTGCCTTAAGTTGAGAAACTGACTCGGACTCATACATTGCAGCGACGGGTCGAAGATTGTTCCTTTCACTATGCCAACTGAATGTATTTCTAGCCAATTCTTCAATCAAGTCATAAGCCTCAGGAGCACTTTTCTTCATCAAACTCCCACCAGCTACAGAATCGATCATCGTTTTCTTTTGGTCTCCAAGTGATGTATAAAATATCCTGACTAAGTCATGCAATGAAATCCCATGGTGAGGACACCGACGAAGAAGTTCTTTAAACCTTTCCCACGACTCATAAAGTGATTCTCCTTCATACTGACGGAAGGAAAATATCTCATTTCTTAATTGAATCGTCTTATTGGGTGGGAAAAATTTCTCTAAGAACCTCTGGGCCACTTGATTCCAACTTGTTAATGAATGAGGAGGCAATGACTCCAACCAACTTCGCGCCTTGTCTCTAAGTGAGAAAGGAACAATAAAAGTCGTATTGATTCGTTTGGTGTTCCATTGGCCTTTATAGTAGCACATATTTGCAAGAAATTCTTCAAATGAGCATGTGGGTCTTCTGAAGCTCCTCCTCCAAATTGATTAACTTGTACCATCTGAATCAAAGCAGGCTTCAACTCAAAATTATTTGCATGAATTGGAGGATACTGAATGGATGGAGCAACTCCATCGATTGTGGGCATAAACATATCCCACATAGGTCTATGAACTTCATTTCATCATCTCTAACTGGATCATTTATATTTCCACCGGCTTGATTTACATTAACCCCAGGATTCTCAACTTCACCAACCCCTCGTGGGTTTAAATTCTCATTATCTATATTCATACTTAATGATATTGGTCTTGCTCTTTGCACTATAGTAGGAGAGTTTTGGAGAATCTCTCTGGCTCTTCTCAATCCTTGACGAAATGTTCGCTCTGGTTCTGGATCAAAATCAAAAAGTTTGATTTTTCTGCTGGGTCATAAACCTGTAATCAAAAGATCAGTCAAAGTTGAGATGAACAATAGTATAATAAAATTAAAAAGAAACTAGATTAACAACAATTGGGTTTTCCTAATATTGTCAATTGTCCCCGGCAACGGCGCCAAAAACTTGATGTGTTCCGATCTGAGTTTAACAATTAATATCCAATAATCCTTTCCTAATATCAGATCAACATAGGCAAGTGCACCTATCAATTGTATATAGGAATGGCTTATGGGTCGTATTCTCGGGGCCCTGACAAGTACTACTACTCGCCCTCTTATTATTATCTAGTAATCGAGTATGATTGGATTATCTAAATTTAATCTATGATTAACAACTAAACGATATTAATTACATAGGTTTACTAAATTACTATGCAAAACACAACTTTAATACAATTTAATTCACAATAAAGCAGGTTACTCCATCATATCAACATGAACTTCAATACAAATCATCCTTTTAAGTACTTATCTGCAGAGATTCTCAATTCATGGTTCTTATTCTCATAATAAACCAATTCTAATTCCGTTTGCGTCTATTAAAATCTCTCTTAAATAGATGGACAAAGCAGAATTGCATTTAGATTATTCTAATTATCCTAAAATCTCCTTAAACATGCAGCAAATTTCCTAATAATATCTCTATTACCAGGAGTAATTTGTTCTAGTGATTTAGATCTACTCGATGGAATTGTTTCTCAACATTTTCCATCGAGATCTGATGTAGGATCATGTCGTGCACTACAATTTCCTAACTTTATTGAAGACCCATCACTAGAAATTCGTAATTAAAAAGATTAATAACAAATACATATACAATTCATGTTAATATGACTTCGTAACACCCTAATCACTATTCATGCATGCTGGGATACGAACACCAAATGGAACAAACATAACGATAATGGAATGCACATACAATAAGAATAAGATCAGAAAAGAAAATGAAAACCCCTTTGAATTATGATAACGTAGATGTTTGTACACACACAACACTTGGATCCAATCTCTCTCTCGAGTTCTTCTTGGAATCCCAACTATACTTCCACACTCCTAGATTTTCTTCTAATGTATATGATCTCTCAGAATGAATCCCCCTCCTTTATATTCAATGGGTGTGGTGTCTAAAAACACGACTTTTTACTAAAACAAACGACTTTTCTTTCTAGTGTTCAACAGTCATACTGTTTCAAGAACACGTAAGAAAATATTAATGACCCATTTCTAAAGTCACGACCGTACAATGCACATTTTCTTTGACAATTTGCATCTTGTACGGGCGTACAAAAGGGAGTGCTAAGTACTGGAATCATTCTTCAAGCGTGTACGGGCGTACAAGTATGAATCTCCTTCATTTTCCTTCCTCATCACTTCATGTACGGGCGTACAAGACCCCGTACTAGCCACTGCCTTCGTATTTTCTCCATTTTGATAATTGTACGGCCGTACATCTGGACTCCTTTTGTGCTCCTTGCTCCTTTGCTTGAATTTGATTGGATTCTCCACATATTTCTTCCTTATATTACAAATGTGTTCAAAATTGACCTGAAATATATATATATATATATATATACCAATTAAGTACCTTATCTGTTAAGAATCCCATCAATATACATAAAATAGACCCAATTTGCCAATTAAAATGATGATAAATTGTGCTATTATGGATCAAGGTATCAAATTAAAGGTGGATCTCCTTTCAGGAATGAGTCAATTTCCTCCTTTTAATGTTACTTTACTCTCAAGTGTTTGGGGCTAATGTATAGGATTCATTTTGCCTCTTATCATTTTAAATTTTTTTATATGAGATATTTTTCTTGGTTATCAATAATCAATTCTTTTAGTTTGCCTCAAGCTAATTCACTAAATGCCCATTTTATATTGAGTTTATATTTTATAAATTAAACTCGAAAAATGCCCCTAATTAGTGACTTATCAAGTCATTTTGGTTGCTCCCTATTTCTGATCTCTTTTCATTTGTAGTTCACATTTAGCCTAAAGTGGGTGATCATTGGTCTCAAAATTTAAAGGATCCTTAATTGTTAGCAAATTTCTCTTTTTTTATCTTTTTTTTTGGAAAAAAATTCATTTTTTTAATTTTTTAAATTTATTAGAAAACTATATTATACAAATAACTAAATATTAATTTATTAAGAGGATAATGGATATTTACAAAGAAATATTTGGAAACCACATTTTACAATGATTGTTTACAACCTAAAGTGGAAATTTATTTACAAAGATGATTCATTTTTTTTTTTTGAAAATTTCAAACCAAAACCTATTTTATTAATTATTTTTTTTTTCAAAATAATTTGTAAAGAGAATTGATGACTTTTTCTTCTTTTTATTAAATATTCATAAATTAAGACCGATATTTGCAGAATAATAGACTTGAGTTTAAAGAAGTAGAACACCTATGACAAAGAGTGATTCTAATTGAAAAAAACTTAAAACTATCTAAAAGAGGAATTAATGTAACGGATGATCGAATTATTTACAATCTACGGATATTTACAAGCCTACTGTACATTTTTTAACAACTTTTATATATAAGTTTTGTATTTACTTTATTATGATCTGTATAATCTAAAGAGTATTTGCAAGTTTTGTAATTTTTTTTGATAATTTACTTATTTACAAAAAAAAAGGAAAAAAACTAATGATAATTATATTATATACAGATTTTTTATATAATAATGATGTACACTATTTTACATGAGCAAAAAAAATTTTTATATTTTTTTTATTCAAGACAATTTACAAGTTTAGCATTTTATTTTTTGAAATATATACAAATGACAATAATATCAACAACAAGCTATTATTTACAAAGTATAATAAATTATTCACATTATATATTATACATGCAATTCACATGATTGACAACTAATTAATAATGAGTAATTTTAAGATTTTAATTTAAGTTAAAACCTTGTTTTTAAAAAGAAATGAGATAAATAATTTTTAAGGGGAGGATTTTAAAAGGATTTGAAACTCTAACTTCTTAAGATATACCCAATTATTATTCACTTGCCAACCCATGTTCATGAATGCAATTGGGCGGGTTCTAAAGGTTCTCTGATCTAAATAGATCGTGAATCAATACTGGATTGGAACAGGAGGTCATTTCATGAACCAGGGGATGGAAAAGCCACAACCCCTTGATCTTACTTGCGATCTCCCTACTTAAGATCTTAAGACGGCCTGGTTCTGACCGTTTTGTTAGTAATAATACACAAGGAATACTTAAGAGGGGTGTGAATTAAGTATTACAAATTTTTCTATTTTAACAAACCAGATTAATTAATTAAGATAAGATAATAGTTAATTAAAACAAACAAATGCAGCGGAATAAACTAACTAAAACTTATTAATAAATAAGCAGAAATAAGAAAGCTCAGAGAGAGAGAAAGAGAAGCAACACAAGGATTTAACGTGGAGTTCGGCCCACCACCTACTCTCCACGGTGCAAATGTCTTAAAGAGGACTTTTACCACTATATTGATTATTCCAAAATCAATACACCTCTTAGATGAGGAATTACAACAATGCCTATCACAATAGGACTTTTACAATTGCCTTTCACAAAGGACTTCCACTTGATAAATCAAGTGTTGTGCTGGTAACTAATAAATATCATAAGACCCTTTATTTTTGGTGCATTACTTAGCATATTTGTCACGCCCCATAGGGGTATCCTAAACGTAACAGTCCACCACATACTATATAAGACTCTCGAAATTCTATCCGAGCCCTTGGGAGTCTTGTATAGATGTAAAGCGTCCCTTTACGACAATAGAATAGTCAATCAATGGAGTTAAGAAGTTTAATGTGGCATTCATTGGCCATAGATAATAAACCAAAACACATATATAATTTACAAAGTCTAAGGGGCATTCCCTCGCAAAATAATATTAAGTCCAATATAGTCATCCAGAGTCCTTTAGTTTCCAACGGAAGTCTAAACAAAATCGAAATAAACTTCTAAAGGAAACTCCTAGCACCGGTACCTGAGCTGTAGCCTGCCTTGGCCTAAGCCAAATGAATTCATGCTACAACAAGTAAAAACTATAGGGGTGTAAGCTAACTAGCTTAGTGAGTGAAAACTTCCATATCGCAATTAAGACAAATCATTCAAGCAAGTGATTACTCAAGCAAATGATATGCATCAAACAAATGAGTTCAGCAAACATATGACCAGCCGGAAATCATATGTGGATGGACTTGCGCCCTCCATCCCGGGTTAGCAGATCAACGAATCCTGCAGTATGATACCGTTTAAGCTCACGGTCAACTGAACAATATTTCGTTTTATGGATCACGATCAACCAACAATTTCGTTTTATGGATCACGAAAAACCAACAAATGCTAATGCTCCATTCCCCGTCGTGATACGAATGAGTTCGATTATAATTGAGGTCCAATAGTAGATTAATCCAATTCTTTAGGTGACCAACCAATATTCGCAGACAAGCAATTATAACTCCTCGCTATACAAGCAGTAGCTTAACACCCGGTTTCGATATTCCTTAAGTTCAACTTCACATATCAACAGCAGACAAGTATATAATTCCCATATACCCCATCATGCATATTCATTTTTATCTTTGCCTAGACAACTAATGCCACTATCATTACAATCACAAGCAATAATTGAAATCGAAAGTAATACTCACTCGGCCATGGTACGCCAGTCTCTTAATAGTAGTAGTTGGGTGGTAGGGTATCGTCGTGCTCAGGATCACCTACCAAATAAGAACAACCTAATAAGAATCTCATCACTTAACTGATTCAAGCTATGCATCTAAGCTAGACAAAATCAGAATTCTTGCTATTTGCGGAAGTTCCAACTTAAAACGGCCATAACTTGGTCATTTTAACTTGGAATTTCGCAAATTTTATATCGATTTCCATCTACTTCGAAAGATCTATCTATTTCTAATATTATTTCCAAGTTTTGAAAACATTAAGGTCATGGAACAGTGGGATCAGATATGTTCTGTAACTTTCCCTTTTTCGAAAAATTGTTTCGCATTTAGTGAAAATGTTTCTAGTTGATAGCTCATGCATAGATGGAATATGAATGAATTCCTAGTATGAATGTCATGTATTGAATCCAATATATGCATAATCTTGACAATTTTTGACAATGAACTCTTAAGAACTCCTGATTATTATAAGACTCCACAATAGTTATTTCCTAAAAATCTATCTTTCCAATTTCTGCATTCCCTAAGGTTTTAAGATCTTATTCTTAGAATTTATTTACTATCTAAATAGAAATGAGTCCTTAACATCTATACTATCCATGACCTTCATTTATGCATAAAAATCCACATTTTTCACTTGGCAAATATGTTTTTAAATAAGCTTTTCACAAAAATCCGAATTTTGGAAATTTTCTTTTCTTGCATTTTTCCTATGAGAAAACTTGTTCAATGTACCAAAATTTGAAGCTTTATTATATCTATTGTCTAAGGACTTCATTTAACTCATAAAACTTGCAATTTGAGCTTGAATACTAGGTGTTTATGTAGGCATTACTCTAAATTATCAATTTAACAAACCAATCACTATCTCAAGATTTTCCATTCTAACTCCACTACTTGTTTTGCATACTACTCATGCCTAAACTCATCTAAACTTGTAAAAATCATTCCTTAAAGATACCTATTACATGAACCTCCCGTTTTTCATGAAAAATATGAGTTTTAAAGTGGTTTCAAGGGTTTTTAAAATAGGTTTCAAATTCCATCCGAATTTTCAACTAGGCATTTCTAACAAAATCTTTTCCTTTTCATGTTTCTTGCCTCCTATACATGAAGATCCACCATCTAACACATCTATATACATGTAAGGCTAAGATTTTATGATCATTAATGCATGAAAGCTCAAGTTATCCACATGAACATAATGTAAATGAAAATATGAGTGTTTAAGCACTAGATCTACCACATATAGTGCATGAATCATGAGTTTCATGGCATGAACATAACTTTCTATGCAAGATCTCTACTTTACATGCATGAACAAGATGATATTCCAACAAAAACGCTTTTAAACATAAGATCTACTTCTTGTGATGGCTTGATATTCTTGTATTAGTGTTTTCATGTCCCTAGCATATGCTCATTGGGATTAAAGGTGGAAAACACTCAAAAATGGTCTTGCCATTACAAGATTTAGTAATAACAAAGCTTAAAATCATCACATATATGGAGATTTGGAGTAGAAAGAAGATGAAATGGAGTTGTGAAGGTGAGTGTGTGTGTGTGTGTTTGTCACAGCATCATTGAGAGCAGGAAGAGAGGTTTTCAACTTTTTACAAATTTTGAAAGAGTGAAAAATGAGAAGGGAGAGAGAAAAGGAGCTTATATAATAAGTGGATTAGGGTTTTAATTGAATAAAAGAAGTAAAAATAAAACAAAAATAGAGGAAAATTGGGAGGGGGGTGCGCCGGCCTTGTGTAGGGGAGGGAGAGAGAAAATTGAATTTTTGATAAAATTTGTAATTTATGTAATAAAATGTAATAATTGTAATAATTAATTAGGAAACAAAATTTCTTGGAAAAGAAAATTGTAATGAGTAGTTGTACGGATGTAAGAATAGGGTATGGGTAGTGTATAGTGTAGGTTGTACTTGTGAATAGTAGACAAGACATCTACTTTACCTATTGTAGCGAAATTACGAAAAAAAGGCTATAACTGTAATTTTTATAGCCCGGAAAATTATAAAATTTATATTTTGAAATCCTTATAAAATTTCGGTTCTAATGAATATTCCGGAATATTTTTTTGAGTTTCTGGTTCCGGGGCATCTTTTTCCGTAATCGAGCTCGGGAAGTTCAGGAATTGAAAAATTCCCAAATTTAAAATATACTTTAAAAAAAGAATTCATATTCATTTACTTTATAAAAATTCTTTTATTATGAAACCGAAGGAAAGCCGGATTTAGGGTTTCTAAGCTTCTTTCACTAGACTTAAACTAGACTGAATTAGGGTTTCGCTTTTCAACTCTCGAGATTTACTTAACTACTAAGAATACCGGGGTTTAATATTTCATATGCTATTTAATTGATTTATTGAAGAAAAGGATTTTTATTGAACTAATTTTGTGTTTCAGGGACAATTGTGGAACAATTTGGCTTTTCAAAGGATTATTAATGAAAGAAGCCAAGATTTTGGAGAGCTTTGGAGCCTTTGTTGAAGTTGCTAGACATACACTAGTATTTTTACACTACTAGTGTACTTTTGGAGGAGAAAAATTGAAGAAAAAGTCGAAGTTCCAGGGTACACGACTCTACATACACTAGTTGTGTATAAT
Organism: Combretum micranthum; assembly: GCA_024138025.1. Lineage (NCBI taxonomy): Eukaryota > Viridiplantae > Streptophyta > Magnoliopsida > Myrtales > Combretaceae > Combretum > Combretum micranthum. The sequence continues at coordinate 95,223 of JAMXBD010000697.1, forward strand.
AGGTCATGTACATGTGCCAAAAAAAAAGGAAAAGCATACAAAGTTAATGAGTACACTACCTCGATGTACACAGGTCGTGTAGGGTCGTGTACACACTAATATATATATATATATATATATTCGCGCCCTGAGTTGAAAGAATATATTTCATTCACTTGTTTTATCACCCAAAAACCCTAGAACGTACTTTAGAGAGCTTTTTGAAGAGGAATTCGTGCTACAACTTGAAGATCCACAACAATCACTTCTATAAAAGGGTTTTATCATCATGATCTTTCTTATTTCTTCCATTGTATTTATTTTTTTTGTTAATCTCTTCATGGAAGAGTAGTTGTGTATGCCCTAGGTTTTGGGAAACCCTAGCCTTCATGTATTGACTTGATTATTAATTGAATGAAGTTTGATTTTGAGTTTGCTTCATGATTTATATTGTTGTTTGTGATGATTTTAGGCCAAGGTTATTATAAACTTGATTCTTGTTAATTTGAAAAAAAATTCAATTAATGGGTTTAATCTCTCATGGGCAAAGAAGTTAAGTAATCCACCTAGAAATAGGGTTTTTCCAACTTTCTAACATTTAGGGTTCATAATCTTCATGCTATTCTAATTTGATAATTGTGAAGGAAGAAATTCCCACTTTTGCAACTAGGGTTAGGGGTTAATTGACTTGAAGAGAGTAATTAATCTATTTGAGAAACCCGATAGTTTAAGATCAAGTTCCATTCAATTAAATCTATCTTTAAAGATGAATGAGGCTAGGGTTAACCAAAACTAAGGGCATTGTTTGTGAATTGATTATCTAGAGGAATTTGTGCTTATCTTTTATTTAAGGTTTTTCAACTTGCTTTTAGTTACAATTAGTAGAAAGTTAGTATTTATCTCTCAATTGATTCGGCTAGATAATAGTTAACGGGTTATTACTAGTAGCTGAACATAGATTCCTAGGACGATATCCGAGTTAATTTCTATATTACACGATAGGTACACTGCCTTGTGTGGGTCTAGAATTAACAAGATTATAAATTTAAAAACTTAAAGATCCTACCCATCAGAGTTTTTGGCGTCGTTGTCGAGGAGTCTTGCAATATTAGGAAAGCCTTAGTAGCTACTACTTTAGTCATTCTTTTTCTTATTTTTCTTTGTTTTTATTTCTTTTCTTTTGTCTTTGTTTCTTTCTTTCAAGGAATTACATTTGAATTTCTAATCTTTTGTGTCTCTTTTATAATGTATGACTAGGAGTTCTTCTTCATCTATAACTCCTTTGGATCTTGAGATTGAGAGGACACTCACAAAGATTAGAAAGAATACAAGTGCCAACACTTATGGGCAAGCAGATATTGAGGGAGAAACTCTAGATTTGAGAGGTGAAGAAGACTTGGGTATAGAAGACCTAGAAGAAGGATACAATCAAGAGTCAAATATGGTAAATCCAAATTTGCCAATGACAAACATGGATTATGCAAGACCTTCTCTTCAAGGCACCGGGCTCTACCATTGTGAAGCCTCCAATTGGGGCAAACAATTTTGAGATAAAGGGGATAATGCTTTAGCTTCTACAGCAACACTGTTAGTTTGATGGTTTACCAGATGAAGATCTCCACTCTCACATCCAAACATTTCTGGAGATATGCGAGACTTATAAGATGAATGGTGTAGATGATGATGCTATTCATACTAGATTGTTCCCTTTATCCTTGAGAGGGAAAGCAAGGATTTGGTTGACATCATTGGGACCAGGAGCACTTACTACATGGGATGAAGCAGTGAAGCGGTTCCTAGATAACTATTTCCCACCTTGCAAGACCGTTAAGCTTAGGAATGACATTTCATCTTTTTGTCAGAGTGAGTCTGAAACTCTCTTTAATGGTTAGCAACGATGGAAAGAGCTTCTTAGAAGATATCCCTACCACCAACTTCCGTCATGGTTGCAAGTTCAAACATTCTATAATGGGTTAAATCAAATGACTCGCCAGCTTATTGATGCATCTGCTGGTGGTACTTTAAATTAAAAAACTCCTGAAGAATCTCTCAAGTTGTTTCAAGATATGGCTAGAAACAACTACTGATGGGGAAACAACCGTGGAAAGCAAAGAGTTGCTAGGGTGTATGAAGTAGATTTGCTCACTTCTTTAGTTGCTGAAATGGATGCCCTTAGTACCCAAGTCATGAGCATCAAGAATCAACAACCTCCACACCCACAATTTGGTCAGGAAGGGATACCTGACAGTGGTTATCATCCAGAGCAGCTTGAACAGGTGGATTATTTAGGGAATTAGAACAGACAGCAGATTAATCCATTTAGCAGCACTTACAACCCAAGATGGAGAAATCATCCAAATTTCTCCTGGAGCAAACAAAGTGCACCAAGGCCAAATTTCCCACTAGGATTTCAAAAGCCACAGATGCCTCCATATCAGCAGATGCCATCATCTTCAAACCAGCAACCCCAGCCAGAAAAGAAATCACATTTGGAGGAGTTATTGACTCAGTTCATACAGAGTTCAAATGCAAGGCATAGGAATCAAGAAGCCTCAATTCACAACTTGGAAAAGCAAATTGGCCAGCTAGCCCAGATGCTTTCAAAAAGGCAAACGGGCTCCCTCCCAAGCAACACTGAGAATAATCCTAAGGAGTAAGTTAAAGCTATTAGCTTGAGAAGTGGTAAAGAGTTGCCAGGTAGAAGTGAAGGGGACCCTTCAGCAGTGCCTGAGAAAGCATGTGAAGAAGGTCAAGTTGTAGAAAAGGAAGTCTCCACACCAGCAAAGAAACCACCTCCAGTTGTGAGAGAATACACACCAAGAATACCTTATCCTACCTGTTTGAATCAAAGAAACGATAAAGACCAATTTGGAAAATTTTTAGATTTATTTAAACAACTCCACATCAACATTCCATTTGTGGAAGCCCTCTCACAAATGCTCAATTACACCAAGTTCCTCAAGGAGCTTCTATCCAACAAGCGGAAGCTAGAAGATGTATCAACTGTGGAGATAGGAGCAAATTGCTCCTCAATCATTCTGAACAAGCTGCCTCCTAAGCTGAAGGATCCTGGAAGCTTTGTCATACCATGCACAGTGGGAGAATTATCTGTGGAGAAGGTCCTAGCTGACTCAGGGGCAAGTCTTAACTTGATGCCTTATTCATTTTTCCAAAAATTAGGTTTGGTAGATCCTAAACCAACTCGAATGAGTCTTCAATTGGTGGATCATTCTGTGAAGATCCCTAGAGAAGTCATTGAGAATGTGTTGGTAAAGGTCAGTAATTTCTCCTATTCGGTTTTGTAGTGCTTGACATTGATGAAGAGGGAGATGTTCCCTTAATTCTAAGCCGAACTTTCTTAGCAACCGCTGGAGCTATGATTGATGTAAAAGAGGGGAAGCTTACTTTCAGGGTAGGAGATGAGGAATTTGTGGTTACTGTGGCTGCAACATTGAAGAAATCCATGGGGTCTGATGATTCATGTTATTCTATTGATGTTGTTGATTCTTCAGTGGATGAACATGTTGAGGAAATTCTTTTACGAGACAAGGTAGAATTGAGCTTGATTTCTGACAAAGGGAAGGAAATAATGGATCTGGAGGTGGAGGAAATTGTCACAAAGTTGGATGTTGCTGAGGAATTCTTGCCTAAAAAGGGGTTTGAGGAGCTCAAGCTAGATGATGAAGTGCAGTTGAAACCATCTATTGAAGAACTGCCTATAATTGAATTGAAGCAGCTTCCTGAGCATCTTGAGTATGCATTTTTGGAAGAAAATTCCAAGCTTCTGGTGATTATTGCTTCAGCTTTGTCTAATGAATGCAAGTAACAATTGTTAAAAGTTCTCAAAGCACATAAATGTGCTATTGCTTGGAAGATATAAGACATAAAGGGTATCAATCCATCCTTTTACACTCATAAAATTCTACTAGAAGAGGGATTTAAGTTAGTCATTCAACCTCAGACGGCTTAATCCTAACATAAAGGCGGTAGTGAAGAAAGAAGTTGTCAAACTTCTAGACGCCGAATTGATATACTCGATCTCTGATAGTACCTAGGTGAGTCCAACCCAAGTGGTGCCTAAAAATGGGAGGATGACTGTGGTTCCTAATGAGAAGAATGAACTCATCCCTATGAGAACAATTACTGGTTGGCATGTTTGTATCGATTGCAGAAAGTTGAATGAAGCCACCAGGAAGGACCATTTCCCCTTGCCTTTTGCTGATCATATGTTAAAAAGGCTTGCAGGCCACATGTATTATTGCTATCTAGATGGCATGTCAGGATACTTCCAAATCCCTATTGCTCCCGAGGACCAAGAGGAAACAACTTTCACATGTACCTATGGCACCTATGCTTACAAAAGGATGCCGTTTGGGCTTTGTAATGCACCCACCACATTTCAATGGTGCATGTTGAGCGTTTTTGAAGATTTTGTAGAAGACATAATGGAAGTGTTCATGGATGATTTCTCAGTTTTTGGGGACTCTTTTGAACAATGCTTGGCCAATCTAGAGAAAGTCTTAATCCGTTGTGAGGAGACAAATTTGGTACTTAACTGGGAGAAGTGTCATTTCATGTGCAAAGAAGGAATTGTGCTTAGGCACAAAGTCTCACAGAGGGGGATTGAAGTGGATAGGGCCAAGGTGGAAGTTATTGCAAAATTGCCGCCTCCAACATCAATAAGGGCTATCTGTAGTTTTCTGGGATATGCGGGCTTCTATAGGCGATTCATAAAGGACTTCCCCAAAATCGCCCGGCCTCAAACTAGGCTTTTGCAAAAGGATGTGGTTTTTGAATTCGGTGAAGACTGTTTGAAAGCTTTTAACTTGTTGAAAGAAAAATTGACACAAGCTCCCATTATGATTGCTCCTAGATGGGACCTCCCATTTGAGCTTATGTGTGATGCTAGTGACTTTGTAGTTGGGGCAGTCCTTGGCTAGAGACATGACAAGCACTTCAAGCCTATCCCCTATGCTAGTAGAACATTGAACAGTGCATAGGAGAATTACACTACTACTGAAAACGAGTTATTGGCAGTGGTCTTTGCCTTTGATAAGTTTCGACCCTATCTTGTGTTGTCAAAAGTTATTGTCTACACCGATCATTCAGTGTTAAAGTTCTTATTATCCAAGATTGATGCAAAGCCTAGACTGATTAAATGGATATTGCTTCTACAGGAATTTGACCTAGAATTCCATGATAAGAGGGGAGCAAAGAACTTAGTAGCTGATCATTTATCAAGGCTAGAAGATCCACATCGGGGTGAGTTGAAGGAGGAAGACATAAATGATGAATTTCCTAAAGAAAAGTTATATGCAGTTTGTCAACTTCTAAACACGGCAATCATAGAGCTACATTGTTTTGCTGATATAGCAAACTATCTTGCTGCACGAACTTCCCTTAGAGATTTGGGTTATCATGTAAGGAGAAAGTTTTTCTCAGATCTCAAGCACTATTATTGGGAAGATCCATTCCTCTTTCGGGTTTGTGCAGATCAAATGATTTGCCGGTGTGTCTCTCATGCTGAGGGATGGAAAATTTTGGAGAACTGTCATTCAGGCCCTGTTGGTGGTCATTATAGTGCTAACCAGCTGCACACAAAGTGTTGAAGGCCGGTTTTTATTGGCTATCCATATTTAAGGATGCTCACCACTTTATCTCTCTTTGTGATCGGTGCGAGAGAGTTGGAAATACATCAAGAAGAGATGAAATGCCTCAAAACTACATCCTAAGATGTGAGGTGTTTGATTTGTGTGGCATAGATTTCGTTGGTCCACTTCCACAATCTTATGGGAACAAATACATACTTGTGGCTATAGATTATGTATCAAAATGGGTAGAAGCTCAGGCATTACCCACCAATGATGCCAGAGTAGTGTGTAAGTTCTTGAAGAAGCTATTTACATGATTTGGAACCCCTAGAGCTATCATTAGTGATAGGGGGACATATTTCTATAGTGATCAGCTAGCCAAAGTTCTGAAAAAGTATGGGGTAACACATCGGATTGCAACCCCATACCATCGTCGGACAAGTGGACAAGTGGAAGTGACTAACAGAGAGATTAAGCGAATTCTTGAGAAGACGGTGAGCCATTATAGAAAAGACTGGGCTGAGAAACTTGATGATGCCCTTTGGGCACTTAGAACTGCATACAAGACGCCAATAGGGACCACTCCCTATAGATTGGTGTATGGGAAGGCATGCCACCTTCCAGTTGAAGTTGAACACGGAGCTTATTGGGCTATCAAGCAGGTAAACTTTGATTTGGGTACATCTGAGCTAAGAAGAAAGCTCCAACTTAATGAGTTGAACGAGTGGAGACTTCTAGCCTATGAGAACATGAGGATCTATAAGGAGAAAGCCAAGAAGTTTCATGATGCACATATCCGGCACCGAAAGACGTTTCAAGAAGGAGACCAAGTTCGATTGTTCAATGCCCAGTTAAAACTTTTCCCGGGAAAGTTGAAGTCCAGGTGGTCAGGTCCTTATTTAGTCAAGCAAGTCTTTCCACATGGGGTCGTGGAATTAGAACATCCCGAACATGGGACTTTTAAAGTGCATGGCCAAAGAGTGAAGCTCTACATGGGTAATAGTCCGGAACTTGAAGTTCAAGAGGAGTTTCGACTCCAAACACCAAATAACTAGTTGTGGTGAACCTATTTGTAAATAGGTTTTTAGTTTTCTTTTCTTTTCTTTTTCCTTTCTTTTGTTTTGTTTTGCTATTCTTGTTTGAGTTAAAAAAAATAAAACACTTTCTGCAGAAAATTGCAGGTTTTGAAGCAATATCAAGTGGAAAATTGAGTTTTCAAGCTAAGAGTGGGGAAGAAAAGCTCCAAGAAAGGTTTGAAAGATGAAACACTTTTTAAGTGTTCTGGGTAAGTCTTCTTTGTCATGCGCTATCATGAAAATCAATTTACAAAGAAATTTTTAGAGCTTAAAAATTTTTCCCAGTATACACTACCCCTGCACTACTCATATACATGTGGTGAATGTAGTGTACAAATTTTCCAACAATCTATGGAGTCATGAGTTGTTATACATGACTCGTGTATGTGTTGTGAACGTGGTGCAAAATTTTTCAAGATTCTATGAAGTCACTAGTCAGTCTACACAGGTCGTGTATGTGTCGTGTATGTTTTGCATCGATTATGTGGAGTCACGAGTCCAAGTACACGACTCGTGTAGGAGTAGTGTTCATTTTGCTGAGATTCTGTGGTGTCACGAGTTGGAGTGCACAACCCGTGTAGGGGTCGTGTCACGAGTTGGAGTATACGACCCATGTAGGAGTCTTGTACTCATTAAAACACACCATGTATAAAAGATACATACACGCATGCATCACTCATTTCTTTTCCTCACTCATTCTCCCTACGACTCATACACTTCCCCAATACCCAAAACCCCCCTTCACGACTCATACACCCCCCCATGCATCCTCCTCCTCCTTTCATGCTCCTTGGATCTTCTTTCATCTTCAAACAAGGTAAGTCCTCTAGTTCTCATCTCTATCTTCCTTTGCTTCACACATGAATTGGAAAATCATGGGTATGTTCGGATTTGTGTTTGAAATGATATTGTGATGGATATCATGGTTGATTTTTGTTGTTCATCACGTGGTTCCATGCTTGGTGTAGATGATTTAACTTAGATTTCCTTAGATCCCGCATGCATTTGATGGATTTCAACAAATCTAGGGTTCTTGCATAAATTTCAAGTGTTGTAAAAATTAGGGCTTTCGTGATTTTCATGAAATTAGATGATCTTTGAATGTATTGTTGTAAACCCTGGTATTCTTAGTAGTTAAGTAAACCCCGGGAGTTGAAAAGCGAAACCCTAATCCAGTCTAGTTTAAGTCTAGTGAGAGAAGCTTAGAAACTCCAAATCCGGCTTTCCTTCGGTTTCATAATAAAAGAAGTTTTATAAAGTAAATGAATATGAATTATTGTTTTAAAGTATATTTTAAACCTTAGAAAGTTTTAAATTTGAGAATTTTTTAATTCCGGGCCTTCCCGAGCTCAATTACGGAAAAACGTGCCTCGGGACCACAAACTCAGAAAAATATTCTGTAATATTCATTAGGACCGAAATTTTATAAGGATTTCAAAAATATGAATTTTATAATTTTACGGGCTATAAAAATTACAGTTATAGCCTTTTTCCCGTATTTTCTTTACAACCGGTAAAGTAGATGTCTTGTCTACTATTCACAAGTACAACCTACACTACACACTACCTGTACCCTATTCTTACATCCTTACAACTACTCATTACAATTTTCTTTTCCAAGAAATTTTGTTTCCTAATTAATTAATACAATTATTACAATTTACTACATAAATTACAAATTTTATCAAATTTTCAATTCTCTCTCTCCCACCCACCATGGCCGGCGCCCCCCCTCTCCAATTCCCCCTCATTTTTGTTTTTATTTTACCCATTTTATTTAATTAAAACCCTAATCCAACTAATATATAAGCTTATGTTCTCTCTCACTCTTCTTGTTTTCACTCTTTCAAATTTTTACAAAGGTTGAAAAACTCTCTCTTTCTCCTCTCATGTTGCCGTGACACACACACACACACACACACACAAGCTTATTTTTTTCTTTTTTCATCTCCAAATCTCCATTAATGTGATGATTTTAAGCTTTGTTATTATCAAATCTTGTAATGGCAAGACCATTCTTGAGTGTTTTCCACCTTTAATCCCAACGAGCATATGCTAGGGACATGAAAACACTAATACAAGAATATCAAACCATCACAAGAAGTAGATCTTGTGTTTAAAAGAGTTTTTGTTGGAATATCATCTTGTTCATGCATATAAAGTAGAGATCTTGCATAGAAAGTTATGTTCATGCCATGAAACTCATGATTCATGCACTATATGTGGTAGATCTAGTGTTTAGACACTCATATTTTTATTTGCATTTATGTTCATGTGGATATCTTGAGCTTTCATGCATTGATGATCATAAAATCTTAGCCTTGCATGTATATAGATATGTTAGATGATAGATCTTCATGTAAGGAAGCAAGAAACTTGAAAAAGAAAAGATTTTATTAGAAATGCCTAGTGGAAAATTCGGATGGAATTTGAAACCTATTTTAAAAACCCTTGAAACCACTTTGAAACTCATATTTTACATGAAAAATGAAGGGTATGTGTAATAGGTATCTCTAAGGAATGATTTTTACAAGTTTGGATGAGTTTAGGCATGAGTAATGTGTAAAACAAGTAGTAGGAGTTAGAATGGAAAATCTTGAGATAGTGATTAGTTTGTTAAATTCTTAATTTGGAGTAATGCCTACATGAACACCTAGTATTCAAGCTTAAATTGCATGTTTTATGAGTTAAATGAAGTCCTTAGACAATAGATATGATAAAGCTTCAAATTTTAATGCATTAAACAGGTTTTCTCATAAGGAATATGCAAGAAATGAAATTTTTCAAAATTCGGATTTTTGTGAAAAGCTTGTTTAAAAACACATTTACAAAGTGAAAAATATGGATTTCTACGCATAAATGAAGGTCATGGATAGTATAGATGTTAAGGACTCATTTTTAGTTAGATAACAAGTAAGTTCCAAGAATAAAATCTTAAAACCCTAGGGAATGCAAAGTTGGAAAGAATAGATTTTTAGAAGTGACGATAGTGGAGTTTTATAATAATTAGGAGTTCTTAAGATTTCATTATCAAAATCATCAAGATCATGCGTATATTGGACTCATTACATGACATTCATACTAGGAGTTCATTCATATTCCATCTATACATGAATTATCAACTAGAAACATTTTTACTAAATGCGAAACAATTTTTCGGAAACGGAAACATTACAGAGCAGATTTGATCCCTCTGTTCCGTGACCTTAATGTTTTCAAAACTTGAAAATAATATTAGAAATAGATAGATCTTTCGAAGTAGATGGAAATCAATATAAAATTTGTGAAATTCCGAGTAAGTTATAGCCGTTTTAAGTTGGAACTTCCGCAAATGGCGAGAATTTCGATTTTGTCTAGCTTAGATGCATAGCTTGAATTAGTTAAGTAATGAGATTCTTATTAGGTTGTTCTTATTTGGTAGGTGATCCCGAGCACGACGATACCCTACCACCCGACTACTACTATTAAGAGATTGGCGTACCATAGCCAAGTGAGTATTACTTCAGATTTCAATTATTGTTGTGATTGTAATGATAGTGGCATTAGTTGTTTAAGCAAAGATAAAAAAAAAAAATGAATATGCATGATGGGGTACATGGGAATTTTATACTTGTCTGTTGTTGATATATGAAGTTGAACTTAAGGAATATTGAAACCGGGTGTTAAGCTACTGCTTGTATAGCGAGGAGTTATAATTGATTGTCTGCGAATATTGGTTGGTCACCTAAAAGAATTGGATTAAGTTATTATTGGATCTCAATTATAATTGGACTCATTCATATCACGACAGGGATGGAGCATTAGCATTTATTGGTTTTTCGTGATCCATAAAACGAATATGTTGGTTAATCGTGATCCATAAAACGAAATTGTTGGTTAATCGTGATCCATAAAACGAAATATTATTCAGTTGACCGTGAGCTTAAATGGCATCGTCGAACTATGCATGATTCGTTAATCGCTAACCCGGGATGGAGGGCTCAAGTCCATCCACATTGATTTCCGGCTGGTCATATGTTTGCTGAACCCATTTGTTTGATGCATTTATCATTTGCTTGGTAACCACTTGCTTGAATTATTTGTCTTAATTGTGATATGGAAGTTTTCACTCACTAAGCTAGTTAGCTTACGCCTATAGTTTTTACTTATTGCAGCATGAATTCATTTGGCTTAGGTCAAGGCAAGTACAGCTCAGGTACCGGAGCTAGGAGTTTCCCTAGAAGTTTATTTTGATTTGTTTAGACTTCCGTTGGAAACTAAAGGACTTTGGATGACTGTAATGGACTTAATATTTTTGCGGGGGAATGCCCCTCAGACTTTGTAATTTATATATGTGTTTTGGTTTATTATCTATGGCTAATGAATGCCACATTAAACTTCTTAACTCCATTGATTGAGTATTCTATTGTCGTAAAGGGACGCTTTACATCTATACAAGACTCCCGAAGGACTCGGATAGAAATTCGAGAGTCTCATATAGTATGTGGCGGACTGTTACGTTTAGGATACCCCTATGGGACGTGACAGTTGTACTACTTTTCTTGTTAGATTTCATGCCTAAGCACATGAATTGCAAAGTTAGGGTTAGTTGTGCGAAAATTTGGGGATTTTTGTTAAATTGAAAGGATTAGTGATGATTGGGGCGAAACTATAGTTTGAATAACATTTAAGATGTTCAAAGTAAGTTTGTATACTTGTTGTTCAAAATTTTCAAACTTTGGGTTGTACATTGCACCTACACTAGTCGTGTATACTTACTAGTGTATACACAGATTCTTCAAAACTTGTACATAGCCAACTCAATTGTGCTCCAATGCTTGTACACTTGTTTCTTATGATTGTTGAAGCTTGTTGTGGTTCATTTTATGAGTTTAAGTCTTGCTTACCTATTATACTCAATTATAATATGATCCAATCATGTAGGTATGGCAAGACTAAAGCAACCTGTCAGAAGGCCAGGATTAAGTCGGCGTGCTTCACAAGCCCAACATGCCTCATCTTCACAAACCCCAACAAAGAAGCAAAAAGTAGCTTAATCACAGCCACAAAGAAGGCCGACTCCATTACGTTTTGAGACTCCTTGGGCCAAGAATACAATGCAACGACTATCTCAGAAACCTTTTAGAGCCCATAGATACCTGGATTAGGAGATGCTTAGGAATTATGGAAAGAAAGAGAAGATCAAGGAGATGCTATCAATTGGGCCCTGGGAAAATTTATTTGCCATCCACACTCCTGCCTACAAGAGCATTACATTGGAAGTGCTCGCCACTTTGAAACATGAGGAGAAGCACGGGGATTCAATAATGGATGACACTTTCACCTTCCAAGCTTTTGAGAAGGTATATACAATCACTTTAGCTGATTTCTGCCATTATGTGGAATTGTATACGAAGGAGGACACCAAATCAGCTAAATTTAGAGCACTCGCAGTTGGGCTACCCCGACATGTGGATCCCCAAGAGAATTGGCGACCAAGAGTGTTGGCGAGTATTGTGCCAAAGCACCTTTAAATATAAGCCTTCCAGGTCAAAAGCCTCTGATATCTTAGATGGTAACTTGAAGATTATTCACCACATCCTATCTCATACCATTGGAGCGCGCAAAAGTAGCAATGATGTGGTGAATAATTTTGAGTTAAGGCATTTGTAAAGCATTGCAAATGGGCACCAAATTATCATCATTCGACAAGCTACTGATACCCGCACTAAGGAGATCTTCTGTGGTGGCTATATCACTCAATTATTGAAGGGGATGAAAGTGTGGGAGGAGCTTCCTGATGGTGTAGTCAAAGTAGATATTAAACCAGTGTTAGATGGCCCTTTCAGACATTGGGGACTTCAGAGGGTTAGGGAGAACCCAACTCCTTCCAGACAGTACTTCATACCTCCTAAGGCTCCTTTGAGCTCTCCAACTACAGGTTCATCTACTCCTCAGGTATCAAATTTTGACAATGATTGGAAACTTTTTAGGAAAGAGTTTCGGGAGGAGTAGAAGAAAAATAAGAATTTTAGATTAGCAGTTTGGAGTTTTCTCTAAACAATTGCTAGCTGCCTTTCAAAACCCCCAAAAATCTCCCAACTTATGAGTCCTCAGCTGATAAGACCACTTCTGAAGAGCGTGAGTCGCCTTCTGTGGTCAGTCGAAGAGGGAAAGCTCCAATTGTTGCATCACCTAGCTCAAACGAGGAAGTGGCTACATTTGGAGATGAAGTGGAAGAAGATGGTGAGACTGCAGCTTCATCTGATAAAGATGATGATGAGGGGGAGGCTGATAATAATGATGAGACCAATGATGATGACAGCAAGGAAAATGATGATGATGATGATGATAGCAAGGATAGTGATGATGATTATGAGGAGTCGGAGGAGGACGATGGGGATAAGTGATTTATCCTCACTTGATGTTGCTTGATGTTTCCTGATCTGGGATCTTTTTACTGTTTATCTTTCTGTTTCTGTTTAAAGACTATGTTGCTGGTTTGTATTTTCTTTTTGGAGCTCCCTATTGGGAAGACTCCTTTTGCTTCTTATGCTTATGTTGGTTGTTTAGGATAGTTTATGTTATCTTATTTAGCGGCTGGTTTGTATATTCTTTCTAGCTTCTTTCCTTAGGTTGATGGCTAACAAGTGTTTGAAGCTCCTGGTGCTGAGAGTAATTTTACCCCAGCAACAATTTTCACCGGATCTGATGTTACTTTGGGGAAGTTCTGATCTCCTTTTCTTCTTTTCTATTCCTTTACTATTTTCCCCTTGTTATGATTGCATTGGTAGACATTGAGGACAATGTCTTGATTAAGAGTGGGGAAAGAGTAGTTTTGGAAGGAATACTTGGGTCTTGAATGATACAGGTCTTTATGTTTTTTATTGAGCATATCATTTGATTAGTAGACATTTTGTGTATCATTTTGTGCTGATTTTGAACAAGTTCAAAAGTCCCCCACTTTTATGTTTGCAATTGTGCTTTAAAAAGTATAGTATTAATTAATGAATCTTGAAAATATACTTTAAAAAAAATTAATTAGCATTCAAATTAAGAAAAAACGACTTACACAGTTCTTTACTCACCTATTTTGTGGCTAGCATACTTAGGCGAAATTATAAGATGAAATCTAGGTGGGGTAATCTTACTTGTTATTTAATAATGGAATCTAGAGTCTAGAAGTGAACCAAAGTCCTTGGTTGAAAGTTAAATGGTTATACTTCTAAGCTTTTTAATTAGTGTCGAGCTTGGGTTTTCTATTTTTGGTTCGATTTCCTTTAATTCAATTCGTACTAAATCCTAACCCATTCATTACGAATCATCGACTATGAATTAAAGGAAATTTTGAATTTTTAAAATATTTTGGAGTCGCCATCGACTAAAGTCGAGAGGAAAAATAAACCAAAACCAATGGGTAGGTTGATTTTGGTTTTGCTATTGATCTGTAAAAAAAATTGTTTTGAAAACGAGAACAAAAAATTAACTTGAGTTCGGGAGCTAACTTATTAAAACCTAAACGGTTACCACTTTGAATTTCCATATTTAAATTGCTTCCTTTTAAACCCTAACTTCAAATTTTAAACTATTTAAAAAGATCTAACTAACTAAACCTATGGTTAATATGCACAAAAATACTAATCTAATCAAATTCCATCAATGATCATATATAATCTAAGAACTCGAAATATTCAAATTAATCAAATCTTATCAAATTCTATCAATATTCATATATTCTAAATTAAACTAACAAATCAAACAAATTCACAAAAATAAATTTTTACATTTTTTAAGTCGCCCATTTAGGTGCCTACGTACCCACTAATCGGGATCAGACTACACGTAGTTCTTTTAGAAAAATTTAATTTGTTGGTTAATTTTAGAATTTTTCGAAATCTTTTTGCTTTAAGTTTATTAGATTTTATTAATTTTATCAAAATTAATTGTTTCCGATATGGATCTTGAATCTATCAATTTTAGGTTTTTTTTTTTTTAAATTGGACTTTTCTATGTGACAAAAATTTTGAACAAGAAATCATAATCACATATCATACATATCAATTCATCCTACATATTATCAAGAATGAAATTATTATAAGGAATATCAATATTTAACAAGCTAATTTTAACGAAACAATATCATGGCATAATCAAGATTTATATATCATTAAAATTACATTATGAAGGGCAAGATTTCAATGTGGTTTTATATATGGTGAACTTATGAAATTCAATGTTATTACAATCAAGATCATTATTATAATAAGGTGAAATCACGGCATAAAGGGAATCTTAATGATTATCATCATACATGATCACATAATTTCATATGTTGTAAACCTAAAACTCTAAAACCTCATATATTCCTTATGAATATGGCGTGATTATAGTTATATTATCAATGACAAAATCTCAATGTAATTCTATGAACAAGTACCTAACATGATACATATCACAAAATTCAATTTTATCACAAAAACAAGATCATTACCATATTAATGCAAAATGATAGAACATTCAAAAACCATATCATGACAAATTGGATCCTAAATTTCAACTTAATATTTTTAGAACAAGTTTATGAGACAATCATTCATTGACAAGAAAAGAAAAAAAAAATTATAATGACTATACTATCATGATTAAAGCTATTACTAATTTTACATATTTTGAATTTTCAAAATAACATAACACATTCATAACAGATTTTGATATTATAATTACATACCAATTTTTATTTTTCCTATTTATATTTTCCTATTTTTTAATACTGTAATATAGTTGTTGTTGTTGTTATTGTTGTTATTATTATTATTATTATTATTACTAAATAAAATAAAAAGAATGGTCGAAAGCTTACCTGGATAGACTTTCACTTGTTCCAGTAGTTAATGACTTTACTACATAATCGGCTTAGTGGACTCTGGTTGAAGCGAAATTGACGTAGGCCACAATAATGACAACTTGTGTGACTTTTGTAGCTTAAAGACTCGCTCAGCAACCTCTTCGATGACGGACTTCGCACAGGCAACAGGGAGGAACAGGATAATGCTGATGGAGTACGGCTGGCAAGGTCGCTTTCCGGCAATATGGTGACGACGACGCTAATGGGTACTAGTAGGATGGGGGTTTTAGAAGGTGGCTGAAACTCCGGTGATCTCGTATTGGTCCGAAAATATTTGCAAATATTGGTTTCCAGTAAGGGAGGTGGAGGTGCGGTTGGAGCTTCTCCGATGGTGGTAATGGGATGGGGAGTTTCGAAGCTTTTGATCTGCTTAACCCTCCAAAGATCCTCTGCTATCAATTTTTTTATTTGTGTTCAGTTCGTGTCCGTTGTGTGCACCCCCACCCCCCCCCCCCCCCCCCCTCCCATTTTTTTTTTTGTTTGTTCTTTTGTCTTTCTATTTATAGAGCTAGGGTTTCAAGACGTTCTTGATTCAAATATGAAAAAATCAGGCTAAAATAGTTATAATTTTCAATTAAATACTTATAGCTATCATTAACGTTCTAATATTAACGTTCAACACACGTTTTTAGCGAAATTTACGGATTTTGAGTTTTTTTCGGAAGCTAAAAAATGAGTTTTTTTCATATTTCAAGTCCGGATTTGAAATCCTTATTGTTGATCAATATGCCTAAATTATATATCAAAACAAACTACTCCATGCCTAGTTTTAAAATGTGGATTTGATTTGTAAAAAACGGGTCCGAAAATGGGCCGAAAACGAGCTCGAAAATGGCCCATCGGGCAACTGGAGATTGAAGAAGATGAACAGTAACTTTTTTTTTTAAATTATAATACTATATTATGTATATATATTACATTCATTATATTTATTTCCCTTAATTTGATTTATTTTTCTAATTTTCATTCCTAATTTTTAATACTTATAGTTGCAAAAAAAAAAATTGTTTAATTTAGTTATATGTATACTAAGATTAACAAATAATTTGACAAAAATAAACGTCAGAATGAGGTATCTACAATTAGTATATTACTTTGAGAGCCCTTCTAACCTTTTGAGAAAGGGGTAAATGAAATTTTTCTCTTGGTGATCCTTTTGCATTAATCTCTCTAAAAATACTCAATCATTAGATGCATTAAATGAATATGAAAAGCTAGTTAGTATGGGCGGGCTTTGGTCCCTCAGAAGAGCGAAGTCTGACCCCACTACTGACTAAGCAAGCATCTTACACAATTGATGTATAAAAAAAAAAGAATAAATAAATTTGAGTTGAAAAGAAGCGGGCAAAAACCTGTCCAGAGGAAATTGAAAAGATGGAGGCTAAAACCTCCTCCTCTGAAGACTATAGAGATTTCAAGCAAAAAGAAAAAATCCAGGGGATTGATAGATGCCATGTACTTTCTTTCTAGGTTATTGTGCTTAAGGAAGCGGTTGAAGAGCTTATATACTTGTTATTTGGTGGTGAAGTGTAACTAAGTTCCTTTTGCTAATGCTTGAATTTGTGTTTACTTTGTGACTTAGGATTCTGTTGTTAAATGGTGAGGGTAAAGTTTAATTTACTCGGATTAGCCTTGCAATTTTGTTCTAGTATGCTAATTGCATTGTTATGATGGGTTGGTGTGGTAGGCACAAAGTGAGTCGCTGTGATCTGAAAGAATTAATGAATGTTATGTGAATCTTATTTTTGTTGTGGAAAAATTTTTGAGTATATTTGATTATAGATCTTAATTGTCCTTAGTTGTTTGCTTGAGGACAAGCAAAAGTTTAAGTGTGGGGAAGTTTGATAAATATCCTAGGACCCTTATTTTTGGTGCATTGTTGAGCATATTTCATGTGCTATTTAATTGATTTATTGAAGAAAAGGATTTTTATTGAACTAATTTTGTGTTTCAGGGACCATCATGAAACAATTTGTCTTTTTAAAGGATTATTAATGAAAGAAGCCAAGATTTTGGAGAGCTTTGGAGCCTTTGTTGAAGTTGCTGGACATACACTAGTATTTTTACACTACTAGTGTACTTTTGGAGGAGAAAAGTCGAAGAAAAAGTCGAAGTTCCAGGGTACACGACCCCACATACACCAGTTGTGTACAATCGGTCGTGTACATGTGCCAAAAAAAGGAAAAGCATGCGAAGTTAATGAGTACACTACCCCGATGTACACGGGTTATGTAGGGATCGTGTACACACTAATATATATATATTCGCACCCTGAGTTGAAAGAATAGATTTCATTCACTTGTTTTATCACCTAAAAAGCCTAGAACGTACTTTAGAGAGCTTTTTGAAGAGGAATTAGTGCTACAACTTGAATATCCACAACAATCACTTCTACAAAAGGGTTTTATCATCATGATCTTTCCTATTTCTTCCATTGTATTTATTTTTATTGTTAATCTCTTCATGGAAGAGTATTTGTGTATGCCCTAGGTTTTGGGAAGCCTTAGCCTTCATGTATTGACTTGGTTATTAATTGAATGAAGTTTGATTTTGAGTTTTCTTCATGATTTATATTGTTGTTTGTGATGATTTTAGGCCAAGGTTATTATAAACTTGATTCTTGTTAATTTGAAAGAAGATCTCAATTAATGGGTTTGATCTCTCATGGGCAAAGAAGTTGAGTAATCCACCTTGAAATAGGGTTTTTCCAACTTTCTATCATTTAGGGTTCATAATCTTCATGTTATTCTAATTTGATAATTGTGAAGGAAGAAATTCCCACTTTTGCAACTAGGGTTAGGGGTTAATTGACTTGAAGAGAGTAATTAATCTATTTGAGAAACCCAATAGTTCAAGATCAAGTTCTTTCAATTAAATCTATCTTTAAAGATGAAGGAGGCTAGGGTTAACCAAAACTAAGAGCATTATTTGTGAATTGATTATCTTGAGGAATTTGTGCTTATCTTTTATCTAAGGTTTTTTGGCTTGCTTTTAATTAGAATTGGTAGAAAGTTAGTATTTATCTCTCAATTGATTCGGCTAGATAATAGTTAATGGGTTATTACTAGTAACTGCACATAGATTCCTAAGACGATATCCGAGTTAATTTCTATATTACACGATAGGTGCACTGCCTTGTGTGGGTCTAGAATTAACAAGATCATATATTTAAAACTTAAAAATCCTACGCATTAGTAACACACGACCAGACTTCAAATGCCTCCTACTGAGGACTTCTGCCTAATCGCAATTAAAACGATGCTGCTAACTCCAGACCAAACTTCAAATGCCTCCCACTGAGGACTTTAAATTTGTCTCTATGAAGACTTCTCTTACAAATGCCTCCTTTGAGGACTTTTTACAAACAGCTCATATATGAGCAGATTTACAAATTGAAAAACTCTTAAGGAAATATATAAATTTTCTTTACAAAGAAATGATCCTACTTGAGCAGATTTACAACAGAAAATACTTTGGGAATTTTACAAATTCCTTTTACAAACTAAGCTCCTTAAATGAGCAAATAATTAAAAACAATGCTAAAAAACTCTCGTTTAGAGTATATCAGCAAATTTCGAAATAGAGCACTAATTGTTCTCTTAAAAAAAATTTCAAATTAACAAGAATGAGAACAAATACACAAGTAAAAAAAAAAATTACAGAATGTTGTTTTCGTTTTTACTGTGCGTTCAAAAATTTTAGAATTGCTTCTTTTTCAAAGAGATGAGGAAAATTCTATTTATAGCTCTTAATAAAAATTTGCTCGTTATCAAAAAGTTTCTGACAACCCATACTTATGTTTAATGAACTTAACATTTTAAAAATATATAAAAGTCAAAAGCAGAGAAAAAGCATTAAATGTGTCTTACACATGCATTCAATGCATTCCAACAGCTCTTTTCTTTCTACAGTGGGGGCTAACTTTCTAAAGTCGAGGTCTGAGGTCGAGGCTTAAGCTTCAGCCATTGACTTTATAAATTTTGCCCAATGCCAATTTTATGAAGTCGAGGGCAAATTTATGAAGTCGATGTCTGAGGTCGAAGCCTAAATTTTAGCCCTTGGATTTATAAATTTTGCCCAATGACAAACTTTCTAAAGTCGATGGCAAATTTATGAAGTCGAGGTCTGAGGTTGATGCCTAAACTTCAGCTCTTGTGTTTATAAATTTTGCCCAAAACTCCAGCCCTTGACTTCATAATTTTGCCAAAAACTCAACCCTTAACTTCACGATTTTGCCAAAAACTTCAGCCCTTGACTTCATAGTTTTGTCCAAAATTTAGTCTTTTGTCTTTATCTGATGACTAGTGCCTCCACCTTTCTTCTACTGGGCTAGATAGCTTTGTCTTTGATTTTTCTTCAACTTTTTGCTCTGTTAAAACTTAAACAACAGCAGAACAAATACAAAGCATATAAATTTTAAATTTGAACAATTAAGGATATTTAAATAATTAATTGTGTAATAATATTCTCATCAAAATCATTTGTGAACATAAAATTCAACAGTCTTCTCCTTTTTTATGAGAATAAATATACACAATCAATTCTAAGATAATTCTTAATTGTGCAAATACTTCTCCCCCTTTCTCATCAAAAAAAAAAAAGAAAGAAGAATATAGATTTTGTTAAAAAAAATATTAACAAAATCAATTTTCTTCCCCTATCAAAAGCACTTTTAAAAAAAAAAAAAATTCTCCCCCTTTTTAAAACAAACTTTGCTTCTTTTTTCTTATAAAAAACCGAGACAGAGAAAAATAAATTTTCTTTAAAAAAAAGGTGTCTCCCCCTAGTTCAAACAACCTTTGTTTTATTTAAATTTTTTAAGAAAAATTAAAACAAAACATAGAAGAATATAAATAAATTCATAATATTAGAAAATTACATAAGACAAGCATTGGCATACTAGCACAAACACAAACGTACATGTAAGTGCAGACTCTAGTCTAAAGTCTATAATGTTTATCAGCTAAGAGACTTAATATCAGATTTTCAAGGAAGTTCCTAGTTCAAAAATATTTTAGCACTCATCAATCTTTAACATGCCCAATTCTCCTCTTAAAGTGCAGAACCATTCTTCACTCAAGGGTTTAGTAGAAATATCAACAAGCTGATGGTTTGTATCAACAAATTCCAAGCAAATGTCCTTATTTAGAACATGATCACGAATGAAATGATGTCTAATCTCAATATGCTTGGTTCTTGAGTGTTGAATGGGATTTTTAGTCAAATTTATAGCACTTGTATTATCACACCGAATTGGTACACTTTCAAATTTTGAACCAAAGTTTAATAAAGTTTGTTTCATCCATAAAATTTGTGCACAACAACTGCTAGCAGCTATATATTTAGCTTCAACAATTGATAATGCAATAGCATTTTGTTTCTTTAAGTGCCAAGATATTAAAGAATTACCAAGAAAATAGCATGTGCCACTTGTGCTTTTCCGATTTACTTTGCTACCAACAAAGTTAGCATCAGAGTATCCAACAAGATCAAAAGAAGTATGTTTGGGATACCACAATCCAATTTCAATAGTGTCACAAGGTACTTGAAGATGCGTTTGATTGCACCCAGGTGAGATTCTTTTTGGTAAGATTGAAATCGTGCACATACACATATAGAAAATATGATATCAAGTCTAGAAGCTGTTAAATATAACAAATTACCTATCATGCATCTATACATCTTTTCACAAACATTTTTACCTTTTTCATCTTTGTCTAGATCTACACTAGCGCCCATAGGTGTAGGTTTAGACTTACAACTATCCATTTTAAACCTATTTAACAAATCTTTAGTGTATTTAGATTTATTAATAAAGGTTGCAGATTTTGATTGCTTAATTTGTAGCTCAAGAAAATAAGTGAGTTCTTCCATCATACTCATTTCAAATTCTTTTTACATTAACTCAACAAAAACTTCTATAAGTGAAGAATCAGTAGCACCAAACACAATATCATCTACATAAATCTCTATAATTAGTGTATCAGAATTGTGATTTTTGATAAAAAGAGTTGTATCAATTTTTCCTCTTGAAAATCCATTATTTATCAAAAAACTACTAAGTCTTTCATACCAAGCTCTAGGAACTTCCTTGAGACCATAAAGAACTTTGTTCAATTTAAAAACATGATTAGGAAATTCATTATTTTCAAAACCTGGTGGTTGCTCGACATAGACCTCTTCTTTTATGAAACTATCTAGAAAAGCAACATCCATTTGATAAAGAATAAAATCTTTGTGAGCTACATATGCCAAAAGCATTCTTATAGATGATATTTTTATAGATTCTAGTCTTGCAAACGGGGCAAAAGTCTCATCAAAATCTATCCTCTCTCATTGCGTATAGCCTTTAGCAACTAACCTAGCTTTATTCCTAGTTACTATTCTAGATTCATCCATTTTATTTCTAAAAACCTATTTTGTTCTTATGACAGTTTTATTTTCAGGCCTTGCAACAAGATTCCAAACCTCACTTATAGTGAATTGGTTTAGTTCTTCTTACATGGCTTGAATCAAAAACTCATCTTCTAGAGCTTCTTCCAAGGTTTTAGGTTCATGTTTTGATACAAAAACTAGATTGGTTATGTTTCTAAGAGATTATCTAGATTGTATCCTATTTGAAATTTCATCTATTATTAAGTCTTTGGATTGAACTACATATTTCCATTCCCTAGTAGATTACTAACATACTCATGCACATCATCAACAACAGTAGAATTTTCAATAGCAGAAACAATACCAAAAATTTCAACATCAGAATATGAAAGATCATTTATTCTATCACAAACATCATCACATCATTATTAACATTTATAGGAGTCAAACAATCATAAAAAACAACACGTATAGATTCTTCTACAACAGAAGTTCTTTTATATATACTCTGTATGCTTTAATGATGAATAATATCCTAGAAAGATCCTAATATTTTAGCATCAAATTTTCCTAGATCTTTTTCATTTATTAAGGTATAACACTTTGTGCCAATGGATGAAAATAAGAAATGTTTGGTCCTTTTCCTTTCCATATCTCATAGGAGGTTTTCTTAGATTAGTTTAATAAAAATTTTGTTTGAATATAGCAAGCGATATTGACAGCTTCAGCCCAAAAATATTTAGCAAATTATTTTCACACAACATGGTTCTATCCATTTCTATTAAAAGTTCTATTCTTTCTTTCCGGCTACACCATTCTGTTGTGGGGTCTAGATGCTGAAAAAGTGTGTTCAATACCATATTTTTCACAAAAATAATTCATTTCAAGATTTTCAAACTCTCCCCCATTATCATTCTTATTGAGCTCTATTAAGACCTTTTTATGCATTTGGACTTCTGCAAAATCCTAAAAAAGACATCATTTTTCGTCTTTAGAGGCAAAAAGAAAGTCCATGAAAATCTAGAGAAGTCATCAACAATAACCAAAGTGTATCTTTTTCCTCCTAAACT
This sequence comes from Combretum micranthum, assembly GCA_024138025.1. NCBI lineage: Eukaryota > Viridiplantae > Streptophyta > Magnoliopsida > Myrtales > Combretaceae > Combretum > Combretum micranthum. Next base: position 118,198 of record JAMXBD010000697.1, read on the forward strand.
CAAAGTTTGAGTAGGACCAAAAAGATCCAAATGTAACAGTTGCAATGGCCTAGAAGTGGAAACTGCATCCTTAGCCTTAAAAGAAGTCTTAGTTTGCTTTCCTTATTGACATGCTTGACAGATCTTGTCATTTTGAAAATTTAAACTTGGTAAACCTTTGACAAGATTTTTCTTTGCAAGTTTTGAAATTAATTTCATGTTAGCATGTCACAATTTTCTATGCCATAACCAACTATTGTCATTTTGAGAATATAGACATGTTTGACTTGATGATTTAAAATCATCTAAATTAATTTTGTAACTATTTTTGTCTATATCCTTCAAAGCATATTTTGTTATTATCAATTCTTTCTATAGTACATCTTTTGGCATAAAATGTTACTTTAAAACCATTATCACAAAGTTGACTTATAGTAAGCAGATTATGTTTAAGATTATCTACCAATAAACATCATTAATAACAAGATCTTTATTAAGGATAATGCTACATTTACTCAAAATAGTCGATTTTCTATCATCACCAAAGGTAACACTCCCTTGATCTATCAAGTCCAGCTTTTAAAAATTTGGAAGCAACTCCGGTCATGTGCCTAGAACATCCGCTGTCCAAGTACCATTTGTTGCTGCCACTTGAGGATCCCTGCAAAGCAAGTTATTATTTCTTTGGTACCCATTTCTGTTTGGGTCCTCTTGAGTTAGAAACAAATAAAACTTCTTTCTTAGCCATCCAAACATACTTGCTTTTATGACCGAGAGCAAAGCCTTCCTTATTGCACACTTGTGTGCAATATGGCCAGACTTGCCACAATAATTACAAGTGCTATAAGTGGCTTTTACAAACCGAGTCTTATGAGACTTATAATTCATGTGCCTATCATAGCCAATTCCATATTTTTTATGATCAGATTTCTTCTCACCAAGGAGAGTATTTAAATTTTTCTCTCCTTGTGTGAATTTAGCTATGACAGCTTTCGAATCATCTAAGCTAGATTTCAGATTTATATTTTCTGTTCTTAGCTCATCTAGCTCTTTCAGAAGTTCAATGTTATTGATGTTGTTACTAGTAGATGAATGTTTATTATCATCTTTTATAATTTTAATTTCTAAATCTAAAAGATCATTTTCAATTTTTAATTTATCATTCTATTCAACCAGAATTTTATTTTTGTTTTTAGTTTCTTATTTTTATTTCTAATTTCATTAATTTTCAGATTCATGCTACTAAGATTTTCATGTAAGCTGTCTCTTTCAGAACCTAGAGCTGTTATTATTTCATCTTTTTCTTCATTTTCAGTTTGAAGCTCATTAATTTCATATTGAAACTCTTCTAATCTAACTAAAGCATTGTGCATTAGATTTTTAAGTTGTTTATTATCTTCTTCAGATTTTTTAAGCTTTTTACAAACTTTTTTATACATATCAAGCAATTCATCATTAGAGTAGGAAGATGAAGGATTATTTACCTCATCATGGATCACCATGAAGCATGACTCTTCTTCATCAGAATCTTATGACTCTTCTTCACTCCAAGTAGCAATAAGTGCTTCTCTCTTGGATCTTTTTCGTGCTTTCTTGTGGAGCAGACAGTTTGGTTGAATGTGTCCTGGTTTTGGCACTTATAGCACACAACATCCTTTATTTCCTTTCTAAACTTTGAGGAGCTGTCAGCTTTAATAAATTTGTTGAAATTCTTTGCAAACAACACAACATCTTCGTTTATCTCATCCTTATCAGAATCATCGTTGGTTGCCTTCAGAGCAATAGCCTTCTTTTGGGATTCTCACTTTGATTCTTGATGAGCTCATGAGTCTTGAGTGCACCAAAAGCTCTTCTTTTGTCAGTGTGCTAAGATCCTGGCTTCCTCTATTTGTCCGTTTTGCTTCCCATTCCTTGGCAATGATAGCAATTTTGAATTTATTTCAACATTAGTAAAGCTCTTGCCCAAAACACTCAAAGGATTAATGATATTAATGAATCTATCATTCATTTGATCAATTGTTTCACAGGCAGCATCTTAAAACTTTCAAATTGACCAACCCAAGCTTATTTTAGTGTCTTTGATCCTTGAAGTTCCTTCATAAGTTACTTCAAGTTCATCCCAGATTTCTTTAGCAGATTTACAAGTACAAACTCTATTGAAATCACTTTCATTCAATCCACAATGAAGAATATTCATGGCAGCTTTATTATAATCCAGTTTTTTTCAATCATCTTCTGAATATTGATCTTCATTTTTATTTTCAATTGTAAAAGGTCCTTTTTCAACTACTTTCCATATTAATCTATGTTGAGCTTTCAAAGATATATTCATTCTACACTTCCAATAAGGGTAATTACCCCACTAAGAAGCGGTTACCTATTTATAGCCTGACCCTCCAAGAATCCTAGTATATTAGAAGCCATGATCTTTTCTCTTTTGCATTTAAGCAATCAACCACAAGAGACCAGGCTCTTATATCAATTGTTAGTAATAATACATAAGGAATACTTAAGAAGGAGGGTGAATTAAGTATTACAAATTTTTCTGTTTTATCAAACCAGATTAATTAACTAAGATAAGACAAGTTAATTAAAACAAACAAATGCAGCGGAATTAACTAATTAAAACTGATTAATAAATAAGCAGAAATAAGAAAGCTCAGAGAGAGAGAGAGAAGCAACACAAGGATTTAACGTAGTTCGGCCCACTGCTTACTCTCCACGACAAATGCCTCAAAGAGGACTTTTACCACTATATTTATTATTCAAAATCAATACACCTCTTAGACGAGGAATTACAATAATGCCTATCATAATAGGACTTTTACAATTGCCTTTCAAAAGGACTTCGACTTGATAAATCAAGTGTTATACTGGTAACACACGACCAGACTTCAAATGCCTCTAACCGAGGAATTCTGCCTAATCGCAATTAGGACGATGCTGGTAACTCTATACCAAACTTCAAATGCCTCCTACTGAGGACTTCTCTTTGCCTTCAACGAATGACTTTTCTCAATGCCTCCCACTGAGGACTTTTAACTTTGCATCAACGAGGACTTTTTTACAAATGCCTCTTTGAGGACTTTTTACAAACAGCTCCTATATGAGCAGATTTACAAATTGAAAAGCTCTTAAGGAAATATACAAATTTTCTTTACAAAGAAATGCTCCTACTTGAGCAGATTTACAACAGAAAATACTTTGGGAATTTTACAAATTCTTTTTACAAATTGAGCTCCTTAAACGAGCAGATAATCAACTTTTGTAAATCTTAAACAGTGCTAAAAAACTCTCGTTTAGAGTGTATCAGTAAATTTTGAAACAGAGCACTAATTGTTCTCTTAAAAAAATTCAAATTAACAAGAATGAGAACAAATACACAAGTAAAAAAAAATTTACAAAACATTGTTTTCGTTTTTACTGTGCATTCAAAAATTCTAGAAGCTCTTGATAAAAATTTGCTCGTTATCAAAAAGTTTCTGACAACCCATACTTGTGTTTAATGAACTTAATGTTTTAAAAACGTGTAAAAGTTAAAAGCAGAGAAAGAGCATTAAATGTGTCTGACACATGCATTAAATGCATTCCAACAGCTCTTTTCTTTCTAAAGTCAATAACTAACTTTCTGACGTCAAGGTCTGAGGTCGAGGCCTAAGCTTCAGCCCTTGACTTTATAAATTTTGTATAAAGCCAAATTTATGAAGTCAAGGGCAAATTTATGAAGTCGAAGTTTGAGGTCGAGACTTAAACTTCAGCCATTTACTTTATAAATTTTGCCCAATAGCAAACTTTCTAAAGTCGAGGGTAAATTTATGAAGTCGAGGTCTGAGGTCGAGGCCTAAACTTCAGCTTTTGACTTTATAAATTTTGCCCAAAACTCCAGCCCTTGACTTCACGATTTTGGCCAAAACTTCCACCATTGACTTCATAGTTTTGCCCAAAACTTAATCTCTTGTCTTTATCTGATGAATAGTACCTCCACCTTTCTTCTATGGGGCTCGATAGCTTTGTCTTTGATTTTTCTTCAACTTTTTATTTTGTTAAAACTTAAACAACAGTAGAACAAATACAAAGCATATATATATATATATATATTTTAAGTATTTAAACAATTAAAGATATTTAAATAATTAATTGTGTAATAATTATTCTCATCAAAATCATTTGTGAACATAAAATTCAACACGTCTCTAACACACATTTTTATAAATCCTTTCCTAACAGATTTTTTTGTACCCCATTTCAGGCTATTTTACAAGGGGCATATCTGCAACGCTTAAAAAAAACATTATTACAACTATTTGCAAAATAAATGTTATACAAATATACAAAAATTGAGCATTAAAAAATATTATTTAATTTAAGAACTTTAACGTGGCTAGCCCTCTTAAAAATATAGATATCCCTAGTGGAGTCGCCAAGCTGTCGAGTCTGGATTTTTAATTTCTGGTTTTACTTCATTTAATCCGATTCATACCAAACCCTAACCCATTTGATACAAACCCTCAACTATGAATTAAAAAAAAATTCAATTTTTGAAAATGTTTGAAGTTGCCACCTGACTATAATCGTGAAAAAATATAAGTTAGGATCAATGGGGTAGTTAATCCTAACTTAGCTACTAGTTTGCGGAGAATTTGATTTAAAACCAATTTTTTTTATAAATAAGAAATTTTTAGATTTATCCTATTAAAACCCTATGGTTACTACATAAAATTCATAATTTAAAATGTTATCCTTTTAATGCTAAAAAAAATTACTAATGTATAGACTATGTTATTTACAATTTATCACTAAAGTCCACAAATCTAAATAATATTTACAATAAACGATGAATCAATTCAATATTTACATAAATAAAGAAAAAGGTTTTTCCATTCGTTATGTCGCCCTAGATGTGCGTACGCACTCGTTAATCAGGATCAGACAACACGTATTTCTTTTATAGAAACTTTAGTGGATTAGCTGCTTTTTTTAACTTTTGAATTATTTCACTATAAATTTATTAATTTTTATGGTTTTCAAAAAAATAAATGTCTTAGTGATATTAGTCTTGAATAACTAATCTATCTTTTTCTTTATTTTTATTGCTTTAAAGATATATTTTTCTAAGTGGCAATGAGTTTCATACTTATAATATATACAAAACATATTTTATTTATTATATACATACACACCTATACAAATTTTAATTTTGTTTTACTATTCTATGCTATCGTAGGAATAGCATTTATTTATTGTTATTTTCATATTTTTTTATGTGTTTTACCTTTTTATATTTTTATTTTTTACTTATTTCTATTTCATAAAATAAAAGAAAAAAATGGAACGTGAACTTACCAGTACAGGCAACAGAGACACAGAATTGGATTGAGAAAGAGGAAGTGGCTGTATGCACGTCCGGATCAATGCTCATGGGTCGGATTCGGATTGAACCTGGGTGAGCGAGTCGTTAACGAAGCAACGGTCTGCATGGATGACTTTCAACCATTTAGTGGCTGTTACGACCAGGTGAAGTGTCGTCCTTAGCAAATTTGAGGGCGCAGGATATTCTGGTGGTGTCGGTTTTGTCTAAAAATGACCGAATATGGTGGTATTAAAGGTGGCAGTGGCAACTCTGAACTGTCGTGGTTCGATTGCATCAGTCAAATCCAGTAGTAGTGCTCCTCCAACGAGGTGGTTCCGATGATTTCTAGTAACTTGAAGCTTCAAGTTACAACTTTAAATTTGAGCTTTTTTTAGTGTTTTCTGTGTTTGTGATTTGTAGAGAAGTTTTTTGTGTATTATTATTTTGTTCGCTATAATTTTCTTGTTGTTGTCTATTTTTTATTGATATATGTCAAGTATTTATAGATGCTTGACCTGCTCATCTATGGCTCACCTATCTGCTCGTCGACATGTTCGCTTACCTCATATGACCGGCTTTCTAACATATTCAATTACCTTATTTTGCCAATGGGAGCATATGAAAAAAAAATACAAATAAAAAGGACAATTTGCCTCATTGCAAAATCAAACCCAGGTCTTCCTAGCTCGCTGATATATTGATATATTCGCTTACCTCATCTGACTAATTTGAGTGTGAAAAAAGAAAAATAAAAAGGACAATTTGTGTTGGACTCGGCCCACGAAATTACCCAGCCCACTCGCAATGCCCTAATATTCCCTCAAACGCTCACTCCGTCTCCTCTTACTCTCGAGTTCCCTCTTGTTTTCTCCCTTGGTAAAGCTCGAAACCCTAATTGCTATTTTATCTTACTTACTCTGTCGCTCACTATCTCTTTGTTCTTGTTACTCTATGCAGGTGTTATGATGTTATCTAAATGATGGCTAGATTGATGCAAAGTGTTAAGATATGTTCCTGAGTTCGAGCCTCAGTCGCTCCACAACACTACGTGTTTCACAAAAAGGGGGGATACTCTTCCTTTTCCCTTGCTATGTATTTATTCATGTCTATTCCATTCTGTTACAACTGTTATGAGATCTGAGTTAGTTACATGCATAACAGATCTTGAACTGTATGGGCTGTCTTCTATCTATTACACGCATGTTACATAACAGATCTTGAACTGTGTGAGCTGTATTCTAACTATTACACGTATGCTGCTAGTTGTATGAACTACTTATTGACTAATTACAACTGTAATCTATAAACTTTTGAGGACAACTTGTTATCCTCTTGTTTTGTCGTGTAACAGATGACTCCCCTTCTGAAAATACAACCTTGTCCGCAAGGTTGTAATGAGAATAAATCTGACAGAATCTGTCATAGTCTTCCCAACTAGCATCTTCCAATGGTAATCCCCGCCATTGAACTAAGATTTGCTTGATAGGGTTCCCTCGAACCACCAAAATTCTGGAATTGATAATACTTAGTGGTTCCAAAATAGGATGATTATCTATGGCTTTGTGAGGTAACTCCAAAGAAGCTGTAGAAGACCCAAAATACTTCTTTAAGGAAGATACATGAAAAACGTTATGAATTTTTGAATTTGGTGGAAGCTCAACCTTATAAGCACATTGTCCAATTTTCTGAAGCACCTTAAATGGCCCATAAAACCGTTTAGACAATTTATGAAAGTTGCTAGCAACTGAAAGTTGTTTATATGGCCTGAGCTTTACCATCACCAAATCTCCAATATCAAACGTAACATCAGTTCTATGAACATCAGCAATTGTCTTCATTCGCTGTTGAGCCATCCTCAAATTGTCCTTCAAAGAGGACAAAAGTTGATCTCTAGTGGTTAATTCCTGATCAACCGCATCCAATTTGGATGTGCCCCTTATATAAGCTGGAATTGTTGGTGGAGGTCTTCCATAAACCACCTCAAATGGTGTACTCTTTGCCCCTTCATGATGAGAACAGTTATAGGCAAATTCAGCCCAAGGAATTTAACCCACTGCTGAGGTTATTCCATGACAAAGCACCTCAAATATTGTTGGATAGTTCTGTTCAAAACCTCCGTTTGACCATCTGATTGTGGATGATAAGCAGAACTCATACACAATTTTGTACCACTTAGAGAAAATAATTCTTTCCAAAATTTACTCATAAAGACAGGATCTCTATCAGAGACTATAGTCCGAGGAATACCATGTAATCTAATCACCATGTGTAAGAACAGCACTGCTACTTTAGAAGTAGTGAAATGTTCATCCAAAGCCCCCAAGTGACAATACTTAGACAATCTGTCCACTACAACCAGAATAACAGTATAATTCTGAGATTTAGGAAGACATGTGATGAAATCCATGCTCACATCTTCCCAAACTCTTTCTGGAATAGATAATGGAACTAAAAATCCAGCTGGTGATCTAGTAACATATTTCACCTGTTAACAAATCAAACAGTTCCTTACAAACTGCTCAACATCAGTCCTCATACCTTCCCAGAAAAACTCTGCAGAAATCCGCTTAAAAGTTTTCAAAAATCCAAAATGACCAGCCATCGGGGTTGTATGAAATTCCTTTAAAATAAGAGGCACCATACTGGAGGATTTGACCAAAAATAACCTGGAATGGAAATACAAAAATCCATTTTTCCAAGTTAGAGGATATTTATGATACAACCCTGCAGCTAAGTCAGAAATAATAGCTTGCAAAGCTGGGATAGTCTTATACTCTTGTTTAAGTACATTTAAACTTGAGAAAAAAGGTGCAGACAATCCAAAATTCTGTCCCTCCTCTCCATGTTGTCTTGACAAGGCATCAGCTACTATATTCTCTTTGCCCGCTTTATAGGTAATGGAATAATCATAACCAAGTAATTTAGACAAATATTTCTGCTGATCAGGTGTTTGAATTACCTGAGTCAAAATCTCTTTCAAACTCCTATGGTCTGTGCGAATAAAAAAATGTGTCCCTAAAACATATTGTTGCCATTTTCGAACAGATTCCACAATGCCATACAGCTCCCTCACATAAGCAGATGCCTTTCGTAGATGAATAGGTAATTTCTTACTAAAATAAGAAATTGGGCATTGGTCCTGTAACAAAACAGCCCCCACAGCGATACCCGAAGCATCTGTTTCAATGACAAACTGTTTAGTAAAATCAGGTAATTTCAAAATTGGTGCCTGAACTAATGCCTCCTTAAGTTTCACAAAAGCATCACTTGCTGCATCTGACCATACAAAACGGTCTGTTTGCAATAAATTTGTCAATGGCCTAGCAATTTGAGTATGTCCCTTAATAAATCTTCTATAATAGCCTGATAAACCCAAAAATGCTCTTAGTTGTTTAACTGACTTTGGGACTGGCCATTGCTAAACGCCTTGTACTTTCAATGGATCAGGACTCACACCTTGTTGAGAAACAATGTGTCCTAAATAGTCAATAGTATTTTGTCCAAAAAGACATTTACTAGCCTTCAAATAAAACTCATGGTGATGTAATGTCTTCAAAACTAACTCCAAATGACTCAAATGATCAGTCATGTGCTTGCTATAAACCAAAATATCATCAAAAAAGACAATGACAAATTTACGAAGATAAGGTTGAAAAATGCGATTCATGATTGATTGAAATGTAGCTGGAGCATTAGTTAAACCAAAGGGCATTACTAAGAATTCGAAATGACCCTGGTGTGTCCTAAAAGCAGTCTTTTCCACATCACTAGAATGCATACGAATCTGGTGATAGCCTGATCGCAAGTCTAATTTGGAAAATACAGAAGCACCATGTAATTCATCCAACAATTCATCAATTGTTGGAATCGGAAACAAATCCTTTATTGTCACTTGATTCAAAGCCCTATAATCAACACAAAAACGCCATGTGCCATCTTTCTTTTTAACCAAAAGCACCGGACTAGAAAAAGGACTATTACTATGTTGAATAATACCAAGTGCCAACATATCATGTACTTGTTTTCAATTTCATTCTTTTGGAAATGTGGATATCTATATGGTTTCACATTAACAGTTTGTGCTCCTTCTACCAATTGAATTCTATGTTGAATAGTCCTTAATGGAGGCAATGATGAAGGTGCTTGAAAAACTGATGCATGGCTATCCAATAGATTATCTAAATCTCTATTGTTGGTGGTAATGCAACATGAGTTAGAATTTACCTCCTGAGCCACCAATTGAAAATAAGAAATGACAGCATCCTGTTGAATCCACTTACGAAGTTGATTGTGAGAAATTTGAGACAATAAATGCTGATCATCACCCTTAAGCACCACCATAGACCCTTTGTAAACAAATTGCATAGTCAGTGTACTATAGTCAATTGTTACTGGTCCCAATTGTTGCAACCACTGCACACCCAACACAAAGTCTGCTCCCTGTATAGGAAGGACATAAAATGTATCTTAGAAAGCAATCCTTGTATATGCACATCCACATTCTCACACTTTCCTTCACAAGACAACTTACTTCCATTACCAATCATCACATTAAACTGTCCAGCTTGAACAACAGATAAACCCAAATGTTTCGCTACTCTCTTTTGCACAAAATTGTGCGTACTTCCTGAATCAACTAGGATAGAAATATCTTGTCCTTTTACTTTTCCACAAAATCGAAGTGTACGAGGCACATTATGTCCTGCTAATGCATGATAACTAATGGTCCCCTCATCCAACTGAACTTCCTCGCATTCATCCTCCTCAAGACAATCTGAATCCTCATTCCCTTCATCCAACAATAACATAAATTTGGCTTTGCACTTATGTTGTCTAGAATACTTTTCATCACAGTAATAACAAAGACCCTTGTCCCGTTTCTCTTGAATTTCAGCTTGTGTCATTTTCTTAATAGGTAATGATTTATGAGTTGTTGGAATTGGTTTGGAAAATTGTAAAGTAGAAGTGTTGGAGTTCGTGTTTAATGGAAAAGTGTTTGAGGTTGTGTGTAAAGGTGAAGTGTTTGGATAGGATTTAGTAGCTAAAGTATGTGGAATTGTGTTTGAAATTGATTGGAAAGGTGGAGTACGAAAAGAAGTATATGAAAATTTAGATTCATGCATCTTGGCAAGCCAGATAGCATGATGTAAAGAAGTTGGTCGGGCAATTTGCACCTCTTTTCAAATATGATGTTTTAAGCCTGACACAAAGCAACTTAAAAGAAAGGATTCAGAAATACCAGTAACTTGATTTGACAAAGCCTCAAAATCTTTCTGATATTCACACACAAATTTTCGTTGAATCAATTTGGATAAAGCACCTTGAAAATCTTCATACTCGGATGGACCAAAACGAGTCTTAATAGACTGCAAAAATTGAGACCATGTACTAAGCTGTTTATTTTGTTCAAGCCATTGAACAAACTGCAAAGCTTCTCCTTCCATTGCAAATGTAGCAATGTCTAGACGCTGTTCCTCGGGAACTTTATGAAAATTGAAAAATTTCTGTGTCTGATATATCCATCCCAATGGATCTTGACCAGAAAATTTCGGAATTTCCAACTTAATGCCTTTTATCAAGAATCGACCATGGAAGATGATGAATGAGACACTCCAGAACTATCCTGTTGAACACCAACATTTTGCTCATTCTGATTTCGTATATTATCAATCTTTTCACCTACTTGCTGCATCGAAGAATTAACAGTAACATTCAATTCTTGAATATTTTGATGCATCATAGAAGTAGATTTCATTGATTCCTGCATCTGTACTTGCATGGCCTTCATAGTATCTGCTAAGGAATACACTAAACTTTGTAACTTGGCAAATTCTTCTTGCGATCGAGTTGCCATTTGTAGATGAACGAGAGCACCAATGTTGGACTCGGCCCACGAAATTACCCAGCCCACGCATGCCCTAATATTCCCTCAAACGCTCACTCTGTCTCCTCTTACTATCTCGAGTTCCCTCTTGTTTTCTCCCTTGGTAAAGCTCGAAACCTTAATTGCTATTTTATCTTATTTACTCTGTCGCTCACTATCTCTTTGTTCTTGTTATCTATGCAGGTGTTATGATGTTATCTAAATGATGGCTAGATTGATGCAAGTGTTAAGATATGTTCCTGAGTTCGAGCCTTAGTCGCTCCACAACACTAACGTGTTTCACAAAAGGGGGGATACTCTTCCTTTTCCTTGCTATGTATTTATTATGTCTGTTCCATTCTGTTACAACTGTTATGAGATCTGAGTTAGTTACATGCATAACAGATCTTGAACTGTATGAGCTGTTTCTATCTATTACACGCATGTTACATAATGGATCTTGAACTGTGTGAGCTGTATTCTAACTATTACACGCATGCTGCTAGTTGTATGAACTACTTATTGACTAATTACAACTGTAATCTATAAACTTTTGAGGACAACTTGTTATCCTCTTGTTTTGTCGTGTAACAATTTACTTCCTTATAGAATCGAACCCAAGTCTTTTTTATGCATACTAATGGCTTATCCATGCAAACTATTAGCCTACGCTTTGTTTTATTTTGTATAAAAAATGTATTTAAGGTTTCCAAAATAAATCTATAATTAAAATCAGTATTCTATCAAGCCTATATGTATATTATTTATTATTATTATTATTTTTCTTCTTTGAAATGTTTTTTTATTATATTTTGTGGTCTTAATATAATATTAATTTTTTAAAAATAAAGCCTTAAATATGCAAAATTAGAATGTCTACATACTATATATTCAAATTCAGTTTTAAAACTTTATAGAGTTTTTATGGGATAGGGCGGATCATAAGACCTATAACGGCCCTTCCAATTGCAATCCCAAGAATACGTCCATAATATTATTTATACTATAAAAAATATTTTTAAATATTAAATTAATTAAATTTAAAATTTATATAATAAATAAATTAATTATAAAATTTAAATATTTAATTATATATTTTACTAAAATTTAAATATAATTATTAACATTTAATCCTCCCAAAATTCTGTTTGGGAGAACGATGCGATTATCTCAATCGCTAGTAACGTGGCATATCGGAAAGAACGCAACGAAAAGACAGAAGGAGCTGCCCAAACAAGAGTGCTTCAGTAATGTATTTGCAACTAACTTTTTTTTCCGAAAGATGGTAATGCACTGAACTTAATGATAAATATATACAACAGCAAGACATTACATTTAATTTTATACACGTTCAAAATAATAATAAGAAAAAAAACCATCTACCATTCAACAAATGAAAAGACATTCCAAGGAGAAACCCGCACCTTACCTCGAATACACCAAATCTTCTTCGGACAGCCTTTTTCGTTCAGTTCACTCCCGACCCTCATCTCCCTCTGCGCCTCTTTCTCTCTCTTTGCAATAATCAGTTTCCGTTATGCTACTATAGCTAGATACCTAATGTCAACTTCTACCGCGGACTCTTCCACCTCCACCGCGAGGGCTTCTGACTCTCACGCGCCTCTCCTCTCTTCCCGCCAAGGAAGTCCCACCTCCTCCGAACGCCGTCCTACCCTGGCCGGCCTCCTTGGTCGTGCAACCGGCCGCCGTGGGCCCTCCATGCTGGTTAGAGAGACGGCTGCTCGGGAGCTGGAGCAGCGGCGGGCCGACTGGGGCTACTCGAAGCCCGTTGTCGTGTTGGACATCATGTGGAACGCAGCCTTCGTGGCTGTTTCGATCGTGATGCTGCTTTGCACATTAGACGAGCATCCGAACACGCCGATCCGGCTTTGGATCTGTGGGTACGCGTTGCAGTGCCTGGTGCATGTGGTACTGGTGTGGCTCGAGTACCGGAGACGGAACGAGCTTATGATTCGAGAGGAGGAAGGACAGCAGCAGCACCGGGATTTAGAGTATGGGAATGATAGCGAGGACGAGGTTTTAACCACTGGGGATCGAAATGGTTCCAGGAGTTCTGGTCGGTCTAGGTAAGTGTAAGTTGTTCAATTGAATTGAATTTATTTGGTAAAAGAACTATTATTGTCATTGGGGATAGTTATAAATATACCCTTTAATTATCATCTCCTAATATAGGGATAACTCCTTAATCATTGGCTAAAACCCCAAAATAACCACTAAAGGGACTGTGAATAGCAACAGTTTTTGGGGTTTTTGTACTAATTTGGTGTGGACGAGCACATTCTATTCCACCTAAATTTAGAGTTGTATTTGCAATTTGCTTTTAAATTGAAGACTATTGGTGGTGTTGGTGGAATTTTAAATTTTTGTTTACTGAATAATAATGTTTTTGTTATTGACTTAGCAAGGGTAAGAAGATTGATAATCACATTGTAGAAAGGAAATTGGGGCTTGTTTGATTATCCTTTTTATACAATTAGCAGATATAATTCATAGCATAGTATAGGCTCCTAAAACCAATCTTCCTCAAGTGGGGTATTGTTATTGTCGGCTATATAGCACGGCAAGTCAGAAGATGGGTAAGATCTTTTGGACCGACACCCTTTTGAAAGCTGGTACATCTTCTTATATTTCAGCGGTTCTCCTTTTGGTGTAAGATATTCTTGTCTGCAAATTACTTTCCTTGAATCAATTACCTTTGGTACCCAATGGATCTCCATGGCAGCTCTAGCTAAAAAATCCACGCAGAACATCAAAAACAATATTGAGTATTGTGGTTAGCACTTACTACTGTTTTCCTCTTCTGATGACACAAGAAACATCACAAGGATTTTTCTCTTTCTGCTGGGATTGTCAATCGAACAATTTGTCCCCAGGTTGCTGCTTATAATGATAAAGAAAACTTGTATTAGATATACAAATGATGCTTGAGCTAAGGAGACATAGGTATAGATCTATCATGTCCTTTTGTAAGTTGCCTTGGCTTGTGAAGGGACCAGGTGATGCCATTTGCATCTTTAGATGCTGTCCTTTATCCACCTGGATGTTTGGAAGCCAAGGCAGTTATCCCACCTCCAGTCAAAAATGTCTCTTTTGGAAAGGAGATGACACTTCATCCCTTGCACATTGCAAAATCTCAACGATTTTATGAAGTGTTCAAGGAAGTGACCTTTGGATGGAGTTCTGAAAAGATGTTCTCCAATGTTAAGCACCATGTGTCATTATAAAGATTCATCCTTGTAAACTGTTCCATTTCCAAAGAGAGTGGAAATACCGAGTGTTTGGAAAGTTCATAAATTTACCTTAATGTTTCATGGTGGATTTTAGGGAAAATGCCTTCATATATTGGAGCACAGCTATATCAATTTGACTTTTTGGGTAATGTTGTAGGTACTTGATATGATCATGTGCTGAAGTAAGTCTCATACCATGCCTCTGACTTCTATGGAATAATAGTTCATTTAATGTTATTTAATTGCCTTGTTAAGCATTTGCTGGTTAAATAAATATTTGACAATGTGTTATTTACAGTGCTACTAAACGTTGTGAGTCCGTGAACACAATGGCGTCATTTTTGTGGTGGATAGTTGGCTTTTACTGGGTAGTTTCTGGTGGTGATGTTCTTCTCCACGATGCTCCACGTCTTTACTGGTATGTTCATGCCCATTTGTGAAGGTCCTTTATATATACGTAATGAAGATTGCTTTCTAATGAATTGCATTGACCCTACCCAAAAAATATTTACAGTGGTGTCTTTGGTAAATAAACACAAAGTTAAAGTATAAGCTGATCTGTGCATATAACAGACTGATGGTATTAGGTGAAAATAAGAATGGAAGAAAGGGAATTGTTCTAATAGATATCTATCATTATGAAAAACCAATTCTGGCCAACAATAAATATGAAGCATTTGGCAGAAAGTAGAACTCAGAAACGAGTTTGATGAGGATGAAACAACCAAACTAAGACTTTTGAGATAAGAAATATGATAGCAGAAATACAAAAGGTCAGCATATAGAAAACAGGTCATAGTGTATATTAGAAGCTTTCTAATAGTATCATGATGTAAGTTTTCATTATCTTTGCAGGTTGGCTGTGGTGTTTCTGGCATTCGATGTGTTCTTTGCCATCTTTTGTGTGGTCCTTGCATGTTTGATTGGAATTGCTCTTTGCTGCTGTCTGCCATGCATTATAGCTATCCTTTATGCTGTTGCTGGACAGGTATATTAATATTTTTTAAAACTATTTTTTTCTTTCAAACAAACACACCCCACCCCAACACGACACCACCACACCCCCCCCCCCCCGAGGTTGCTTTTTCAGCATTGATAAACAACCTTTAAGCAAAACTACTTTCTTATGTTGCTTGTAATTAAATAGGATGGTGCATCTGAAGCAGACCTTAGAGACCTTCCTAAGTACAAGTTTCAGGCGTTGGGTGAAGGTGAAAAGCCTGTTGTTGGAGCAGGCAAGATGGTTCCAATTGAAACAAGCAGTGGGTATCTAGCAGTTGAAAGAATACTTCTACCAGAGGATGCTGTAAGTAGCTGTGTCCCTATGTGTATATTCTGTTCTTCTCAAAGTTATCCATGCATGTTCATGGTTGTTTTTGTCTCTTTAGGGTACCTATTAATATTAATTACTTAAATAAGGTTTAATTAAAATTAATTACTTAAATGAGGTTTAATTAAAATGAATTACTTAAATAAGGTTTAATTAAAATTAATTATCAAATTACAGTAGCAAAATTGCATTTTTAATATGGGATATATATATATAAGATACATGTAAATATTGCAGCAACAAAATGCGATTTCATATTACAGATTGTGCTGGAAATCCGTAGTAGTGGGCCCTCTAGTTTAGGCGAGTCTAGTAGCCTTGACCGCTACACGATTCATATTCACATTGATAAGATGCGACAAACGCTGCGACCAAAAAAAAGAAAATTCTGTGGGACCAAAATTGCAATTGTAAGTTGCGATATACATCTGTCTAGTCTAAAATGGCATTGTACAAATGCGATTTGTTGAATTTGCATTTTTCTTCTGCTACATAGCAATGGTAATAAAACTAAAAATCGCAATTTATAGATGTGATTTGTCTGTAATTTCATAAAATCGCAATTATAAGCTGCAATTTTGTGATAGATTTTTTTTTTTTTTTTAATAAGTGACATGCATATATTTTTCATTTTTTTAGCTACTTTAGACATGTTCTACACCCCATGTTCATCATACCATCTAGGTTGTAGACAATGCACTCCATCTATAAATCCATATCACAAATGCAGCGTATAGTGAGGTCTTTGTCTTTTATAAGATAAAGGGAAGCAATGTGCAGAAGTCTTGATTTTAAGGTTAAGGAATACAAGAACCATTGGACACTGAATATTAGTTTGTTAAGTAGCAACTATTTGAGGAATACGTGTCATATGCCACGAAAGCTGTTTTATCATATGGCAGTGGTTTCTTGCCTGCGCTAGCCAAAGGCAAAATTAAACTTGTCTGCATCCTTTTTTTCCGTTAGTAGATAAAAGGGATTCAAATTTTGTCCATCCTGTTGGGAGATCGGTGTTCATACCATTAGGCTACAAGAGTTGGCAACTTATCTGCATCCTTGTTCATTTGGATCAAGTCTTTACATTCAGTTTTTGTCCTTCTACGTCACAGGAGTGCTGTATATGTCTCAGCTCATATGAGGATGGGGTAGAGCTCCATACACTCCCATGCAATCATCATTTTCATTCTACATGCATTGTGAAATGGCTCAAGATGAACGCAACATGTCCTCTTTGCAAGTACAACATACTCAAAGGAAGTGAGTAGATGGAAGAAAAAACCTACATTGTTTGATGTGCAGTCTGAAACCGTGTGTATAGAGAAAAATGTGGTCAAATTATCATTGTTTTCCATGTTTCTTCTAGAATAAGTTACCCCGGCCAGTCGTCTGAGCTGCCTTTTTTTCCCTTTTGTGTGCACCCTTCCAGCCTTATTGACGGTTTGCTCTCTCTTGCTCATTGTCTTAGCGATTTCAGACAATTGTTCAGAGCTATTTATTTTTCCTTTTTTTTTTTTTTAATTTTTTGCTTTCTAATTATGACAGGTGTTTTGTTGTAAATTCATTGAGATAAAAATATGAGTTAGCAGATTTATATGGTCCAACCATCATTGAGGACATTCATGTGTGAATTTTGCATGCCATTGATAAATATGGAACAAGGACAGACCTTGAATCCAGAGGGCTGTTTGATAATTGATGCGCCATATTAAGGTTTTGATGCCCTCTCATCGTTTTAGTATCGAGGAAGTACGAAGGGCTATACAAAAGCTAACTCGAGCTTTTGGAGGATGGCGCTTGCCTTGTTTAGAAAATTAATGAGCTCAAGCCGAGTTGGGCTTTTGCTGAGCTTGAAAAGTATAGGTTTAAATTCAAGCTCATTAAGGTGTAGAAAGCCCGAACTCGGATGATAGGCTCATTTAAGTTTTGATTTATTGTATTATTATATTATCCTAACATATTATTATAAGTATAAATATTTATACATAATAAAATTATATATATTAAAAACATTTATTTACGAGCTTTTACCGAGTTTGTTCACGGTTTAGTTTGTGATCTCTTAACTAGTCTGTTTATAAGCTAACTTGCGAGTTTGAATAAAAGCTTAAGCATAACTTGTTTACTCGTTTAACTAGTTGAGGTCACCTAAATGAGTTTTCGAGTTTGAGTAGCTTGCGAGCAATTTGGCTCTTTAGAACTTTACTTAACAATTTATCTTGCTTCGTGTTTTTGATTAAAGAAAGTCTCCTGTTATGTTCCTTCCACTGTCTATTAATCTTTTTTCTTTTTCCTAATGTCGCTTCCCATCCATTACTATAAAGGGTTTCATTTCCATAAGAAGATAATGGTTTAAACTTTACGTTCGCTTTATACATCTTGCAACGTTAGAGTTAGAGGAGGGGCAAGCATAGGATTGAACTGCGGATCCATACCATGAACGGTAGGTTTCATGATCGTTATTAGGCACCATGATATAAGGTTTTGGTTCCAAATAATTGGATCTTATAGTAACATAACTGAAACAAGCTATGATCTCAAGGCAATCCAAACTCAGAAACTATGTCCAATCCAATGGTATGGTAGGAGCCATAAATGAGTCTAGTCGAGATAATATAGTATTAAACTTGGATCCAATCGAGTTTAAAATTTTTAAAATTTTAAGTTTAAGTTTAACTTGAAGTTATATTACATGATCTTTAGTTTGACTTGATTAAGCTCATTTAAATTTTATTCATTAAAAAAATATTTTTAGAAATAGTTAAGATGATATTGATACCATACTCGATTTGAATCCAATTAATATTTATACTTGACTCAAGCTTGATAAAGTTCAATTAAACTCGTGAATTAATCGAGCTAAACATATGAAACTCAAGCTCAACTCAATAAACTACTCGATCTTGACTCAACTATTTTCGAATCAAACTCGAGTACATATTGAGTTGAATTTGAATAATTTATTAACTGGTTTGATTCATTTGCATCTTAAATATAGTCATGTAAATCTAAAAACTATACTGTCTTAAGTCCCCTTCTTATAATTACCTAAAATTACATTAAAAAAAAAAAAAAAAGAGGTGAGCAAATGTCCAATGAGATATTTATACTGCATGTAAACACGTAACATGCCAGATTATGTACAGTTTATATGTGCAACGATTAATATAATCAACATAATCAATTCTTTTTTTTTTTTTTTTGTGGCTATTATCATACATCAAATATTCATAGAATCGGATCCTCAGAATCATTCACACACACACACACATATGAAATATGGATTCCTTCAGTTCTAAGTTTTAACATAAAATAATTTTTGCCATTCATAATGTGAAGTAGTGATATATTTAATAGCCAATACAAAATTATTCAATTAGCTTTCTATGCTTGGGACATGCATCCAACAAATAATATTATAAAGACTCACCTTATATTTTCTTGAAAATTTGACTTGATTCCTATACGGCTTTTCTATAATCACAAATTGAATAATTTGAATTCTAAACCTTCTTTAGTTAATTCTTTCATTTTATTTATAATTTTTATTCTATTTATATAAATCATTACAATTTTAGCAATTTGTCCCCATTAAATATGTAATTGGTGTCTTTGTTTAATGGGGTCGGCCAATTGATTGAGGTAGTTACATGGTTGCCCAATCTCCATCCTAATTCTTTTATTTTTATTTTTTCTTTTTTTTGTTAACTCTAACATATAGCCCTAAGGTTTAGAGTTTGGATTATCGGATTTTTATCTGTATTATATCTATATTTGATTTGTATTTGTAACTTATCTGTATCGTATTTGTTTGATTTATTTATGAGTAAAAATGTCAATATCTGTTTTTTTTAACAAACATTCATTTGAAAATAATAAAAATATAATATCAAAATGTTAAGAATATGGTGAAACAAACAGATTATTCTAGACCATCATTGGGTGTAATTATAGTATTCCTTGTTTTAGTTTCCATAGTTGAAAGCTTATACCTATTTATTCCCATGGAAAGATGTACATATCATCTTTTTCCTTGTGGTTTGCATACACGTTATACAAGATATCACCATGTCCTCAAATTCTGTAAGAATTGTAGATGTAAAAATTTTTAGTTTCGTGTTAAGGTGTATAATCAATTCTTATGAAAGCTTCTTACCCATGTTTTCAATGCTACTTTCATGCAAGGAAAGATACTGCACTGTGTTTTCAAACTGAAATCTTTACATATAGATTCATTTGGAACTTCTAGGGTTTTATAGTGTTATTATTATTTTCAATTAATCCGTAAGATTCTTATTTTCTAAGTTATATCATTTGACATTTTCACATCGAAATAGAATATTGTTTATAAAATTTTTAAAGGCTAATTCCACGAACGCTACCACAACTTTACTTAAATATTCGATTAACTACTTCAACTTTCAATTAGTCAATTCACTACTCAATTCAACTTTTCACGTACACTAATGCTATCTCAGCTAACACTGTTAGCTTTGTTAGCTGATGTGGCACCATCCGCCAATAAAAACGTGCCATGCATTAGCTGACATGACATATGATTGTTTTTTTTTTTTATTTATTGTGTTCATTGTAATTATTATTACAATCATAGTGATAATTTTAATCAGTTTTATTTTACACAAACCAACAAGAGTGTCACGGTCCGAGAGTTGAGGACTTTATGGGGGTGTTTAACTCGAGCATATTGAGTTATGAGTGGCATCAGCAGAAGGTTTGTTTGTGGTATGGGTTATCTCTGAAGGCGGGTCTAGCCTCCCGTGAACAAACTGATTGGGAGTTGATGCCGCTCTCCTGATGAGGCCAAGGCAGGCCGAAACCAGTTGATATAGTTGAACCTCCCAAACACATGGAGGATCGTGGCAAAGCCAAGAGGGCGCTCCTTATGAGAATGTGGGGCTCGGAACAAACCTGGGAAGTCAGGAAAGATAAGGCTGGCTCGCCATCCAGATTTGCCCCATGACGATGATATGAGGGATGACCGAGCGCCGCACGAGAATTCTTTGAGGGGTGAAACTTCCGTCCCGTGACAAATGCATGACATATGATTGTTTTTTTTATTTATTTATTGTGTTCATTGTAATTATTATTACAATCATAGTGATAATTTTAATCAGTTTTATTTTACACAAACCAACAAAAAAACTTTAGGCTCAGTCAAATAACCCTAACCCAATTAACACCCACCTAGTAAGCCCAAACTCCTTATAAATATTTCATTTTAGTGGTGGGTTGTCATATTACTCATTATAAATAGGGTTAGTTGTTTAGAAATTAGCAATGTGGAACCAGAATTATAATGCATAGTCTGCAGGCATATGATGAATGCTTATTCATGTAAAGGAATGGGAGCATTCATGCATTTTCGTAGTCTGGTCCTGCAATACGAAGCTTATTTCGTCTGTAAAAGATTCCATGTCATAAAGTCGTAGAAGATGCCTGGAATAAACGACATGTAAATTTGACATGAAATACTAATGTAAATATAATGATTCTATAAAAAAGAAAGACAATGCAGACATGTGACATTTGCATATGGAAGAATAAGATAGATGACGAAGTCCAATTGTGGGATTTTGTCCCTCATCTACCAAGCTCGCCATTGCCATGGTCATGTTTTTACAATCATAAAACACAATTTGATTTCTTATTTTATAATAATCCATCTCCATTTAGAATGGTCATAATCTACCTTTCTTATATTAAAAGGATGCCTTTCATAGAATTCATGTGGTTTTATATAAGAAGCCAAAGCTATATTCACACCTCAACATACTCTATTTTGAGAAAAAAAAAAAAAAAACAAAGGTGGGTGACTTCCTTGCACAAATAATTATAATTTTTAAGGATTTAAATCTTGATAGTAACATCTTTGTGGAGGGTCATCCACCTTTGTTTTTCATTTTAAAAATAGAGTATGCCAAGGGTTTGTTATTTTCTGTTCAAATTGCTTTCCATTAGGACTTATTTTAACAAGATTTGAGAACCTAGACTAGCTACCATGTATGAGTAGTTAAGCACACAAATGACACATGACTCGAGTATTGTCTAAATTCAATAATGAATGGTACTCATTTGTCGTAATTGAAGGAGGAAGTATGCCTTGAGAAGGAAGAAATAAGAAGAAAGTGAAGTCCCACATCCGTATGTCTTAGTAGTGTGGCTATTATATATTATACAAGTAATTAATCAATGCTTGAAAAGGTAAAGTCCAATGGTTATATTGTTGTGGGCTTAGCATGAATTAAAACTTAATTGGGCTTTAGTTCTTTTATTCTTCATAATAATCATGATAAAAAAAAATAATTAGAAAGGGATAAAATAATACTTGCAGTGATAATAATAATATATGATAATTAAAAAAGTTGAATTAAATAGTAAATTGACAGAATAATACACCCATGGGTGATGACTAATTTATGGGTTGTTTTATACTATTCCTTTACTACATTATCTTGATTTTTCTAACCTTGTCATATGTGCACTGACTATCCGATTTATCATTTATGGCATATAAAATCGGGGTTTCCACTCATGCATTCCATCCCTTACCTACTTTAACTAGTGCTAACATCTACTTCAAATGGCGTATCCAAAATTATATCATTCTTATCGGCAAGAGGGTCTCACTTTTCTCATCACTTTTGATTATTCCCATTCACCTCATTGTCACCAACCTTGAAAATCAAACTATTGCTCTTTATGTCAACCATTGCACTAGCAATAGTTATAGATAGACGTGCAAGATAATTGGTATTTCATGTCCAAAATTATAAACTCCATCGAAATCATAAATTTATCAATTTTCACCAAAACATGTTCATTCCTTCTTAAAGTCTCCTAATACATCGATCTACCAATTTAATGGGCATAAATATAAGTCTTTTTCAATAAATCCTTAATCTTAATTTTTTTCACCATAAAAAGTGTGATCAAGTTTTGCACTCATGCCTAAGTCACATAAAGCGTTATTTCTTGTGAAGAATGCCTTTAACTGTTTCAAGCATAACTGGGTCATGATTATTGGGTCTGTTTGTTTGGCTTTTTCGGACAAATATAAACACTTTTTAAAAACTTTTTTCTAGCAAATTATTTATCAAGAAATAAATATAGATAAAAAAAAAAGTTGGCAGTTCTCATCAAAGATCAAATAAATTAAATATAGATAAAATATAGATGCAAATCGAGCATATTTACATATATCATCTTGAAAAAGATACAGATACAAATGAAAAATAAATCATCCAAACAGACCCATTGAGGACATTAGGTTGATTGGGCTGGAGGACTTCGCATGGGCTGAGATGCTTGGACTTTGATGGATGTTGGGCAATGTGGGCTTTAGAGTTCGTTAACCTGCCGCCATTGGATCAGGTTTGTTCCTTTTTGCAATTAACTTTAGTGTGTGTTTTCCTAATGTAAACAATTTTTCAGTTAAAAATAGAAAATATATATTTCATACTAATCATTGAAAGTAATACTCGACCTCCTCCCACCAATCATAAACAATAAAAGATAAAGCAAGAAAAATAAAAGAAGGATCCTACGCTCCCTCTCCGGCATCAACTTCTAGCAAACCATGATCGTTCACCCGTGAATATCCCCCTATTAGGGTCATTCCAGAAAGGACCTTGCAATATATAAAAATAAAAATCATAGGGGCAGCATAAGTTATATGTAACTTAGTGAGATGTCCTTTATATCACACAAACAAATAAGAACAAACAAGTTACTAATCATACACACAATCCTCCAAAAATTGTTTGCATAATGATTTGTGCCCTCTAGCATCGGCGGTGAGGAAATAAGAATCAACTCATTAGACCAGGCTCTCATCAGTTATCACCCCTAGCTTTATTTCTAGCATTCAAGATTTTAATTAATTTCTTAAAATAACATATGCTTGAAGGTACCGGCTTACTACTTGTAAAATTATGATGTTATAAATGTGTACGCTTAAATGTATGGATGTGGGGGATACATAATCTCCATATCCCTAAGTGATGAATTCCCTGACTAAGTCATAACCAAAGGACAATATTTTGGGGTATGCTTTAGTTTCTAAGGATCAAAACAATCAATCAGACACATGCTAGGTTTATTTTTAATAAATTGTATGGGTTTATTTGTTAACAATTATGTAATAAGATCATCATAATATGTATATAAAGATTGAAATATACTATTTCCAGTCTTATAATGGATTGAATTGGAAATAATAAAAGAGCCCGTGTGTGTGTGTACACAGTTGTGGTTTTTGAATGATATGTGCTATAGATATTCTTTCTTACATCCCATTATAAGAGAAAATCAGAAGAGAGACAAGTCTCTTAAAAGGTCACTTATTAACTTGGAAGACTGATAATTAAAATAGGAATTTTGTGACTTAATCTTGCACACGTGTTCTTAGTTATACGATTTAGGATCTAAGGTTTCATAAGTCTCAACAAGTTATATTAGAGCAGCTATGTGCAACATTAGAGTCATAAGGTTATTGTGATTTATATGAGGCGTATTTCCCTTAATTTAAGAAATATCATTTTCGAAGGAATAACATGAACAAAAATGTTGATTAAGGTTCCAAAGACAATAAGAATACAACTTTCTTTTTCTTCTTGTAATAGTTGCAATTGTTTGTATTGATAAAACATGCATAAAGATTGCATCTTTAATTAAATCTAGATGAAATATTATTATGGTAATCTATTTCTTATTCAAGAAAAGGTTTGATATTGAGGTTCTTTGCTTCTTCAATCATCATATTGCATATGTTCCATCATGTGATTAAAGGTTAACGTTGCACAATTTTGAATTGGAAAAATTCGAGATGAATTGCTCAACATGTAAGGGTATACTAGTGGTAAGAACACATCCATGTTCTTATGTCATACACTTCTTGTAGTGGAGTAAATCCGATGGCGATGGTTATTTTCTAAGTTATATCATTTGACATTTTCACATCGAAATAGAATATTGTTTATAAAATTTTTAGAGGCTAATGTCACGAACGCTACCACAACTTTACTTAAATATTAGATTAACTACTTCAACTTTCAATCAGTCATTTCACTACTCAATTCAACTTTTCATGTACATTAATGCTATCTCAGCTAACACTGTTAACTTCGTTAGCTGATGTGGCACCATCCGCCAATAAAACGTGCCATGCATTAGCTGACATGACATATAATTATTTTTTTTTTTTATTATTGTGTTCATTGTAATTATTATTTTATTTCATTCAATTATTATTACAATCATAGTGATCATTTTAATCAGTTTTATTTTACATAAACCAATAAAAAGACTTTAGGCTCAGTCAAATAACCCTAACCCAATTAACACCCACCTAGTAAGCCTAAACTCCTTATAAGTATTTCATTTTAGTGGTGGGTTGTCATATTGCTCATTATAAATAGGGCTAGTTGTTTAGAAATTAGCAATGTGGAACCAGAAGTATAATGCATAGTCTGCAGGCATATGATGAATGCTTATTCATGTAAAGGAATGGGAGCATTCATGCATTTTCGTACAGTTGTCCTGCAATACGAAGCTTATTTCGTGTGTAAAAGATTCCATGTCATAAAGTCGTAGAAGATGCCTGGAATAAACGACTTGTAAAGTTGACATGAAATACTAATGTAAATATAATGATTCTATAAAAAAGGAAGACAATGCAGACATGTGACATTTGCATATGGAAGAATAAGATAGATGACGAAGTCCAATTGTGGGATTTTGTCCCTCATCTACCAAGCTCGCCATTGCCATGGTCATGTTTTTACAATCATAAAACACAATTTGATTTCTTATTTTATAATAATCCATCTCCATTTAGAATGGTCATAATCTACCTTTCTTATATTAAAAGGATGCCTTTCATAGAATTCATGTGGTTTTATATAAGAAGCCAAAGCTATATTCACACCTCAACATACTCTATTTTGAGGAAAAAAAAAAAAAAACAAAGGTGGGTGACTTCCTTGCACAAATAATTATAATTTTTAAGGATTTAAATCTTGATAGTAACATCTTTGTGGAGGGTCATCCACCTTTGTTTTTCATTTTAAAAATAGAGTATGCCAAGGGTTTGTTATTTTCTGTTCAAATTGCTTTCCATTAGGACTTATTTTAACAAGATTTGAGAACCTAGACTAGCTACCATGTATGAGTAGTTAAGCACACAAATGACACATGACTCGAGTATTGTCTAAATTCAATAATGAATGGTACTCATTTGTCGTAATTGAAGGAGGAAGTATGCCTTGAGAAGGAAGAAATAAGAAGAAAGTGAAGTCCCACATCCGTATGTCTTAGTAGTGTGGCTATTATATATTATACAAGTAATTAATCAATGCTTGAAAAGTTAAAGTCCAATGGTTATATTGTTGTGGGCTTAGCATGAATTAAAACTTAATTGGGCTTTAGTTCTTTTATTCTTCATAATAATCGTGATAAAAAAATAATTAGAAAGGAATAAAATAATACTTGCTGTGATAATAATAATATATGATAATTAAAAAAGTCGAATTAGATAGTAAATTCACCAATTCAATGAATAATACACCCATGGATGATGACTAATTTATGGGTTGTTTTATACTATTCCTTTACTGCATTATCTTGGTTTTTCTAACCTTGTCATATGTGCACTGACTATCCGATTTATCATTTATGGCATATAAAATCGGGGTTTCCACTCGTGCATTCCATCCCTTACCTACTTTAACTAGTGCTAACATCTACTTCAAATGCCGTATCCAAAATTATATCATTCTTATCGGCAAGAGGGTCTCACTTTTCTCATCACTTTTGATTATTCCCATTCACCTCATTGTCACCAACTTTCAAAATCAAACTATTGCTCTTTATGTCAACCATTGCACTAGCAATAGTTATAGATAGACGTGCAAGATAATTGGTATTTCATGTCCAAAATTATAAACTCCATCGAAATCATAAATTTATCAATTTTCACCAAAACATGTTCATTCCTTCTTGAAGTCTCTTAATACATCGATCTACCAATTTAATGGGCATAAATATGAGTCTTTTTCAATGCATCCTTAATCTTAATTTTTTTCACCATAAAAAGTGTGATCAAGTTTTGCACTCATGCCTAAGTCACATAAAGCGTTATTTCTCGTGAAGAATGCCTTTAACTGTTTCAAGCACGATCGGGCCATAATTATTTGGGTCTGTTTGTTTGGCTTTTTTCGACAGATACAAATACTTTTTTCAAACTTTTTTCTAGCAAATTATTTATCAAGAAATAGATATAAATAAAAAAAAAAGTTGGCAGTTCTCATCAAAGATCAAATAAATTAAATATAGATGCAAATCGAGCATATTTACATATATCATTGTGAAAAAGATACAGATACAGATGAAAAATAGATCATCCAAACAGACCCATTGATTGGGCTGTAGGACTTCGCATGGGCTGAGATGCTTGGACTTTGATGGATGTTGGGCATTGTGGGCTTTAGAGTTCGTTAACCTGCCACCATTGGATCAGGTTTGTTCCTTTTTGCAATTAACTTTAGTGTGTGTTTTCCTAATGTAAACAATTTTTCAGTTAAAAATAGAAAATACATATATATTTCATACTAATCATTGAAAGTAATACTCGACCTCCCTCCCACCAATCATAAACAATAAAAGATAAAGCAAGAAAAATAAAAGAAGGATCCTACGCTCCCTCTCCGGCATCAACTTCTAGCAAACCATGATCGTTCACCCGTGAATATCCCCCTATTAGGGTCATTCCAGAAAGGACCTTGCAATATATAAAAATAAAAATCATAGGGGCAGCATAAGTTATATGTAACTTAGTGAGATGTCCTTTATATCACACAAACAAATAAGAACAAACAAGTTACTAATCATACACACAATCCTCCAAAAATTGTTTGCATAATGATTTGTGCCCTCTAGCATCGGCGGTGAGGAAATAAGAATCAACTCATTAGACCAGGCTCTCATCAGTTATCACCCCTAGCTTTATTTCTAGCATTCAAGATTTTAATTAATTTCTTAAAATAACATATGCTTGAAGGTACCGGCTTACTACTTGTAAAATTATGATGTTATAAATGTGTACGCTTAAATGTATGGATGTGGGGGAGATACATAATCTCCATATCCCTAAGTGATGAATTCCCTGACTAAGTCATAACCAAAGGACAATATTTTGGGGTATGCTTTAGTTTCTAAGGATCAAAACAATCAATCAGACACATGCTAGGTTTATTTTTAATAAATTGTATGGGTTTATTTGTTAACAATTATGTAATAAGATCATCATAATATGTATATAAAGATTGAAATATACTATTTCCAGTCTTATAATGGATTGAATTGGAAATAATAAAAGAGCCCTGTGTGTGTGTACACAGTTGTGGTTTTTGAATGATATGTGCTATAGATATTCTTTCTTACATCCCATTATAAGAGAAAATCAGAAGAGAGACAAGTCTCTTAAAAGGTCACTTATTAACTTGGAAGACTGATAATTAAAATAGGAATTTTGTGACTTAATCTTGCACACGTGTTCTTAGTTATACGATTTAGGATCTAAGGTTTCATAAGTCTCAACAAGTTATATTAGAGCAGCTATGTGCAACATTAGAGTCATAAGGTTATTGTGATTTATATGAGGCGTATTTCCCTTAATTTAAGAAATACCATTTTCGAAGGAATAACATGAACAAAAATGTTGATTAAGGTTCCAAAGACAATAAGAATACAACTTTCTTTTTCTTCTTGTAATAGTTGCAATTGTTTGTATTGATAAAACATGCATAAAAATTGCATCTTTAATTAAATCTAGATGAAATATTATTATGGTAATCTATTTCTTATTCAAGAAATGGTTTGATATTGAGGTTCTTTGCTTCTTCAATCATCATATTGCATGTGTTCCATCATGTGATTAAAGGTTAACGTTGCACAATTTCGAATTGGAAAAATTCGAGATGAATTGCTCAACATGTAAGGGTATGCTAGTGGTAAGAACACATCCATGTTCTTATGTCATACACTTCTTGCAGTGGAGTAAATCCGATGGCGATGGTCAAGTGAGTGTATCATGTGTCTCACATTACATGTGGCATCAAATGAGTGACATGGAAGCACACACAATGAATTACCAAGAGCGAAAGCTAGGGAGGGTGAGCAAATAGTCTTAGGGAGCTCGAATGCATTAGTGACAAATAGATGAGTTTTATAGCATCAACCCCACTATTCTAAAGAAGAGGTTGTGTGTTTTTCACTCTAAGCTCTAGTTGGTCTCTTGTAAGAGTATTATAGTAGCACAATAGCATTTTTGTCAATTTCTTGATCTGCAAATGAGGAGAAGCTTTGAGTATTTATAGTGCTTGGCTTTTGATAATGTCCATCATATCGCATTGACCATCAATGGATGAGATGAATCCTCTTAATTATGTATTCTTTTTCATGGGCTCTCTAGTTCATGGAATACCTCTTTAAATGCATGAGCTCCTTAAGAAATGTTGAAAGCAAATGGTTTAATCCAATCTAACGGTCCCTACTCCAAGCCTACTATGCAAAATCTCCCTTAGTCATCCCAATTTCATGAACTTGACTCTCTAAGCATTGTCATTGAGCCCAAAGAATCAAACCTAAGTCATTATTGGGTTTTAAGACTCAGAATCCCTCTCTAGTTGAGAGTAAACACAATGTTGTATGAAACAAAGTTGTGTTGAGAAACTAGGAACATGGATGTGTACACCCATTGATGTATTTCTCGAGCTCAAAGTTAAACCATGCTTAAAATATCACAAGCCGCACAATCATGAACTAACACTAACAATTGCTAACACAATACGATAACACCAGATATGACATGACATAATTGAAAACATACTTATAAAGAGAAAACTCAAGACACAACATGAAAATATAAATAGACACAGTTATTTTATAACTTGATTATCGATTATCTATAGTTAATTTCATTTACTTTTGGCACATACACAATTAAGACAATATAAAGACACGAACTTAACTTGTTAACATGAATTACTAGCAGTACCATGATCACATTTTGTGTTTCTCTTTAGGTAGAAAGCACATAAGGTCCATAGACAAAAACATGAATGTATTTTTAGTCATGTACCTCTTTGGTTTTGCGAAGGTCAAGAAGACGACCAAGTACATAGTTGTGTTCATAATCGTGCACCCCTTAAGTAAAAATAAAATAAAATAAAAGGAAAGGAATTGTTCCTTGCTCTACACTCCCACCACAAATGTCCTAGAAGGTTCGCAATTTAATTTTCAACAATCTTTGCATCTACTATTTGAAATAAATAATTAAAATAGCATGTTATCAAAGTAACTTGTTTTATGAAAATCATTTGTTTTTTGTAAGTAAAAAAGGTTATATGCATGTGAATCACATGGATATTTACCGGTTCAAATGAAGGTTATTACTTGGTCAATTTATATATGCACCTATAATGATTAATATGTGGCAGTTGATTACCTTGTAAATGATTGGTTGGTCCAAAGAAAAACTTAATCATTTGATAGGAACTTTCAATTAATGTTTGATTACTGCATTAAAAGTACTACTCACAAGTTGATATTTTTATGCTAGGTATTATATGATTGGCTTTATCATTATTCATATTATTATTTTAGATTTTTTTTTTTTTAGCAAAGATATGGGTATAAGTCATTTTGATTTTTTGTTTAGTGATTGGTTATACCTTAAATATCTTTGCTAACATCAGCTTGATATTTTTGCCAAACGACACAAATTTTATAACATGGCAAGCGAGCATGGTGATTTTTCTCAAAATCATAGACTTAGTTATTGTGTTAAAGGAAGATCGACCCCCAACTATTACTAAGGATAGTAACTTTGATCAATAGAAAGAGATAGAAAGGTGGGAGCAATTAGATAACATTAGTTTGATGGTTATGAAATGTGATATCCTAGAAACATTCAGGTTTATAATATTATTCCTACCCAATAAGAAGATTCGGTGAGAAGTTAAAAAAGATTTTGATGCACACAATGAAGGAACAATAGGTTTATACCCATCAACTTCATATTACATAGTCAAGATAAACCTATAAGATGAAGTTTAAAACAAATCAAATTATAGATTAATCTAAATATATCTTTACCGTAGAGCACATTTATAACAAATAATCAATTTTAGATTTACAAAGGCAAACAGGACTGTAAGTCCACAAAATTACAGAGAGTGAGCACCACATTTTTTTAGAAACCTTATCATTTGCAAAAAAATTATCGTTCTTCACATACCAAACTATATATATATATATATATATATATATTAATTATGCCCAGAGAGAATTAGGGAAATTGGGCCTAGAGATAGTAGAAATAGAAAACGAGAAAAATAAAATACTAACGATGAAAACAGAGAGGAAGGGGACTGGCTGCAGTAGAGGTTGATGTGGCGGGTGTCACTATCATCCGACGTCCATTGGGATGAAGGATCGGGACAAAAATGAATGAAGGATCGGAATAAAAAGAAAATTCATCGACAAACAGGAAAATAAAAAGAAAAAAAATACGAAAGACAAACGAACAAATGGATACGAAAAATACGGAAGAAAATAGAAGAAGCAGAAACAGAAAAGACGGAAAGAAAATCATGGATTTATTGTTCGGCACTATAGCATAGGTCACTATAGCAACTTTTTAGGATACCGTAGCACTTTTTTACTGTAGCAGTAGGTTACTATTTTACGATAGCAGTAGGTCACTGTAACACCTTTTACTGTTTTAATTCTGAAAAAATTTTCTATAAAAGGTGAGCAAGATTCAGGTTAAGGTACAAGGGAAAATAGAATAGGGAGAAAATATTAGAGAGTATCTGAGTATTTTGTGAGAAAATTTTATGAATGTTTTAGTCCTATATGTGTATCCTTGTAACATACCTCCACCATATTCAATAAAGCTTTTGTAAGTTTCCTTTAACCATGTCTGGTTAATTTTCTTTTTAAGGTATAAATATAATCATGCTCTAAAACCTTATTAGACCTTTGGACTATGCGATAAGGTTTTATAGCATGGGTAAATAAATTAAGGCACCGTACTTAAGTAGTAAAGCTCTGGTTCCTTTAGAAATTATACCAAAAGGGTCGACCTAAAAAAACCCTTTGATAAGGCTGTTTGAGGCAGAATTTGTCGTGATTTGACCTTGTGGGTTATAGCGTGGACATGAGGTTTATTTTCTAAGAGAAAACATTGCTCCACTAATCAACTATCTTCGCTTTAATTATTTACCTCTGCCATGAAGTCTTTTCCTGTGGACAAAGATCCTTATTTTGGTATCAGAGCTATGTTATCTTTATATCTTAAAACTTTGTTTAACAGTTTCGTTTAAGTTATCCAGTCTTATGTTATATGATTTTCAGTTTTATTACTACTTTAATATTATCACTATCTAGCTTTATTATTATATTATGCTCTTATATCTTGTTGTTTGACATTTTGTTTAGATTTAAGTCTCTGTCTTGTTTAATTTTATAGTTCAATATAAGTTGTTTATTTTATTTACTATTTTTACTTAGTTTTATCTATTTATATTTTGTTGTTTAAATTACTGTTTTACATACTGATTAATTTTAATGATTATGCAGCTTATATTTTATGACTCTTATGCTTATATTTATATTATAGAAGAAACATATTCTGTGGAAGAAATTTTAAATAATATGTTTGATTATGAATGGTTAGAGTGAATGTTTTTCATCAAGGAATACATCAAGGATCAAGGAAAGGAAATTAAAAGGCTAAGGGATATTATAAGGAGAACAAAATGATACATAGAACAGCTTGAAAGTCTTCTGGAGTTACACTTTCAGGATCCAAGTCCAAGGAACAAGAACTTTATAAGCAGCCAACAAAGGACAAGGATATAGAATAATTTACATAGTAATTATAATTTTATTGAAGAAATAAGGTGCATGATAAAGATTTACGAAGACAATATAATAAGATACACAAGATGATATGATTTTATATTTTACGTTTATTTGGTATCTTTGTATAATAGCTGTAATTTCTGATATAGTATATGTAATATGTGATATAATAGATTTATTAATAAATTCCAGAAAACATTTGAAGTTTGAAGATTATGACACATAGATATATAGAGTATATTAAAAGGTATAAGGACGCAATAAAAAAGTATAAGAATCTTGTAAAAAATATAGAAAAGGATTTAGAAAGGGTTAATAGGCAAAGGATAGAATTAGAACAAAGGTTAAAAGGAAATATAATAAAACCAACTACATGTTCACAATATAGGTTTATTCTGGATGTAATTTACACAAGAGAAAAAGAAATAATAAGGTATAATGAATTGATAAGATATTATGAAGGATTGATAAGTAGCATGATGGTGTGATGCATAATTTTGTTGAATACATAAAGAATAAAAACCAAAGGATAAAAAAGTTAAAGGATCACATAAAGGCAGAACAAGGGAGATTAGAATTCTAGAAAAAGGATATTAAAAGAATTGAAAAGGCTTTGGAAAAGGGAATATATCATACGGAATATGAAAAAAAGGAACTTGTAAAGCATCATAAAACAACTCTTTGGATCACAGACCAAATTGAAAAAGATATAGAAAGGACAACTCAAAGGAAAAATTATTATGAAGGATTGGTCATAAGCATGACAGGATGAGTGCAAGTTTTGATAGGATTATAGGAAGTAGTAATTATAATAGGAAGTTTTATGATTTCTTGCAATCAGTAGTTAATTTAGAAATTTTAAGCGTAGAAAAAGTAGAAAGTTATATTAGATAGTTAGGTTCAGAAATAGAGGTTAATCTCACAGATTTGAATGAAAAAATTAAGGAAGGAGGAGAAGAGTTCATACACATCCACCGGTTTTTAGCAAAGGATAGATTGTATATATATTTAAAGAAAGGTATTGAAATGTACCTTGCAGATTTAAAGGACAAGGAAGGCATAAATGGATTAGGAAAACAATTAAGTCAGGTTAAGTTGATAGACCCTTGCGTATTTCCTAGTACAAAACTTCATGAGTAGGAATTTTGATTGGCTAAATCTAGATATCAAGGAGCATAATAGGATACAAGTAGGAAATAGTAGCTTTTCTCATCTTTGTTATTTTAAGCATTCACTGCATTTGTTGCATTCAGATCATGGACAGTTGAATAGCATAGTAGACTTTATTATATCTTTTAGTACAACTATTCATAAGGATTTAGATAATCTTTACAAAGCTCACAACTTTTTAGGAAATTGGATGAAAGTAAAAGATAAACAGGTTAAGGAGATAATAGATAAGGTTGATTACATAAAGCAAACACAGGTCGATATAGAAAGGAAGTTAAAGGAGTTAGAACATATAAAGTCTATAAGACAAGCACAAAAGGAAGAAGAAATCAAGATCTAGTAATAAAGGAATTAAGGAAAGAAGCAACAAGGTTAGTTGATTTAGGAAAAGGAACAGAAAGAATGGTACAGGAGATAAAGAAGAAATTCTTAGGATGACCAGTCATGGTGGCTTAGATGCAGATAAAGACTACATATTTGCCTTAGAAGATACAAAAGAGTTTGTACAACCACCCAAGGGGTTTGTGGAAATATAGAACCAGTAAATGATGTCATAAAGGCCACAATTAGGCAAAACGACACAATTATAGCATTACTAGTTAGGCTTCACCAAAAGGTCAATAAGTTAAGTCGTAGCTTAGACGAAGTCTTGAAAAGAAATGGCATAGGAGAAGATATTTATAATCATAAAAAATAATTAGAAGAAATAATAGGAAGGCTAAAAGGTTACCAGTTGAAAAGAAAGAAGGAAACAAAACAAAGGCTTATTTTATGAAAGGAGAGTAGAAGTCTCTTTCAAAGTAAACATGTTTCGAAAATTACAAGAACCACAAGAAACTAGGGTAGTAGAAGAAGAAAGTGAGGAAATGAATAACAGACAAGGTGAAAGGTATAACAGGCAAAACAATGCAAGGTTTTTAGATAGATTTAGACCATTCACAGGAGAATCCCATGTTTTACAATTCCCTAGACCTAGTACAAGTTCTATAGATACCACCTCTAGAGTAGGAATTTTGGATAGATTAAATATCTGAAGAAGAAGACAAGGAGATCATATGATACATTTAGAAGAAGCAACATACATAGACAAGGATGTTGAAATCTATTCGAACCATGCCATTACTCTATTAAACCCTATGAGATTATACCAAGCATGAATCTTAAGTTGGAAAATAGGGTTGTTCAGGTCAAATAGAGAAGAAAGGATCTCAGTCACAACAGGGCTATTGAACATAAGGTTAGTCATAAAAGAATCTTTAAGGCAACTGAAAAAGTTAGGAAAAACTTTAGTCCATCTTGGACTAATTTTTATAGGAGTTAGAGGGTTAACAAGAGAAAAGGTAGAAGGAAAGGTCCTAGTTATTTAATGGATAAATCATGGAAAGGCGATAAAAGAAAGGCCATATTTGCAACCATAGAGATAGATGTAAACAGTGAAAAGGGACTGTTCTACTGTGTACCTAATTTCATGGTTTCATTAAACAATCTCAGCAATATTGAGATAGGACTTCAAAGTAAAGGATATAGAGATCACATAGGTGAAAACTTGCTTATAGATATTGGTTTTATTTGTAAAACAACAAATAATAGTGAAATATCTTATAAGCTCGACATAAAAGGAATTATAGATGCTATGGCAACAAAAGGAATATAGACGATAGGACCCATGGAAATAGATTCTTCTGCTTTAGAAGGAGAAGAATGGAATGTAAATAGGAATGGCAAGTGTGACATAAAGAGTTCCTACAGGGAGTTTGATGTATGCAAACCCAGATAGCACATACTCATTAAGATTTAGGTCATATAATGATAGACCAAGATCCACAGGAGAAGATGATGATGAGTCAGATAATTTTAATCAAACCTTGGGAGAAAAAGGAACATTAGGAATGATGAATGTGCTAAAACAAATAGACATTTCAGGATGGAGAGGAGATAGGATGTCAACTTCTAGTTGTGTTGTCGACACAATTAAGAAGATAAAGGAAATGGAAAGGTATCTTAATGCTAGATACAATTCCCATGCATAGGAAATAAAGGCTAATCAATGGAGTCTTAGAAAGGAAGATGAGGACCTAAATGATGAAGAACTATTAAGGCCAATTCAGTATTGGAAAGATAGTTTTTTAATAAAACATGAAGAAGATCCCATTCCTTATGAAATATGGTTCGAAGAAAAGGGAATTTTAAGAGAAATGCAAGAAGTAAGGTTTGAAAGAAAAACATAACAAGAAGATGTTTATTGTTTTAGAAAGAAAAATCAAGAGAGAGAAATCTTGTTAGAACTGGCAGATGAAGTAATGCAAAAGAACAAGATTTTGAGATAGAAATAAGATCACAAGGAGATATTGAGACTTTGACACATGTATCTGAAAATGTCGTGATGGACAACAATGAAGATACAGAGTCAAATACAGTTCCCTCTATAGTAACACATAGAGGACAAGACATGTGGAAAGAAATCCCAAGTAGAGTACCTTGTACTCACTGTATTGAAAGAGAAACAGAAGATGGGATGTATAAAGGAAAACCGATGCCATTTGAAACATTGGATAAAAGGAATTTGATAGACAATGGAAGAATTCTCAATATAAGTGCACATGATCCGCAAAGTTTGGGACCTTTGGTAGATAATTGGACATAAATGATTATCAAAGCTTGGAGAGATAGTCCTTTAACAGAAGACACATACCAGATGTACATATACTTAGAGTCTTTCTTAGGAGAAACAGTAAGAGCAATGTGAGAGTCTTATAAGAAAAATTTTCCACAACACGTAGCCACAAACAAGGCTTTAGGGGCGAATCCATATAATTTTTGTAGTAAGATAAGAGTAGTTTTAACTAGGGAAGCACCATAAATTGGTGGATATGACCAACAAAGGGATGCTATAAGAAATATAGAACAATTGCAAATAAAGGATTGGTATTTTGTTAAAAGGTATATACAAGAGTTTTTCTATAATTGCACCATTGCTGGATGATATTATGAAAAACAAATAGCAGACAAATTGGTTTTAAAGTTACCAAAACCATTAGGAGCAGAAGTGTATAAAGAATGGAAAGAAAAGGTCGAACCAACTCTTGGAGAAGAGCTAAATAACTTAAGAACTAAGATAAAGTTTCTTGTAGATAAGTTAATAAAAAAATGTACAGCTTTACAAATAAATAAGCAACTGAAAGGAGGAAATTATAATTTATGTCAAACTATTTATACACCACAGGTATATAGAGCAAAAGAAAGAAACAAAAGGAGGCCAAAACCTAAGTACAGGCCTAAAAAGAAATATTTTGCAAAGAAAAGCAGGGCAAAAAAGCCATGGCTAAAACAGGATAGGCATGTGAGAAAATACAATAAAAATAGGGTTTACAAGAATAAATTAAAATGTTACACTTGTAATGAGGAAGGACACATGGCAAAGGCATGTCCTAAAAGGCATAATAGTAACACTATGGCTAGCATTCTAGTGGAGTGCATGAATGAAGACATTTTGGCAATAGATGAAGACATGAGTGATACAGAAACAATCTATAGTATAGTTTCAATAATAGATCCACAGAGAATGATGATGGAGGAATCAGATAATGAGGATGAAAATGATATTACAAGTATGTTCTTAAGTCAAAATTATCAGAATTCTTACAAAGAACAAATAGGGATAAAATATCAAGATAAAAAGGTTGAATTGCTAAATAGGATGTTACAAGACATAAGGAATATAATGATGAACACAGGAGAAAACATAGAAGGTTATAGGTATAATTTGACTCAAGGAAGTGGATCAAAAGATCATCGATGCAAATTTTGTTCTAGATATCCGATAACAAAACTCAAATATCAATGCAGAAGCTGTATGATGGAATCTTGTAAAATATGCCTAGATCAAAGAAATGAAAGGTTTCAATTTAATGAAATGTTTATAGCCAATATAGGTTCCCAACAAGATGCAATAGGAGAAAGGATAATGAGAATTGACAATAAGATAGACAGAATAGAAGAAGAAATACAGGGAATAAAAGAAAAGACAACAAATTTAGAAAAAGGAAAAGCAAAGGACAATATGAACAAAGGAATAATAATAAGAGAAGAAGGAGATGGCCATGGAGATACAATAAAAAACTACATAGGAGCAGCCAATACGTCTTTGGAAAGGATAAAAGAGGAAAAGCTTAAGGAGTTAAAGATGTCGAGTTCAGAAGAGAGGCATATTACAAAATTTGTAGGTATAATTAGAACTAGGTTATATTTTAAGACACAAACAATAGAACTAGATGCATTAATAGATACAGGTAGTACTGGAAACAAGATAGATGAAAGGATAGCACCTGTAGATGAAGTGGAGCAAATGGATATATGTAGAATTAGTTCAGATATTCATGGAAATAAAAAAAGGAATGTAGGTGTATAAAAAAACATAAAGTAAGTTTTTTCACAAGAGAAGAATGGATTGTACCTATTCGTAGTGGAATGATATAATTATGGAATTTTAGTAGTTCAAAAATTAGATGCATAATAAGGTTAGATTTTCTTTTAAGTAATCACCATGGTATCTTGATCACTAGATATACTGTAAATATTTTAGGACATCCAGCCATAGTATATCAAAATTATTTAGACAACACAAAACCAGACATTAAACTTTTGGAAAGGCATAATGAAAAAGATTGCGAATATCAAAGATTAGGAGAATGTCAAGGAAAGGAAAACGGTAAACAAGGGATAGAAGAATATTCAAAGGAATTTGAAGAATTAAAAGAATTCCTAGAAGAAGAGGTTGAATGGAAGGAAATAGAAATAAATAAAGGAAAATGGTAAAATGGGAAAAGGTATACAGGATTTTGGAAAAATTCATGTTTAGAAAAATGTTACCCAGATCTTGATCAAATCATTAGTAGCTTAAAGAAAGAAGAAATTTTTAAAGAAAACCCAACAAGGTTTTGGGAAAGGAATAAAATAGTATGTAAATTAGATATAATAAACCCTAACTTAATGATTTATTCTAGAGTAATAGAGTGTGATAATTTAGATAGAGAAGATTTTGAAATGCACATAAAGAAATTAATAGAATTAGGGGTCATAAAAAGGTCAGACAGTCAACATAAAAATCTTGCATTCATTGTCAGAAGAAGGAGTGAAATAGCAAGAGGAAAATCAAGGGTGATAATAGATTATAGGAAATTGAATTATAACATAAGGGATGATTCTTATAATCTTCCTAACAAAACTGAAGTAGTTAACAAAATACAAAATTGTTACATATTCAGTAAATTTAACTATAAGTCTGGATTTTGGCAGGTAAAGATGAATAAAGAGTCACAACCATGGTTTACCTGTCCACAAGGACATTTTCAATGGAAAGTTATGCCATTTGATTAAAAAAATGTACCTTCAATTTTTCAAAGAAAAATGGATATAGCTTTTCAAAATCTAAAGGATTTCATTGCAATTTATGTGGATGATATTCTTGTTTTTTCCAAAAGCGAACATGAACACGTAGGGCATTTAAAGATAGTGCTTTCAAAATTTCGAAGATATGGAATAGTAATAAGCACAAAAAAGGCACAGTTTTTCAAAAGGAACATTGAATTTTTAGGAGTAGAAATAGGAGAAGGAAAAATCAAGTTACAGGAACACATAGTCAAAAAGGTGATAGAATTTCCTAAACAAATGAACAAAAAGCAATTACAGGCATTTTTGGGTTTACTAAATTATGCAAGACCTTTCATAAAGGATTTGAATTCTTTAGTAGGACCCTTTTATAACAAGATTTCAAGTTTTAAAAGTTTATCCCAAGGGGACATAAAACAAATAAGGAAAATAAAGGAACAAGTCAAAAGGTTATCAAGGTTGAGATTACCCCTAGACACAGACTTCTTGATTGTTGAAAGTGATGGATGTGATCTAGGATGGGGAGGAATTTTGTTAAGAAAACCTCATAAATATGCTGAAAGAAAAACTGAAGAAATTTACAAGCATACAAGTGGAAAGGTCAAGGAAAAGAATTTACCAAGTATAGACAGGTAAATAATAGCTGTTGTAAATTGCTTAGATAATTTTAGGTTATTTCTGATAAATAAAAAACAGATGTTAGTTAGAACAGACTGTGAAGCTATAGTTAAATTCCATAAGAACACAGGGAGTAATAAAATGAGTAGGAGAAGATGGTTAAAGTTTAAAAATGTAATAATAAAGGCTATAAGGTGGAATTTGAACATATTAAGGGAAAACATAATACTGCAGCATATGAGTTATCTCGCTTACTAATATAAATAATTTAATTTCTTTTCAGGAAAACATGAAATTTCAAAGGAACAAAGGATTTAGGTAAAAAAAAAGGCCAATGTCTTCTTAAGGATCACATGCAAGCAGTTCTAGTGGAACAAGGTCATCAAAGGTTATGGAAGGATCACAGGTTATGATTGGTGATACAGCTCTA
This sequence comes from Combretum micranthum, assembly GCA_024138025.1. Taxonomy (NCBI): domain Eukaryota; kingdom Viridiplantae; phylum Streptophyta; class Magnoliopsida; order Myrtales; family Combretaceae; genus Combretum; species Combretum micranthum. The sequence continues at coordinate 158,521 of JAMXBD010000697.1, forward strand.
CCTATAATACCAACAAATTTACCAAGGAAGTTTCAAGTACCATTCCCAATTAATGTCAAAGGAGAGACACATATGGCTCTCATAGACAGTGCATGGTCCCCGACTAGCCAAGATAAATTCAAATATGTAATTTGCTGTGCTCTTGGTGGATATTTTAATGAGATAGAAACACAGGGTATCAAAGGAACACAAGAAACTTGTTACATGAAAATGCCACAAGATAATGAATCATTACAAAGGATACAAGAGCATAAGGGACAAATTAAAAGAAAATATCAAATGTGTGGAGTTGCAACGGGACATTTGATAGGAGTTTTTTGCTACTGGCATGATGTTCAAACCCAAATAACAGATTATCCGAATCCTTCATGGAGAGGATTCCATGATGTTGAGACGGCAGCAAATTGGGTCAAACAGATAACAAGGAAACAGGAAATTTATGTGATCCCGCTCTTAACAATTTTAGGAGTGTTAAAAGTACCACAGGGTATATTAAAGACACACAAAGATATACATATTTGAACTCTTTAGAAGAAGAACAGGAAAAGAAAATATCTTCTCTTAAAATCACAGAAAGCCCAAATAAGAAGAGAAGTATTGAAAGCATTAAGAAACACAATAAGGATTACAGGGAAGCATTCCCATTTCAAATGAGGAAAATAGGAAAAACATCTCGAGAAAAATATGAAAATGCAACCACATTCCTTTTCTTCAAAAGAACTGAATTTATTTCAAAACTTCCATCTCTTCCAAAATCGTTGATAAAAGGATATGTGAAGGAAGCATCTTTAAAACCTTTTATATTGCTCCAAAAGACAATCCAAGAAAAACACATATGTTTTGATGGAGTTGGATTTGGGACTATGGTAAGGGTAAAGGCTTTTCCAAACCCTCCATGTTACTCCTGTTTGGGAAAGGACTCACAGGTTGAGATGAATAATCATTATCAAGATAAATATTATTGCCCAACTCATGTACGTTATAATATACATACAACAGCTATAGATCTTAGCTATTTTAAAGGATTCAGGATTAGAGACCAGGAATACACATTGGCTACCCTTATTGATTATGGACTTGTCACAGAAATTGTGGAAATATTTCCATAATTTATGACCCAACCCATAGGGAAAATGTTTCATGAAGTTCAGGTAGCCTTGAGAGATATAGAATGGGAACATGAGGAACATGATATCCTTGTAAAATATTATGTAAAAATAAAGGTAGTACCACCAGAATGGTTAAAATTTGAATCCAGACCAGCACAAACTTGGTTTTGAATTTCTCCAACAGAGGAAAGATTTCAATTATACAAAAAATCCACAGGTTGGAATCCACCAATAGTTTAGAAGAACAGTTAAATCTATACGTTGCTGACAAAATGAGCATGTTTATACTAGAAGATCCAGAATTTCATCTTACTGCAACTACTAAGATGAAATTTATCTTCACAAAGCAAAAAGGAGCAATTTGATCAAGATATGAGACAAATTTGAAGGCACTCAAGGAAAGCTTAAACAGAGAAGATGAATAGGATGAAAAGGACAATCCATATGATCTCAATTATATGGAGGATGAGGATGAAGAAATGGAAATACAAGAAGGCATAAACAGGTTCCAAGATTGAAAAAAAAATAGGGATGAAGGATCAGGACAAAAATGAATGAAGGATTAGAATAAAAAGAAAATTCATGGGAAAACAAGAAAACAAAAATGAGAAAAACATGGAAGACAAACGAACAAACAGACACAAAAAATATGGAAGAAAATAGGAGAAGCAGAAACAGAAAAGACGAAAGGAAAATCATGGATTTACTATGTTGGCACTGTAGCAACTTTTTGGGGGTACTGTAGTACCTTTTTTTTTTTTACTATAGCAGTGGGTTACTGTTTTACTATAGCAGTAGGTTATTGTAGCACTTTTTATTGTTTTAATTCTGAAAAAAATTTCTAAAAAAGGCAAGCAAGATTTAGGTTAAGGTACGGGGGAAAAATAGAAAAGGGAGAAAATATTAGAGAGTATCTAAGTATTTTGTGAGAAAAATTTCTGAGTGTTTTAGTCCTGTAAGTGTATCCTTGTAATATACCTCCACCATATTCAATAAAGCTTTTGTAAGTTTCCTTTAACCATGTCCGGCTAATTTTCCTTTTAAGGTATAAAGGTAATCATGCTCTAAAACCTTATTAAACCTTTCGATCATGCGATAAGGTTTTATAGCGTGGGTAAACGAATTAAAGCACTGTACTTGAGTAGTAAAGCTCCGGTTCATTTAGAAATTATACCAAAAGGGTTGACCTAAGAAAACCCTTTGATAAGGCTGTTTGAGGCAGGGTTTGTCGTGATTTGGCCTCGTGGGTTATGGCGTGGATATGGGGTTTATTTTCTAAGAGAAAACATTGCTCCACTAATCAACTATCTTCCCATTAATTGCTTACCCCTGCCATGAAGTCTTTTCCTGTGGCATAAAGATCTTTATTTAAATATATATATATATATAGAGAGAGAGAGAGAGAGAGAAATTACTGGTGGTGGGCTTAAGTGGACACTGAATTAAGAGTGATTGTGAAGGCGAAGTGATTTTGAGAGAGGAGGCTAGAGGCGAACTGGCAGTGGAGGAGTGATTTTGATTTTTTTTGTGCGGCAAGTACATGTGTAGTGTATTGTGTTACTATTAGCTTAGTGCTAGGGTTTTATTAACTTAACTTTAGTTATGTGATGTGTGTGTGGCAGCTACGTATGTTGTTAACATGAAATGATGAAAATTAGAAAACTTTGATTTTCAATTTTTTTTTAAAATTATACCAGATTGGGTTACCTATCAGATTATACGTATGACCCAAAACCCAACCTTGAATCCTATAGGGTTTTAAAATGACACCTAAAAGCTTATACTAAATTATGTAGGGTTTGATCTTATAGGGTTTTTAGTGGGTCAAGCGAGTTAGATACTCTATGACAACCTATCCGATTGCATCCCTAGTTGCAATGCAAGCACCAGAAAAGAAATAACACCAAGAGCAAGACCAAGATACTTGATTCTTTTAATGTGCTGAAGGTGACAAGAAAAATTGTCACACTTGGTGTGCAAAGAAGGGCATGGTTCTCAATTTTGTTTATTTTGAGATTAATTTGATTTTGGTACCTAGACACATGTGGTGGATAGATGCAAGTGCAATAACTTGTATCAATGTGTCTACACAAAATTACTTGAGTTGTCAAAAGCTCGATGATGGTGAAAGATGTGCTTACTTTGGTGATGGAAAAATTGTTGAGATTACAGTGATAGGACTTTTCAATTATTATTGAAAATGGTTGTTATTTAGATTTAAAAGAGGCTTTTGCTATTTCATCTTTTATATGAACTCTTATTTCTGTTATCATATTGAACAAATTGGGATATGCTTGTTTATTTGGCAATTATCAATTTGGTTTGTTTTATGATTCAAAGCTAGTTGGTACTGATTCTTTTTCTGATATTGATAATCAAAATGTGTTAGATACTATAACCTCATATAATGAATCCTTACAAGCTAGTACATGATATTTAAAGTGTAAGTTAATCAACGAAAATTTAGTTTCATTGTGGCAAAAAAGATTAAGTCATGTATCCAAAAAGAGAATGGAAAGCCTTGTGATCCTTGGTATTTTCAATTCCCTTGATTTTATAGGTTTTGATATATGTATAAATTATATAGAGGAGAATGGTAAACTTAATTTGACCCATAGTAATAAATGCTTAAATGTGCTAAAGTTAATTAATTTGATGACTAATATTATAAAAATAACACTTAAAATAAAAATCATTTGATGTCAAGCTTCTAAATTGTATTTGAAGACAAAATGAATAATTTCATTACCTTTTGTGTGATTTGGAAGTGATTTGACCGAGAAAAGAAGGTATTTTATAAAAAGACATAAGACAAATATAACCGTGTCTTAAGCTATGTCATTGGCCTCATGAAATATTAAAGGAAAAATTCCAGCCGAGAGGGATATGTATCAAAATCGCAATTTTACTATTCACTAGAATGCATAAATCGATAGAATCATACAAAATAGTGCAAAACCAATAAAATTGTTAACGTGTAGAATTGTATACATTAATTCATAATTCAACCTAAATTTCGCACTTAATAAATTTTGCATCCATTTTAATTAAGAAAAAACATAGAAAATTATAGACTTAGAGAAACACATATTTGACTCACCATTTTGACAGCTATGCATAAGACAGACAAAATTATGTCTCACTCATGTCCCACTTAGTCCTTGTTTTGCAAAATCTTCAGTTGAAAAGGACATGAGACAAACTCAGTTGTGTCATGCTTGTGTCCTGAGAAATCAACTCGTAAGCTTCAACTGTTTTACAAGAATTCACTGTAAACAAGTTTACTTGTTATTTTGATATTTGTTTTTACTCCTTGTGTTGTTCTTGTCAAATTTATGGAGTAAAATTCTTATGTAGATTATTATGAACCCATTGTTACTTATAAGATTTGTTTTCACTATTTTTAGCATAATTTTTTTAGTAAACCTTAAATTTCCAAGACGGATCCATTCGATTCAATTAAATTAAAATATATACAGGATTATACCTTTTTTTATTCTTAATCCTATTGGATTTGAAGGCACTGCAATATCATAACTCCCTTTATTATATCAACACGAATGAGCATACCTTCAAAAAGATCATTCACGTGCTAGCGTTATCGAAAACAATTTTAGATCTAATTAGGAAAATTTTACTCACAACTCTCGTGTTTCTCTCTTTTAGGGTTCACAAATTTTCTCTGTTGATCTAATGTCAATAGCTCATGTCGTTAACCTAAAAGAAACCTCTTATATGTTATTTACACTAATGTCAATATGAATAATGACATTAGTGTCCCCAATCTTATTAGGGATAAATTAATTTATTAACATAAGAATTCATTCTTCAATGAGGAATTATTATTGTTCTTAATAAATTATATTTATTTATTATTATTAACAAATTAAGATTAATAATAAATAAATTTATTATTCCCACTGGACTTATTTAAATTAAGTTAATGATCCTTTACTCATGATATTTGTTTTCATTATTTTTAGACTATTGATTGTTTTTCTTGAACCCAAATTGTGTTGTTTTATTGCTTATCCCAAGTTAAGTCTGAAATATTAATTATTAATTAGATTTCACTTGAACTAATCAACTTTATTGCTTTTGTGAATAGATTTGCATAATTAGAGGTGATTGCATTTAATCTTTGACATAAGATGATATAAGCCTTCGGGATTAGGGTCAAACTGAATAAGGGAATCCCAAATCAATAATGTCGTTTTAAGGGTTTTGATAAGAAAGGCATTTTAGTTAATCAACCTAAGAATAGAATTTGATAATCTCAATAGAGATATCATATTGCAGCAGGAATATCTGCTGTTAAGAAAAATCATACTAAAACTAGAAGATCATAAGTTTAATCACATAAGCCTTATAGACAAATGAAAAGAAATTGGACTCAATGACTAGTAGAGATTAATTTCTAGGAACAAGAAGATTTATTTCATATCGCTATTTTATAAGGACTTATTGATATATTATATTATTTTGATTATTTTACTTCATTAAATTTTTGTTAGGATTATTTCATAATTTATGAGAGTTCTAGTTATACGGATTCTATATTATGAGAGTGATGTCTTTTATAAGTTATAGCTATGAGTATGGCACTTAGGCCCCTAGGGTTATTAAAAGTTTAGTATATAAATTTGTAACAAGATATTATTCAATAAAGTGAGATTATTGATATAAAAAATACTAAAAGAGAGTCTTTACTCTTCCTTCTTCTATCAATTGTTATAGAATTGCAGCTTTTAATGACTTTGCTTGATCTAATTATGGTGAATATTATTGTATCAATTAAATAAAACTCCCCTGTTATTATATTATAACCGTATGCCTTATGGTTGTAGTTAAATTTGTTCAAATTAGTTTATGTGTCATATCCAATAGATTAATTTTTTATGTCCTTTTATTTTCTTTCATTATTTATAGAAAATCATAAAAACTCCCCACAACACCAAATTTCTTGTTTTTCATAGAATTGTATTGCATTCACTCAATATGAATCTTATAGATATTAAAGACTATTAGTTGTTACTTTTATAGGTAGCTTTAAGAGGTATAACGGTTACAAATTTTATGATCCCATAATTAAAATAGTCTTCGAGACAATAATTGCTAGGTTCTGACCAAGACGCCATAGCATGGCATCTGAATGATAATGGCTTTCCTTATTGTGTTTCATAAGCATGGTGTGGATGGTGTAAAGACCAAGTGGAGAAGATAGTTGTTTTCTACATAGAGTTCGAATGATAATGGTTGGTATATAAATTTTAGGCTTTGACAACTAGCTGTTAAAGACGTTAAATGTAAAGGCAAAGAGGACAAATTTCACCAAACAGCATCATTCTATCAAAAGTATAAATATGAGTTTTTGGGCAGATCTTAAGAAGTTGGAAGAGCACATCATATGCAAACAAACATTTTGTAACCAAATCTTCATTGAATTTGTATCTTATTCTTTATTTTGCATTTATCTGAGTGAGAAAAAAATTTTGAATAGTGTCATTGCGTGTTATACTTGTAATTTTTTTGTAAGGCACCACTATAAGCCCCTAGATTTTTCGATAATATTAGCAAACCCTAAAAACCGGAAGTTGAAACGAAACCCTAAAGTTAACCTAGTTATATGTTTAGTCTAATGAATCTAGATTCGGCAATCCCGTGTTCTTTAGCTCTAGCAAACGAAATTGAGATAATTGTGGATTATGGTCTGTAATAATATAGGAAAGCTTAAAAATATCAAATTCGTATATTTCTAGTGTCTTCGGATCCGATCGGGATTAGTTTTCGAAAACTGTGCCCCGGAGCACCGAATAGCAAAAATATTCTGACAACACCAATAGATTCGTAAAAATATAAGGTTTTCAAAAATATCAGTTTTAGAATTTCGGTAACTAAAAATATTAGATATAGCTTAATTACGCGTATTTTCGTTACTACCAGTATTTTAATTGTCTAGTCTACTATTCATAGTCCTTTTCTACTATTCATTACTATTCACCTATCTCTACTTTTTCTTACATTTTATTCTTACACTCTACCATACCTATACCTTACAATTTACCTTCCCCATACAACTTTAATCACATCACACCTTACATATTACTTCTTTTAATACAAAACAAACAAAACAAATCAATTCTTCCCCCTCTTCATGTAGAACCGGCGCCTCCCCCTCTCCAGTGCATCCCTTTTTTTTCTTTTTCAATTTATTTTATTACATCTAATTTCCACTCCAAAAATCTATAAATACCCCCCCATACCTTCACTTGTTTCACACCACTTCTTTACTAAAGTTACTATACTCAAATTTCTCTCCAAAACTCTCCAAGAAGTTCTTCCAAGAAGCTCTCTTTAGTTCATCTCTTTTAGGTAAAAATTCTTCAAGAAATTCCTATGTTCATCTACTTAGTATGAACTTAATGTGTGTCTTCCAAAACCATGAAGGTTAAGAAGCAACAATAGGTTTATACTTTGTTTTTGTTCATAATATCAATTCTTTTATGTTCCTTTATGTTTCTTTATGTTCCTTTATGTTCATAACTATCTAAATATCTGTATAGCTATATATATAATATTTAGAGCATATAAGCTCAATGTCTTGCAATTTATTTACCTTCCATGCAATTTATTTACTTCATTGCAATTTATTTAATTTCAAGTTGTTCTTAAGACTAGTCTCTCTAGTCTTAGATTTGTCCATATCAAGTTAAAACAATTTTATTTCTTTACTTTTCTTTTTCTTTTGAGGACTAGTCTATTCTTAGTCCCGGGATACCTTGATGAAGCTAAGGTTCCTAATACTTGACTTTACTTTTATGCTCTTATTTTATCTTGTTATATTGTTTTTATTACCTTTTCCATAAAGTTACATATTCTCATTCATGCATGAATATGTTGATACTGTCTCAATCATAATGAAAATTAGTTTTCTTAAGTAATAAAAATAAGAACTCTTTTTAAAAATAAATTTTATTACATAAGAAATTATTTTTCCATAAAGACTTAAAGTTTTATCTTAACAAATATTTTTCTAAAGTTAGATAAGTTTAGCTCTAGTTTTAGTAATAATATGTGATTTCACCAAGAAATACATAAAGTAATGTTATCACAAACTCTCTTTTAAAACCACTAAAATAAGAAAGTTTCTTTAAACTTAATTTTGATTTAACCAAGAGTTTTCTTAAACTCCTTTATCAAAGTTTTTTATCAACATTTTAAATACTAAAGTCTAGATAAGTTTTCAAAATTAACTTATAAAGATCATTTCTTTTAAAGTGGATCTAACTTTAGAAAAGCTATAGAACATATACCCATGAAGTATTTAGAAAAAAAAAACTATGTTTTCCAAAACATTAGAAATAAAGTAGTAGGAATTTAAAAGGATTAAAATTACTTTTATTTAAGAAAAGGAATTAAAGGAAGGAGATGCTCACTTATAGTAAAATAAGAAATTTTCTTAACAAAACTAATTTCTTTACAAGTCTTAAGCTTATCTCACTTTCAAGAAATATTGTTTTACAAGATCATTATTAAGACAACACCACTAAATTCATGCATATGGTTTGAGTATATATATAATATATATATATATGTGTGTGTATTCAAAGGATTTTTTAACCGTACAATATATATATATTTTTGTACAAAAGCCCTTGAGTGAAGAAAAGTTTGAAAACTCTAGTTTTGAAGTTTGAGAAAATTCGTATCAAATCTGTACGCTACTATTCCAAGACCCAAATAACTTCTTTTGAGAAAAATAACCTTAAAAATAGATAGATCTTTTCGAGTAGGTAGAAATCGGTATATAATATGCGAAATTCCGAGTTAAAATGAGCAAGTTATTGCCATTTTAAATTGGAATCTCCATTTCTTACGATTTTTACGAATTCTCTAAGATAGAATTATAGAATTTAAATAGATATTGGACGAAATACTCATGTGAGGTATTTCTTTTGTTTAGGTGTCGAGGATCACGATCTTGTCTTCCCTAAGGATTACTTCCACTCCTAAATCGCTATGGACGAGTGAGTTTCCTTTACGCTTATGTATTCGCGCATGTGCTTGTAGAATAGAGCACTAGATGTTAAGAAAAAAACAAAATTGATATGCATGTGGGATATCATGGGAACTATGTATGTGAACCATTGTGTGCGATTAATAAACAATAAGTATATCGGAACCCGATTTGTGATTGATATAAATGCTTTCATGTATGTATTGTTATGTGTGCAAATATTGTTTGATCGCTTTAAATGATTTAATGTCATATGGAAATCCCCATATAATAAATTGCCCATGCATATCACTTAGAATATCATTTCGAAGTTTTGCTACTACTCCTCAGCGTGGGACTGGAAAGGTAAACTGCTTAGCTACATCTTGAGGGTTGGGACGTTCGGGGAATACGGCCTCAAGGTGTAGCGGAGCCGGATCGATCGCTTGGGTATGGAAAGCCCGGGGACTAGTAGTACGATTCGTTGGAACCCCAAGACGCGCGCAAACTTTAAGGAGGTCGTTCGGGGCCCAGTTCAAAGCATTCCCTAACCACCGATGGAGGGGTAAATCCATCATACATACGAAACCGGATAGTTGTATGTAATGTTTATTCATATGGTTGTTGCATTTCATATGCTTGAATTAATAAACTTGTATAATTGTTTGTTCTGAGTACTGTTGCGTAAGAAATATCTCACTAAGCTAGTCATGCTTATACTCCTATAGACTTTTGATATTGCAGGATTACCTTTTACACCCGAGACCATCTTGATTTCCCGGGTGTAATCCTTATTTTGAGAAGCTTTTGGAGGAATTCTATTTTGAAGTTATAGAGTAGATTTCTTCTAAAATCTTCTAGCTTTAGTTATGTTATATTCAGTAGAACCATGTTGTTACATATTTATCGGGGGAATGCCCCTTAGAAGTTGTAAGACTTTATGTTTCTACGTTATATATTAATTGTTATTTTGTATGTTCCGCTGCCAATATCTTAAGGGTCTGTTTGTTTTGGCTTTTTTCCGGCAGATACAGACACTTTTTCAAAATTTTTTCTAACAAATTATTTATTAAGAAATAGATATAGATAAAAAAAATTGATAGTTCTCATCAAAAGATCAAATAGAACAAATATAGATAAAATTTAGATGCAAATCGGATATATTTTGCACATATCATTTTAAAAAAGATACAGATACAGATGAAAAACAGGCAATCCAAACAGACCCAATGCATTACTTCAACGGTCTCCCTTTGTTGTGAATGTACGCCTTGTACCGATATGGAAGCTTTTGAGTGACTGAGGTAGTCATTCTTGAGCTTTAATATTGCGTACGGCGGGCTGTCACGTTTAGGGTACCCGTTGAGGCGTGACAACTACTCTAGAATATCTTGTGTGTTTTGGTAAGATTGTAAGTTGTGGTTTGTAAGTGAATTTATATTTAGTGAAAAGGCACAACTTTGCGGGTTTATGCGTGAAATAATTTATGGTGATTTTGTGTAGCTATATGGAAGTATTGTTTTGTATTAGTACAAGTGGTGTAAGAAGTCCTCATTGAGTGGTATTTTTTTTTTAACTTAAGAGTGGCAATTGTTAAAAAAACAAAGTCTTCGTTGAGTGGCATTTGTGTCCATAGAGATGAGAAAGCGGTCTAAACTTTACATTATGTTTTAGCTCGCTTTCTCTATCCCTATTCTTTTTAGTTATGACGCTTTACTTTGTCATCATTTTATCTTGGTTAGATTGCTGCATATCATAATTATGCATTAAAATTGAAAGCTAGATAAATTTTGTCCTAAACTCAGTTCACCCAATTAAGCTTTGCTTATTGTGTATTTCTGTCACTAGTAATATTTGATCTCAGCCATTAATCCATATGCATCTAATGGATAGTACAACCTCCAAAACTTAATAACGAGAAGCTCCTCTCCTTGGGGTCATTTTGGATGTCAATTGATCAAAAGCAACACAAAAGCTCTAGTGAACATCTTTATAAAAGATCAAAACACCTATTTAACAAACAAAGAATCATAATAATCGACTCTATTGTATTTAATCTTCTATCATGTGCACGTGCTTGAAAAATCGAGTATGGCTATTCCCCCACATATAGCTCTTCTTATAGTATTTGGACACATGCCATCATCTTAAAGCTCCTTTTAAGTTGATTGACATATCCGCTGCACGTGTAAGAGTTGACATTCAATGTTATAACTAAGCATAGGAATTGAGATGTAAAAGAAGTTAAAAGTTGCATGTGTTATTACTTTGCAAATGTGATGAGAATTAAGTGGATTCATGAAGGCTTTGGAAATAGAATTTTCTATTTTTGTTATTTGCTCACAAGTACTGCGGATGGTTATATCCTAAACTATATTATATACTAGGGAAATTGCAAAAACACCCTTTAAATTTTAAAGGTAGTGCGGATTGGCCTTCTCAACTTTAAAAGTATGGTTTTTTATCCCTTAAACTTTATTTATGTAAACGGTTAAGGACAAGTCGCATTTATTTATTAAAACAAATGGAAAAGAGTGTGGATTCATCCTTTAAACTTTTTATCTAAATTTGAATTCATTGTCTAAACTTTTAAGTATGTGCAGATTTACAGCCCTTCTCTTCCTAAAACAATTAGCTATCCTCATGTGTTGATTTTTAAAAGTTTAAGGAGTTAAAAACCACGCTTTCAAGGTTTTTTTTTTTTTTTTTTGGTGAATTTGCAATTACCACTTTATATTATGAACTTTTCTGTTATGATGTTTGTGCGAATGCTTATTCATTTATCTAAATCACCATTTAGATGATACCGGACAACACTATTGTAATCATCTAAATTTATACAACTCGAATATAATAATCATTAAGTAAGCAATGTAAAATTTTGAAAGGGTTTTAAGAAAAGTCACAAGAATCACTCCTGATTTTTTGCAATTTAAGAATATTAATATACAAATAATTTAATTATCATTTAAAATTTTGAATTATTATAAATAAAATTTCAAGATACAATTTTCCATAACTTCTCACTAATAACCCATAAATATCAAAGAAAAAAAATTTAATATATATACATAACTGAACGAAAAATTATATATCTTAATTTCATCTTTAACTAGATAACGACATTCGTAAAAGTTATAAAATATAATATTCATGATAACTAAAGAAATAAATTATGAGTAAATAAATAATTACAAAGAAATGATCATAAACTTAAATAACTCAAATCTTAAGATGTTCCATAAAAGCTAAAATGACAAGAAACACCAAATCAACACAATAAAAGAATAAAACAAAGTAATCATGTAATACATGTAATAAACAAATATGAAACTTGGAGACAATTGCAAAATAATACCAAGTCTCGAAACGCTTCACACTAATGAAATAATCAATTAAACTTAATAATAAATATATATGCAATAGATGAACCCCATACATATAATAAATTATCAAATAATTCAAAATTTCAATGGAAATGAAATGTAATACAAAAATTTAATCTAAATTAATTAGAATAGCATAATGAAACATAAATGAAAAAATAAATTTTAAAATGAACGAAAGCTTTTGGATTATAAAATTTAAAGTTAATATAAAATGTTAACTACTAACAGATGATTAATTTTTAACTTCATTTATAATGTAATTTAAAAATTAAACTTAGATAGCTTAATTAAATTAAGTAAATTAAATTATAGGTTATCAATAGATAGATTAACATAAATCAAACTAATAAATGGATTTAATCAAAATTGAGATTTCAAAAATTCCCTTCCAATTATTTATTTGCTTCAACTATCCATTTCATGAATCAAACTTCCTAATTCTTTTCAACCATCAAAATTGAATTCTATTTTTTTCATGTTGGTCCAATTGCTTTAACAATCTTTTTCAACAAATCAAATTTTCTCATCTTTTGTCATTATCAAACTAAATTTCTTTTCTTTCTATTTCAAATTTCTAAATCCTTGAAATTTTAATTTAAATGTTATTAACTTTGTATGCCTAGGGCTTTAATCTATTTCATGACTTAAATTATTGATTTTTTTTTTCAATCATCAATTTGAACTTCTTTTTCCTTCAATTTACATATGATACAGATTTCTCAAGTTCAATTACTTAAATGTATAAAATGTCCCAATTTAACCATTTTAACTTAAATTTCATTTCCTTATTCCCTATAAATTTTGAGTTCACACGCTTAAAAATATCAGATCTTATATTTAAACTCAAACTAATATCGATTTCTTATAAGTGGAACTCCAAAACTAAATTTATAATTCAAGATAGCAATTTCTATTATATAGCTTTTCAAATTATTTTCTAATTAGAAAATAATCTGAAAGGTTTAAACCTAAAATCTTTACCCGAAAATATCTTTAATTCTTATCCTTTATATTATTTTTCCTTTTGACTTTTGGGGGAGCTGCCTCTTTTTTTTTTTTTTTTCTTCTCTTTCTTTTCCTTCTTTCTTCTATGGTTGTCCTTCTTCTTTCTTCTTTTTTTGTCTTTCAATTAATTAACTCCAAATCTCAAATTCAATAATATCTTAGAAGAAATTGAAGACAAAAAACAAGATGTAAAATGAAACTTAAGCATGAAGAAGATACATCATCTAGAAAATAGTAGTAGTAGTAATAAAAAAGCTTGTTAAGTTTACCAAATATGTAAGCATTATTGTCTTCTTTGTTTTGATTGTTGTTTATACATAAAGATGCTGAATTATAGCTAAATGTACATAGGATTTATGATAAAATTGGTAGATTAGTAATATACACACATATATGTTAAAACCTAAAAATGTACATATTTGAGTAGATTAAGTGTTTGATTAACTGTTATGAAGGAAATATGAAGTGGAAATATGTTTAGGAGTATTGTAAGTTATGTTTATGGATGGTCATGTTGATTATATGATGTTTTGTCTAAACTGTAATGTTTATAAGTTGATAAAATTAGGATAAAAAGACAAAAGAAAAATGTAACATTGATCCCTTATGCACACGGGCCTAATACGGCCCATGAAACACACTAAGCTAAGATTAATGGGAGATCACAAGCATGTTGAGAATCATAAAATCCTATGATCTTGGATTTTTTAACAATATGGCCTAGATAACGGTCGTAATGAGGGGTGTGATCTCCTCTGATCACATTTGTTTTCCTTGTCACGGGCATGACGAAACCCATGATGACCATCACGGCCATGGTGAGGCCAGTGATGAGGATCCTAGCCCCCATCACGGGCGTGATCCCTGCCCTGGTACTATTCATATGTAAAAAGAAAAGAAAAGAAAAGAATATATGAAATGAATTAGATGAATAATGAATAATAGATATGATATATTAGTACCTGCATAATTAGGAATGAAATAAATGAATTAATAGGATTAGTAATTAATTTGGGTTAACATAGTTTCTATTTGGTTCAATATGGCTTAGTGAATCTTGTTGAGTTAAAATAAATTATATTTATTAAGTTTAACCAACTTGGTTAAGTTAAGTTATGTTTATACAAATATAATTTGAAATGCAAAGTGAGTTAATAAACTTAACAACTAATTAGAATTAACATGGGACCTGGATAAGAAATGAACGTAGTCAACAAACCTAAGTTCAACTTGACTTAATAAACTTTAGTAAATAAAAACGAACTAGATTAATTAAGTTTAAACAACTTGGCTAAGTTAAGTTAATATAGACTTAATAACTTGTGAGTGACATAGATATAATTGTTGTATGTTAGACTTTAAATAATAAAGAGAATATGTTGTTTAAAATGTATGTTTGCTAAAGCAAGTTTTCCATATAAGCTGATCAATTATTTGGATACTTATACAAGTGATAGGAAAAATTATGTTTATATAATAAAAGTTTATAAACAAAGAAAAAGAAGTGATTTGACAGACAATGGAGTCCGGTTCTTGGCAAGATGATTTTTGCAGTCATGGTAGGGTTTCTACTTAATATCTTATCAAATAAGTTTTTAGTATAAATCTATGATTCAATCAAGTGTAGAATAATGATCTAAAAATGGGTTTAAATACTAAAATTTGATAGAATATATATACTAAGAAAAGTATTGTATGTTTATTATTCTTTTTCATCGGAGGAGCAGATTAATTTTTGGATTTCCTAGAAGTTTGCTATGACTTAGAGAAGATGATTGAAACGACTCAACCCTTAGAGTGTTCAACGGTGTGGTTGTTTTGCTGCACACACTGCCTCCAAGCAACATGTGCAAAGCTTTCAATAACTAAGTAAGTTTACTAATCATATTTTAGTTGTGGAATCGTGATTAGATTCTTTAGTGAAACCATAATGAATCAAAAGATGATTTACCAAAATTTAAGAAACCATTATATCAATATGTAAAAAAATACTTTAAGAAAGAGTGGAACGAAGATCTAAAGTTTTAAAACATTTAAGATAACAACAATAAAAGGGGAGCTAAGCTTAACCCGAATACAAGTTTGGCACTCTGCCTAAATGTGGTAGGATAGTTAAATGTTTATAGTCATCCATTGAAATGATAATAGGTATTAAAATATACTTTTCAAAGTTTCATTTAGATCTCTAGTTATTGGAATCACTTTTTGAATTCGTCAGTCGCAAATCCATAGAATCATAGTAAAGATTCGTATACAAACTCTTGTCATTACCTAAAATAGTGAAAAAGTGAGCGACGAAGCCTTACATAGTAATCAAACACATTCACGCACATCATGCATACCTAGGCTAATGCACAAAGCACAAGTTAAGTTTAATTAAGCTTTAGGTCAACAAACAAGTATTCCCAACATATCATAAATACAAACACACACAAGAGTACTCAATACACAAGGAAATGCATTACCCAATGTTCTAGATATGGCAACCATGCTTTAGATGTTCCTTTTATTTTGGAGATCAACAAGGTGCATGGGGTCAAACACTACGTCGTGTTCTCCCTTTGCTATACTAGAGAAAAAAGGAGTTGCCTGGCCTAGTGAGAAGCATGGTTGGATAGGTCGCCCCATGTTCTAGTCATGTTTTTCTAGAAAACCGAACTCAAGAAGGAGTACCAGTGGAACATGAGTAGATGTATGTCCCCGTATTTCATTGCTTCATCGTGTTTCTGAGACAAAAAAGAAGCATAGGAAAAACACGGCTGAGTGTATCCTCTCGTGTTTCTCCATGTCTTAAACGCCCTTTAAATCAAAGAGAAGCATGGGGCAAACAAATATCGTATTCCCCCATGCTTTTCTAGGTTTCATCTTTATTCTTGTTTTGTTGGTCAGAGAAGAGCACGGGTGGAAGCATGATGTTGTGTTCCCATCATGCTCTTTTAAGTTTTGTGTATTTTGTGATTAAACTTGTCATTCCTATCAAAACGTGCTTTTGGGGCAAATTTTGGTTATTTAAAGGTATTAGATGATCATGTTTACTCCCGAACTCAATTATATTCATCTCTCATATGCTAAACATGATTAATCTAAGTTCAAAGACTAAAAAACATATTTTTCACAGCAATTACAAGTTATCATGCTTTTTTTTTTTAATTTCCAAAACATTTCACATACAACCCTTCATTTAACTTACTATAATATCAATAACATCACTTCCTACTTATTCCATGATCTTGTCTATAATTTTAGACACATAGCAACATTCATTTCTTCTCAAAGTTAACCTCTGGCAAGATTCCAACTTGAAACATGTTCATTCTTCTCTTTAACATTTTCAAACTTGTCTTATCTTCTCATTATCACATATTCATAATACCAAGAGTTGATACTTAGGTCTTACCTTGTTGTTGTAGCTATAAGGAGGTATTCTAAAGCCCAAAACACCTCTAAACTTGATTTCCTTGCTTTCTTCGCTTCCTACGACACATACCCATGTCAGAATATGTCACGCCCGAGGGGTAGCTTAGTAGTACCAAGTCATTGTAATCTTAATTGATGTTCTTAACAAGCCATAATATAAACATCAATATATAAGACAATCACTTGGACTACTAAATTACTCCAAGGTTTGTATCATTCTTTCTGTTTATCCATCGATTTGTGGATAATATGCAATACTGAATCGTAATTGAGTTCCCATTGCTTTTTGTAATCCACCCCAAAATCTAGGATCTCGATCTGACACTATCCCAACAGTACACCAAACAATCTTACTATCTCTTTGACATGTAATCATGCCAACCTTTCCAACAAATAAGTCATGTTGATGGGTATAAAACTAGCTAACTTAGTAAGATGATCTATTGTGACCCATATTGCATCATGATCAGCATTAGTTTTTTGCAAAGAACTCACAAAATCTATTGAAATTTGATCCCACTTCCATTTTGCAATAGATAATGGTTGTAATAATCCTCTCGATCTTTGATGCTCCGCCTTTACTCCTTAGCATGCTTCGCATTGGGCAACAAAATCAGCTATGTCCTTTTTCATTCCGCTCCATCAATAAGCACTCTTTAATTCTTGATAAGTTTTTGTTTCTCCTGGGTGAACAGTATATCCAAAATAATGCACCTCATGCATTAATTATTTTCTTAATTCATAACCATTAAGCACACATAAACTTTTATTTATCCAAAGTAATCCTTCTTCATCCATTTGAAATTCTTTATATTTTCCTTGAGAAATCTCTTGTATTATTTCTTGAAATTTCATGTCTTGTTTTTTGCACCTTTAATCCATTATGATAAAATAGGATCAAGAACCAAATTAGCAACTTCCATTTCCACGTATTTCAAAGTAAATTCCAAATTTAACTTTTCAAATTCTTGGATGAGTTCTTTTTGTTCCGTCAACATCGCAACTATCTTTCCATAACTTTTGCGACTTAAAGCATCTGCTACTGCATTGATTTTTCTGGGATGATAATTAATGCCTAAGTCGTAATCTTTGATTAATTCCAACCATCTGCGTTGCCTCATATTTAGCTCTTTTTGAGTGAACAAGTATTTCAAAATTTAATGACAAGTGTAATTTCACACCTTTGTCTATACAAATAACATCTCCAAATTTTCAGAGCAAAAACGATGGATGCTAGCTCTAAATCATGGGTTGGATAGTTCACCTCACATGGCCTTAATTGTTGGATACATATGCAATTGCTTTCCCATTTTGCATTAAGACATATCCTAATCCATTTTAAGATGCATCACTATAGACAAAATATAGATCTTTGTCATTAGGTAATCCTCACATTGGGCTGATACCAACTCTTTTTCAATTCTTGAAAACGTTGTTCCCATTTCTCGTTCCATTAAAACTTTTCATCTTTCCTTCTCAATCGCATTATGGTTAAGAAATTTTTTAAAAGTCTCATACAAACTTCCTATAATACTCGACCAATCCTAAGAAACTTTTCACTTTGGTTACCGTTTCTGGCCTTTTCCATTCAACAACGACCTTTATTTTTTTGAGATCTACTAACATTCCTTCTCCCAACACTATGAGTCCTAGAAAAGATATATGTTCCAACCAAAAGTCACACTTAGTCAACTTTGCATATAACTTGTTCTCTCTCAATATTTGCAATGCCATCCTTAAGTGTTCATCATGTTTTTCTTTAGAAGTGGAGTATACCAATATATCATCAATGAAAACAACCACATAAGTATCCAATAATGGCCAAAATATCTTGTTCATTAGATCCATAAAAATGATGGTGCATTCATCAATCCGAATGGCATTACCAAAAATTCATAATAACCATATCAGGTTCGAAAATGCAGTCTTAAGCACATCTTCTACTTTTATCTGAATTTGATGATATCCATATTTCAAATCAATGCGGGAAAATACCTTACATCCTATAATTGATCAAACAAATCATCTATCCGAGGTAATGGATATTTGTTTTTTATGGTGACTCTATTCGGATCTTTGTAATCTATACAGAGTGTCGTTGATCCATCCTTTTTCTTCACAAATAATACATGTGCTACCCAATGGGTAACACTTAGGTGAATGAATCATTGATCTGACAGCTCTTGTAATTGTGTTTTTAATTCTTTTAACTCTACTAGTGTCATCCAATAAGGGGGTTTTGATATTAGTTCAACTCCCGACACTAAATCTATCTCAAATTTGACTTCTTTGTGAAGTGGTAACCATAATAAGTCATCTGGAAATACATTAAGATACCTACACACTGTTCGAATATTTTGAATATCTGGTTTCTCTAAGTTTCCATCCATTGCACACATTATACTTTCCTTCAATTCTTTATCTCATTCATCATTTATTCCAATGGCTTGTACTTCCATTTGGTCTTTTCCAAGCGTTTCTCCCATAAATACAATTCTCTCTCCTTTATTATTTATAAAGGAAACGGTCTTAAATCAACAATCCACTTCAATTGTAGTAGATGTCATCCAGGTCATTCCTAAGATAATATCGTACTTTTTCTTATCTACCACTGTAAGATCAACGATGGTTTCTTGATTATTAATTTTCAGCAGATAACTTTTATCACTTCAGGAGTTATGGTGGTGTTTCCCGTAGGTGTTGAAATTTCTAAGCCTTTTTCTATCTTTTCCATGGTAACACCAATTCTTTTTGCTAACTCGATGCTAATAAAGGAATGTATAGCTCCTGTATAAGAAAGAATGTAAGCAAGGTCATCTTTTACTCAGATTGTCCTTATTATCATTTATTTACTAATTATTACTTATTCATTTATTTAATTCTATCTAAATTTTCTAAGTGCATTTGTGCTAAATATATATCAATCAAATCTATAAACATACCTACAATTAAATCAGAGTCCTCATATTCATCTTCATTTCATATGTTTTCTTCACTACCTTCTTCATATTTTTCGTTCGTTGGCATGCCATGTGTTACAAATATTCTTGCTACATTTGTGGAGTTATTGTTGTTGTTGCCATTATTTCCATTCCTTTGCATCTCAACTCCTTCCGTCCCCTTAGACTGTATTTTACTTGTCTTAGGATTTTAAATTTGTTGAGGATGAGTAGTTGATAAATGTCCCACTTTCTTACAAATGAAATACATGAGTCCTGCTTTCTTCGAGCAAGCATTCACCATTTCCCACTTCACCATAATAATAACATTTTCTTTGGAGCTAAGCGCAATCCCTCAGATAATGAGCTTCTTTGCATTTCCAACAAACAAGATTAAATTCTTGTGATGTTCTCTCTTTTGAAGTTCCAAAAGGCTTAATAACTTTAGGTTTCTTAACAAATGAACTTGTTCCAAAACTATCATGCGTTCTCTTTCCAAAATTTTGTCCTCTCTTTTTATATCCTCAAATTCTTGCTTCTTTCCTTGTTTAACAACTCTTGCTTTTTCTAGTAAGGTAGCAAAGTCAGTAATCTCAAATTCCATAAGTCTCCTTTGGAAATTTGGTTCCAATCCAGCTAGAAAAATTAATCTCTTTAACTCATCACTATCTCGGTATGCATCCGGTGCAAATTGGAGCAACCGATTAAATTTGTGCTCATATTCATTTATGTTTTTGCTTCCTTGAGTCAAATTCATTAAGTTCATACTATATCGTGTCCTCATACTGCTCAGGAAATATTCCTTCAAGAATTCCCGTCATATCCCAAGTGATTGGTTAAGGTAGGGTCCTTTGTTTTGAATCCCACCATATTCTCACCCTCAATCTTAACAAATATGACCCATAATATAGCTTTAAATTTTTTTGTACCTGGAAAACACTAAAAGATCTCTCAATCTGAACAAGCCAGTCCTCCACCTCCTCTTGTTTTCCTAGAAGTCCCTCAAAATATCTATTGCATTTAATGAATTCCATTAACATGTTTTTCTGTGGTCTTAGCACAAGAAATGGAGGTGGTAGCATTTCATGCTCAACTTGGTGTGCTTGCACTCATATGGTCGATTGCATATTGTCCCACCATTTCAAGCATCATAGGTTGTGGTATTGGAGGGGTAGGTGTTTGAGATGCTTGAGGTGCAACCTGAGGCATTGCAGGTGCTTCTATAGGAGCAATAGGTGGTACCACTCCTGGTATTTGTCCACTTTGTAATGCTTGTATAATTAGGGCATTTTGTTGTTGTATTACTGTTAACAGAGTTTCCAATGTATTAGGTGGAGGAGGCACATTTTGGGGTCCGTTCCTCCTTGGTCCAGCAGCTTATGATTGTCCTTCGGGTATTGGTTCACTTTGAACAAGTCTACCTCTAGTTCTTCTTGATCTAATTCATTTATCACTATTTAATTAATTAGTTTAATGTTTTCATATATATTTACACATGATCATTTAATTAAAAGAAGATATCTATATTTCAAAGTATTTTCAACAATTCATATAACATGCTAATATTTCATAAAATATACTCACACAATCATAATATACTTCATTACTAAAGTGCATTTTAAGCACGTCATTACATTTTTTTTACATTAAGGCCTTTCACTATGAGCCTTTTAAGCATCATAAACTGCATGGTTAACATCATTTTTACATAAGTATATGCAAAATATAAAACATACTGTAGTCATATGTTGTGTCTTCAACCAAAAACCTATAAAAGGAAGACATCCAAAACCAGCTATAGCTGCCATCCAAACTATATCAAACACGCCTATGTACACATAAGTAGAGTATGATCTAACCATACAAAACACTCAGATCCATCTTCCTCACATCTCATCATCTCATCACACTCTGTCACAGACTAGGAAACATAGGTCCCATCCCTTTCTCCTTAGGATCCATAGGTGAACATACCTCCCCACTAGATGTTGCCATGCTAACTGTCTCACCATAACTCTCCTCAAACTCTTGTATCTGAGGTCTATGCCTAAAAGGCTTGGGTGCCCAAATAAACTTAGGCATAATATGAGCTTAACTTTAATAATCAGAACAAACAGGTGCTCCCTCATCTTAAGATAACCAACCTCTATAATTGCAAGTTAGAGATGAACGTTTCTCATATAACTGTTTGTAAGTCATCACATCACTAGTCATATAATGCTCTATGACTTTCTTCATCCAATCGTGGTCAGACTCTCCCATAGACTCCTACCGATTCACATCTAGAGGTGCACTTAACTTACCCATATGTCCTATATCACTAATCACCCTAGGTACCTATGCATGCAACTCAAATGTCTGTGCTATCTGATACACATAATCATCAAAAGATAGTGGTCTCACAGATGGTACAGGTGGTACAATAATGGTTAAAGAGCCTAACATAGCTAGGTAGATGATGAAAAAGATGCCATCTTAGATGATGTTAGGATCTCATATATGATGGCATGGCCTGTAAAGGGACCTTTATGAGCCTCTAAAATATCTTTTAGACCATGCCCAATGCCCCAGTTGGTCCTATACATGTGACCCGCTATCAAGAAAAGAATTGCAATAGCTAAATGATGATGAGCAATATCAGTCAGCCATAGACCCCCAGTTACTGGATCTAATCCTCCACGAAAAGTAAGAAATTCCGCATATTTTGACCAATTCAAGGTGAAAAATTGATTCTTGCTAAGATTTCTTGATTCATAAACATATAAAAGAAGAACGAATATGGATTCCTATGAAATGGCTAAAAGGAAAAAATAAATGACTATTCATGATTCCATAATTGAATCAATTACATACCAGTTCCAAATTCCAAACTAGAGGAATGTTATGGTAAACTTCGTTTGAAAGGATGTGGCATAAAACAATGTGCGACTAGACGGTATATTAGATGATGTGAAAGGTGGCATATATGATGGCATAGTGGGTGGCATAGTAGGTGGCAAGTAAGGCGGTATGTAGTGCACATAAGGAATGAAAAAGGTCGTGCTAATATATCCTCTTTGGTCAAGGGTGGATAATGTGTCCTTCTTACATGATTTATAATATTCTCATCATCAAACGAGTCTAGATCCCTAACTCCCACATGTTCCACTCTTCTCTCATGAGCATAAATCACATGAGGATCTATAGAGCCTAAATGTGAAAATCTAGTGGATTGGGTTTTCTCGACCCACTACCTACCACAAAAACTACATCATCAATAACCAAACTCCCCCATTTAATTTGAGTGAATCTTTCCAACTTGTAAATGATTTCAACTGAAGTACTAGGATTAGGTAAAATCCACTCTATTTCATCAAGTAGTTCTCTATAAAAAGCTATTAAACTCAATTTCCATACCACAAAGATCTCACCCAAATCTCTAAGCATACCACTCACAGCAAGATCTTATAACAAGATGTGTAGTCGTTTCCTATGTTCATTTAAATTTTCACCTCTTGTCATGGCAAACAAGTTCCACAAAGCTAATCCAATATTCGATTCCATCGATAAAAATTCAAACAATAAATAAGTAGATATTATATGATCTTAAATCTATTTCTCTTACTTATTGTCCTTTACTATTGTACTTTTCTTCTTTATGTGTCTTAAGTCTATTTCTTTTTAGTTTTACGCTCTCTCTATTATTCTTGGTATAATTTATTTAGGTCAACTGCATCTCTATCAACCATAATGATTTTACATATATTCATTTTTCTTATACTTGCTGCCTTGCTATGATACCAATTAAATCCGTCACATCCCAAGGGGTAGCTTAGTAGCATCAAGTCATTGTAATCTTAATTGATGTTTTAACAGGCCATTATATGAACATCAATATAGAAGACAATCACTTGGACTACTAAATTACTCCAAAGGAAATGACATGAAAACATGATCAAAGTTGCTTTGATAAGAAATACGAATATATATAAATCATATAGCAAATAAAGTAATACTATGCATCACTACTAACTACTACTTATTACAAGCCAACTATTTTGATTATAATGATACCTAAAGATATTAAACTAAGTAATTTTATCATATGCTTTAAGCTTTCCCTTCCAGCTTTAGTCCTTAGCTTTAAGACTTGTACCCTGACAAAGGCTCAATTAGGCACAGGCCATAGATTGCCTTGAAATTTGAAATTTTATAAAGGTGTGAACGAAACCACAGCTCAGTGAAGTAATCAAATTTTATTCCACATCACATAACCACGAACAAGTTTGATTAACAGGCACATATAATACAACACTGAATCATATGTAGCAAATACAAGTTTGAATAATTGGAATTCAAACAGGATATAGATTTACGCCCTCACACTAGAGCTATCAGGAACCAGCATTGGTTAATCGAGTCCAAGAGATACTAAAAACCAAGGAAAGAAAGAATATATGCATGCATTTTAAAAAATAATTTAAATTATCTCTACTTACCCTCGAAAAACTTAGAATTCCATTAGATGTTAACTATTTCATGTTGATCACATAGGCAACATTCCTTCGGATGCCAAATAGTTCCCATGGAACCAAACAAATCTATAAAAACTTAGCATAAAACTAGGAAATCCACATCTAGAAGTACCAACTGAATCCATAGGTCCGAAATGTTAACACATAGTAGGATAACTTCAAAATAATGCAATTTTTGCAATTTGTGCAATGCATGATAATTTATTATAAAATTTGATATTTTTAGTCCAATTATTAAAATGACCACTTGAATCACAAACATTTATCAATTTATCAAACAAATGTTACAATAAAGAATTTCCACTTTTATTATAGTAATTCAACTATCAATACAATCACCAAGTAGCACATAATCCCATATCCCCATACGTAATTCAATTTTTATTATCTTTTATTTTAGCACACTATACTACAAACACATACAACAAAATAGATTTGAATTACTCACCCACTCATCTTTAACTTATTCATCATAATAATCTTTTGGCAAGTGAGAGAATGGATCTATCTCGCCTAAAATAAAGTAATAACAACCATATCATGATAGAGACAATTGAATATGTATTCCTAATAGTGGCTAAGTGTCCTAAATTTATATTTTACTAAACTTATTGCTATTTCCTCATTTCTAATCCTATTTTAACATTTAAATAGTCATTTTGAAGCTTATCAAATTTACTTTGTCATAATTTTATCTATTTAATTAATTTATTTCCTATAAAATTAATATTTCTAGAAAAAAGTGCTCTAAATGACTTTAAATCTTAATTTTAACCACTCGATCTTAAACTCGATGTAATATATTCATTTTAACTTCGTTTTGAGCATCTAAATAGTTGTTGGAAATCTCTTTTTCATATACTTTTCAATAATCCACTTAGATTTTATAAACTAAATAATTTCCTTTTATTTTTCTCTAGAAACCATGGGCTATATATGTATATTAATATATCATATTTTCACATAATTTCTTTTCTAATTATTTATGTGAGTTTTCATATTCTATAACATCGCATAGTATACTAGATTTAACTTGTTATTTATTTGCTTTAAAATATTTAAAGGTATATACTTTATTATTTCAATGATTGTTTCATTTATTAACTAGTTAATCCTTTAATCATTTTTATCTATTTATGTGAAATAGAAATCATAGGGTTTCGGATTTAAAATAAAGTGGTAACCATTTTTTCTTATCTGGACCACCACACATGCATGTATATATATTCTTGTTTTGATTTTTAGTTGTCTAAAGCTTACAAATCATTATTAAATAATAACTTGGTCAAGGTCAATATCATCTTGTTACTTTTATGGTTACCTTTATAAGTCTATTCCATACATAGTAACTTGATGTTTCATCATACTATTAGTTTTTCTCTACATAGCTAGAGCTTCTAAAATCATCATTCAAAATATTAAACTATTTGTATCAATTTTTCTCTTTGGCTTTTACTAAAAGTGTAGGATTAGAGTAGTTTACCTTGATCTTGTAGAAAATACAAGATGAGTTCCTTCTTTAAGCTACTTCTAAAGAAAGAAAATAACATAGTTAAGTTATATACTTTAAATAACTTAATTGATAGTGATAGTTAGAAGAATTTACCTAACTTTTTGTACTTGATTTTGTAGGTACTTGCTATTCTTTTTGTCCTAGAAGCTTCCTAAAAGTTTGGAAAGGTTTGTTTTGAATTGTTTTGTAAAAGAAAGAAAATGAAAATAAGAGCACATGGGGGAGGAAATTTCACACAATTTTTGGAAGGAAGGAGTGGGATAGTTTGTCAAATTTTGAAGGTGGATAAAGTGAAAGGATGTGAGGTATTGAACTTCTTGCCATAATAAAGAAATTGAGGGAAAATAAAAGAAAAAAAAATCAATGCTACAATCATTAAGTTTCACTATTACTAGTCTTTATACAATATTTAATTGAGTTAGGATAAGTTTTTATTCATGAGAATAAGTCTTGGTCAAAAATGGAATCAAAGAGGGTCGTCCACTTGAAGCTCACAGTGAGGATTAAATTTGGGCAAAAGAGATGGATATATACACTTATACATGTACATATACTTATAAATATACATATAAACTATGGGAAATAGGTAATGATGACTTAATTGACTAAGAAGGAGAGAAAAATGCACCTCAATTTTGGTGCATTAACCCGAAAATTGCTTCCATGACTTTCGTATTAATTTTTTATCTTATTTTTAATTTTTAAGGTTATGTTATTAAAAATTCTAGGGTTTATACTTACTTGATTAAGGTTTTATATAGTTTGAAAGATCAAATATAATGTTTATAAATAAAATTGAAAATATTCATGTTGGAAACTAAGCTTTTTAAATTATTTAAAATACCTTATTCATGGTTTTAAATCATTTTATGAAGTTTTAATCTTACGCGATTGAATAAAATTGAGTTTTGAGCTTACGTAATTAAATAATATAAAAATTAAGGTTTACGTGATTAGAATTCAAGTTTATATAATCAAATATTAAAATTTAAACTTATGCGATTTAATAAAAAGAAAATTTAAGTTTATATAATTAAATATAGAAATTTAAAATTATGTGGTAATATTAGAATTCGAACTTATACTTTTAAATTATATATGAACTTATGCAATTAAAGTTTTAGTCTTAAAGTTTAAATTATCTCTAATAGATAAAATTTTAATCATATTTCTATTTATGAATTTTTATAACTACCATATTCTCAAGTTACTATTTCTAATGGAAGTTTCTAAGTAAAGAAAATTTTATGGGGTTCCAAGAATTTGCATCTAAAACACCATAGATTTTGCTTTTTGACACTTGAAATCTTCACACTAACCTTGTTACGAATTTTTTGGAGTTTCTTGTACTTCTCTTTCTGGTAATTCACCTTCATTGTCCACATTTTCTATCATGAAATGGATAATCTCAGCTGGTTAGTGTTAATCCTACTTTAACCTTACTTAGTTAGCATATAAATGGAGGCTAAGGTCTAGGGTTTCTTACCTTATGGTTTTAATAAGTTTTTTAAAGGGGCAATGGCAGAAAATAAAGAGTATTTATATGGGGCCTAGGGTTTAGGGTTTGTAGGGTTCCCTTTAGAGTGCCACGTGGCACAATCTTAACCATCCATCTCCATTAAGTTTTTATTTAGCAGATTCTTCTAACCTAAGTCTATTAATTAACCAACTTTAAAATTTCATTTTACCCCATCCCATTAATTAATTTTATTCATTCTCTTATTTTAAATTCCTAATTATTTTTCAGTTATTTTATTTGAATTCTAAATTTTATGGTAATGTTTAGATCATTTCGTCCTCCACCCCCCTCACTCCCTCCCCCCCCCCCCCCCCCCCCCCCCCCCCCCCCCTCCCTTAAAAAAAAAAATAATAATAAAATGGACCTTGAAATTTTATTTAGTGACTGCAATTACTTTAGGTATCTCTTCCTCTAGCTCCCATGTGGCCCCATGCTCTTTTTAGCCACTTTATTGGATTCTCACATATTTGATCACCTTCTCCCTCAACACCTTTTCCTTGGTGTCTATGATGTTAATAGGATGTTCCTCATGGGTCAGATTTGGTTACAACTCCGGTTGATTATATTCAATCACTATATTTGGGTCCAATATGCATTTCCTCAAAAGCGATACATGAAAGACATTATGTGCTCCTAATAAGTGTAGAGGTAAGGCCAAGTGATACGCTACCGGCTTAATCCTTTCTAGAATTTCATATAGCCTAATACACCCTTGGTTCAACTTGCCTCTTGACCTAAAGGGGATTACTCCCTTAGTAGGGGATATCGTCAAGAACACATGGTCCCTGATAGAAAATTCTAATGGTCTCTTTCTCTTATTAGCGTAGCTTTTATACCTATCCTGAGTTGCCTACATCCGTTGTTTGATGACTTGAATCTTATCTATGGCTTGCTACACCATTTCCGATCCCAACACCGCTATATCACCTCCTCCATCACAATGCAATGGGGACCTATATTTCTTTTCGTATAAGGCTTCATATGGTGCCATACCAATTGTGGCTTGGTAACTATTGTTATAAGCAAACTTAACCCGAGGTTGGAGCTCATCCCACCACCCTTCAAAGTCTAATGCATATGCCGTCAACATATCCTCCAAGGTTTGTATAGTTTTCTCTGATTGTCCATTGGTTTGAGGATGGAATGCGGTATTGAACTGTAATTTTGTTCCTAAAGCGGCATGCAAGCTCTTCTAAAATCTACTGACAAAGCTAATATCCCGATCTAATACTATTGACAAAGGTACCCCATGTAGTCTCACAATCTCTCATATAAAAATTTGAGCTAACTTTTCCATATTATATTCAACCTTCAAAGGTATGAAATGGGCTAATTTAGTCAACTATCCACAATTACCCAAACTGACTCATTCCCACTCAATGTCATTGGTAAGGCCATTACAAAGTCTATAGTGATACTTTCCCATTTCCACTCAAGAATGGAGAGCAGTTGCAGTTCTCTACTTGGCCTTTGATGTTCAATTCCGACCTGTTGGCAAACAAAACAACTTAACACATATTTAGCTACCTCCTTTTTTCATATTGTTCTCCCAAAAGTGCTTCTTTAAGTCCTAATACATCTTTCTGCTCCCTGGGTAGATTGAATATGGTGTTGAACGAGCTTAATCTGATATTTCCTTCTTTAACTCTGTTTTATTTGGCACCTATAATCTATTCTCATATTTGATTGTTCCGTCTTTTGCATCTTGAGTTTCGTCTAATCACTTCTACTTTTCACCATCATGATGTCTCTTTGTTTTAGAGTATTCTCTTGTTAAGCTTCTTTGATTCTGTTAAATAAGGTAGGTCTTATCCTTTGGTTAGCCATAATAGAGGTTACCTTTTTTGGTCGAACTATCTAAACATTCATTGTGTTGAGATCTTCTATGATTGGCTTTTAATGTGTCAAAAGGGATGTCATGTCTACTCGTCTTTTTCTACTCAAAGCATCTGCCACCACATTAGCTTTTCTGAGGTGATATAAAGCTTCAAGACTGTAATCTTTGATTAACTCTAATCACCGTCTTTATCTCCTATTCAACTCCTTTTGTATGAAGATATATTTCAAACTCTTGTGATTAGTATAAATCCTACACTTTTCTCCAAATAGGTAATGTCTCAACAACTTTAAGGCTAGCACTATAGCTGCGAGTTCAGGGTCATGTACTAGATAGTTCTTTTCATATGGCTTTAGCTATCTAGATGCATAAGCAATTACTCATCCTTCTTGCATCGGCACATATCCTAAACCTTGCAATGATGCATCATCATACACCACATATTCTTTCCCACTTTCGGGCAAGGCAAAAACTGGTGTTGTTACTAACCTCCTCTTTAACTCTTGGAAGTTCTCATCACACTTGGCATCTAACTAAACTTTTTCATTCTTTCGAGTTGGTCTAGTTAAGGGTACTGCTAGTTTCAAAAACCTTCCACGAACCTTCAATAGTATCCTGGCAAACCAAGGAAGCTCCTAAATTCAAATACATCCTGTGGTCTTGGCCACTCAATGATCTCCTTGATCTTTTTGGGATCTACCAATACTTCTTGTTTGTTCACCACTGGTTCGTTGCAAATGTATATATAAAATAAATACGAATATTGCCAACAAGTACATTGGATCGAATCAAGTGATATAGTGATGAATAAGATATCGTTCCTACGAGGATTATTTAATTACTAGATAGGTATTAGTATCCACTATTATTCAAGCAACAGATTTGAGATAATTATCTACTTAACAACTAATTTAATTTAACCTAGATTCTCAATCAGCACAAAAGAGAGTGTTTGTGAACTACATCAATTGAATGTGGGAAAAATAGAATCCATCATAGCTTCACTAATCAAATTGCCATCATATTATAATATCATTAACAATGTGAATATTCATATGAAATCATCAAATCGTTTTAATCTTTTTTTCAAGTTTTAAAATCTTAAAAACCCTAAATCAATTCATCAACTTCCATTATGTAAATTGATAGTGGAATTTAATTTTCAATCATAAACCTTCTGATTCTATGATTGACTAACGTCCTAGATTAATATCTCATAATTGCTTAGTGAAAAATTAACCAAAAACATTGCATTAATTCTAGAGAACAATTTCTAATTAGATCAAACAACTCAGCTTCTACATGTATCATTCAATGTTAATTAAGGACTTCTATAAACCTTAATTTCTCTTCCAAGTCGTTGAGGTTATTATAAACCCTAATTCAATCAAGAAACAAGATTTATAGAATAGGAATCACAATATAAGTATTCCACACATCTAACAATTATATAATATGACTACAATCATCATCTTAACTAATCTAGGATTTCATCATATTCCCACAGAAACGACTTAGAACATCATGAAGATAACGGCACAATCATATATCAAATAAGTAATTGCAATAGAATTCATGTTTAACAATAAGATCAAGAAATTGAATTACATAAGAGAATTAAGCTTAAGACCATAGATCATCAATTCAATTAACACAAATATGAATCCTGGATGCAAAACTTCCATAAGAACTTTAAGCACAATACTTTCTAAATTTTCCAAGATGATTCTAAGTTCTTCAATCAATAAACAATATAAGCCTGAATAACTCTCTCTAAAGACTATCAAAGATTTCTAATTCTATTCTAAGATCTATTCTAAAATTGGGGGTTAATTTTTTACCTCAACTCAAGGAGTTATTTTATAAAGAAAAACAAGGAAAATTCACATCATTCTAAGCTTATCCAACAATGGCTTTGGAAAAACATGTAGGCCAATGGCAAAGCTGGCAGCTTTTCTTCTCCAATGACTGGCCTTCTTCTTATGCTGGACGAAAGCCGTCGGCTTTGATCATTGTGGTGCCGGCCTTGCATGAGAGCTATCTATCAAAGCTGGTTGTGTTGCATTACGAATGTCCGTCTTTGGTGAAGGTCGTCTCCTAAGCCGGCGGCTTTGATCATGAAATGGCCGACGTAGCTCAATTCTCCACTAAAGGCCAATGTTGTTCCAGCATTGATGACTTATGTTGTAGGCTGGCATAGCTAGGCCGACTATAAGCTGGCAGCCTTCTTTCCTCCATTGTAAACTTTGACTTTTTACTTCTTTTTGTTTGCTTAAAACTCCTATAAGTTGCTTGAAATTGCATGATAAGTCCTCAAAGATCTAAAATATCACAATGAGTGCAAATAAATACCATTTCCTTAAGATTTCTTTAAAATCAATAACAATCAAGTATCATTCATATAATAAAAAGTGAATAAAATATGCCTTTATCAACCACATGTCTTAGGAATGCGACCTCTTTTAGCCATAACTTGCACTTGCTAAACTTCACATGTAGCTTTTGCTCCTTCAATCTCTATAATACCATCCTTATATGCTTGTCTTGCTACTCCTCATCCTTAGAATACACCAAAATGTCATACTATCACAAATTTGTCTAAGTAATCTCATAACACTTGATTCATGAGATCCATATAAGCAGTTGGAGCATTTGTGAGCCCAAAAGGCATAACAAAAAACTCATAGTACCTACACCTACACAAACACCCAACATAATCAAGTACAACTCTTAAGATAAAACCAAATCCATTAAACTCATATACTTGGTATGGAAGGCGGTTTTTGGTACATCTCGGGGTTTAATTAGGAGTTGGTGGTATCTCGACCTCATATCTATTTTCAAGAAGACCGTAGCTCCTCGTAGCTAGTTGAACAAGTCACTGGTCTGAGGATGTGGATACTTGTTTATTTATTGTCACTTGATTCAGATCTCAGTAGTCTATACATAATCTCATACTTCCATCCTTCTTCACAAATAGTACCGGGGTGTCCTTTTTTGATATGCCGGGGCATATAACCCTTTGTTTAACAACTCTTAAAGTTGGTCATTTAGTTCCCTCAATTCATTTGGAGCCATTCGCTAATGAGCTTTTGATACCAGTGTAGTTCATGGGACAACATCGATTCCAAACTCTACTATCCGTTCATGTGGTAAACTAGGTAGATCTTCCAGAAACATATCTTTACACTCTCGCACCATCGATACATCCTCTAAGGCCGTATCTTTGTTCTCTTTTACACTCATGGCCATAACTCTACTTTTCTCCCATAACTTTGTTGATGGTAAGATCCTAGGCCTATGTAAATCTATTACATATGATATCTCCTACCCTTCATTCATGAATTTCAATACCCTATGT
Organism: Combretum micranthum; assembly: GCA_024138025.1. NCBI lineage: Eukaryota > Viridiplantae > Streptophyta > Magnoliopsida > Myrtales > Combretaceae > Combretum > Combretum micranthum. The sequence goes on from JAMXBD010000697.1 coordinate 191,120, forward strand.
CCACAATCCATCGTTACATTATACTTTACTAGCTAATTCATTCATAAGATTACATCAAACTCATTCATATGAAGAATAAACATATCTACAGGCATATCTACATTAGCTAGACATATACTTACATTTTTACATATTGTATTTAATATAACACTCATTCCTAAAAATGAACTAGCACACAAATGCGTAGGCACATCATCAACAGACATAGTATGCAACTTAGTGAATTCCTCAAATATACAAGTGTGTGTGGCTCCAGTGTTAAATAATATGTATGCTCCATGTCCAGCTATATGGATCATACCTGCAAACGTGTCTATCTCCACTTCTGGCTCCTCAGCCTGGAAAGCATAAACTCTTCCAACATCATTGTTCCTTTCTCTAGATAGACCACCATCACTCTTGCCACTTGCCTTACGTTTATTCCCATAATGTCCCATTTGCTTGCATATATAACAAAACACTGGCTTCAAGGTGGGGTTTGGACAGTCATAGCTCTTGTGACCCTCTTGCTCGCAAGCGAAATGAGCCCTAAAATTTCACTTGCATTCTTCCTTCTTATAGGGTCCCATGCATATTGGGCATCTCTGTTCTCTTCCTAGTATGGCAATCTTAGCAGGTGATGGCGTGTAGGGCTTAGCCATGAAGGCTTAGTTCGTAGGGCTCTTAGTATTGCTTAAACCTTCTAAATATCCATGAGTCCTACACCCAGCAAGATATGGGGTAATGGGTCTCTTTCTAAGGAAACACTTGCTCCTATCCGTGTCTCTTATATACTTAAGCCTTTGTTCAATCAACTTTGCTTTGTTTACCACATCCGAGTAGGTTTTCAAGTCAAACTTCCTCACTTCTTGTTGCAAGTATGGTTTTAACCCATTCAAAAACCTTTGCTCAATCAACTTTGCTTTGTTTACCACATCCGAGTAGGTTTTCAAGTCAAACTTCCTCACTTCTTGTTGCAAGTATGGTTTTAACCCATTCAAAAACCTTTGCCTCCTCCACTCCTCATTATTCTTAAATGCTTCAAGAGCAAACTTCACTATGCAATTCAACTCCATCTCATATTCATCAATCATCTTACTCCCTTGCTTTATGTTGTAGAAGTCAGTTATCATCTTTTCCCGAACACTAGGTGGGAAATACTCAGCATAAAACTCTCTTTAGAACACCTCCTAAGTTATCTCATCGTTTTCCAAATGGCTAGTGGATTCCCACCATTGAGCTGCTTCACCTTGCAACATGAAGGTTGCACAGTCCAATCACCTCTCCTTAGGTACTACATAGGCAACCAATGCCTTTTCCACTTAGTGCACCCAATGTGCAGCCTTTAAAGGGTCTCTAGAAGCTCCAGTGAAAGAGTGAACTAGTTTCACAAATTTAGTAAACTTAGCTTCATCACGTTTATGCAACCTTTGGTTCCTTTCCATTTACTCCCTTAGAGTGTTGAGCAAATTGTTAACCAAGCCTATCAATTGCTCTTGATCTCGAGGTAGTGTTGATGGAGGAGGTAAGTCCTCAGGGGGGTTGTCATTATCACAATGATTTCTTCTTGCCATCTAATGCACAATGTAGAACACACATGAAACAAAAATTAGATGTTTGCTTCAATCCACCATACACGAAATTAATATGCAATACAATCATATATATCCAATCATCACCATTTTTAGGATATAACCACTTTAAATAAACGCTTAAGTTTAGCCAGGTTGTTATTCATTAATCAGTATCCATTTGAGGGTTATTACTTAAGGCCAACACAATAATAATCAAGTAAGCACACCATAGCTAAAGCGTACCCCAATCCCACACTTTTGCTCACTATCATAAACTTAGCACCCTAATCATTTTAACCTGAGGCTCTGATACTAACTAAAACGACCTAACCTTTAGGGTGTTTGAGGACGTGTATGTTTTGTTGCACATATTGCATCACAGCTACATATGCAAGGCTTTCGATAATTAAATGAGTTTATTATTCATATTTTAGTTGTGATATCATGATTAGATTCTTTAGTAAAATCATAATGAATCGAAAGATGATTTACCAAAATTTAAGAAACCATTATATCAATAGGTAAAAGAAAAAAAAAAGGCTAAGAAAGAGTGGAATAGAGATCCAAAGTTTTAGAACATTTAAGATAGTAACCATAAGAGATGAGCTAGGCTCAACCTAAATACAGGTTGGTCACTTGGCCCAAGTGTGATAGAATAGTTAAATGTTTACAATTATCTATTGAAATGATAATAGGTATTAAAATATACTTTCCAAAGTTCAATTTAGATCTATAGTCGTTGAAATCACTCTTTGAACACGTCAGTCCCGAATCCCATAGAATCATAGTGAGGATTCACATACAAACTCTCGTCATTACTTGAAATAGTGAAAAAGTGAGAGACGAAACCCAATACACAATAATCAAACACATTCACACATGTCATGCACACCTAGGCTAACGCAACAAGAATAAGTTAAGTTTAATTAAGCTTTAGGTCAACAAACATGCATTCCCAGCATCCTAGAAATATAAACATGTATAAGAGTACTCGAGACTCCAGCTAAACAAAAGGGGTAGGGTTCCCTCAACGGATCATGCACCGAAAAAGGGCTTTTGATAAGTCCCTAAAACTTACCTAAAAGAAAAGGAAGAAAATGTCTCATTCGGGTCATCTCCTCAAAGGCTGCCACCAATGAGTATGATCTATTGTTACTCTTTAATGGGGTCCTATAACGTTGTATGGCTCGTTACAACTTCGTACCTGCTCTTAGTTAGACGTCCAATCTTGAAAATTTCCCTATCAACTACTACCAAGCCCAACCATACATCATAGGGGCCTAAGCACCTAAACTACCGCATCATGCTGAAGTTGTGATCAGACTTGCAGCCTAGTCTAAAGGTGCCACTCCTAGAATAAATGGCCAAGTAGTAACCAACTCTTAATTAATTCGAGTTTCAATTCTTAATCTAATTATTAAAACCATCCTAGCAAACAACACGTAATTACTGTGTACCTATTGGTTAACTTGAACTAGTTATTTGTTTCCTAAACTCAAAGTCTAATAACTATTCATTATTGAAATTTGAAATCAATTAGTGATTAACTATTTTTAATTCCTTTATCTTGTTTGTTATATCTAAGTTATATTGACTTAGTCATTCCACTTAAAGATCATGCTTGGAAGGTTAATTAAGTCCAGGGAAGAAGTTGGATCAAGTTTTGTTTGGTTTGGAGAAGGATTGAAGAATAAATAAGGAATTGAAGGGGAGCACGACAAATACACGAGGAAATGCATTACCCCATGTTCTAGATATGGTAGCCATGCTTTAGATGTTCCCTTTATTTTAGAAATCAGCAAGGTGCATGAGGTGAAACACTACGTCGTGTTCTCCTTGTGCTATAGTGGAGAAAACGGAGTTGCTTGGCCTAGCGAGAAGCACGGTTTGATAGGTTACCCCGTGTTTTAATCGTGTTTTCTAGAAAATCGAACTTAGGGAGAAGCACGAATGGAACACGGGTAGAGGTATGTCCCCATGTTTCATTGCACTCCATCATGTTTTTTGGACCAGAAAGAAGCATGGGGAAAATACCGTTGAGTGTATCCCCTTGTGTTTTTTCGCGTCTCAAACATCCTTTAAATCAGAGAGAAGCATGGGGAAATGCGATGTCATGATCCTGTCATGCTTTTCTAGGTTTCATATTTATTCGTATTTTGTTGGTCAGAGAAGAGCACGGATGGAAGCACGATATCGTGTTCCTGTTGTGCTATTTTGCGTTTGGTATATTTCGTGATGAAACTTATCATTTCCATCAAAAGATGTTTTTGGGACAAATATTGGTGATTTAAGGGTATTAAATGATCATGCTTGTGCCTGGACTCAACTATATTCATCTCTCATATGCTAAAACATGATTAATCCAAGTTCAAAGCCTAAAACACCTATTTTTGACAGGTTCGACCAAGTTATCATGGTTTTTCTTAAATTTCCAAAACATTTTGTGTATAACCCTTCATTTAACTTATGCTAATATCAATAAAATCACTTCCTCCTTATTCCATGATCTTGTCTATAATTTTAGACGCATAACAATATTCATTTCTTCTCAAAGTTAATCTTTAGCAAGATTTCAACTTGAAACATGTTCATTATTCTCTTTAACATTTCTAGACTTGTTTTATCTTCTCATTATCACATATTCATAACAATAAGAGTCGATAGTTAGGTCTTACCTTGCTGTTGTAGTTGTAAGGAGGTACTCTAAAGCTCAAAATGCCTCTAAATTCAATTTCCTTACTTTCTTCACTTCCTACCAACATCCCTATGTCGAAATCAACACCCAAAACACCACAAACATTGTATTTTGACACTTGAAATCTTCACACTTACCTTGTTATGAATTTTCTTGAGTTTCTTGTACTTCCCCTTCTCCTAATTCGCCTTCATTGTCCACATTTTCTTTCATGAAATGGAAAATCTTTGTTGATTAGTGCTAATTTTCCTATAACCTTACTTAGTTAGCATGTAAATAGAAGCTAGGGTTTAAGGTTTCTTACCTTAGGGCTGTAATAGGTTTCTTAAACGGGTAATGATAAAAAATAAAGAGTATTTTTATGGAGGCTAGAGTCTAGGGTTTGTAGGGCTCCTTTTGGAGCGCCACATGGCATGATCTCAGCTATCTATCTCCATTAAGCTTTTATTTAGCGGATTTTTTATGACCTAGGTCTATTAATCAATCAACTTTAAATTTCATTTTACCTTATCCTAGTAATTAATTTTATTTATTCTCTTTTTTAAATTCATAATTATTTTTCAGCTATTTTATCTAAATTCTAAATTTTGTGGGTGGTGTTTGGATCATTTCAATGATAAGTGGGTAATTTTGACTTTATCACACAGTATGTGTTTGGTAATTTTGACCTTATCACATAGTCTGCGTTTTAATGTAGTTGCACTTACATTAAGATAAACATAACCGACTATGTGTGGGGATTGGATATTCGTTTATTGTTTGTTGACTATATTGTTTGATAATTCTTGAAATAAAAGTGATCACATATTGCTTGTGATAATTGAGTTGCTATTGTTGGTGAATATTTGTTAATTGAAATGGTCACTAAGTAATATGGTATAAATATTAATAGACCCTAAAGTAAAGTGGACATACATTGCACGACAACATAACTTGTATTAGCATGTTTTTCACATCATGTACTAGCATTACAGTTGTAAACCCCTAAATTTTATAATAATCTTATAGATAAAACCCTAGAACCAAAAGTTGAACTGGAATCTTAAAGTCAACTAGAATAACAGCAAACCCTAGTGGATCTAGATCGACAATAATATGCGCAAAACCTTAAAACGATAAAAATAAGATAACATTATATTATAATGCGGAATAATGTCACATGACCTGAAAATATCATATTCTCTCAAAAATCATTCGTTTTCAAACTCGAACATGATCAGTTTTTGAAAACAGTATCCCGGCATGTGAAATATTAAAAATAATCCATAACATATTTAAACTCGTAGTAATATAAGGATCCATAAAATATCAGTTTCGTAATTTTTCGGTAGCTAAAAATATCAGATATGACAAATTTACTCCTTTTTTTTACTATCGATATTTTAATTTTCTAGTCTACTATTCATTATACTATTTCTACTATTCATTACTATTTATCTATCTCTATTTTTTCTTACAACCTATACATCTATTTTTACATTTTACATTTCTGATACAGCTTTTTATATAACTTCTCTTACATTTTATTATTTTCTTTATCAAAATTATATTTTTTCACTCACTCTCTCCCTTCCTCCTCTCATGGCTAGCACATATCCCTTCCCTCTCCCTCAATCTTATTTTTTTTCAATTTATTTTGTTACATCTAATTTTCCTCCATATTTTTCTATAAATACCACATCTCCCTCAATTTCTTTCACACATCTCATTTTACATTCAAAAACTCTGCCAAATTTTCCTCTCAACTTTTCTCTCTAACAAATTCCCTTCGAAACCTCTCTACTATCCACTTTTCTTACGTAAAAATAAACACATTATCCAATTGTTTCTTCCATCTTTAACCATCCATTAACCTTAGTTAAAAATTCCAAAACCTCATCTTCTTCGTGTTAACATAACATGAACTTATTGTGTGTTTTGATTTTAACAACCCCATGAGCATTACGCTAGGGAGGTAATTATAAAAACAACACTTTGTTCATATCTTGTTCAACATTATATTCCATTATAATTCTTGTTATGCTGTTATTATGTTCATACTTCTAACATAACTTTTATATGTTATTAAGTGTGTGTCTATATATATACATATATATATATATATATATGCTTAGAGCTTAATGCTCACTAATCTAACTTTTATTTATGCTTTTATGTTCTTGCAATTTATTTATTTCTTTCATGCAAATAAATTAAGCCTAGTCATTCTAGTCTTAGACTTGTCCTTATCGAGTTAAAACGATTTTCCTTTTTTTTAGGACTTGTCCATAATCTAAGTCCGGGAAGCCTTGACATAAATCTAAGATCCCATGTTTTTCTCGTTATTTTCTTGTTTTCATTTTTGAAACTACTCCATTCTAAGTTCCGAGAAGCCTTGATGCAAGCTAAGACTTCCCAATACTTGATTTTTACATATATACTTATTTAATGTTCTATGTCCTTTATTCTGTATATGAATTATTTTATCATATTACATAGCTACAAGTTGATTATAATGTTGTTGTATTGACAAAATTTTCAAAGAAATAAAAAGTTACTTTGATTCTTTTATTAAGACTAAAAACCTCTTAAGAAGCATGATTTCAACACTTAGAAGAATTTTTCACTAAAATATAGGATAATGGTTCAACTACACTATTTTTAAAACAACAAAATAAGTTTATTGTTAAATTTTAATGTTGATAATCCTTTACTATTCAATGTTTTCTTAAAAACTCAGTTATAAATAGAGATGCAATTGGGTTGACCATTAACGAGTTTCAGACTCTTGGACATAGGTAAAAATACCCGTATGGTATTAGGGTTGGGTTTGGATACTAGTAAAACCAGATAGATACCCGACCCATTAGTCCTAGTTAAAAGAAATGTAATGTAAATACATTTACTAAATGTAAACATAATAACAAACTAAATTTAAAAACAGGTTGACAAAGAGATTGTGAAGTGCTATATTATTAAACTATTATTTTATTGGTTCAAGTATACTAAATCTACTACAAAAAAAACAATAAGCAAGGTGGGTTCGGGTTGATAATCGAGCGAGTAATTGGACAGATAATCGGGTTGATAATCAGATAAGTGATTGAACGAGCGAAGGGTTTTAGAGTAACCTTGTAGGCGGGTTTAGATATAGAAGCAAAACCCTGCAGGATTATAGGGTCGGGTTTGGTATGTCTTATAGTATAGCAAGTTTGGGTTTGAGTTCATATGAGCCGCCCAAAACCTGACTTGGTTACATGCCTACTTATAAGGTGTACATCAACATTTTGAAAAATATTAAGAATAAAGTAATTTTTTCTAAGTCAAGATTAAATCCACATCACTAGTCCAACATTCACTTAGGAAAAATTTCTATTAAAACTTATGATCATGGTTCAACAACATCCTTTTTGAAAACTTAAATAAATTTATCATAAATTTTTAAGTGTTTTTATTGTAAAAAGATTCTTCAAAACTTAATTATGTGGTTCCATTACTCTCTTTTCAAAATACTAAAATAAATTTATTATTAAATTTTAATGTTGATAATTCTTTGTTATACAATATTCTCTCAAAAACTCATTTATAAGATTTATGCCAACATCTTGAAAAACACTAAGAATAAAGCAAGTCTTTCTATTCAAGTTTAGAATCAAACTGCTAATTAAATAACCACTTAGGAAAATATAAAATCAGTAGGCAACTTAAAGAATCAAGTTTTTAATAAATAAATCTATCTTTATGAAGGTAAGAAAATATAAAAGTGATGGTTTTAAATGAATAGGCATTCATTAGTAGCAAACTCAAAATCTTAATTTTCTTCTAACAACTTGAAGAAAGATTTTTGTGAACTTCATTTTCCAACTTCTAAAATAAATTGCTTCATGAAAAATCATTGTTGAGGCAACATCACTAGAATCATGCATATAATATGAGTACATATCTATATTAAAAAAATGTTCAACTATATAAATATGTATGTGTTTGTTATAGACTTTTGGATGAAGCATAATTTAGGAAAAAATTACAATTTAAGGGTTGAGATTTTTGTATCTATTATGTACCGACTTGTTTCAAAACCCAAATGGCTTTAAATGTTAAAAATAATCTTAGAAATAGATAGACCTTTTTGAATAGGTATAAAATGATATATAATATGTGAAATTCCAAGTTAAAATGAGTAAGTTAAGGCTATTTTAAGTTGGAATTTCTATTTACCCGAATTTTGACTAAATTAATTAAATAGAATCGGAAGTTTAAGTAGAACATCTAGAAAAATACTCATTTCGGGTATTTCTTTTGTTTAGGTGACTGAGCTGTGGAGGATTTGTATTCGGAGGACTATTACGAGTAAAGGATTTTGGCAAGAATTGTCGAGTGAGTTTGCCTTCTACTTTTACATACTTGTTTGTGCTTGTAACTAAAGACATAAGAAATAGGAAAATAGGAAAATGGAGTATGCATGATAACATTGGTTGAAAGTATACTAAGCATATTGAAATGTGAATTATTGTTAATTAAATTTATGTTCTATTATCTTGATGAAGTGTCTACAAATTCTATGATCGCCTCTAAAATACCTTAATCACATGTCAAGAATTATATTAATTGATTCATACGTATCATGAAGTGAGTCACATTGCATTAGCTACCATGTAGTCGGTGGGATAAGAGCATAATAGTAGGATTCGCAAGGACCTACAAGACTGTAAGGATGGATGAATAGGAGCCCGAAAGAGCTATTTAACAATGGGTGAATAGGAGCCTGAAAAAACTATTTCAGGATGGAGCTAGTAGGAGCCCGAAAGAACTATATGATCAGATTATAAATTAAGGTTTTAAAGAGCCCGAAACACCTAACTCCGAATGGAGAGCGAGAATCCATTCAAATGCATGATTTCTGACTGATCATATGTGTTGTTTGCTCATGTGTTTGATGCATTTTATATATTTATTTAATAACTTGTTTGATTTTCTTGATACATGTACGCTAATACGGAAATATTTTCACTAAACTAGTTGAGCTTACATCCCAATAGATTTTTGTTGATGTAGAACCAATTTTTCTTATACCGAGGTCTTCATATATCCACATGAGATTATGCTTTTGGGGGAAATCCTTTTAAAAATCTTAGAATAGATTTCCTTTAAAATCTTTTGATTCTAATATTGTTTTTAATGCAAGACTAAGACTATATTTGAGCCTTGGAGATTTATCAGCAGAATGCTCCTAGGATGATGTAAAGACCATATTTTTATAATTTTGAAGTTGAATGTTTGTCTAGATTCTTGTATGCTATGTTTATTTTCTCGAACTACACATCCTACTGTCTCCTATTGTTGTGATAGATGCCTTACATATGGTATCGAAGCTTTTCATATAATTTTAGGAAGTCATTCTTAAGCTTTAATATCATATATAGCGGACTGCCATGTCTATGGTACTTTTTGGGGCATGAGAATAGTTTTGTGGGGGTCCCAAGCTATATCAGTGAATCTTTTTCTTCGATTGGATATCATCAGGCTGTTAGTCCTTTAGGAACTATGTAGGCATCTAAGGATGTCACGTGTATGAGAGCTGGCCTTAGGATGCTGGTACTTAGTGTAGTTTCTGAGATTCTAAGTGAAGTTAAGGTTATATTAATAACACACACACATACACACACTGAGATAACAAATGAGTTTAGAAAGAAATCATTCTTCTCTAGTTTTCAGTTTCTCCTTAGCACGAATTATTTGAGCTGGTCCTTCAACCCCCAAGAGAGGGCGTAAATCTCCATTGGTTTGAATTCGGGTTATAGTTTTGCATTGCACGTGCTTGTTAATCACACTTGCTTGATAAGTTTTTGATACGTGGTCTAGTTTTTTTATTTACTAAGCCGTGATTAGCTCACACTCCTATAATTTTTGTGTAGGATTAACTCAAGTTGGGAAAAGGCTAAGAATGTGGAGAGAAATAGTTCATCTTCGGAGAATTCCTTAAAGATAGGAAGATGGAAAACACAAGCTTAGGATAAAAAGTAGATAATTTGTAGAGTTCTTCGAGATTTTCTATCATGTAAGGTAAATTTAATATGTGAATTGGAGTAATTATGTAATAGTTTAAGATTTTGTAAAATTGTAAATTATCTATCCTCTCTTATTATTTGGTGGATGATACCGATTCTCTGTGGTAATTGTATTTCCTTATTTATTAATATGTAGTTATCCAGTTAAAATTTGTACAGCAAATCTTAAGTAGAGTTTTGCAATATCTGACTTGCAAAACAATTCTTATATTACGGATACACACATAGTATGATAATTTCAAGTTAATTCTACTAGATCCTTTTAGAGTTGTGATAACTATAATTTATCAAGAGGGGTCTCTTATATTATTAAAACCTTTCATGTTGTGTTGAAGTCCTTAAGGATAGTTGTGCTACTCTTAGACTTCTATATAGTGGATAGTGAATTGTAAAATCCAAGGTATTTTAAAGGTGTAATAACTACATTAATATTTCATTAGCTAAATTTTGAAGGGTTTATTGGGATCATATTACAACCATCTCATGGGATTCAACAAAATTGAAATCATATAAAATTCCTAAGTGGAAAAAAAAAAAAGAATAATCACCGATGAAAGTAATTGCCTTAACAAACTTTTGTATGATGTGTACAGGGAAGGGAATGGAGTAGCAAATTGCCTTGCCTAAATGCTTGATTTGCTAATATTGGAAGTCCTTGTCCATTTTTCCATTGGATTACGCTATTATTAGAGTCGTGCTAAAAAACAGGCCGAATTGTGAATGCAATAAGACCAAATCAATTGTATTGAATTTTCGATTTTTTAGAAACGATTTGAGTTCACGGTTCAGCACCCTAAACCGAACCGTTTTACACGTATTTTTTAAAGAATTCAAACATATTTTTTTTTTGTTTTAATTGTTTTATTGAAAAAATTAATTATTTTAATTTTTTAATTTAGATATATAACATTCACGAAAATAAAATAAAATTAAATATATTATGTTTCGATTGTTGAGGTGTGTTTACAAATAAGATAGGTTTTATATTTTTGCATCTGCTAATATGACTTTTGAACATTCTTCTTCTTCTTTTTTTTTTATCTTACTAATTAATTTACTTATATTACTACTTACTTATTGTTTTATATAAGTGATAATATGTTAATTAGAAATATATAATGAATTAAAATTTGCTCCTCATATTAGGATAAAGTCTAGTGGATCATTATAGTTTAAGATAATTCATGAGAATAAAATTAGTCTATAATTACAATTTTATGATGGATGAAACTTTTTTCTTGCTATAAGTTTTATATGTTTATTTGAGTAAATAATTAATTTTAGATATTATTGATTATATTTACATTAGCGATAAAATGACATAATTAAAATTTTTTGATAAAATTATTTTAATTTTTAGAATAGAAACAGTAATTCGCACCAGAAAATACAATGCGGTCTCGTTCGAAGGCATTCAGGACCGAACCATACCATTTACATCTTAGTTGTTATTATTATTATTATTATTATGTTTAAGAACTCTTTCGGGATGTACTCAAGGGAGGTTAAATCTCATACTAATGAGTAATGATTGCTGTTTGAAGTTTGAACAGCTCCAAATAATGATATGATATTCCCGTATTCCACCGGACTCAAAAAATAGAAATAAAATAAAAGCGGTGAACCGTTTTTCGACTGTCACTGGTCAAGTCTACTATTGTCTCTACTTACCGGTTACCACTGTCAGCTGACACGGCACTTTTTAGTTTTTTCAATAGCCACACTCTCACTCTCTCTCTCTCTCTCTCTCTCACTACATCCAATCTGCTCGTTGCAGCTAGCTAAACTAAGATTTAAAATCACAATCTAGAGAGAGAAAAAAAAAATCCATAGAAACTTACTATTCCTAAAAACAAACTGGAGATACCAAGATCGATCTCTCTTTCTCTCTCTTTCTCTCTCTAGAACCATTATCACTTACCTTCGTTCTTCTTCTTCTTCTTCTTCTTCTCTTTCCTTGTTGAGCCATACATTTTCTTTAGCAGTACAGCATTTGGATTCGGAACCACGGATTTTGTTTTTGAATGCGAAGAAGAGTTTTCTGAGATCGGATGATGGCGGATATTTCTTCCGGCGAAGTTCCAGTGGAGTATGGAAACGGCCGGAGTGAAGTGAGTCCGACTCCTATGCCGTTGATGACGGTGTCGGCGTCCTTCAAGGAAGGTAAAACCTCGTCGCGGAGGAGAACCTCCATGAGACCAAGCTTCGACGCGGACAATGACCTCATAACTCTGCTCCATGGTTCGGATCCGGTCAAGGTTGAGCTTAATCGTCTGGAGAATGAAGTTAGAGGTGAAAATGCTGTCTGATCTGGTGGTGTTGTGTGCAGTTTTTGCTTTTACTTCATTAGTAGGTTTGCATTAGTTTTCATTTCCTCAACATTATTTAATGTGACATTGATAACGTTCTTCTTTTGGTTCCTTTTTTTTGTCTTCGGGATTTATTGAATGAAGATAAGGAGAGGGAGTTGGGAGAAGCGCAAGCGGAGATCAAGGCTTTGAAGTTGTCTGAGCGTGCTAGAGAAAAGGCTGTTGAAGAGGTGATTTTGCATACTTAATTAGTCCCTTGCCTTTTTTCTGCCTTTTAAAATTGGAAGTTTGATTAACTACCTTTTGTGTTGCGAAATTTATGTTAAGCTGCTTAAATGGCTACTGTTGATGAAGATTCAGCGGCTTCAAATGGTCAATTTTGATTATCGTACCATATGATATAGAACAGCCTGGCTTCGGGCTTTTCAGTGGTGCTTTGAAATATTTGGGGGTTAAAACAATGTTTTAGTGTCCTAATAATACATAATTCACTTTACACTGAATCATAGAAACAGCTTTTAAGCAGATTGGTTAATCTAGTCTCATTTAATGTGACATCAGGATTATATTTCATCATACAAATACACTTTTTAATGCACCTTGTAACTTAACAATTAAGTGATACATGGTTATCAGTGGCACATGGTCTTAGAGCTGGTCAAAATGGTGTAAAAAACCTGAATGTTTTCTTTTTCTCTTTTTTTTTTTTAGTTCCTTCTCTTTTTTTGCTGTCAAACACATATCTTTGGCCCTGGTGACCCTCCCTCTATCACACTATCTCCAACTCCCTCCTCTTTTGCCAACTCCAGCATCCTCAATCAGCTGGTCAGCCACACAATACAAGTTTATGCCCCTAGCATGGAGACAGCAGCTGTCACTGATTCCTCCATTACACTGGCGACCACCACAAATGTCGTCACTTACTAGGAATACTGCCATTGCCATCAGAACGGTCGAACCTTTTGTCAAAGATCCTACCCAAATCCTAATTCACCCTTCTTCACCACCCTTCTGTTGACAAAACCCTTTTTCCTCTTAAACCAGACTTGATATGAAGCTTCCTTAGAAATTTTCTTACTGATTTTCCTCGGCTGTCCCTCACCCAGCACTGTTTACCATTCCCACAGCCTGCCATGGCCACTGGTCCACCACTCCCTCTCAGCCATCCTCCACAGCTTATCGTTGTCCACTACAGCCTCTCAACTGTCTCACCAACACATCCCCATCCCCTCACAGCCCACTACCACCATGCCCATTCAGCCACCATGCTCTCTCAATGGCCTTTGGTTAGAGACAACCCATCCTCTCCTGCCACTCCTCTACATCATATTAGTGTCCTCCATCCCTCCCCATTACCTCTCTCACTCCATAGTGCCTCCAATATCATTACCAATGAATTGTCTAGAAATAACTATCAATTGTGATCATCTTTGGTAATCTCATTCCTCATTTCCATAGAATTGTATTGATACGTTGACAGCTTAGTTATAGCACCATGCGTAAAATTTTCCTAACTACAAGTGCTTTATCCACACAAAACCCAGACTATACTCATTGCTTCGCATAAAGCATGTAGTTTGAGCCTTGCGATAATCACCATACTGAAAATACTCATGGTGTAGACCATGTAAGGCACGAGTGATGAGGTTGCTTGAGCTAAGGGGTTTGTTGATAGGTGCAAGCTAACTTGATGTCTCACGATCACTTCATTAGGATACTTTTCATGAAACAACCTCTAGGCTTTGTTTATTTTAGTATCCTCATCATGTGAGTTAGTTGCAAAAGTTTCTTTATGGCCTAAAATAGTTCCTTGGAATTGGTTTCATTCATTCAGCAATTTCCTTGTTACACTTAGGTTATGATAATGCAAAGCCGACACAGTTATGTTCATTATCACTAATGGTTTTGACACTGATCTTTTTACTCTAAGTTGATAGGAGCAATACTTCATGCCTCAATTACTATATATTAGCCCTCTCCAAATAGTTTGCCATGATAAACCTTGATGCATTGTACTTCTTTGTCGGCATTCGTGCACTTACATTGTGTTTCAGGATCACGTCTTTCTTCTGTGTTTCCCTAGGTTGATGGTAACTTGGGCTTGTTGGAGAGAACCCAGCGTCTCTGGTTAAATTGACCAAATAAAAGTTTTCATGAAACAACCAACTGCCCCTTTCATTGATAATTATGTTTTTAAATAGTATATATGGCAGTTACCTATATATAATTATATATTATAATTGCATTTGACACCTATACATTGTTTGTCTAACATTAAATATTGGAACACAGCAATAAGATAGATAATAGCAACAACATAAGACACGTGACACCGGTACATCACCTATTCATATACTACTTATTACAACAGCATAGTAGATACCTACTAACAACAACGACGACAAATAGGGAACAACAACAGCAAGTGATAGTATCGTAAACTATAGCAACAATATAATATAATAACATATTTGTACTCTTTTTAAGTCTTCTTCTTGCTTTAGTCATGCATGTATATTTAAAGAGGAAAATTCTTGTGATTATGAGCCTGTAACAGTTCCTCCTTCCCCCTCCTCTCTTTTCTCTTCTCCTTTCAAAATGCATGTGTCCCTACGTGCAAATCTTGGTTCCCTCTTTGATGTTGTTGAATTGTTCATGGTCCACATTTTCTATCCAAACTAGTTTTTCACATTTGTGCCCCACTGTAAATGGTTCATCACAATTGAAACAAAGCCCTTTTCCTCTTCTCTCCTCCACTTCTGTTTACTTAATTTCCTGACAAAAGGAGTTCTTGTTGTCGGAACTATTGTATTGGATTTTTCCTTAAATAATTCCATATCTTCCTTCATGGCATCAACCTTCCTTTCAAATACTTGCGGTAGAGCAATAACTTGCGTGAGGTCCTCAGGTTTCAAGAGCCCAATGTCTAAAGCAATAAATCTTTTTAAGCCACTTATAAACAAAGCAACTTCTTGATCTAATAAGAGCGACATTGTTTGTGCTACAATCTGTGCGAACCTTTTTTGGTATTCTTGTACTGTAGTCATTTGTTCCAGCGGACCAAACCTTGCATGCAGAGGTCCTTAAATTCCTTCCAATTCAATATCGGCCTATTATGCTCAAGTTTCATGAACCATAACTGAGCATTACCCTCAAGATGATATGCCACAATGTCCAATTTATCCTTTTTTGGCATCTCTTGATGTTTGAAGAAGTGCTTGCATCGATTCAACCATAGGATCCTTAGCCCCATCATATTTCAAGAAATCCATGCGTGCCATTTGAGGAACCATCATCCCCTTTTTCCCTATTTCTACTCAAGTTGTGACTGCCCTCAGAACGCCAAGAACACTGGCTTCCTTCTATTCTAGTTCCTTACCCTTCCGAAATGACACTTTTTTCAAAAGTTCTACTAATTGTTGTGACATGGATTCCATTTGTGCTCTATTATTCTTGTACACGATAATAAAAGCTTCAAATAGCTATTGAAGTTGCTTGAGTTCCTCCATAACTATTGGCTTTGATACCAATTTGTTATCGGACCACGTCTTTTTTTTTGTTTCCTTGCGTTGATATTGACTTCGGGCTGATTGGAGAGAACCCGGTGATCTTTGGTTAAAATAACCAAATAAAAATTTTGATGAAACAACCTAATTATGCTTTTAAATAGTACATATGGCAGTTACCTACACATAACTGCATATTACAACTGCGTTTGACACTTGTACACCGCTTGTCCTAATACTAGACATTATAACACTATAAGACATATAATAGCAACATAAGACATGTATCACCTGTACACCACCTCTCCCTAACACTACATATTATGGCACCATAGTAGACAGCTATCAACAACAACAATGACAAACAAGGAGCAACAACAGCTAGTGATGACATCATAAACTATAGCAACAACATAGTATAATAATATATTTGCACTTTTTTTAAGTCTTCTTTTTGCTTTAGTCATGCATGCATATTTAAAGAGGAAAATTCCCGTGATTATGAGCTTGTAACACACTGCTTCCAACCTCCTTTTGTCAATCCATGATCTCCTTAAAGGTCATCACATGCACCTTTCTAAACTCGTCAATGCCTCTTTGTTGCCTCAAAGTCATTTTAGTGCCATGGTTCTCTCTTATTACAAAACCCAATGGCATACCATAAGATTGTTGGTACACTATAGTTCTCGCAATTACTTGACTAAATGTCAACTTTGTGGTGAATCAATTGAGCTAGTACATGCATATTCCATATACAAATCACATGCAAATAGCAAACGTGCATTTTTTATAGCTTCGGGCATGCCATTATTGGGTCATCCCATTATTTGCACATCTTGTCCTCTTTGACTACCTTTTGCTGATGTTGGTTGGTTTGGATGTCCAAACATGATGCGGATGACAAGCTACTACGCCGCCGGCTTTGACCAGCTACACTGCCTGTTTTGACCAGCCTTTAAGCAAGCCTATTTTATTAGTTGTCACACGATTTATTTGTATTTATTATTGGTCTAAATTGTATTTATTATTTTCCTTTTTTGATTTGTATTTATTATTTGTCTTTATTATTAGTCAATATTGTATTTATTACTTTATCTTTTTAGGATTTTTCCTTTTTAGTATTTTCATGTAATAGTATAAATAGGCCTTTAGGTTTATCTTTGAAAACAACTGATATTTGACATATTTGATATTTAATTGAGAAGATTTTCTCTGAATTTGTAATTGCCTAGCAATTGTGTGATTAAGTTCACGTTTTGAAATCAATCGTAGTTATTGATTTCTGTTATTCAACGGTTCACGCTGCGTCAGATTGGGATCAGAGCAAGGTCAGTTCCTGCAAAGATGGCAATTAACGTCAGTATTGATGGCGGTCATGTCTTCGACGATGTTCGAGATGTGGAAGTCTTGAGAGCCAAATCCTTGGGTCGAAGGGCGGTATTGGATAGTATAGATCAGAGATTTCGTTGTTATGAGCAACGCTTTGATGATCAAATCAAGCGATCTAATATCAACAGGAACAGGAATGGTTATGTGAGACGACTAAGGGCAAAGTATGCTTGTGGCGATCCTGTTGTCAGACTTGTTGCTGCAAATCGTAGTTATCAATATAGAGATAAGTATTGTGATTTTAATGATTATTACAAATATGATTCTAAGGAAGAAGATGAATTGACGGAAGAAGAGGAACAACCACGAAGACAGGGTGGTGATGGCAATTTTGGAAGAGATATTCCATATTTTAGAGGAGAATTAGGGATTAAGGATTTTGTGGATTGAATTGCTAAGGTTGAACGGCTTCTTGATATTATAGCGGTGCCAGAGAAGAAAATGGTAAGATTGGTAGCATGTATGCTTAAAGGCTATGCATCTATTTGGTGGGAAAGGTTTCAAAAAAAGTTGAGTCGTGAAGGCAAAACACCTGTTAGGACATGGTTTAGGATGAAGATATTATTAGAGGATGAATTTCTTCCTCTTGATTATGAGGAAATCATATCTCAACAGGACCACGGATGTCATTATGAAAAGAAATCGATGCATAAATATTTTGTAGAGTTTATGACATCGATGCAAAGTAATGATTTGAAAGAGGAAGATGTTCCCAATCCAAAACAAAATGGGAAAGAATACATAAAAGAGACTCCTGCAGTTGAAAGAAGACCTGTGGTTGAGAAAACTGAACATCCACCAGTTATTTCCATTGAACCTGATACATAAAAGAGACTCCTGAAAGAGGAAGATGTTCCCAATCCAAAACAAAATGGGAAAGAATACATAAAAGAGACTCCTGCAGTTAAAGAAAGACCTGTGGTTGAGAAAACTGAACATCCACCAGTTATTTCCATTGAACCTGATAAAAGGGGACTTGTTCCTGATGTATTGTCTAAAATTACCATGAAAGATACTAAGACACTTGAAGTTATTGAAAGTAAACCTATGAAAACACTAGCTCAAGAGGAGAAAGCAAATGAATTAATTGTTGTTGAGCTAGAGAAAAAGCTGGCTGAAGAAGTTGAAGATAAAGAAGAGAAAATAGATGAAGTGGTCGAAAAGGAAGCAAAGAAGGAGCTTGAAAGCAAACAAGTTGAGATTGAAAACAAAAAGAAAATAGATGAGGAAGAAAAGGCCGATCTTCTGGTAACTTTAGATGCTGAGGTTGTAGGGTTCAAGCCATTAAAAGAAATTTATGAAGCTGATGCAAGTGTCAAAGAGATTTGGACTGATATATTTCCTTTCTACTTAGACAACTCACTGTTATATTCAGACGAGAACTCGGGGTCGAGTTCTTTACAGGTGCTTTGGGCTGGGTATGACAGGTTAGACAGCGAAAGGGAGATTAAGAGAGTGCTTCTGCTAGCATATCGATCTGGATTTTAGGTTTGGGATGTGGAAGAAGCTGATATTGTACGTGACTTAGTGTCTAGAAATGATGGTCTTGTTTCATTTATGCAAATGATACCAAATCCATTTCCAACAAAAAGAGTGGATGAGAAGTTTGTGGAGAGCCGTCCACTTCTGGTAATATCCACTGATTGTCATGGTGGCACTAATTACCAGGATGGTTTCACAACCCAATGTAATGGAAACATTCCCAGCTGGAATGACCATGGTAATGGTTGTTTTGTGCCAACTGCTGTTAGATTTTATTCTTTGAAGTCCCAATCTTATGTACATGTTTTAAAGTCTAGATCGGCTATTTATTCTGTAAGGTGCAACTCTCGAGTTGTTGCTATATCTCAAGCCTCTCAGATACATTGCTTTGATGTGACAACCTTAGGGAAAGTATATACAATTATTACAAATCCTATATCTTTAGTATCTCCTGGTTCAGGAGGGGTTGGATATGGGCCTCTTGCATTAGGTCCTAGATGGGTGGCTTATAGTGGAGCTCCTGCTTTAGGTTCTAATCTTAGGTGGGTCACTCCACATCATCTTACACCATCTGCAATCTTATCCAGTTATCCTTCTAATGGTAGCCTGGTTGCTCATTAGGCAAAAGAATCTAGTAAATAACTTGCTGCTGGGATTGCTACTCTCAGAGACATAGGTTACAAGAAATTATCCAGGTATTGCTTTGAGCAACTCTCTGATAGCAATAATTCTCCACAGTCTATCAGTGCTGGTGGGAAAGGGTTTGGAGTGATCAATGGTCATGTGCAAGAAGTAGATAATGTTGAGGTTAGGGATATTATTAGTAAATCTGTGGTTGTCCAATTTAGAGCACACAAAAGCCCTATATCTGCATTTTGTTTTGATCCTAGTGGGACACTTCTACTGACTGCATCCAATCAGGGCCACAACATCAATGTATTTAAAATTATGCTTGGACTCTCTGGAAGCACTTCTACATCTAATGTTGGAGATGCTATACATCTCTACAGGCTGCAGCGAGGTGTTACAAATGCAGTAATCCAGGATATCGGTTTTAGTGATGAGAGCAACTGGATAATGATCAGTTCCTCAAGGGGGACTAGCTATCTTTTTGCATTGTGTCCCTATGGAGGATTACCAAATTTTCAAGCTCCAGACTCCTTTACTGCTAAAAATAATGGATTATCTTCTGTGAGTAAGACATCAGTTCACTGGCTGCATAATTCAGATATTCAACTGAATACAGCACCAGGCCTCTGTACTAAGGGTTCTCCAGTTACTTTTTCTGCAATAAGTAGAATAAGAAATGGAAATGGTTGGAGAGGTAGGGTAAGTGGTGCTGTTGCAGCTGCAATTGGACGAGGGAATTTCCTATCTAAGGCTATTGCTTCGTCTTTTCACAATTGCAAAGGAACTGATGGTTTTGTTGATAAAAGCTACCTGAAGGCCAAGTATCACTTCCTGGTATTCTCTCCTTCTGGTAACTTGATCCAGTATGCGTTACGAATAGTTGGTGGTCAAGATTCCTTGTCAAACATGGCTGGATCCAATGCATATGAAGTAGAATTAGATAGTGATGGAAGGCTAGTGGTTGATGCAATCCAAAAAGGGAATGTCTCCCAGAAACAAAACCGAAGGGAATGCGAAGAGAATTTTGACATATATGGTGAGAATGGGAGTGTAGATAGCAAAAAGATATATCCTAAAAGAATGATAAAGGAAAATTGTTTTGCTCCTAGATCTGGGGATGTCGGCTCAAATCCTAGGATGAGCCTTGAGGAAAGGGACCACTTTTATATTTCCCAGGCTGAATCACAGGTGCATCAATCTCAAATACCACTGTGAGCAAAACCGGGAATCTACTTTCAGTCCTTTTTGGAAGAAGGAATGAAATCTGATGAGGAAAGTGCTTTTGGGAGTGAAATGGAGATAGAAAGGATGGTGAACCATATGATTGAACCTAATGGAGATGATGACTGTGAAGAAGATGATGAAAACTGTGAGCGCGCTCAGGTGATTAGAAGGTTGATATCGATACCCAAGGAGGTTGAAGAAAAAAATGAGCAATTACAGTTTCAAGATTCACTACTTAGGGATAATATTATACGCCTGTGTATGTCTAAAGAAACTCATAGCTTTCAGTTCAAGAGGCCACAACTAGATGAGATAGTTGATGTAGTAGATCCGATTGACAATAAGATTCAACTCTAAACTCGAGGACGAGATTTTTTTTTCAAGTGGAGGAGAATGATGCAGATGATAAGCTACTACGCCGCCGGCTTTGACCAGCTACATTGCCTGCCTTGACCAGCCTTTAAGCAAACCTATTTTGTCAGTTGTCACACGATTTATTTGTATTTATTATTGGTCTAAATTATATTTACTATTTTCCTTTTTAGATTTGTATTTATTATTAGTCAATATTGTATTTATTACTTTACCTTTTTAGGATTTTTATGTAATAGTATAAATAGACCTTTAGGTTTGTCTTTGAAAACAACTGATATTTGACATATTTGATATTTAATTGAGAAAATTTTCTCTGAATTTGCAATTGCCTAGCAATTGTGTGATTAAGTTCACGTTTTGAAATCAATCATAGTTATTGATTTCTGTTATTCAACGCTTCACGTTGCGTCAAAACATTAGCCATTCCCTAGTGGCCGTGCCATCCGTATCGGTCATAAATTTATCTCATGGTGATTTAAGAAATAGCCCATTGTGTCACAGAACTTCACTAAAGTTGAATACAAAGCTTTTGCCTATGCAATTTCTGAATCCATGTGGATCTATCATCTTGTTCGTGGAATAGGAATTTCCATTTAATGCCCCCATCATCTTGTGCTGTGAATGTGATAGCCTAGAGTTGTCTAGCTGTCGGCACACATTATACAACAAAATTGCACTGAAAATGTGACAGCAACCACTATTTTGTTTGTAAAATGGTTGCCACCTGTTAGGTTCTTATCCGGTAAACGGTGTTGATATTATCATTGAGAACTTATTTACATAAACTTTCCTTCATCATTGCTCCAATAACACTTCGTAATACTTGACTTGCTCTCAATTTAAAGCACTTTAATGAAACCAATTGTACAATTTTGTAAAATTCAACTCAAGCAAGGAACAGTCGATAAGTGAACCGGATCGTGCCTGTAGTATAATATAGTGAGTCAAAGTCGTATCCTCGAGGAGCTAATAGCTAAGTATTAGGTATTGAATTTGATCCCTAAGCTAGTACAAATCGAGCAACACCAAGTGACCCAAATTTATAATTCTAACTGTATTAAGCACGTGAGTTCCTGAGTTTTATCAAAACCCGCATATCCCTATAATTAATTTCTTCTAACAACTCAAGTTGTGTTTATACAGATTATCGAATCTTTTCTGAGTATCTCTAATCCTAATCTATCTAATCAATATGGGCCTAATGCTAATCATATAGATCACGAACAACAATAGATACATTGCCAAATAATCAAATATCAATATCAAAGCAAGTCGAATAATCCATTTCATCCAATCCATCAATGCTGCACAACATGTCAATAACAGAATCAAGCAATAGACATGATAGAACGAGGTTTAGAATCATCTCAAATGAATTTCATTTATCAAAGTCTTCAAAATCGCAAGCCCAAAAATGGGCATTGCTTGATTGTGTCCAAAACTTGGAAATCACCTTCAATTGAACTACCCATAGTCATAATTACAAAGAAAATAAAAATGAAAATCATAATGCTCCTATGCTATTGCTACTGTTCTATAATGTGTCTCTCTTCTATTTCCTGGTTGTTCCCCCCTTTCTGTGCGTGCATCTTTTATATGCATTTCATCCTTCACATCTGAGTTTTTTTGGGCTGGATTTCTGCTCTTCTCTATCAAAATAACGTGGCCTCCTTCTGTACAAATAAGACAGCCCTGTCACGTGTATGCTTCTGGCCAGCTTCCAAAAAAGAGCAATGACATGTATCCGTCCCTACAATTTTCCTGCAGTGTCTGTATTAAGTGATGTGGGCCCTTTCTATCTTTAAAATTCTCCTCAAGGGCCTTACATAAACAAATAAAATACCCTCTTCCCATTCATAAGCATGACCCCTTAAACTTCTCCTCCTTCATGTACAGATATATCTAAAACATAGGGTAGGTCTCTCTCTCTCTCCTTGAATTCAACTGCCATGGGCCTGTTGCAGTTTCCTGATGTGAATCTTAGCTAAATGTTCTGTTCTTTGTTCAAGCTGTTCAGTCTTAACTCAATTTGTCGCTTAGCTCGGTTTGTATGCTTTGTGATGTGCTCTTGATTGCTGCTATTGGAGCTGTCATGAAGTCCTAGAGGATGTGCTGCTGCGTGGTTGATGGCAGGGAGCTTAAGTTAGAGCAGTACCGCTCCATTTAGTTTCAAGTTGCTGCTGTCATGTTGTTGGTTGGCAAGATGGATGCTTGTCATTGCTGCTCATGGGCTTCGTGAGTGCTGCTTGTGATGTTCGAGCGATGCTGCTGTCATGAGTCCTCCAAAAGCTCAGAATGCCACTCTGTCCTACTGCTGTTTGGCACATGAAGGGGACAGCCCGGCTAAGCTCCACTCGTGCTGAGTTGCTGCCGCTTGGGTGGGGCGCTCCAAATCGGAACAAGCAGATTTGAATTCTTGCTGCTGTCATTGTGATGGCTTGGGCACCGATGATGGGAGTGAGCTGCTTGGAGCTTGCTGTCTTGGCTTGTCTGTTGCTGTCATGTAGTGGCTGCTGCTGAGCGCTTGGTGTATGCTCTGCTGGAAGTAAGGAGTGCTCATGCTGGAGCTCGACCAGGCTGCTGTTGGGTTCGATGTCGTGCTGCTTGTGATCAATGGGGTGCCCTGTGTGTGAGTGCTCAGAATGGCTGCTGGGCTGTTGCTGTTGTGTGTGTAGCTTGGTGGATTGATCTTAGAGCTCGCAGTCGCAGGTGGTGAACAGTCTGCTACTGTGCACTGGTGTTTTGGCATGTCGCTATACGGATTTGATGTGTGACAGGGGCTGCTCAGTTTGGATCAGCTGATCTATTTGCTGCTGATGTGTGTGATTTGGGTGCTCCTTGGGCTAGCATGTGGTACTCAAGTTATCCTGTTATTCTGCTAAGTTCGGTACCCTGTTGGAATATTGTGAGCAGCTACTGCTTGTTGGATGCTTGGAATGATAACGTTTGGAGGCTCTTAAGGCTGTCCAGTAGCACTTGTACTGTCAACTGTTGCTGATTGGTTTGAAGTTTGCTGCTCTGCTGCTACAATTTTGAGAGCCAAACACTTGCCAGTACAAATTCATCTTGAGATTTCAAACTGATTGGAGCTACTGCAGATTGCATAAAACACATGATGACTTAATCTTTCCTTCTTATGAGCAATTACCAAAATGAATCAAATAATTCGTTTTTGCAACTAGCAAATGCTTTTATGCATAAATCTCTCATGTTTGCCCTCTCCATTAATCATAAGCAACCCAAAACAGTAGAATATTCCTTAATTCAACTGTCAATCTACACATTGATTAAAATGAGAAGAAAATTCACTCTATTCTATGGTTTTTAAGTAACTCACAAAAAGCTGATACAAAAGTCACGAATTTCATTTTAATCCTTCTTTTCTGCAATTAATTACATTTGACTATATTCATGCAATTTGTCATTTTATAGCCAAACTTAACATTGAAAATGTGAAGTTGTGCTCAAATTGTGCTGTATGTATGTAAGATAGAAGTGTCATTTTACACATTTATCAATGACTTCTACACATTGAGATTGAAAGGGACGGATTAGTGTATAGGTCCCCTGTATACGGTATTAATATATTACAGATACGTTTTATTGAAATACACTTTGTAAACTGTATACGGTATTAATATATTACAGATACGTTTTATTGAAATACACTTTGTAAATCATCTTGTAACTTAATAATTCAATAATACACAATTATCAGATTTTGCATAATTGTGTAAGTTTTCTTTTATTTATTTATTTATTTTTGTGAGAGAGAGGAAAGGAGGAAGGGAATGGGTTTGATTGTTTATGTGTCTTGCGCAATAGTTTGGTGTGAATTTTATGATGATAAAATTTGACTAATGAACTCTTTTTAAGATGGACTTGCAACACCATTTAGAAGAGTGATAAGGAACGGGAAGAACTCACTTTATTATATGATAGGGTGATAAGAATTAGGATTGCAAATAAGCTCAGCTGAAATTTTGATGTTTGAGCTTCGCTTAGTTTTGGGGGGGGGGGGGGGGGGGGGTGGGGTTGGGTGTTGGTGGGGGTGTTGGGTTGTAATTAATGAGCTTGAGTTGAGCCAAGCTTAAAAATTATTGGCTTAAGTTCATAAGAAATTCCAAGCTTGACCTTAGCTCGTTTAAAGCTTGACTTGTTTATTAAAAAATGAGCCTAGCGTAAAAAACCGGCTCAATTACTCAAAATCAAGCCGTGCTAACTAATGGTCTAGCCAATTTAATTGGACTAAATAGCTGAATTATCACATCATAAAAGGCACCAAACCAAGTTGGTTCAAACAAAAGAGTACTGCAACTTTTTTAGAGTGCAGATCTCAAGAGCTTTTGTCATATAATTTAGGTAGGACAAGGAAGAAAAACTAAAAAATGCTTTTATTGTTTGTAACCTAAGAAAATAATGCATCACCTTTTTAAAAATGAGGAATTAATATACAAGTTCGCGAAAGAAAAAAGATGGAAATGACATCATTAATAATGCAGCGATGTTCTTAATATAGAGAAAATATACAACATAATCAATATATATTATATATACACACACACACATGAAATATAATACATGTAAATGTAAATCTACATATCAGTGTATTGATATATATATTATAAGATATGGTATATATTATATAAAGCTCACGAGTAGGCTCATGAGCATGGAATAGGAGTTTGAATTTGACTCATTTTGATAAATAAGTTTTATTTTGAGTTTGAATCCAAGTTGTTTACAAATAGAGCTTGAGTTAAGTTCGAGTAGCTTACAAATGGCTAGTTTTGTTTGCTGCCTTAATAAAAATTGATGATTTGGTAACAATTCTTATCAATTGATGGTTCATTAAATTTAATCCTTTTTATAGGGTTATATGGATACAAAATAGAATTGGTAACTACACAGACCGGATCAATGCCAATAAAACTCGAAACTGATTAGTCCCAATAAAACTAACAATGAGTAATTAAATATAACTGAAGTGTATCTTTGGTTTTGATTGATAATTACAAACTTTATAACTATATAATTAATTTGTAATGACCTGACTAGTTTTCTAATTTATATACCAATCATGGTTGTCAAAATCGCGATTTTACTATTCATTTATATATGTAGGATCGGTAGAATCATACAAAATCATGCAAATTGGTAAAACCATAAGTGTGCAAAGGTGTATATCTAAATTCATAATTCTACCTCAAGTATGTATCTTGATAATTTTTTATCCATTTTAATTAAGAAAAATCATATAAAATGATGAACTCGTAGAATTGTATATTTAAATTGCGATTTTAACAACCATAATGCCAATGTTGTTCCTTAATATATCTTAGATAATAACAATCACCTTGTGCTTGAGTATACCGAGAACTTTAAGAAATCTTGTAAGGTGGTTCATCCATCGACAATTTGTTAGAGAAATTGAGCTGCAAGCTTGAAGTAGAAGAAGAAATAGTTGAAGAACAGGGTGCAGAAGAGAAGCATTGCATTGATTCTGTTTGCTGAACAAGCGTCTATAAATACATGAGAAGAACAAATGTAGAATCTCTGACAAAACTAACCTATTACACTTGTTGACAAAACAATTATGATGATGTTAGCTACTTGTCCTTTGTCTTCCAATTTTCACAAATAATTTTTGGTATTTCTCTCTCAAAATAAAGTGTCAGATCCCTTGATCTGGAGATTTCTCAGAAATTTAAATTCTATATATTATGATAGAGAAGCAATGGTTGTTCCCTCTTATGCAAATGTCTATAGTAGTCTGACCATGCAAATGCCTATAGTAGTCTGATCATTCTTCATCACTTGTAATAGTGGTGCTTAAAAAAAGAAATTTTAGCTGCAGCTTTTATAACTCTAAGATGTTACGTGCTGGATGTATTACAATACTTTTCTTTTTATGGGTTTAAGGTTAACATTATTACTTCTTATTGTTGCTCTATTCATTTTTTTATGAGTTATGAGAAGTTTTGACTTGACATTAATCAGATTTTACGAATAATCTTTCCTCTCCAACTGTGCGTATTCATATAGAGTTTTCTGTTTGAGTGTTTTCTATTTTGTTCTATTGATATACGTGTCTATACCAAAAAGGCATGGTGCATTACATATACAAAGCTTCAATCTCTTCATCATTAACACTTTCCTATGCTCAATAATGTTTCCCTTCATTCATTAACTCTTTGAGTATCTCTTGAGTGGGCAAGTCATGTATTTATTCTTCCTGTATGGTGTAGCTGACAGAAGAACTAACTAGGATGGAAGAGAAACTTAAATTGACTGAGGGCCTTCTTGAAAGCAAAGTATGTATGGAGTATCCCTCCTATGCTTTATTTTTTAAAATGTTATCCCCAAAACGTCCTTATGATGTTGGCAAAATGATTCCACAGAATCTGGAGATTAAGAAAATCAATGATGAGAAGAAGGCATCCATGGCAGCTCAATTTGCAGCTGAAGCCACACTAAGGAGGGTTCATGCAGCACAGAAGGATGATGATATGCCTCCAATTGAAGCCATTCTTGCTCCTTTGGAGGCAGAGCTGAAGCTTGCTAAGCAGGAGGTAGTTACTATGGCATAAATTCACTGAATTGCTTATTATAAAGTATCATTATTTAACAGTAACACTCTGTCATTGCACAATTCATCCTTATGAAGATTGCAAAACTTCATGATGACAATAAAGCACTGGACCGTCTCACTAAATCAAAGGAAGCAGCTTTATTGGAAGCTGAGAGGACTGTCCAAATTGCCTTAGCTAAGGCTTCTATGGTGGATGATCTGCAAAATAAGAATCAAGAGCTGATGAAACAGATTGAAATTTGCCAGGTAGTATAATGAGCCT
Source organism: Combretum micranthum (assembly GCA_024138025.1). Classification (NCBI taxonomy): domain Eukaryota; kingdom Viridiplantae; phylum Streptophyta; class Magnoliopsida; order Myrtales; family Combretaceae; genus Combretum; species Combretum micranthum. The sequence continues at coordinate 219,184 of JAMXBD010000697.1, forward strand.
TGGATATTGATAAATAATCTTGCAGTCTTCTGCTGTACATCCGTGATTTAAAATATTGTATGACTTGCTTATCATAGGAGGAAAACAAAATTTTAGACAAAATGCACAGACAGAAGGTTGCAGAGGTTGAGAAGCTTACTCAGACAGTACGGGAACTTGAAGAAGCTGTCCTTGCTGGTGGTGCAGCTGCAAATGCTGTGAGGGACTATCAGCGGAAAGTTCAAGAAATGAATGTAATGTCTAATGTGGTTCTTCAAGTGGTGTCTTTATTTCTAAATAAAAATCCTTTAGTGTATATATGTATGCGTATGAGTCTTCCTCAATATGACTTATGCAGGTTTTGCCCTTTACAGGAGGAAAGAAAAATTCTTGATAGGGAGTTGGCCCGTGCAAAAGTCACAGCAAACAGGGTGGCTACAGTGGTAGCAAATGAATGGAAAGATGCCAATGATAAAGTGATGCCTGTCAAACAATGGCTTGAAGAGAGGCGATTTTTGCAGGTATCCATTCATATTATTCTGAGTGGTCTGCAAATTGTGTGTTCCTTTGTACATGTGTTAAAGTTTAATTGCATTATCAGGGAGAAATGCAACAACTCCGGGACAAACTTGCTATAGCCGAGCGAGCTGCAAGATCTGAAGCATCATTAAAGGTATGGATTCCATCTAATTCTATCTACCTTATCTGCTGCTTCAAGCTCAAGGCACTGAAGACAAAAGGCTAGGCATGTAATAGAAACCTTCTCTTTTCAATTCAATTGATTAATTTATGTTTTTTTTATTTTAACATGACAGGAGAAATATCAGTTGAGGCTTAGAGTGATAGAAGACAGCTTGAAAGGTCCATCGAACAGCAGTAACCGCAGCTCTGTAGAGGGAAGAAGTGTCAGCAATGGCCCTTCTCGTCGCCAATCTCTAGGTGGAGCTGATAACATCCCAAGGCTAACAGCCAATGGATTGTTGTCCAGAAAACCCCCGAACTCTCAGTCAAAATCATTTTCTCCTGGCACTACCACTTTGTTAAAACATGCCAAAGGTACATCCAGATCATTTGATGGAGGTACGAGGTCATTGGATAGGGGAAGAGTGAATTCAGCTGGGCCAACTACAAATTTTTCATTGAATCAATCTTGTGATTCAACCAAGGATGGTGAGGAAATTAACTCCTGGAAAGGAAATCCTGAAGATAAACCTAATGATTTTACTCCACCAGAAAGAGGGGACAGTGTTCCAGGGGTTCTATATGACATGTTACAGAAAGAAGTTCTTTCTCTAAGGAGATCCTGTCATGAAAAGGATCAGAGTCTCAAAGATAAGGATGATGCTATTGAGGTAAATAATCTGTGAGGCCCATTATTTTAATGGATTAGAATCACTTCATGTTGATTAAATTATTATGTTCTGTTCTGCAGATGCTTGCTAAAAAGGTGGATACTTTGACAAAGGCAATGGAGGTAGAAGCAAAGAAAATGAGAAGGGAAGTGTCTGCAATGGAGAAGGAAGTTGCTGCCATGCGTATGGAGAAGGAACATGAAAATAGAGCTAAACGCTTTGGCAATTCCAAAAGTCCTGTTGGGAGTTCCCAGCTACTGACTGGAAGGTATCACAACTCTAATAGTAGCAGCAATTGCATTTGATGAACTAGTCTCTGCCATGTCTATCATTTGAGCAGCCATGTCATGCTCCTTAAAATCCTTCTTGGATACCACTAAGCAGGGCCAGGCATGCGTTGCTGCTTTTACATCGCAATTGCATGTTTTTTTTTTGGGATGATATCACATTAGCATTCTACATTAGCCTGCCATGTGAGCTGATTAGTGGATTGAGGGGCATCTGACCTGGAATTGCTGTTTCTAGCTCTTGGTTTCCTGTGAACTTGTTAGAGATGCACATTTAGGAAGATAATTTTTCTAGGAAAAAACCATAGTGTAGGTGGGATAAATGAATATTAAGGGTCTTATGATGTCTAAATTGTAGAAGCTGGAAATAAAGCTTGCGCAAATGCTCCTTTTTGGTTGTCTGGATCAGGAGAAAATGGTTACCTCAAATTAGTCTTTAGTTTTTAGTAGTATGTGTCTTCTATGAGATTGGAGGCCCTTCCATTTATAAATTCCTTACATCAATCTATATGCAAGATTCTAAGACTTCTAGTCTTCTATCATGCTAGTTGGAACAAAGGGTTTAGTTAAAATCATTTTGTAACGAAAGTGGACTTTGGAAAGAAGTTGCTTGTACCTTTTGAATGAGGGAAGCCATACCTTATTAAAAATTACCAAATCAAGGCAATTCTCTAAGTCATTATATCTTTTGAGAATTCTTCATCTTTACATTTCTCTAGTTTTGAGCCCTTCAAGTTCGTGGTTCAATTCTGTTTTTTACTTAACACTTCTGGTGGGCCTTTTAGACAAACTTGAGGGATTTTTCCTATAATTAAGCAACTGCTGCCCCACCCTCAAACCCACCCACCCACACACGCAAAAAGGAAAAAAGGAAGAGGAGGATAGGAAGTGTCTGCTTAATATTTGAAGATTAGTGACTCAATCTATTTCTATGGATTATAGAACTCAGTTGTTAATAGTCGGACTATCTTGATATGGGTTGTATATATATGTACTAGGCTTTGTTTGGGTTGTTGATGTTTATGTTCTAGGCACTAGAATTTGTCAGTGATGCAACCATGGCTAACAAATGCAACAAAGTGAAGATGGGGGCTTACCTTTACTTAGCTGAGCTCCCGCTACAATCTTCACTCTGCTAGGGTTTTATATAGTTCTGTTCTTTTATACAATCTTCCTCAGATATTTTCTCTATTTTACTACATGTCTCCCAGCCGACTTCTCAAAATCTTCTAACTTGCAAATTTGATAAAGATGTTTGCCTAAAAAACAGCAAACACCACAATCCTCCTCATAATGGCAACTTCTTGTCTATATTATTTTTGGCTTCTTTATCTTTAATATCATGGAGAAAACTAACTAGGCACAGTAGTTTGAGCTAATAAAACCGAATGATTATGCAGAAATGTAACTCGGAGTGGGTTGACACGCAGCACTCAATAGCAGGAAGCCACGTTGTGATCTGCGGCAAAGTTGAGCATCTGCAAAGACCTTGTTGCTACTCCAATATTTTCAAACTTTTATTAGTCTGCCACTTCCACGGGTGACAAGATCATATATTTGTTATCTGCAATGTTGATGCCTTTGTCTTCGTATATATATGGGAAGAAGCACAGGAAAGGAAGGACACCAACATCAGCATCGCTTCTGACTTAGCCTTACGTGTTTAGTAAAAATTAAGAAAAAGGATAAGATTAATTGACTGAACTAACCTTTTATCAGGATTTGAATGGAGGTTATTGTGTGCTTGTATAGGTAGCTGCTTGGTTGTTCCCTCTCTTTTATCTGTTTACTCGTCATTTCCACAAACATGTAATTTGCAGGGTGCAGGCGTCCTTTATTACTTTTGTTAATATTGTAGGCTAATGTCCTGTCTAGTGGTTGTGTTTACGGTAGTTTTGGATACTACTTTAACGTTGCTGTCGGTGGCATGTATTTTATTTGCTTGATCTAATTATCCTGTTAAGAGTTTTACTTCCTGTGGCGTTTTTATTTTATTTTTATTTATTTTTCCCAATCATCAAGAAACATATCGTTTGACAGCAAAGGTCCCCTAAACATTATCAGCCACTGGGGATACGATTTACCATTTACTAATGCATATAAAATTAACTCCATGGTCAAACCTGGAAGAGCAGTTGCTAATCGCGGTAGGAAAAAAAAAATTTGATTTGCTGCCTCTTCGTATGAGACGGGAAGAAAGGTCGGTTTTTAATTTAGCAAAACCTCTTTAGAAAAATTTTTAGAGATATTCATAAGACCCTAATTTATTTAACATAAGATGCCGAAAATTGAATCGATTAACCTTAAAATATATAAATTAAACCTAAATATATAACCTAAATATCAAATTCTAAATAATAATAATAATTCCTAAATCCTATATAAATCAGAAATGTTAATATAATTACTAAAAACTCTACGTTATTCAACCTGATGCAGTAAAAGTAAATTGAGATAACCTTGAAATAACCAATAATGAATCTAAATATCAAAATCAAAATCATAAACCTTAGAGATGCCCAGAGGAAACCCGATAAATTATACACACTCCAAAGTCTAAAAAAACCAATGGTGATGAACTTGATAAATTTTAAATAAATAATTTATTTGAATACTTCATCATGACAATAGCAATATTGACAAGTTTGAATACTATATTGACCAAACAACAACATACAACATCCATGAGTACTAAAATAATTTTTTGAAGTATTGTTAGTTAAAATATCAACTACCCTAACTAAATAATTTCATTTTAACCAAATGCCATCTATGACTAAAACTTCACTCAATTACCTACATGATTTCACAACTAAACATCTCGCTTGTCAATGCTCAATGTACGTCAAAGTACAATTTTTTCAATCTCTTTAATTTGCTTATGGGGAAAAAAAAAAAAAAATACTATGCACCACCAAACAAATTTATTGAACATGTGTGATAGTCCTTGACTCATTCCATCACATCCCATCCCATCATCTCCCCACACCACCCCCCCTCCCCCTCCCCCTCCCCTCCCCCCTCCCCCCCCAACCTTACCAAAGACATAATATAGGGAAAGAGAAAAGAGAAAAGAGAAAGATTTAGCCCCCTTAAGAATATTGTGGTGCCTTTGGAGGTCATTGTGCTTGTCATTCCTTGATGCTTTCTTGAAAAATCTTGATCAACATTCCCTTCTAGATACATAAACAAAGATAGAGATTCAAATTAATCAAGCAAAAATAATTGAAAGAGACAAAAGAGAGGCAAGACTTGTGATACACTAGCTTCAAGAGTGTTTGTGTGTACGACTAGGGCAAGTGTATGATATAGTCATTCGGTATTTTTGTAAAGAAAAGTGGGCTTAATTATTTTAGTAGGATAAGAACTATGAACAAACCCAACATTTTGGTGCTCTCATGTTGTTGTTGTTGTGGTTTAGTAGGAATAATGGCTTTAACTCGCTCTCTAGAGGAATTTACCAAGCTACAAGTTCTCATGTATTCTCTTGCTAACACGATGAAGGGAATGCAAGTTCAAATACAAGAGTTGATTAAATTAAACATGGTAATGCCGTGTACGATGGAAGATGTCAATGTAATAATGAATAATTCAATTCAACAAATGGGTGAATGGGTTGACAACTTAACATTTCAAAATGAGCATGTTCATGCTAATGTTCAACAAGAAAATGTTGATTAAACTCATTCGCCATCTATTGTGACTGATTCTTCGATGAAAGGCATCAAACAAGAAATTCTCAAATTCTTGGGCAAGATCCATTAGAATGGATTTATTAAACTTAGAAAATTTTCAGTTTTCATAAAATTCCTGAGGAACAACGTTTAAACACTACACAATTGTCATGGAGGGGGGAAGCTTTGCAATATTTGCTATGGCTTGAACGAACTAATCAACTCAATACTTGGCTGCAATTTTTGCAAGCACTAAGAATGCGTTTTGGTCCATCGGAGTATGATTATGTCTAGGGAGCCCTATACAAAATGGCGAAAAGATAGTGATAGATTATGAAAGGGAAAAAGCTTTGTCAAATCGATTCATTAGTATTTGCAATCCTTCTTCTTTTAGTTTGTTTTATATTAGGCTTGAAAATCCATATTAGACAAGAAGTTCAAATTTCTAAACCAAATTTTTTACCTCATGCTATTTGGCTTACAAAGATACACGAATCTAAATCTATTGATCATTCTTTTTGTTCTTCTTTTTACATCACCCCATTTGCCTTTCAATTCTTTTTCCTCAAGTAAACACGCGAACACAAATCATTCAAATAATATAAACACTTTTGCCTTACAAATTTCCAACCATCCATTATGAACACGAGCCAAAAACAATCATTACCAATTAACAAATTAACTCAAGCTAATACACAAGAAAGAAGAGAAAAAGGGATATGTTTTCATTGTGATGAAAAATATTCACGTCAACACACGTGTATAGAGAAATTTATTTTGTTATTACAAGAGGATGAGGATGATTTAGACATTATACTAAATGATGGATTAGAAAATGAGGTAGTGCAACTGGATGAAGGGGCTACCAACTATCATGCTCTATCAAGGCATGTTATACTACGTACCATCAGTTTTTGTGGTAAAGATATTGGGAAAATGATTTTTGTGTTAGTAGATTTGGTAGTACACATAATTTTATATAAACCAGAATTGTCAAACATTTAAGGCAGCCAATTTTGCAGTTGAGTCAATTTAATATGATGATTAGGAATGGCAGTAAATTGTTATGTGAGGGGCAATATGTGGATGCTACACTAGAAATTCAAGGGATCGCATTTCAAGATGTCTTTTTTTTTTTTTTTACATTCTACCTATACAGGACGTGGATTTTGTCTTAGGAAGTCCAACAGTTATAAAAATTAGGAACAATGATAACTGACTATAGTAACCTTACTATGCAATTTATCTATAATGGTTGAATGATTGTTTTGAAAGGGGATGATCAGTCTATGTTGTTGCAAATTACTCATCATCAATTGTGCAAATTGGTAAGAACGGATGCAGTGTTGTTCATCTTCGATTATTGACTATTTCTCAATCATTTAGCATTACTACCAACCACAGTGATCTTGATAAATTATTAAGCAGATATGTGTCTATATTTGAAACATCCTCATCATTGCCTCCTTGAAGAAACTCGTTACATCGTATTCATTTAGTGTCTAACATGCAACCAATCAATATAAAGCCTTATAGATATATTCATTTTCAAAAGAACGTGCGAGAGAAACAAGTGAAAGAAATGCTATATTTGGGGATTATTCAACATAGTATAAGCCCATTTTCTAAAGCAATGCTTCTCGTAAAAAGGATGGAACATGGAATTTTTGCATTGACTATAGGTCTCTAAATTAAGTAACAATCAAGGATGAGTTTCCAATACCAACTATATATGAACTTTTAGATGAATTATATAGTATTGGTAATTTGTGTTATTGTGTCTTGTCTCATATTTGTGTTTAAATAGGTTTGACCTGACCACTTTATTAATAATGTATGAAAACCTAACCTATGACCTGACCTGTTTATATTGTGTTTTATATCCACCCATTTATTGATTGATAAAACATATAAAAATATATAGACTTAGTCGAAATTTAATTATTTTGTATTATCCTAAAAAATTAATATTTTAAAATATTTATTATCCCATGTGGACATGTTTAATAAATTATGTATGATATATTACTTATATATGTTTAAAAAAAGAAGAGATTATAATATATGACTTAATGTATTATTAAATAAGTGTGATATTAGTGAATAATAATTGATGATAACAAAAAAACAAGGCCTATATTTTTAACTAATAGATATATAATACATAGATTATGTATATGTACCTTTCAGACATTTGTTATATATATCATACGATTTATATAATATATAGATTATGTTAGCTAAATAAATATCAATATAATATGTGATATGCATAATTTCTATTAGATATATTTTACATGTTATAGATAATCTATACAATATATATGTCATTTATTTTATATATTAATATTAATTTGCATAATTTGTTACATATAATCTATATATTATACTGAGAACACACATATATAATATATTCAATTTATGTAACAAATAAATAATAACGCGCGCGCACACACACACACAAAAAATATACGTTACGTATTTATAATCGGGTAAAAAACATGCCCACAATTTTTACAAAAAAAAAATTAAAAAAATAAAAAATTAGGGAAAAAAATTACAAAAGTGTCATTGCTATATCACATATTGAAGAGTTCGAAACCCTAAAATCAACAATTACAAAAGGTAAGTTTTGCTTCCTTATTTATTCAATTATTCAATTTTTACTTGTATGTTTGCTGAAAATAAAAAATTAGGGATTGCACGCTAGGTGTTTAATGAAATGCCTGAATTGTTTTTTTCAAATTGCATTGTTCTTCAATTAGCGTTAATTTGATTTATGCCTTGTTTTCCACTACTAGGAACAACTTTTGTTAATGAATAACTGGAGTACGAGCACGACCACTTCCTTGTCTCATTCATTTAAATACAGACACTTCACCATCATTTTGTATAGTGTTGTCATTGTTCTATGTAGTGTTGTGCGTAGTATTTCTAGAGTTATGGTGCATATACACTTATTATATCACATAAACCTTCTCCTGCACTTTCACTGTGATTAGGATCCCATTATAGTGGCAAACACCTACTTCTCACCTGTGTCTGAGTTAAACACATTTATCATTAATTGATGAATTGTTTTGATGTTAGGCTAGAAAATCATATTTTTCTACTAAATCTAAGTTTATTAGAGAGTGTGATATTGATGTCAGACTGATGAACTAATGGTATTCTCGGGTAAGATTTTGGTTGAGTTAGAACAATGTGCATTGTGATATCGGATAAGAACATGAAAACATGGTATTTGGCTGAAGAAGTGCGCTCTAATTAGATCTCATTTAATTGAATATTGGTGGTAAAATTATGTTTTGATCTTACAGCAGGCTAGTTTAAAATTGTGCAAAATCCAAGCAATTGAGAAAATTTTCTCTTAAGCACCCAATTTATAAGGGATTTTGATTGTTTACGTCATTGAGGGAAAAAAAAAATATTCATAGGTTATTTTGATAGACACACAATAATGGTTATGTGGACATAAAGTGTGTCGAAATCGAATGTAAAATGAGAGATTTATGAATGACAAAAGTTAAGAAGGCAAAATGACAATATGGACTATCCAGAAGCATTTTTTGCATGAGTTACATTAATAAATGGATTTTGACACATGCTAGACGATGAAGAAAGATTGGTTGGAATTATACATCATGTGTTATGTGTATGTACAAACAAAAATTGGAATCCAAGGCATATAGTATGCATGTTGAGCTAAATGCTCTACTAGTCATAACTTATGGAAAATAACATTAGATATGGTATGATTGTAAGTCTCATTTTTTTGTTAATATCTAGGAACACTAGTAAACACATTGTAAGCTTGACTTTATAATAGAAATTACTACGGACATTGGTAGTAGTTATTAGGATTAGAATTTGCAAAGTAATGGACTAATCACACATATCCATATGCACTTTGATTATCCTACACTAGACAACTAATGAACGATCTATGTTATGCTATCGTTTGTGTTAATGAATAGTGACGGTGATAGATAATGTCAAAATTTCTATATTTGCCAATGGAAAGATTTTGCAAGGTCAAGATGGACCGTATTATGATAAAGGACCATTGAGGAATATAAAAGTAAGGACGTATATTGATTATATCGGGTTCTTGAGCATGATATGTGAGGAGTTGAGAATTAATCCTAGAGAAGCAATGTTGAAATGTATCATAAGCAAGTATTAATTTATGGTCCAAGTTACAAAGAAATCATGCTGAAAGATATTAGTATTGATGTGGATGTGGAAGCTTTTATAGATATTGCAAAGGCATATGGAATGGCATGCCTTCAGCAACTATATGTTGAAGTAAAAAATAGCTCTATCATGCTTAGGGAGCACACTATCGTGGATCAAACAACTACACCATTAGGGTTGCAAACGAACTGAGCTATTCGCGAGCTTGGCTCGTTTCAAGCCCGGCTCGGCTCAATTCATTTAGCTAAACGAGCCGAGCCTGAGCTTGTCCTCAAGCTCGCGAGCCGGCTCGCGAAAAGTCTCGTTATGGGCTCGAGAACAAAGCTCGTGAATAGGCTCTTTAAGAGCTCGCAAGCTAAGCTCATGAACGATTTCGTTTAATATATATAATATTGATATTATATTATTAATATATATTAATGTAATATTATAAATATAATTAAAAAATAATTATATAAGCTAAATGAGCCGACCTCAAGCTCATTTAACGAAGCGAGCCCAAGTTTGAGCTTAGCTCGTTAAACAAGACTAAATGAGCGAGCTCAAGCTTGAAAAACCTTAATGAGCTCGGGCCTGAGCCTATATATTCCAGGTTTATTAAAAGCCCGGCTCGGCTCAAGCCTTTTAAAAAATAAATAAGCCGAGCCTGAGCTTGCAAAAGCCCGACTCGGCCTAGCTCATTTGCACCCCTATACACCATAAATATCGGTAGTACAAGAGTCTGTAAATGCTCCAACAAAGATAGATAGGTGCAATAGCTTGTTGTCAAAAGTTAAAGACAATGTCTATATTGCAAATGATCTTGAGGAAGAGATGGAGGAGGCCCTATGAGAGATCGATTCAATATATGAATTAATATTGAGGAGAATCATGACCTTTGAGATCAACACATTAGATGATGAAAATGAGTCTTTAGAGACACATGAACATCTTCAGGAAGACATTGTTGTAGAAAATGCCCAAGCAGACCAACAAACTAGTAAGAGCTTATTCTAAGATCTTATTCCATTTCTTACTAATATAGATGTTGGTGATGGTTATGCATCCTATAATAAAGAATTCCTTAAATCTGAAGACTTATGCTTAGGTAATGAATTTAAGGTTGGAATGAGGTTTAAACTAAAGTTAATTTGGTTCATGTGGTCAAAATGTGACACGTAAAAAATCACTATAACTTTACAGTTACAAAGTTAGACAAGAAGATATGGAATGTTATTTTGAAGCAAACAAGAATTTTAATTGTAAATAGTGACTTTGTGGACACCAAAAACATTGGGATGTTGATTTGTAATTACAATTGCTGAAGGTTCACACACATGCACAAATTGGAGCTTTCAAACATGATCATTTACAGCTCAACTAGACATTCATGAGCCAATGTTTCTTAGATCAAGTAAAGAACAACCTTGATGTTAAGATGTCAACCCTTCGAACAAATTGAAGACATATATAGGTTTGTGATGTTAACAAGAAAAATTTGGAGGGCAAAGAAAATAGCAATTGAAAATGTGTATAGAAATTGGGAAGAATCATACAATGAATTGCAAAAATAATGACTCTTGTCAGCCCATATGCACATATAGTATGGAAACCACAATCAATCGAAAGTGAAAAAGATGTGATCTTTAGAAGATTGTTTTAGGCATTTAAGCCTTATAAGGAAGCCTTCAAACAACGCAAGCCTGTTGTCAATATTGATGCGACATTTTTATATGGGAAATATCCACAAAGTTTATTGATTGCATGTTGCATAGATGGAGTGAATCATATAATTCCATTGGCATTTGCATTGGTGGATAAGGAATCAAGTAAGACATGGTCATGGTTCCTAAAAATGCTAAAATGATGCTTTCAAGGATCACGTAATAATGATCATACCCCGTACCTTATATCAAATAGATACACAAGTATAATAAAAACACTGAAAGATAAAAATATTGGATGACAATCTCCCTATGCATCGTGGAGACTATGCATAAGACATGTTGCTAGAATTTCAACACAAAATATAAAAATCACTACCTAAAGAATCTAGTAACAGCAACAAGATTTTAGGCACAGGAAAGGAACTTTGAATTCTATATGAAGGAGATAAGGAAAAGATATCAATTGCTCCAAGCTACTTTGAAAACATCCCAATCAAGAAGTGGATAACATCATATAATGGGGGTTTTTGGTATTGTCAAATGACAACAAACCTCGTTGAAAGCTATGATGTAGTTTTGAAAGATGCAAGATCATTGCTCATATTAGCATTGAATCTAAAATTATCCTACAACTGTGTTGGTATTTTGGAAAAAGGTGCAATGATGCATATAAGGCTATAAGATAAGTTAACACTTACCCTAAATGGGTTACTAATTGAATGAAAAGTGGAGAGGAACAACTATTCGCCATAAGGTAATAAGATTTAGTAGAATAACTAGACTTTTTAAGACGCAAATAGGAATCTATTTTACCAGTCATGGTAAAAAAGGTTGCCATTATCATATGGTTAATATACTCAAAAACACATGTAGCTATAGCAAGTGACGAACCTTTAAATACAATGTCCACATGCTTTTGTCGCCATGGCTCATGTGAAAATGGATCCCATGCAAAAAATTGAGAGATGGTTTCATTGGAAAAACAACTAGCCTGCTGCAGGAGCAGTTTTCAACCTCTAAGGGATAAACGAACATGAATAGATGGAGAACAAATGCCATGTATATGTCTAATGTATGAAAAAGCTAGAGAAAAAGGAAGACCAAGAACAAATAGATTCCACAATGAAATGGACCTAAAGAAGAAACTAGTAAAGAATTGTTATGGAAAATTTGAAAACAAGGCCACAATAAAAAAACTTGCCCAAGTAGTTAGGTAATAAATCAGGAGTAAAAATTTACAATGTTTTTTTTTGTTATGATTATTTATATTGTACAGCTAATTATTATATATATCAACAATTTTTTTTTTTCAGAAAAAACTTCATACAAATGGATCTAAGACCAATTGATAGTTATTATTGACCAAACAGCACACCCATTGATCATAGGTTATATAGGATGGAGAGGTATAAATCTTCACTAAAGTATGTATAGAAATCATTTATCCATTTGTCTATTTATATCACATCTAATTAATTTTTGTAGAGTATAGACTAGTCATATGCAGACGGGAGAGGCATCACTGAAGAACCTATAGGAGATGAAGGCTACATATGATGCTCTTATTGACCCATACCTTGACCGAGTTGGTTTTCTAGTGTTGCCCATTTACCCTTTATACAACTAGATTGGGCTTTGATAGCTACACTAGTGAGAGATGAAGGCCAAAGACCCACACCTTCCATATGTTACACGGAGAGGTTGGTTTGACATTCCAGATATAGTCGTACTTTTGGCTTGCCCATTGATGGGCAAATAGTGATAGGGAGCACAGTGTATGTGAGAAATGATTTATGCAAGCGTCTACTAAGAGCCAGACTAGAGGTTAGATGAATGAGTGGCTAGAGAGTGAAAATGAGTTGGCTAAAGGATCTATCATTGCTGAGTTTACTAAAGCATGCAATGAAGAAAATGAAAAACAATTATGCTTTTACATGCATGCAAAAGCTACAAGGCATGTTTCAAAATGGATTTTAATTTCACTTAACCAACCATTATCTCTTTTCCCAATTATGCCCAATTCATACAATCATAACAATAATAATAAAGAGATAAGTGAAGGAGAAGATCACACTGACATTTAATATAGGGTTCAGCCCGTCCCTTAGTCTCCACGGTTTACAATCAAATGTCTCACTGAAGGAAGGCTTCACACTTCATTCGACAAAAAATTGCCTCAGCAAGAGGACTTCAATAAATGCCTATACACATGTAGGACTTAGCACAAGTGCTCACACATGAGGACTTCACCTATTGCCTCAAACATATGAGGACTTAATTGAAACACAATAAAATACAAAACACATGTGAATTGTGCCTTACAATATTTGACAACTAAACTCACTATGGCACAATTCAGATTTTCACTCAAACTAACACAAATACAATTTAAGAGAGTATTTTTACATAATGTCTACTAATTAAGCTCGCTCTCTTCTATAAAAACATCCTAAACACTTCTATTTATAAGTACTCAAAATAAGCTAGCTGTTGCCCCTCAAAACAACCACCAACATTCAGATTTCAAAGTCTGTAACGGCTACTTTTTTGCCTACTGGCGAGTCAGTCCCAATCATACCCCTAAAAATAGCCACTGACGATGGATTTCAAAGTTTGTAATGGCTGCTTTTTTTCCTACTGGCGAGTCAGTCCTAATCGTTCCCTTGAAGGTTATAGTTGCATCCAAAATCGCAAGAACGGTCTTTCCTGCGGTAGCCACTAATCAATTCGACACTATTTCATATTTTAGCCATATCTCTCTCATTTAAACTCGGATTGAGGCGATTCAAGATGCTACGAAAAGCTTAAAGAGTGCTTTACAACTTTCATGTTTTAAGCTTTAAGATGTTCTAAAAGAGTCAAGGCCTAAATTGTGCTTGAAACAACCCACAACAATCAAGCACAAACAAAAAACACAAACATATATTTGCACACATAGCTCAAATATATCACAAACATGTTTTGGTTATCAACTGTAACTTAACTAAGTTATGGAGCATTTGTTCAATATATTTTCTCATCAAAACAAGATTATCGCCTCCTTTGGTTCAATATACAAATGAGATAGCCGTCCAGCAGGCTACTAGGACATACAGTTGAGGATCAACCAACTAGCACGGTTTTATAGGTACTTATACGCTGTATGGGCAAGTAAATATGAGATAAACGGGCATGTATACTTGTACAAATCTGAGCATGGGATAGATTCCATCATATAGCCCCACGTAAGATAGTGGCACGTATACTAGATCGGGGATGACCACTTGCATTCAAATGGGATGGTGTCTTTGATGCCAGACAAATTTTCACACATGTCTTGTATCAGTATCGCGAGGAGCTCAAACTTTAGACACTCGCATAGGTACGAAATCTTGCATATATTGAAATGCAGTTATCTTTATACAAACATGTTGGCTACCATACATTCTAGAGATGATACAATGAAATACCCAAAACCTTCAAATATATTAGAAATGGGGTTTAAATAAATTTGAATGAATTAAATTAATCATAGGATATAAATAGACAAGTTGACAAAGTTAGATTAGTAATTATTAAATGAAATTTGAGATTTTGATTCCAAATCTCCTAAACATGTTTCTAAATTGTTTAGAGGATTCCTAAACTCTTGATTCTTAGCGTAAACACTAATTCCTAAATCTTATTAAAATTTGAGTTCATTTGCTTGAAAAAAATGTCAGTTCTTAAACCCGAACTCAAATTAAATATCTTTGTATCCAAATTAAATTCCTAAATTAAGTTCTTATTTTAAGATCTTAATTTATAACCTATCGGTTCAGAAATCATCTTTTAAATACTTCTGAAACTATAGATATTGATCAGATAGTTCTAAACCTATACCCTATTTCTAAAATATCCAGATTTTTAAACTATATCCTTTCCTTTTCTTAAATTTTTTTTGTGCCTTTTCTTTCCCCTTTCATTTTGTTCCCTTTTCTTTCTTTCTCTTCTCATCTCTTCTTCTTTCTCTTCTTCTCTTTCTCTTCTTTCTCTAAAACTCAAATTCAAGGGAGACTAGAAGATGAATTAAAGATAGAAAACAAGATAGAAAGAGGAGATCAAGTAGAATTAGCTTCAATAATAAAAGAAGAAGAAGAAGTTATATGATTTAGCCAAAAAGCTAAGTTTTCTATTTCAAGTTATCTTTGTTTTATTTTGTTTGAGTTAATAATTGATGAATTGATGTTGAATTGGGTTGAAAGTACTGTTTATTTTTGTAATTGTTAAGTTGAAGTTTGATATGAGTTGAGTTTGAGGATGAAGATAATGAATAGTAGTTTATGATGGTTTGATTGTTGTTTGAAGTTATTGGAGAAAGATTGAAGTGTTAGGAGTTGTTATTAGAGTTTATTTGATGTTAGAATTGATGTAGGAGATGTATAAGTTGATGAAAAAGTGTAAAAATGGATTTTAAAAACATAACAAATTCGTAACATGTATTAGGAGATCAATCACGAGCGAGCAAAAGGGAGTGAAATGAACTGATTGTGTGTTTTTCAAACATCACCGGCGCCAAAGGGGCATGATATGCTCTGGTCGTTATTTTTTTTAAATCATAGGTGACTGCTTGGGCATGATCCTTCCCTGTAGCTTGACATGTTTTCATAATTTAATCATAACTTTTTCATACGACCTCCGATTTAGGTGATTCAAGTTGTGTTGGAAAGATTAAAAAGATATCTACAACTTTTATGTTTTAGTTTTTGCAAATTCTAAAAGTATCAGTTCTTAAAGTTCACTTCTTTCCAACTGATATATTTTCCAAGCAAGTTAAAACTTGTTTTTGTTTGTTAAATGTGTTTTTGCTTAGGAAATGGATCTTTTTGAGCTAAAATGAGATAGATAGTGATATTTGATGTGTTAAGTGAATTAATTCATATAATTAAAGATGGGTTAAGTAGATTTATAGATTTAACAAATAATTAGATTAAATCTAGAAGTTAGTTATAAAATGAACTTAGCTAACAAACCTAGTTAACTTGACTAAATGAACTTGAATGAACTAAAATGGATTAAATTGTTTAAATTTGATGAATTTGGCTAAGTTTAAGTTAATGTAAGCTTGAATTGACATAGATCTTAGATATATAATGAATTAGTAATTAATCTAAGTCCAACTTGGCTTAATGAACTTCACTAAGCTAAAATGAATTAGATTGATATAGTTTAATCACCTTGGCTTAGTAAATAACTTAAATGAATAATTCTAATCATATTGGATAAGGTTAAGCTAAAATGGGTTAATAGCTAATAATTAGCTTAGATGAATGGATTAGGATGATCTTTGATTAATATGGTGAATATGTTGTTTCAAATGTGTGTTTACTTGAAAATGAATGTTATTGGTTTATGAATTCTTTGTTAATGCTTTTGTAATAAAACGCTCTAAATAAAGAGAAAAGAAATACTTTGACAGACAAAGAAGAACTGTCCATATTTTGGCGGGGTGATTTTCGCAGCCATAGTGGGGTTCCTATTTAGTGTCTGATTAAATCGGGTTTAATAAAATGAGTTTGAGATGAATGGATGAATAGCTTAAGTTTTATATGATTTTGATGAAGTAGATGGTTAGTTTAGTTTAGTTTCTTATACGAGTTCTTTCCTTAACAGAAGTTGATATCTAATTTATCTTCTGAAATCCCTTCCAAGGCTATGTTTGGATTTCATATTCAAGGTACACAGTAACTTGTGTGATGATTGATAGGATAGGCATCCTAAATGGATTAAGAACTTAAAGACGGCTTAATAATTGATGAGTGTTGGTTGTTCTTTAGGTCGTTGAATCCTGATCCGGGGAGAGACAACCTTGTCATGATGCAATGGCACGGTAGTTAGGCACTTAGCCCAATCCTTTATCATGATGCAATGACTCCAATCCATGATGCAATGGTTCACCATGATGTAATGGTGGTTTCTTTTATTGGCTAAGTGGGTAGCTAATAGGGTTGACTGTATCGGTATATTCTCTACTTAAGCTCGGGAGGAAATAATATGTTTTAGTTCACCGGTATGGGACCGTTGAACTAATTGATGTTATAGACCGGGATAAGTGGAGTGTATAAAGGAGTGTGAACCCTAGATGATGCTATTAATATTCTTTATCGTTAGATATAGGAGATATAGATAGGTTTTTATATCAACCCCCTGAGAAGCTGTTGTTACTCAGAACCCCGAGATTCCCATTGGCTTGTTCCGGAGTGTGAGTGCTCCATTGTTGATTTGTTTATTTCAATGAAAAGATAATAACTTGTGGATTGATGCATTGCATTTAGTTAAGCTCGCGTGCCACTCCGTGTGTGATTGTGTTATTGTGTACTGGGCTTCGGCTCATTCTTGTTGTTGTTATTCTTTTTACAGGTTTTGTTGTTGATAAAGATGATGTTGATATTGATGTTGATGATGTTAATGATGATGATTTCCCGTTGATGTTGTGTTGGTCCCGAAAAAAATCAAGAAGGGGGGTTGAATTGATTATTTCAGAAAATTAAATTTTTTCTTTTAAATAATGTCCCCTTTGATTTTAAGTTAAGAGAACAATATGAACAATTAAACTATTATAAAATAAATTGCTGAAATATAAATAGAGAAGGGATAAGAAGATCAGGTAGATATTTATAATGGTTCCGCCTTGTGCGTCAGTCCACTCTTCTAGCTCCATGCCGAGGACCCCGTTAACCTACGGGTTGTGTTTCACTATATCAATAAATCCAAAATTAGAAGATAGTGCAATTCGCTCTGCTCGATTCTCACTGCTATCCTTCTAGCTTTAATCGATCTACAGAGTCTAACTTGTAACTGATCTAATTATCAAAGAAGGTGTCTACAAGATCCTCCTATTATAATAAAAGAATTCAAAGAATGAAAGCAAAAGATGGATTGCTGAAGTTTCTGATCACAAGTAAAACTTGAAGAATGTTGTCGTTCAACAAAAACTAATTAGAGGATAACCAAAAGCTCTCTTTTTCTTTTTCAGCTGAGTCTCTCGAGAGGATATTTTTAAAATCAGAAGATGTTCTATCTTCCTTTCTTTTCTTCCACGACGTTTTAAATAAAATATCTCAAGGATGAGGATTGCTTCCCAGATTGTCGGCTTGCAAAAGATTTGTTCTCATTCCAGCTGATTTGAATGTTCAAAAGTTTGTTGATGGATAACTCTTTTCCAAAGATATCGCCAGCAAGATATATTTAATCCTGTCCTTTTTTGATAACAACCAGCAGTTATATCTTGTTCAAGATTAAAAAATTGTTAAAAAAAAACTTCCTAATATCTCGGTAAATAAAAATTATTTGACCGTATCCCATATAAAAATATCAGACTTTTATCCAATCGAGATATTCTTGAATAAAATCTGGAAATCAAAAACCAAATCTATTGAAGTAAAATCTTCTGTTGCCGTGATATTCTAGATAATCCTTCTGTTGGAGATATGTTTGCAAAGATATTTCCGTGATATCTATAACAATAAAAACAAACTAGATAATATCCCACGAGGAGAGGAATAGATAAGCTAGTGTATCTAATACATATATCTCTTTGACTAATAATCAAATCTCTAGGATATCTTTCTGTTTTTCACCCATATCCTTATACGACTAATCCTAAAAAAATCTTTAATCATTTTCGTAATATAATTCCGATATTTCGCAAAATAAATATTCCTCACATATATCTGATGTAATAAGTCCAAAAATATTATTCAAGATTTATGGAACACATCAAGTATATTCCTAAAAATATAGTTGACTTGTGGAGCTAGGTCTTGAAAATAGTTCGAATTCCATAAAATAAATCAAGAAAACATTTCTATCAGTCAAAACTTCTGAAATAAGTTCTGGAGTGTTTTTCAAAAAAAAAAAATTTCGATTAAGTTATTTTGAAGGTTCTGAAATAACTTCTGATAGACTTATTTTTCATCGCTGAAGGTTCTGAAATAACTTCTGACTAACGTATTTCGTATTTCCGAAACTTATTTTCCATTTCCTAAGGTTCTGAAGACACTTCTGACTAACACCATCAAAGCTTAAGCATAACTTCTGATTTTCCTTCTGACTTTAATAAAACTTGATCATTCAAAATGAAGATTCTGAACTATAGAAAATCAAATAATATTTCAAACAGTATTGAACATATTCGAAATTAATAAGATAGATATATCAATTAAACTTCATCTTTTGTCATCATCAAAATCATATTAGAATAATTCCAACATGTTGTTGATGATGGATGATGAAACGATGATATGATGATGTTGTGTCAGGTTTTTGGGTGCTTCTGTTGACTTGGGAAGGAATGTGGATAAGTGATGTGAGTTAGGAGCATTGAGTAGTTTAGTTGTTTTGTTTCTTTTTTTATTTGTTTTATAGAGACTGGATTTATTTATAAATTTGTATTTTCATTTAAGGGCTTGTTAGTGCCCATGTTTTATTAAATAAGCTTTTGCAAATATTTGTTTAGGTAAAAGTTTTTCCACTTGTAATAGTGAAAGTTTGAATGCTTTTATGTAGAAATGTTTTTATTAAAGTTTATTTTTCTGCTGTTAAATCCAGTTATTTGAAAATCTAACTAAACGATTTCTTAGATTAAAATTGGTTTAGCAATGTTCAACATAAACACCTTCTTTTAAGACAACCTTACGTATAATTTGTAAGAGTTATACGTGGTCGGGGACTTGGTGTGCTTAATTTGAGAATTAAGCATGCTTGGTCTTTACATACAGTCTTTACCAGATACCTGTAAAGAGGTTAGCGATATATGGCTAGCTAGAGTGCTGATGTTTTGCTTCCATATTGTCAAGAAGCATCTATTGGATAGAGTCATGAGACAGTTCACTAGGGTCTAAAGTATCCCATAGAACTATGAGACAAATCCGGATAATATACATATCATGGATCTCGAAGGGAAATCAGGAGAGAACTAAGTGATGAAACATGCCTGATTTATCACCCAGTAGGATAATTAGGGATGTAACCGGGTGAGACATTATAGGATACCTGACCCGCTCGAACAGTTAAAAACCCTATAGGGTCGCGGGTCAGGTTTAGGATTTAATATGACAACCCTATATGGTTTCAAGATGGGTTTAGGTTATTAAAAATACCTTTTGGGTTACCAAAACCGGTCATATTATAAATAATTTAATAAATTAAATTTTAAAATTTTAAAAACATACCCTAGCTGTATAATGTATTATGGCGGGGGAGGGCCTCCTTTTCATTTTCAAAAGTTAAACTTAAACCTAAATGGAAAAATCACTCAACTTTCCATCTCTAAGAGGACCAAGACTGCTATTCCCAACTCCCAACAACGCCATTGCCCGCCATTGGTCCGCTACTCGCTAGTCTACAACACACCAATATACCATTCTTCAATCCACCGCTCGTCAGTAGTCGCTTGCCTCAGCCGCTAGCCAGTCTGCCTTAGTCGCTGGCCTTCGTCACATCGCACGTTGATGCCTCTATTGCTCACTAGTGGTGGATTGCCATCCTCTCTCTCTCTCTTTGTATGGTGCCTTGAGGTTTAGGTGTGGGTTGCCAGTCGTAACTCATAGGTCACCAGCCTCTCTCTCTCTCTCTCTCAGGTAACTTTGTCATTGACTCGTTTACGCATACACACATTACGCGCGCACACACAATATATATATATATCTTACAAAACCAAATTCCACATATGCTATCAGTAGTTTAATTTTTTATAAAATAATATTCTTTTTGGGCTTTGTTAGGGAATTAGCCAACATAGCTTCACCTTTAATTGTGTGACCACTCCTTCTATTGTCCTTTCAAGTATATTTCAAAACACCCTTTTGAAAATATTCATGTAATTTTAATAATTTTTGCATTTTGTCTATTATAAATTTGTGGTTTTTGTACTTGTTTGTTAATTCTATGAAAGTTTTGATTTTGTCTCCTATAGGATAAAATTATTGTTAAAAAATGTAATTTAACTAAGAGTAGAAAAGAAAAAAAAGAAATTAAAGCAGGCCATGGGGTGAACGGGTCAGAGTCAAACCCTATAGAGATGGGTTTAGGTATTATATAGAAAACCCTATAAGATCATGAGTCAAGTTTGGGCAACCTTATTGAGAACGGGGTTGGGTTTGAGTATTATATGACCTATTCTAAACCTGTCTTGGTTGCATCCTAGAGAAATAAACAACAGAGACTCATAGAGATCCATCATGATGATACCCTACTTTCTATGGTCTCTGTAGACTACTATGATTGGTACTGTCTGATCACTCGATAGTATATTAGCTGTTCAAGAGTATTATTAGCTAGATGGATAAGTTTTCTATCTCAAATCAATGATTACCTATTCATATGCTAAATGTAATTGTAATAACTTATTATTCTTGCATATGATTATGCAATTGAACACATTTACACACATACAAGCATCTACAGATGTGAATGAGATGATGCTTTAGTAGATCTTGGCATTAATAGTCCATATAGATATATAGGCGTTAGACTATTATATTAGTAGAAGCAGCATGAGGAGGATATACTAGCACGTGAGCTCATGATCAACAGTTAGATGACGATATGGATATTCTTATAGATGTTGATTTAGATCCTCGTCTAGAGCTGCTTGCAAAGGCTGATCCAAATCCCCCTCCACATCTTCCTCTACATGTTGATGCAATTCTGCCTCCACATAAACCTACAGATGCTGTCATAGATGCTCTTCCATGTCTTATTATAGATATTACTCTAGATCCTCCTTCATATTTTCCTATAGTAGATGGTCCATCATCTGATTTGATGTTCTCTCAAATACATATTAAGAGAACATCGCAGTTAAGTACTATTACTCCACTTGCTCCTATAAAACATAGTTGTTAGATTTGAAGAAATAGGACTGAGTGATGCATCAGAAGGAAAAAAAATTCAAAAGAATATATATTCTATAAGAAAAAGAAGAAAACATAGAGTTATGTATAGGATCGATATCTAAAGACATGATTTGTATATATACTTGCTTTGGTTTGTATATTATAGTGATGTGCAAAAAGTATTTGATACTAATGTTAATTACTATTATAGATATTGCATGGGGTTAAGGAGTGCAGTTGAAAATCAATAATGATTGAGTTTTATAATTTTGGATGAAATGGTGATGGGCTGATAAATGGATAAATTGCTTTTTAACATGTTGGCAAAATACACAAATAAACCTGCATTTCGTTCAATTAAGATCCTTAATATACACTCTCAATTTTCTAATTTATTCCAAATAAGCCCCTTCCATTAGAAAAGTTAATGGAATGGTAACCGAATGCTGATGTGGACAAATACACGTGCTGGCAAGGTAAGAAAATAACATGTCAAAATTTCACATAATAAAATAATAAATAAAATTATAAAAAATCAGCACGTTTAACGAGGACCTTATACTCCATTTCATGGGTAGACGTGATCATGAACCTTTATGTTAGAATCATAAACCAAAGATTTAGGATTAAGGTTTCCACAATAACGAAAAAAGCACGAAATTTAGGAAATATCACATCACAATCATAAAGAATTTTTTGAAAATTCTTTGATAAATCAAAATAGATGGGTTCTTTCCTCCTATGCAAACAAGTATCTAGGCATCGCAAAAGATCTCAAATTTCTTTCTCATCTTCTTCTCCTCTTCCTGATATGATTTCTTCCCCAAAGTAAAAGAATTTACAAAAACAGTTCATCAAGTTTCCTATTATTATTCCATTGACTTTTTTAATGGTCAAGACTTGTTTGGAACAATTGATTGATCAAATTGAATTATAACGGTGTTTATTGACCAAAATACAAAGTTTTAGGGGCTTTATTTTGGCTAACATGTTTTAATGAAAATCATTTTAGTATGAATCAATAAAGGAAAAACAATGAAGTTAACAAAACAATAAATACTTGAAACTTTAGGAGAGAGAAATTATGAAATAAAATACTTGTTTTAAAATTGAGTCTAACATCATATGATTGGGATTTTTACTACCACCAATACCTCTTTATTTCTTTCTCAATGATGGGATAAAAAAGTATTATGTGCACTCAATAGATCACCAATCGAATGCATTTGTTTCATAAGAGATAAGTTAAACCAATCTACTATATTTTATCTCTCAATAATTAAATGCAAAGTTATTAGAAAGAAAATTGAATAAATTATGGATGTTAGAATGTAAAGGTACAAGATTTTTTGCTTAATTGGATGCTTTGTATGAGAAAAGACATTGAAGCATGGGCCTTAGCCTTGATGTTGGAAGGATAAGAGGAGGTTTTTAGTCGGGCTTTGTGTTACCTAATGGGTAAAATCTATTTAGATCGTATTTAGTGGTTACAATAGGGACTTCGTAATGTGACACTCTATGATGACATATTAATAAGGTTTTGACTTTGAATTTGCCTCTAGCATGAAGGTGATGAAAGTTTTGGTCTTTGGACATTAAACGTCATCCACATAAACATAAGGAAACCCGAATCGGTCGAAGACACTCATTTTCAACAATACTAAAGTTAGGGGTAGGCAAAAAAACCAACTGAACCTAACCAATTTGTAATCGAACCAATCCAAACTGAAAATATGGATTTTTTTTAATGGTTTTGTTTAAAAATTTCACAATCCGAATCAATCCGTAAATTTATAGTTTGGTTTAAAAGATAAACCAAACCAATTCGTAAAACCGAACCGACTGTTTTAGAAAAATATAATAATATTTTACTATATGTTCATATGATTTCACTTAATATTTATTATTTGGTGAATATTAATTAAAATCAACTTGTTCATTTTTAATTTTTTTTGGACTCATAATATGTATTTTTTTGTTTATGATGAACTATTGTTTTTTAAAATAGCTTTTAACTTTATAAAGTATGAAGTTTATTTACTTAGTCATAAACTCTTATTATG
The DNA here is from genome assembly GCA_024138025.1 of Combretum micranthum. NCBI lineage: Eukaryota > Viridiplantae > Streptophyta > Magnoliopsida > Myrtales > Combretaceae > Combretum > Combretum micranthum. Next base: position 243,238 of record JAMXBD010000697.1, read on the forward strand.
TATTCAATGTTTAATATAGTTTGTCAGCAAATCATTTTATTCGTTGATAAATTTTATTGATTGAAGGTTTTTTATTTTAGCTAAATTCATTGGTAGATAATTGACTTGATGGTTCTATTAAAAATTATAAATTATGATTTACTATTTATTGGTTGGTGAATATATTTTATTAGTAGATAATTGATTTTATAGAGAATTTTATATTAAAAGTATGATGAATTCATAAAGTATCTTGTCGTGGTTAATAATATAAACTTGTAAAATGATATAAATATTTAAGTATCTACATAAATGTAAAAAAAAAAAAAAAACTAGAACAAAGAAAATTTTTAGTTAGAATTTTGATTTAATTTGTAATCAAAACCGAACCAAACAGTTATTCAATGGTTTAAAAAATTTCTAATCCGAACCAAAACGTTACTTAATGGTTTGGTTTGTGATAAAAAAAAAAATCAAGCAGTAAATTATGGTTTGGTTTGGTTTTAGAAAAAATCGAACAAAATTGATCAGCGCCCACCCCTAACTAAAATCTCTCCTTGAATGTTTATACTAAAAAAGCAATGATTTCATGATATAGTTTTGTTTAAAAGTGTTCTCTGTTTTTTTTCTGAACCATTGAGTTTGGTGGAGGAAATATGATATTGATATGTGGTGTTTTGTTTGTTAATAATGTAAGAGTTAATAGTTGAGAGGAGGATGAGAGCTTGTAGATGATGCCATTTGTTATTTGCAAGAATCGGTCCACTCATTGACCTGCTATGTTGCATGAGAGAAGGAAAAAGGAAAGTTAACGTGAGAGATGTCTCACATGGCTAAATTGAAGAAAATGAGGCGATTTTGAGCTGTTTGAGGCATCTGATTTTTTGGCTACAAGTTGGGGATTAAATGAGCTTGTCCTAGTACTAATTACTACTTATTTATATGCATCAAACAAGGAATATAAAGTGACACTTATTGGCTGTTTTTGGATGCAAAAATAGAGGCTGTTTGTTGTTGTTTTCTATCCGAATTTATTGCAGCATGTAAGTTGGTTCTCGTCCATTTGTTTTCTTGATTTTCTCAAGTCAGTAATTGACCATCCATGTGTACATTTGAGGGTATATTATAGGTGGTTATTGGGTAAAGTTTTTCAACTTTTCTAAGCTAAATTCCTACTCTATATGAGCTAAAATCGATGGAGAAAGGGGGGCTATGAATTTGTCCTTGGTTGCTGCAATTGTGGGCTCTTTGATCCTTTTTTTTTGGTTGCTTGTTCTATGGAAAGCTAGGGAGTTTTTAGACTAGCTAAACAAGTTGATTTTGAAGCTTTTAAAGTTTCATTTAATGAGGAGCTTAGTTGACAATTTATGAGCGGTTATTGGGTCCTTTTCATTTGACCTTTTGAAGTGCAATTTGTTCAATTTGTCGGAGGCTTCCAACATGATTTCTTCAAGCTATAGCAACTAAGGTTTCCAGCTTTGATTTCCACATGATTTGCTTTGATTTGGGTAGTTTAATACTTGTTTGATTCTTTAGTAACTCCACAAATACAAAGTCATACACATATTTGTATTTCAGTTATGTAAAAGCTTTATCTCTAAAAGTTTATCTAAAGCTCCTATAAAATTTTTAGATTATTTATAAGTTCAAATTTTGAATCTAAAGTTTATACGACTAATTACTTTTTTACTTTTATCTTACGCGATTTAGATTTTCCAGTCCAAAAAGCCTAAATTAGGATTTTAGTTTCTATAGGTTCATACTTTCCTAACTAGAATAATGGTACAGTCTAAATATTTATTTGAAGTCTAGATTATTAGATATGAATCTATTTTCATTCTTATCGCGTGTTTATAATACTAGCTATTCATTTTTTTAGGTATTGTTTTATAGTCAATACGTTCTATAAATGGATTGTCTTTTATTAGTTTTGAAACTTAGAGTTGCTTTTAATTATATCTTTTACTACATAGGAATTATTTATCCTAATTTTAATAATAGTAAATTTTCTAGTGCTATTTTATAGTTTTAAAATATTAAAAATAATTTGAAAATCATTTTATTATTATTAGAATCTTATTTTTTTGAAGTATTTAACCTAAGGAAATTGATTTTGAATTTTATAGTAACGATCGATTTATCATCGATCATTATTTGTTTAAAGTTATGGAAGTCATAATTTACATTTTGAAATTTTATTGGCAAGGATTCTAATTTTTCTAACTATAATTAAATTTATTCATTCTTTAATAATTTTTAATTCGTGAAAAATTGGGAGCGATTTTTACTACCTTTTATTATAGTTCTTTATAATTCTATATTATATTTTTAATAATTATTATAATCATATTTTATAAAATTACGGGGTTTACAAACCATATGATTGGGATCTTCACTACCACCAATACCTCTTTTATCTGTTTCTCAATAATGGGATAAAAAAGTATTATGTGCACTCAATAGATCACCAATCGAATGCTTTTGTTTCATAAGAGATAAGTTAAACTAATCTACTATATTTTATCTCTCAATAATTAAATGCAAAGTTATTAGAAAGAAATCTAAATAAATTACATATGTTAGAATGTAAAGGTACAAGATTTTTTGCTTAATTGGATGCTTTGTATGAGAAAAGACGTCGAAGCATGGGGCTTAGCCTTGATGTTGGAAGGATAAGAGGATCTAGTTAGATCGTATTCATTATAAAGTGGTTACAATAGGGACTTCACTATGTGACACTCTATGATTAACAAGCTTTTGACTTCGAACCTGCCTCTAGCATGAAGATGATGAAAATTTTGGTCTTTGGACATTAAATATCATCCACATAAATAGTGGGCAACCCGAATCGGTCGAAGACATTCATTTTCAACAATACTAAAATTATTCCTTAAATATTTATACTAACAAAAGCAATGATTTCATGATATGGTTTTGTTTAAAGGTGTTCTCTATTCTTTTATGAACCATTGAGTTTGGAAGAAAAATTTAATATGATATCGATATGTGGCGTTTTGTTTGTTAATAATGTTAGAGTTAGTAGTTGAGAGGAAGATGAGAGCTTATAGATGATACCATTTGTTATTTGCAAGAATTGGTCTGCTCATTGACCTGCTGTGTTCCATGAGAGAAGGAAAAGGAAAGTTAACAAAAGAAATGTCTCACATGGCTAAATTGAAGGAAATAGAACCTTTATATGAGATAGTTGAAATCTAAACAGCGTTAAGGATATAGAACAATGGTATGGGCTTCTTGGCTGAGCTTAATCCAACTCTCATTGGCCTTTCCCCATCGAAGTCAAGTCTGCCCATGTTGGACATAGCCTTTTTAACTTACGATAGGTTAAAAAATAATAAATATTATAGCATAGCTAATAAGATTTATATATATATATATATATATTATACGTATGTGATGCCATGTTGATGTCCCCAAACCTTAGTATTTTTATCTTCTACTTTTGGCCTTTTTATTATCTTTCATAAAACTAAAATTTAATTAAACAACAAATACCTTTTTACACGTTCAAGATAGAGAATAAAAGTTATCATATGAACACATGCATTCATATATTTTGGAAAATTAGTCTTATGTTTATAGAAAATAAGAATAAGATTTTGAAGGGCAATTTGAATATCTATCAAGATTTTATAATATGTTTTATTATTAGTCTTGTTTGGTGATATGATTTTCTTGGTGATTTACCCCAGCCAATGGGATTTTATTTCATAATGTATCGCATGTCTAGTAAAATACCTTTGAAAACATAGACATTTATATTTACATATAATAAAATGAAAAAAAAAATACACTCAAGATTATTGACTTTTCCCAATCCCATAAGGATTACATCACTCCAAACACAACTTCTAAGCAAAACCATTTAGTTGTAGGTTCAGAGAAAAGAAGAAAAAAATTGCGGCCATTAAACAATTCAAGTTTATTAATAACTTTACCCTTCAAGGATTCTTAATAGTACGACATTATCATTATAAGAAAACTAGGATTTAGAAACAAACTCACCACGGAATGCTTTAATTTATATAATTTTTCAATTTAATTTGTACAGGATTAGAGACATATTTTGCTATTATTAAAGATAGGAATTTTTTCACAAGTTTGCGAGGATAATAATCTGTTTGACGATGAATTTTGCAAAAGAAAAATCGTCTTTAAAAGCTTTTTGTGATAAGAAAGAAAAATTAATAAACAAACACAAGATATGTTGCTAGTATTTAAATTGGTATCAAAGTCGCACTTCTCCTTTAATAAGTTCCTTGGCCGTAATTGGACTAAAAGCTAAGCGCATTGTAAAAATTAACATTTAGAGATAGAACTTTTGCAATGAAAAATTTTTGTTTCTAAAAATATGATTTAATGACAGATTTGCAACAAATCATTGATGGCAAAAATTATGACTAACCTTGCATTTCCTATATGTTTTTCTAATAGAATTCACAACGAGATATGAATGGATTTGCAGCAAAAATTTAATTGCTGTAAATTTATCTCTAATTTTTAGAGGGAAATACAATATTTTAGTGTTATCTTTTTGTTTTCAAATTCTCTTGCAAATCTACCTCATAAAGAATATTTTAGAGACAAATAAAATCCTTCTATAAAAGTAAATTTAATATCTATACTATTAAAGTAAAACCATCCCCTTTAGTGCCTTTACTGTAAACATTTTTAGTATGAATGTTTTTAATATAATGTTTTTAACATATGGACATAAAATATTTTTTGTATCCCTGAAATCATGAAAATTAAATAAGGTTTGAATATAATTAAATAGGGGTTGAATAGACATAGTCTTTTCCTTTTTTAGCATATGGGCATAAAATATTTATGGTATCCTTGAAATCATAAAATTAAATAGGGTTTGAATATAATTAAAATAGGGTTGAATATATATAATCTTTTCCGCGTAAGATATTTTTGATATCCTTGAAATCATGAAATTAAATAGGTTTGAATAGAGTAAAATCGGTGTTGAATAGACATAGTCTTTTCTTTTTTTAGCATATGGGCATAAAATATTTTTGATATCCATGAAATCATGAAAATTAAATAAGATTTGAATATAATTAAATAGGGGTTGAATAGACACAGTCTTTTTCTTTTTTAGCATATGGGCATAAAATATTTTTTGTATCCTTGAAATCATGAAATTAAATAGGGTTTGAATAGAATTAAATAGGGGTTGAATAGATATAATTTTTTCTGCGTAAAATATTTTTGATATCGCTAAAATCATGAAATTAAATAGGGTTTGAATAGAATTAAGTATGAGTTTAATAGACATATTTTTTTTCTTTTTTTAGCCTAAGCATGTATCTTCATATACCAATCTAAAGCTCTGATACCATATTTATGCATAGCAGTTACCCAAGATGGAGAAGTTACCTAAAATACAATTGTAATCATGATTTGTAATTAATTTCCTAATTTCTAAGACTAATTAAGGTTACCCTCTTCCTGTCAAAATAATATATTTATTTAATTTATAATATATTGAGTTGTTTTATGCGTGTGCATCATCTGCTTATTTAAATCCATAATATGTTTTTGACTATATGTATTGTATATAAAACATCTAAATATGTTACTATATAACATGGACTTACAAAATATACGTAAATTAATTTTATTATTAATTAACAAGTTGCTTGCCTGTACTTGGAGGAATTAAATATTAGCTTTTAGAGACAATAGAAAATTTTTATCTCTAAAAATGTGATTCAATGATAGATTTGCAATAGCTTATTAAGACAAAAGTTTTGACCAACCTTGCACTTCATATATGTATTTCTAATGGAATCTGTGACGAATTATAAATGGATTTTGTAACGCCTTAATCTAAAGACATTACAACCCGCCACATGTTCTCACTAGAGAAGAACATGTGAAGGCTATTATTCTAATAATCCATAATTTGACTCATATAATATCAAACTCTCATGTAAAGGATATCTATTTAAAACATTTCATATAACAAAACTTCTGAACAACTTAGTTAACATAAATCAAAAGCTAACTTAAATCAAACTAAAACATCTTAAGAAAAATCTCAGAAAAAAACTTTAGATTTATAAAAATGTTATAAAACTTTATAAGATCTTCAACTTTGTCTCTCTAAACTAGGATATCTAGACATCAGTAAGAAGGCCAAATCCACTATCGTCCTCCCGATAATCTACACAGACATCATAGTCCAATAGATCAAACACTACTGGATCATCACCTGTTCCTAAAAAATATAAAGGAATGAGCACAAAGGCCTAGTATGCCATATTACAACCACATGCACATAAATAGTCATAATATAGATTTCACATACAATCTAATAATATTTGCTACAATTAACAGGTTATTACCTTTGATTAGTCAAGTAAACAACACAGTTTAGAACTATTAGCCATTAGTCCTAAATCCGGAATAACTCATGACTTCGTAAAAACAACCAGTATGGAAAATAATAATATATACATATAATGATATTGGGTACTTCCCACACACCCTGGGTACCATATTTGTAGCATTCCTAGATTACCGAAATTATCTCTATGCATGACTCCACTCAAGACAACGACATACATAGATCATCAGGACGCCATCTAGTAACAATGGTCCTCCCAACCTACTAGACCCAGCTATAGACAAGCAGTAAATCAAATTTATAAACTGGATAGAAATTAATCAGTTTATAGATACTAATCCTACAATCACAAATAGCAAGTAAGGTAAAGTCGTACCTAAATCAACTTTAGGAACAGAAATCCTAATTTCACCAAAATACTTGAAAAGAATTACTATGTCGCTCTTAGAAAGAGCCCTTTTATGGGGATTTTAATATCATATGCCACGCCATAAATAAGTAGAATATTTCAAAACATGTTTCCATAATACAATTATATTCTTATTATCATCTAAAACCCAATATGAAAAGATCTACGAATCTAGGTTTGTACACATCTACCTCCTTTGATTGTAAATCATAAATTCTCCAATACTTGATTTAGGGTTTTCTCTAAATTTTCTTCTAAAATTTGATTTCCTTCAAAATCCACTAAGAAATTCAGAAAATATTTTACTTTTAAATCATCAAAAGAATTGAGAAGAATCACTTACCTATTTCTTTGGTTCTTCTTCCTCGAAGCAAAATACGAAATCTCCAATAAGCTATTTAGGTTTTCTCCAAAATTCCCTTTGAAATCAAAAGAAAAATTTAGGGAGAGATCATTTCATTTAAATCTCTAAAGAGTTGAAGAGGATCAACTTACCTTGACCTTGGTTCTTAATCTCCCTTGATGCAAGATCACAAACAAAGGTTTTGAGAGATATTTCTACAGCTCAGGAATGATTTTAGAGAAGAAGGAATAGACTAGGTTATAAAGAAACTTGGAAAACGTTTCAATTTTCGTATAGGAAAAGTTGGTGGCTTAGAAAGAAGGCTGGCGACCTAGGTACAAAAGCTGGTAGCCTAAAACATTTAGAGACGATTTCATGGCCATGTAAGCCAATCCAACACCGGCGGTATACAGGACATAGACCAGCGGCCTTCCAGGCAGCCTTCAACTATGACTCCTCGTCTTCAATCATGTGTCTATCATATGATAAAGCATATATATATATATATATATACATACTAGGATTGACCATAAAACCCTCTTATTTTTCAATAAATGATACATTTGCCCTTCATTATAAATTATTTATCTTTATATTACAGATCTGTAGTAAAATTCTTTTTCTATAAATTTATCTCTGATTTTTAGAGGGAATTACAATATTTAGTATTTCTTTTGTTTTCAAATTCTCTCGCAAATCTACCTAGTAAAGAATATTTGAGAGACAAATAAAATCCTTCCATGGAAGTAAAATTGATATTTAAATATAAAAGTAATCAAATATATTTTACAACACAATATACTTTTGATTATACGTATTACATATAAACATCTAAATATGTTAATATATATAATATGGACTTAATAATATGTGGACTAATTTCATTATTTAGCATATTTATAAAACATATGTTATGATATATTATCTACAATTGATATTATATATTTGATGTTATATTTTATTTTTAAAATGTAAATTTGTTAACATATTTTTATTATTTTATTATGAATTGTAAAAAAAATAATATATAAGATACACTTACTATAAATTATCTCTATATTTGCCATATAATATTGTATACAAAATAAATTATTATATGAAAAATTATAATAAACTACTTAATAAGATAATAATAATAATAATAATAATAATAATAATAATAATAATAATAATAATAATAATAATAATAATAATAAATAGCTTAAATATATATTTGGCTTATATATATTATAAAAACTTTATATATGATATAATAGTTACAATACATTTAACATATTTATATCGTACAATTTTTAATAAGTCTCACATAATATGTTATGCATAATAACATAATATTTTAATAAGTTTTACAATTCTGTAATAGATTTTTTAATCTCTAAATCTCAATTTTCTTACAATGATAGTAACACGTAATGATTTAGAATTGTTGAAGTATAATTATTAATAGGCTTGAAATGTTTAATGGGGCCACTATTTTTTTTTTTTTTATTACTAAACTTGCTACTAGATGTTTTTCCTAGAAGTTGTACTTAGAGTGAGGTAAGACTTACATAATTATGAAAAGCCAATAATATTGAGTGTATCTTCTTTTAATTTATTTTATATGTAAATATAAATGTTTATGTTTATACATTATAAAATAAATCGAAATCTCCTTTGATTTGGGCAAATCATTAAGAAAATCATGCCACCAAACAAGATAAATATTAAAGCATATTATAAGATCCTTAATAGATTTTTAAATTGTAGTCAAATTATTTTCCTTATTTTTTTCAAACATATTACTCACCTTCCACAATATATAAATGCTTGTGTTCATATGATAACTTTTATTCTCTATTTTGAGCTTGCAAAAAAGTATATGTGGTTTAATTAGATTTTAGCTTTGTGAAAGAGAACAAAAAGACCAAAAGATATATGAGCCTGAGAGGCACTATGATAGGCCATAATAATTGAGGTATGCTATCTACATAAGCTTGAGCTTGGTCAACAGGGTGCATTCATTTGAAGCAAACCTTTCCCTTAGTTAGTGAATTCTTGCCAATTTTAGAACCTCTCATGTTTATTAGCTTTGAGACAATCTAGGTATGCAAGTATGATCTTGATTGATTAACAAATTGTTTAGATAAAAGGAGCCTTGTTTCTTGTTTTTAGGGCCATTTGACCTAACCTATCAAAAGGTAAGGGTTGATGTGTGTACAAGGGTTTATATTACCCAAGCAAAATAGATTCATTGCCTTTGAATCAAAATGACAAAACTTTTCTTTTTCAATGAGCTCAACCACTTATTATGTAAGATAAAGCTATTTGGTCTAACCAATGTTAAGTGATGCTATATAATCTAGGGCTTCGATTACCTTAATTGGGAGCAAAAGCTACAAGGCTTTGAACCTAATCAATGAAATTTCTTATTGTCCAACACAAAATCCTAAGCTCAACTAGTGTAGTTGAGTAAGACTAGAGTTGCCTATTCTGGGCTAATAAGTATGTAGGGGGCAATGGAGGAAAAGGATTTTCATTATCCTTTCTTAGGAATGCTAAAAAATGTAGGTCTTCGAACATAATCAACAAATATCCTTTTTGGTGGGTAGAGCAAAAGCAGGTGCTTCGTTTGCTTAATGATTGGCAAAGGCTAGTGAACACTTGTGTAGTCTTGTGAGTCTAGCCAAGTTAGATAAGGTTAAGCTTTGTAGGTTTGTTCCTTTGAGCAAAAGCTAGTGCTCCCTTTTTCTTGTTGGTAAGTGAAGGGCTTAGCAACTTGATTGGTGGTTCGAACACTCAGTTAGGGTTGAGAATATCGAACAGAGGGATCAAGTCAAATTTTGGTGTAAAAATATATTGCATAATTATTCATTTGTTAGAGTTAAGTTACATTTAATTGGCTAAATGTGTTTATGATATGATATGATTGTGTTTGCGAATTTATATGTTTGAATTTGTTTTGTAATGTTACGAGACTTAATTGTATACCAACTGACGTTTGGACACTAGACATGCTTTATGGCATGGCATCCTAACGCTAGCATGATCTAGAATTTGATCATGCGAACTATATCTAGTGTCTAAACACTAGAAGTTAGCATTTGGCATGTCCTTAGTGCCACTAGTGTTGGCATACGTTGCATTATGGTTGATCTATGCAATGGAGTAGAGCATAAGTGCTTGTTACGGATTCTTTTAAAAAGATTATGTGCCTTATTCCTTCCTGTTTTTTTATAGGGACTTCATGGAGGCAAAGTGTCCATAGTGGTATGAAGCATATGTGGGCTTATTGTTGAAGGGTTGCTTGGCACTATTGTTGGGCTTTCTTGTGCCTAGATGTAGTAAACTCAGGCGAGTTATTAGTCCCCTTTGTAGATGCTTATTCTTGTTAGCATAGTGAATTTAACTCACAAGTGTTGAGTGGAGGAGGCCAATACCAATTTATTAACAATCATCTTAATCTAATAATACAGGGTAATCATACATTGATCACCAAAAACCTAACCATTACTATCACTTTATAGTTAGTATAACTTAACTAGATATGCAATGTGATAAGGTCAACAAATGTAGTTAGGTATTTGATAAAGTCGTAGACCTCATAGTAATATGGTAAGAGCTTCGATGACATCATGGCCATTTAATCGTAAGTCATCTTGAAAATGATGAGCAGTTGTAGTTATTGTAATCAACAAACTTAACTTAGATTATTAAAGGATCATTATGTGGGATGACCCCCTCAAGATCTATGTTGTGAAGGAAATGGTTTTGTTTCCAATGAATTCATGGCTTTGAGGTTGAACTCTTGTTGATTTCTGCCATGCTTAGTGTAGTTTTATTTAAGAAGTTAGACCTCATTGTTGCTATTAAGAAACTTGCTACTATATGAAAAGAGTTGAAGATTAGCTTGTGATTCAAATTCGAAGGTTAATGGCCTCTATCATATCATTTGGCACATCTAGTTTTGTGTATCTCTTTAGCAAGTTCTCCCTTCAAATAGCCCTATTGAACGATCGAGTATCCCTTTAAAGTTAGCTATCCATTGGATAACCCTAGTCGGTTTTGATGGTGTTGAAGTTGAAAGTTCAAATAGCCCTATTGAACTATCGATCTAGGTGAGATAGATTGTTGCTCATTTCTTGTTGAGAGTTCATGGTGGTACTTATTAAAGGAGTTTGCTAATTGTGCTTGGAAGTAGTGTGTGACCTTGGTAGCACATCATGTCCGAAATTGTGTTAGGCGCTTTAGGCCTATTGAGTGGCCTAAAGTTGATTTTAGTGTCAAGTCATTTTTATTTGTTTGGATTGGAATTCGAAGTGTGCTTAAAGTATTATATCTTGAGGAGTGGAGCCTCTGATCATTTGGATATGGGACTCATTTAAGGCTTGAGTTGATTCATAAATAGTGAGATTAAGAAGAGAGTAAAATCTCCTTGCTTTATCTTGGTCATGTTGATGGCTGTTCTATTCCTAAGATAGAGGCTCTTTAGTATGACACTGTGAGAGAGAGTAGTAACGGATGTCTTGCCCTTGTTGAAGCTTTGTCAATCTAATGTAAGTGGTGCCATGATGTTTTACTTGTGAACAAAGGTGATTGTGATGCTCCATTAGGCTAATAGGGTTGTTATAAGCACCATGCAGTGGTAAATTCTAATGACATAGAGGCATCGACCCCTTAGGGCTTCTTGTGGCAAAAGAAGAGCAAAGATTGTTCTAGATGCTTGCTTCATTGGACATTTCATTTTTCTTGAGGTTCATACATCTTTTAAGGGGGTTTTTGACACATTGCAAAGCATGTGTATTAAAAATTCTTAGCGAAGCTCAAATTTATTGGCACTATGGTAGTTATTTTTAGGAACAAGGTTGACCTATTCCTTAGAATTTAGAAAATAAAAAAAAAGGCATGCAAGCTTTGTTGCATTATCATGATGATAAAATTGCATAATTGTGGATTTATGTTAGCCCTAGAGTCATTGCACGCCCATGTGGTGGTTTTGTGTTTGTCCACAATAGTGTATGTTGGCATTGTTGCACTCAAGGTGCTTTTAGCAGGAAATATGTGCTTTTGGGACTATCAAAATAGTTTTCACTAGCCTTGCCAATGTGTTGTGGTTGCCGAGGGCTATTTGTAGTGTTTCATCGTGTAACAATGATGGAGGTGGTAGTATAAATGCTAGAAATAGTAGGCACCAAAATGTTCCCCCACCCCGCTTTTTTTTTTCTAGTTATTCCTATGCTTGGTCCAAGATATGGGCAGAGTTTGAGCCCACACAAATAGAAAACATGAGCTAAGTGGCACTCTAGTGGCCCTTACACAAGCAATTAGACACTTAACTTAGTAGAAAAATCAAGGGAGTAGGAAATATAGTATCAACCATTTAGAAAAAGAGTAAAAGAGAAATAATCATCTTAATACTTGAGCTATAGGGATTCTTATGAAGGCTCTCGTCAGGTCCAGCAAAGGCTAACCCTTAATCGTAGAGATCAAGAGAATAAAGGGGGTATTTACTTGTTTGGGAATGACACATACTTGCCTAACCTATCCCTATCCCTATCCCCAGTCTAGTCGCAACTACCACATACTGAAGGAAACTTAATTAATTTTCCTTCAAAGGGAGGGATTTAATGGGTTATACTGAGATTTGGAGGTTCATTAAAAAAATGACCATTAACAAATAACAAAATCATTTCCTTTCTTTTGGTGCATGCTGATTTCACTCTCTTGAGAAGAAGTTGAGTCTATCTCCTAATGATGCATTCTTATTATTCTTATTCAATATATATATATATATATATATTTATTCATACATAGTTTATTAATGATAAAATATTTAATTGTAGGTTAGTCGTGGAGTTTTTTTTTTTTTTTTAAAGAAAGTATGACAACTGGCAACACACTTATGAATGATTGAAAGAAACATTAAAACAAGGGTATTTAATCCAATGGAAACAATGAATGGAGACTTATGGTTAGTAAAATTACATGTCATGACTGATCTTTGTTTTAGAGAGCGATTATTTATAATTGTAGTGCTTTTTTCTCTTTAGGTTGTCTTCTTTTGATACATAAGTTATAAAAGATAAAAAAGACAAATGTTACTCCTATGTTGACTATTTGTGGATAAGACATGGAACGGGTTTTGATATTCTTTACAGAATTTCTAATTCTATGGAATCCATCGTATAAGAGTGGGGATTATACATCTTCCCAAGTCGAATCCGAATCGGGATCAAGAAGAATCGTTCATGGCGGATCCTCTATTAGACCCACTCCATAGGGCAGGTAGGACCTATGGACCCAACAGATCTAATAGGATCTATTCGATTTTTGTAAAAAAAAAAATAGCTTATGAAAAATACGAGTTAGACTTGTAGAACCAGTTCCGTGAATCTGCGGGTCCACGGGTCCTACCTGCCCTGTCACCGCTGTAGGACAATTTCGGTTCCATATTTTTTAGACCCGAACTTATCGGGTGGGATCCCAATTAGGACTCGACTTGGACAAGTCAGATGTCTAGTGGGGATGCAACTGGAGAGCTTTGGGATTGATAATTTGGAACTTAAACCTAACTCGATTCTTAATGAGTATCCCAGAATTAGGGTTTTTCTCATTATTTCCAAAATCTGCCCCTGTAGGATTTTAGATTACCTGATTATCAACTGAATCTGCTCTAATAAGTGATGATTTTCAATTTTTTTTTTCAACAAAGAACAACCAAGTAATCGGACTCTTATATTTGACCAGAGCATTGGAAAACTCAAACGCTGAAAAAAAAAACTTGAGCCATGGGTGATTTGATCCCAATAGTCAGAAGACGACCAAGCTACCGGATTTTATTAGGTTTGTACGAATATTTGTTGTTTTTCTTTTTTTTTTTTTTAATCCTTTTCACAATATGCAAAATATAAGAGGAATACCACTAAGTTTAAAGTCATTTTATGAATTGATGAAAAATCTAAAAAGCTTCAAGAGTTTTCATCGCAAATTATTTGTGAAAATCTAGAGAACAACCTATGTACATTTTAAATATTTTGACTACTATTGAGGATATTATACGATCCTTAAAGATCTTTTTATCAAAGACAACAATTTCACTGATTCAGAACAATATATATTTTACATTTTACTTAGTTAGATTATTATCCTTTAAGAGGCTTTTAAGAACTACATTCAATCAACGAATTTCCAAAGATATTTTATGTGTTCTTTTTTTTAAGTATGTCATATTTGACATATGTCACATATTATTATTAGTTTTTTCACATTTTAGTTTATTTTTATGTCGGATTGAGTTTTTCCAACAAATTACATATATAACTAGAAACCCGATCCAATAACTAATCTGATTTTAATTTGATGCCTAAAACCTGCTCCCGAAATTCTATAGGGTTTTTAATTGATCAAGTACCTTCTAACGATCCACTCGATTACATCTCTATATAAAAGTTTAGGTATAGCTTTGATTGAAAGTACTAAGAATTGATAGATGTTTTAAGGTTTTTGGTTGTTTGTTGTTATAATTATAATATCTAGATTTTTATTTTACTTATTTGCTAGGTGTATATATTTTTATCTTTACCTTTGAGTATTTCCAGAGGCTTCTTCTTTAATAAGATATTAAATAGGTTCAAAAATAATATATACTTTTCAATTTTTCATAACTGATAACTTTTCATTTCCTTTTTTTCTTTCCTTAGATTTTTATTATGAAATGAAATATCAATAAGGTAGCAAAATTTATGTCAAGTTAATTTTTGAACATAGCCACAAAAACTTTATAGTTTTTACGTAAATATCCATCATAAATTTTATAAACCGGAAATAAAACTTACTCTTAATTTTATGATTATTTCATATTTTTCAAGGACATATATTGCAAGTTTACATGCCCTTATCATATTTGTTGATAACTTTTTATATGATTATTCTAAATCAATTTGAATTTTTCTATGGTACAACTTAAATGTAAGTGACTAGCCATGTCTCTAGGTTGAGTGCAAACCAGGACCCGGCTCGGATTGGCTAGGATTTGATCAGGTCGGGTCTTACCCATAAAGTGGACCTACCTAGTCCATAATTCCAATATGGGTCTGTACGAGTCTGCTCATGAAAAATTAAAAAAAAATTCAAAAAATTAATATAAATGGGACAGGTCAAACTTGACCTGTCCCGAGGACATGTTTATAAGTGATCTTTTCGTAAATGTTTGGCCCCAGGAGATACATGTTGCACCACAATTTTGATCCGAAACCCCCTTGCGTCCCTATCTTCTTCCTTTCTAAAATTAGATGTGAAAGTTTTTGCTTAACCCCTCATCAATATGAATCGTGAGCAACCAATCTGCTTCCTAATTAGCCTTAAAGTTACTGAAAATCTAGCTTATCTTATCATTTTAACGAACATAGATGATGGCACTTTTTGATCATGAATATATGAATAATACAAACCACCCTTTGTTTTGAAAATATGATATCCTTATCCTCGTGTGAATGATAAGAGTGATGAGAACATGAAGCTAAAGCATTGAGACCCCACACAAGCTAGCTTTTCGAGAAGCTCATTCCACTGGTGCTTATAGCCCAGCTGGCCTACCATATTATATGGGTCGAATACTCTTTCCACAAATCCAATCGAAGCAAAGTCATCAATTCAACCATTGAGTCTATCTTAAAAAATTTCCCAATAGCTTTGCCTCTATTTTTGAGGCATAGGTATTCTAAAGATATTGAATCACATAGGAATAATAAAAAAAATTAATAGAAGATAGGAGAGGGGATAATTTCTTGAACTTGTTGGCATGGGGTACCATCAAACACATTTAGCAAGGGGATTAGAAATGCAACATCCTCAAGTACTTCAAAGCAACCTTTAGAAGCAATTTGGAAACCAAGAAATCTTATTAAATGAACCTACGTGGCATGAAGTTAGGAATAACAACCTCCTGGCTGATACCATCCTTTACTTTCAACATGTCCCTCCTAATCCTACACGTAACCTACGGCTTACATAAGATCAACTACTCGCCTGCTCAAACGCATCCATAACTACTAAACGAGCAGTAGCAAGAAACAAGAGCTGGAGAACCCAAGACAAGGATTAATGGTGTCTTCCACGGATAAAGAAGCTGGTAGTCATGACGATCCTCATACAGCTCCAACATCGTCGTACGTGGGGGAGAGGGCAGTCCGCCGATGGCATCTATGATCTCTTCCATTTTGGCCACGCGCGATCCCTTGAACAAGCCAAGAAATCGTAATTCTCCCTGCTGCTTCTTAGTATACCATCAATTTTTAATTCTAAATGCTTTTAAATTTTAAAACGTTCAGTTGATCGTCGAATCCCTATCTCAAAAAAAAAAAAAAAAAGAAAAAAAAAGAAAAATTGTGAATCTATGTTACTTATATATAATCAATATTGGAATTGATAATTTCTAAAGTTTCCTCATTTAAAATAAAGAACTAAATGGTAATCTTATTATAAATCTATTTCATTTCTCAGCAATAATACATGCTATGAGACCACAAGCTTAGATAAAAACTCAAGCTCAACTTGTTTACCTAAATAAATTTTATTTTAGACACACACTCGATTTGTTTATTAAACAAGCTCAAACCAAATTTAGGTTAAACAAATTCAAACTCACATATCTAAAAAACATTTTGTTTGCAATCCTACCTCCTATCGCCATGAATAGCTAAAAATGAATTCACCACAAAAGATGCTGCACAAAAGACACATAAAAAGGTAGATTTCAAAAACTTTAGTATTTTTTATTACATATATTTTATATTTCAAATGAAAAATTGCTTATTTTGAAAATGATGAAAACATATTATATATATATATATATATATATATATATTATTATAAAATCAAAACATTTTTGGTTTGGGCTTCATATTTTTAAATAAATTTTTTTATCCCACTATTTTTCTCTCTTACTTTTCCTCTACCTACTACCTACTATCTGTTAACCTCCATATGCATTTTTATACTTTATACAATCTGTCCCATAGCTACAACTAAATTTTATGGTAGCATATCCTTCTTTTTCACTAATTAACTCATTTTATCAAATATTTTTCTTTTTCTCCATTCTTTATATTTTTTAGCAATCGTATAGCGGATACACAGATAGCCAGTTATATTTAAACATACAACATACCCACTTATTCTAACACAAATGGACCTTTTTTTTTTCTTTAACATTTCCTTTGCATATACTTAGCCACCATCATCATGCGTCTAAAGTCAAATCCTTCAAAAAGTTATTTAAAACCATATTACGGGTCTGTTTGGATTATCTGTATTTCATCTGTATCTGTATCTTTTTTAAAATGATATGTGTAAATATATCCGATTTGCATCTAAATTTTATCTATTTTTGTTCTATTTGATCTTTTAATGAGAACTGTCAACTTTTTTTTATCTATATCTATTTCTTGATAAATAATTTGTTAGCAAAAAGTTTGAAAAAGTGTCTGTATCTACCGAAAAAAAACCAATCCAAACAGACCCTACAATTACCACCACCATAACCACATTACCATTACTCAAATAGTTGAAAAATAAAATAAAATATGAAAAAAAAATGTACCTAAAGTTGAACATAAAGTGATCATAGATATAAAAAAGCAACTTTTTCTTTCCCCAAAGATTTGATGTCTAAAATCTCAAATCCAAATATAGCTAGTGCCCATAAAGCAAACAAAAGAGTATATTTGGAATTTACCAGAATTTACTCTTAATTATATCAAACAATAATATAAAAATTATAATATCAACCTAAAGCACCTAAGTATATAATGCCGAAATCCATCTAAAAATTACCTCCTCAATAACTTCTATGAAAATGAGATTCCAAAGCCGTACACTGCCAACACCATAGCCCAAAAGGCAGTAGCACAAGTGAACACAAGTTATGTGATCTTGCATATCTAAAATAATTGCCACTAAATATTTATAGCTTATTTACCATTCTCCCATAGGCTGTTAAAGAAGAGTTTTGGGAGTGTTTGGAATGTCAAATTTTTATCCATATCAGATTTGTATTGATCAATATCAATTCAGTATCGATTCTGTTTGATCAATTTAATCAATTTACGAGTAAAACTGCTAGTTTTTCATTAGTATCATATCTGTATTGGTTCGATATCCGTTTGATTTGAAAACGATACCAAAATGACGATCCACTTTCATTTTCAGTTAAATACAAGTTTATAATCAAACACGCTTTCTAGCTATTTCACTTTCATGTCAAACCATACAAGTAAATATGATCTTATCACACAAGGGGAAGCAAATATGAACCCTAAAAACTACCTTCACAACTATAGTAGAAAGATAAAGATGGGTAGAACCAGATCTAACGATATTCAACAAAACTAATAACAAGGATGGAATAAGTACCTATAGTGAGCATGTAAAGGAAACAAACATCGGCAAGAATGGAGTAAATGACCTAACCTATAATTTTAATAAATGGCAATTAAAAAGCTAGTTCCCAAGCAAAGGACCTCCAGATAACAACCAAAAAAGTCAATTCCTAGCATACGGCGATCTTTCCTAACGACTGTGGCTACAAGTGACCACCATTACTGCAGACACATATTGAACTAATAACAATAAATTGAGAGACAATACTATAAGATCAGCAAGTCATAAATGGTAATATAGTAAGATATTCATTCCATCTAACGGGGTAAAAAAAATGAAACAATTAAGCAAGAAATTATCCAGTGATACATCAATTGCAAAGCTCATCCCACATTTGAAAATTCTGGTGAGTAGTGCGACCAGGATCTACAGGATGTCCTCACAAAGCATTGAGAAGGAAGATTAAAAAAGTTCCAGATAATTCCAGATGGCTACAATTATCACGGGAGAGAATTAATACGACAAGGTAATCAAATCTCTGCAAATGGCCTAACATAAATACAGATAAACAGAGACCAGTGGCAGCTGCAGGGTCATTAGAGCATAAACATAATTCTACCTGATGGTCACAAATTTGTTCGTGCCATGCTTCGCCCAGTGAGTTTTGAGGTCAATCGGATTAGCAAAATTGTAGCCTTCAGCTGCGAGCTTTTCCAACACCTTTTTAAACGCACCTAGGCTCATTTTCCGTCCAGCAATCCTAGCACCCCGTCTTTTTGTGCTCATTGGCAACGGATACATGGAAACCTGCGTTGTACAACAAGCCGATTGCCAACCACCACAACCCCAACGATAGCACTGCTGTGGAGTTCCAGTGCACGAGCAGACGGGTATTGGAATACTGGAAATGTCCATGTCAATGCCATTAATCACAACATCCATACTCTTCTTTGCTGGCTTTGGGACTCTACTTGGAGCATTTGCACCATCTTTCAGCTTCCTAGTCTTCTTAGTTTTTGGTGCCTTGGGAGTGCTAGCACTCTGCCTCTTCTTTGGCTGGGGAACATCCACCTTATCTTCAGGCTCCTCGATCCTTTCCATCCTGTCATCCCTTGATGAATCAGGCATCTCCAGCATTTGCATGTTGTGTGCTCCGGAGGTTTCAGGCAAGACGGAATAATTAGCATTGGTGGTTAACATGTTGAAATACCTATCATGCGGGCTGAACCAACTATCCCTCCCATAACTGAATGGAAGGGATGCATCGAAACAACAGAATCTCGAGAACTATAGGCTCCATTAGGAGTAACAAACATTGCAGCATCTCGCCCGGTCAGGAATGGTTTCGTGTCACGATCAGCCATGTTGGACATGAGCTGTAAATTGAGATGCCCCTTAAAAGATGGCTCATAGTAACCCCAATTCCGCATGTTCAAGGCATCACCATCCATAATAACTAAAAAAACAAAAACCAACAAATAACAAGTGAAAACACTTCACCAATTGCTACATATTGCTGATTTTGCAATCACTAGACACAAGCATCTATATCTTCAAGAACAAATTACCAAAGAACCCATAAACAACCTCCACATTATACCTAGCTCCATTGTACACGGTATCACAATTATTACCACAACTGCAAAGATAGAGATTGCGGAAACACAAATCTATCATTTTGGTAAATAGAAACCTCCCAAATAGCAGATCCAAGAAGAAGAAAATTGGAAAACAAAACCCTTCTCTAATTTCCATGAAAATGAAAACAAAAACACAACAAATTAAAAAGTAGGCTGAAATGAAGAGATTATTTAATCTCCGCATCAAGAAATAACCGAAAAAGGAAATCAAGAATAATACAAGAACTAGATCGCATAAATTTAATCTATCCAACAGCTCTCCTAATCCAATGAAACGCAAGAATCCCATGAAAAAAATTCTAGATCTCCCTCAATTTCTCCAGATCCACGAGGGCAATCAAAATTCGATACATAAAATAGCAACAAACGGATCAGGCAAAACCTAGAGAAAACTAGGTTTGTGTTTCATTTGGAAACTAGATCTGCAATGAATCAACATATTCAGGTGCTAAACCGTTAAGAGATGCATGTTTATGTTGTATATAAAAAAGTTATGGGATAATAGTACAAGGACCCATATATTGAAAATTTTTTTTGTATGTGAGAGAGGGGGGAGAGGGGAGAGAGAGAGGGAAAGAGGAGAGAGGAGAGAGAAAACTTACTTGGGTGGGTGTAAACGGCTCTTAGGGTTTGCCTTCAGGAGAGAGAGTGAGAGAAGGAGAGAGGAGAGAGGAGAGAGAAATTCAATGAGAGAGAAAGAGAAAGGAGGGGGGAAAGAGAAAGGGTGAGATGAGAGAGAAAAGCCCTAAAAGAGAGAGAGAGAGACGTGAATGTTTTTATGTGCTGTTTTGTTTATCTGTTGAATTTGTCCATTTCTATTTTATTTCAAAATCCACTTTTCAAAGCTCCCTTTTTTTTCTTTCCCCTTATATTTCATTTATTTATGTTTTTCTCTGTAGATAAATATTTTCAAAGTTTTACAAGAAAATCTTTTTTATAAAAAAATCCAAACCTTATCGGATTGTGGTTACACTTATCCTGCTGGCTGCGGTCATAGGATAACAACTGGTTTGGTTATTCCAGCATCTTCACCCTTTTCCTAAAAAATATAAAATAAATGAAAGATATGTAAATAATACTATATATATATATATGCTAGAGAAGAATTCAAATTAAAATTTTTATTATTAATTATAAGTGATAATGTAAAGACCTGTCTCTAGCTAAAGAACTAACATCTGTGCAGTAAGATTTTTCACTTCCATGTGTTTAGTAATATGCATGATTTGTATAAAAATCAAAAGCTATAATTGTGTATGCTTTTCACATTTTGTTATTTAATTTGTATACAATGTCATATAATTTTTTTTATATGTTTTTGGCAAAAAATAAAATAAAATAAATTTTGAATATGTCATCTACATTTCAACTTCTATCTTCTTCTTCTTCTTCTTCTTCTTTTCAACTTCTATCTTAATATGCATCAACGTACTTGTTATAATCTAAAAGATAACTAAATTTATAATAAGAAAGCTTTAATAGTAGCAAAATGTTTATAAAAAAATAGATATAAATAAAAAAGGTTGGCAGTGCTCATAAAAAAAATCAAATATAGATAAAATAAAAATACAAATTGAACATATTTACACATTCATTTAAATAACAAATACAGATACGGATGAAAAACAAACCTTCCAAAGAAGACGAGTAAGAAGATATTATATCACCTCTCTCTCTCTCTTTCATTTTAGAGAGAGAAACTTCACTTATTAAGAGAGGTATTTACTCTAGATGCATGTTGTTAAAATTAAAATTCCTTTAACTACACGGACTCCCTTCATTTTTTCCATTTTTATCCCTTTTTTTCAAGTTTTCAGCATGGCATGTGAATCATTATAGTGATATTTATGCTTTTTTCCCCAGAATTTATTCATCAATCTTTGTACATTTTTTACATTCTTTATTTCCTTATAGTTGCATTATATTAGGAAAAGATAAACAAAAGACAAATAACAAATGAAAGGGGAAAAAACTAGAGGAAAAGTAATTTGCAAGTATAAGTAAAACACATAATCTCTATCATCATCTTCTTTCTCTTTAAACATTTCATTTGCTCTAATAAACTTTGTATAATACTTATCAAACATTTGATTTGCTACTCATAAAAAAAGAAGATATGTCCTCCATTCACATCATCTTTAGCTAGGATTGCATTGGGATGTGTTTAGGTTAGGTTTTATAAAGCCCGAACCTGATACCTTGTAGGGTTCCAAAAACCTATCCTAAACACTACAGGGTTTTGTCAATTATCCTGCAACTTATCTAATAGACGCTATAGGGTACTCAAACTCAATAAATCCAATAATCTTTCAACTTCAATTATTCTATGTTTAAAATTATATATATTATTCTTATAGCATACATATCCCTAATTTTCTTCTTGCTTACTCATGTAAAAAAAAATAATTTCCATTAATATTTATGTATAGAAAGAATTCTTCCAAATTAATTCTTCATGAACTTAACATTGTAATAAGTCACCATAATTAATTAAATCATATTATAAAAATGAATGCTTCACAAATTCAAAAATGCATATTTAATTTATTAAACTGAACTAGTATCTTAAAAATATAAGTTAAAATTAGTTTACTTTTAATTTTTATTAATTGAAATAAATTTAAAAAACTTTTCTCTTAGTGGGTTTGTCTTCCCATTTATATTCATCCTAAAAACTTATAAGGTTTCACATAAGGTCTTAAAACTTGTCCCAAATCCATAGTGTATTTTATTGAGTTAGGTAGGCTAGGTACCCTATAAGAATCCAGCCAATTGCATCTCTATCCACAACATCTATAAAGTGAAGAATCTACCTTCTCCATCCCAATAAGCTAAGGAAATCATACTTGAGGATTTAGATCAAGAAATCAATAATTTGGAAACCAAAAGCACATGTATATTCTAGTTAAATGAGTATCTCATATAGGATAAGAAATAAAAATTTGCTACTAAGGTAATGGAAATTATTAAAAAGAGTATGATGAGATATTGTTACAACTCAATAATATTGGAATAAAAAATGCATACATGGACTAGAATAGTAGTTATGAGTAGTTGTAAATCTGTTAAATAGTTGTTACAAGTAGTTAGTTGTAACTAATTGTAAACAAATTTGATTAACATTCCACAAAGATCTAAAGATACATGTATAAATAAGATAGAGGAAAGGAATAAGTGGATCCCACTTTTACCAAAAACTATTAAGTCTTTCGTGAGATCTAGAAGGTGAGCAACTTGAACAAGCTCAATATCACCTATAAAATACAATACACAAGTCAGAACAGTAAAACCTTAATTTAGAGAGTGAACAAAAGAAAGAGATATACTTAGCATGGTAAAAGAAGTGAATAGTGGAAAAGAATCTTGGAAGTGCATTAACAAAACGGAAGTAAGGTTAATTAGTAGGCAGGGCATGCCTTAGTGAATCTAATTCTAACATTTGGTGCTCTCATATTTGAACTCTCATAGTAGCACTCATGGCAATGGAAATAAGATCTTACTGTCAGCAAATGGATATGGAAATGTTGGAAAAAACTTTAATGGCTATTCAATAAAGTTTGTCCTAGTTGAATGCAAAAATAGATAGAATTGATTGGAATCAGAATCAACCAACAAATCATCAAAACATTCTTAATCAACTTGATTCATCATTTTTAGGTACAATAATGAGTAGCCAAGATTTACATTTCTGAATAGTGAATTAAAAAGCACCAGTTCACTAGTAAATGATATGGAATTTTCTTTACAATTTGTAAATTCAAGATTAAACAGTTTGAGATTGAACTTACCTTTCTATGAAGCATATCAAGAATCTTCTTTAGCATCACTTTCTTCTACCATCATAAACATCATAAAAGAAGAAATTCCACAATTTTATGGCAATGATCCAATTACATAGGTACTTTAAGTAGAGTATGTCTTGGATTTTTACTAAATAAAGGAACAATACTATACAAAATTAGTAAGCTTTGCCATGCAAGATTTAGCCACTATGTGGTATAAGTGGATGGATGATTCAACAATTTTAAATCATGGGATCATTTTTTTAAGGCACTTATCATACGATTTGGACCTTTTGAATATGACCCACAAGAAGATAGATTTTCTTTTGATGATCATCATGAGAGCAAGACTATTTGTGATCAGAAAGATGGTGAACCGGCATATATAGATGCTATTGATATACTACAAGATAGACTTGATTATAATACAGTAGAAAGTGCAGATGTAGATAGAATTGATGTGATGCGTGAGATTTCTAATATTGATAAGCAAGTGAATGTGGTCAATAATACTGCGGTAGAATCTCAATATGAATTTGCTAAAGTAAACACTGTTATGTCAATGCAATAGCAATGTATTTTTTCAAATGTCACAATGGGGCAGCACCAATTACTATGGATAGAGACATATTAGTTAAAGGTTCTAACATTGATTGGGATTTTGGTAAGAGGGATGAACTTGTTGACAAGGGTCAGGGAATTACAATGGAAAACAGAAGAAAGTAAGGATCATGATGAGTACTTTTCTAATGAAGTGGCTTAGGGACTTTATTTCAATTAGACCTTGCCTACTACCTACATATTTTTTAGTATGGCCAACTAGCAATTTTCAGTAGTCTCATTATTATCATTGCCAATTAAAGGACATTTTCAAGTGGTTGTTAATGGTTTAGCACTGTATTGTATATGGGACAATGTTTACTTGCTTCAACCAATAGCAAATAAGACATGGACATTTAATCCTCCAATCAACATTTTAAGCATCAGTTAACAAGAAGCAATTTGTGGCATCTGATATTTTGAATCAAGACGTAGTTTTGACTCAACTAAAAGATCGATTGAAGAACCACAATAGGATGCGGGATTTAGTAGAAAAGTATTGGATTGAGATTTATTTTAACCTTTGAGATCTAGTGTTTGTAAAATCACTACATTATAAATAAATATCAAAACATCAAGGTCATTTTTCTATGGTGACCAAATGTTCTATGAACCTTTTTTACTACTGTGATGAATGGCACATATTATTTTGTACTGGAGTTGCAAGAGAAGGTTAAACTACATCACAATTATTATGTCTCAATCCTCCTACAACCTACTGGATAGTGGCTATCATCAGATGTACTGTCTTTTCATCATCACAAACATTAAGACACAAGATCAATGCTTAGGATGGGACTTGGATATTTAGTATAACAAATGAATTATTGGGCATTAGAGCAACAATTTTATATAGATTTCAACATTGAGGACAATGTTGTTTTCAATGAAGGGAGAAAATGTTACAACCAAAAAAATAGATGAAAATCAGAAGATGTAGACAGGGACTAAAATAGTTGTTATAAGTAGTTGTAAATCTGTCAAATAGTTGTTACAAGTAGCTAATTGTTACTAATTGTAAACAGATCTGGTTAACAATCCAAACATATCTAAAACTACATGTATAAATAAGATTGAGGAAGGGAATGCGAGGATCCCAGTTTTACCGAACAATATCGAGTCTCTTGTAAGATTTGAAGTGTGAGTAACTCAAACAAGCTAAACATCACCTACAAAATGCAATACACAAGTTAGAATAGTAAAGCCCTGGTTTGGAGAACGAACGAAGTAGAAAGATATATACTTAGTGAAAACGTGAAAATGCACTATAAAATACTCAAGAGAAGGAGGGGGTGAATTGAGTATTTACCTTAAAAAATTAAACAATTAATTTTAATGGGTAATCAGATATATATTTGATAGCAGCAGATAACAAAATAATAGATTACAAGTGAAATATAAAAGAGATAGGGATAGAAAATATTAGCCCATATATAACATGAAGTTCGACCCACTTCCTAGACTCCATGGTCCATAAATGCCCCAGTGGAGGACTTAACCACCACTTTCATTAATCACAAAAGTACGCTTAAGCTGAGCAATTATAATTATTTACAACATACAGGAAATAAAATATTTCTTTTCTCTCTCTAAATGCTCTTTAAGAAATTACAAGTGTAAGAACAAAGCATTAGAATGTTTTCCTCTCTCTTTGTAGCGAATTTAATGAATAAAGGAACAAGAAAATTAATAATTTGTTAGATCGTAAAATAAAAGCTCTTTCTCCACTTCACTTATGTTGAATCTCCCTAAGACAACATATATATAGCCTTCAAAAATTCAAATGTCCGTTAGAGACAACGTCTTTAAGTTTTCAAGTATTTAATGTGCTTCAACGACTCTTTCTTACCACATCGGCTCCAAAATTTCAACTCTTGTGCCCTAAAGATTCATTGCGTCTCAAAGTGTTCCGCTTGAAATTTGCCCTCAACAAGTCTTTACTTCATCGAGTCTTAAATTTAGACTGTCATGCCCTAAGCTTTAACACATCGAGCCCTCCACGTGACCCTCAACCAAGGATGTCCATTTTTAAGCTTTGTCAAGTTTCAATGTTGAACTTGTCGTGCCTTGACCAGTGGACCTGTCAAGCCCCCAACAAACCCTTTGACTAAGGTTATTCATTTCTTGAACTTGTTAAGCTTTGGTCTTAACTTTGCCGTGCCTTGACTAATTAACTTGTTAACCCCTTAACATGACCCTCGACTAACTTCTTTGCATTTTTTGCTTGTTGAGCTTTGGTCTAAACTTTTTCATGCCGTAGTGAGTGAATCTATCTAGTTCTCAACTTGTCCCTCGAAGAGGGCTGTATCTGCTAAAAACCTGCACAAACTCCACAAAGACGCATAACATACACATATATATTTGACTAATTAAGTGCAATTTACAATAATTGAATAATTAATTGTGCATCATATTGTCTCATCAAAATCCACATTGAACATACAAGTTCAACAATCTCCCCTTTTTTATGAGGACAATATTATGCACAATTAGCCCCTTTTCAATTTAGCATACTCTCTCTCTATAAAGCATATGGGTTTCAAAGTAATTTTCTCAATTTTAATTGAAAGACTTAATGCTTAATTCTATAAAGATGCAAACTATACTTAATACGTCATTTAGTTTCCCCTTTGTACTTTTCAAAACAACCAACATGCATGCTTGTTTATTGTGAATTCTATACTTCTCCCTCTTTGTACTCATAAAAAAAAAGAAGACAAACTTATAATATTGTAAATAAAAAGAGATGCACAGATAACATACAAGATTCAATAAATTTCCTTACTCAATGAGGTCTTCATGCATTTCATTCAATACAAAACAATTGTCTCACAAAGAATACTTCACAACAGTTGTCTCACCAATAGAGGACTTTACATTGTCTCAATATAGGACTTCACAAATGCCTACTCACGTAGGACTTCACACATTTGCCTTAACACATGAGGACTTCACACATTTACCTCAACACATGAGGACTTCACACACTTGTCTCAGTATATGAGGACTTCACACACTTACCTCAACATATAAGGACTTCACACACTACCTCAATAGAGGACTTCACTATTTACCTCAATAGAAAACTTTATAAATGCCTCACCACGAGGACTTTACTCACGCCTCACACATATAGCAGAGTTTTGCAAGCAGAACAAATTACACCCATCATAGAAGCACATATGAACATTTAATAGCTTCTTTTATCCTTAGATCAAGTTTTAGATCATCTTGGCTCCATGATATTTTAGCACTCTCCATCATACCATAAATAGGGGCTAATAGGTTTACTTTAAAGTCATCATATCACGTGCACACCAATAACATGAAGATCGCCTTACGAGTTAGAGATTGCAAGACTCTAATTACTTATTCTCTCAATATGTTATTGTCATGACCTACCACCCTAGGCTCCACCGCAGCAGAGGGGGTGCCCCTAGACCCTCGGGCCACCCTAGGCAGGGATTGTGATGCCAGGTACACTGGCCCTCCCAGCGCACTCTCAGGCACAACCAGGATACCAGAGGCACTGTGTAACGACTTGGAAATCTACCCACTGAGGTATTGTTCGCTTTGCCCACACGTCACACGGTTTTGTCCTTTTGGTGCCAGCGCTTCCTAGGGGTCACCTATCTTGGGATTGTTTTGCCTAGAGCACGCTTAACTTTAGATTCTGACAAACTCCGAGCCATTGCACCGAAAAGGCGCCTCTATGATTAGAGTTTCACCATCTATATTTGAGGGGTGTTACAATTATACATACATACATATATATATTTAGAAAAATAGTTTAAGATATCGATATTTCCATAAATCATAAGAACCATAGAGAATCAGATACCTTACTAAAGATGAGAAAATGTAAACTTTAATTCTATCTTTTAATTACAAAGAACTACTAAAGGGTAAGGAAAGGAAGTTAAGAAAGAGAAATAAACAAGTTTTAAGTCTTTTCTCTTAACTAAGTTTAGTCCATAGACATTCTAATCTCTAATTATCATCACTTGATCTTTGATACCTTTGTATTATGTTCTTATCACAATCTCGGCTTTATGATTTTCCTACAAAACAAACTATCAGGAGTTAAGCACAACTCACTTAGTGAGATATATCCCTATGCAAAATGTACTCATAATAAATAGAATAACAAGCAAGTTTTTTAACAAACATATGGAATCAACATCCATATGGGAAAACAATACATATGATCGACTGTAAATTATATATTTGAATGGATTCATGCCCTCTATTTGGGATTAGGTATTTTAGGCCCATATGCCCACAATTCACAAATAAATTTTGTAGATCTTTTCGGCTGCTACTATCTACTAAACCTTGTAGATCTTATCGGCTACTATACATCACTTGTAGATTTTCAGGCCCTTACCTACTATCACTACTATGCTCTTGTCCCACCAAGGGTATAATAGCAAATGCAATACAACCTACTTTGTGAGATACATGATCAATTTATTAATTTATTCTTTAACATGTAAATAGAGTATCTTAAGAGTGATCATAGAAATATTTGCAAATGCTTCAACATGGTATAAAGACAATGATTAATTTATCAATAATTCAACTTTCGATGTATTTAATATAATTTCATCAAATTCCATGATCACAATCAATTTCCATCTGTATATTCTATTTTATCTTTTCATATTTCTAGTGCCTCTAAACTACAGGCATAAGCATGAGTAAGTAGATTTAGGAGATAAACTTAGTCGTCCTTAGTGCAATCTTTACTTGAAGTGAACATTGGGGAAATGTATGTTAAATTCCTCATTACTTAAATAACAATAAAAAAACAGAATGAGTATTTCATATTGATTATACGTAAATTTATAACTCTATTTATTCTATTCGAGTCGTTTTTCCTAGTTATGGAAGTTCTAACTTAAAATGGCCATAACTTGCTTATTTTAATTTGGAATGTCGCATATGAGTAGTCATTTCCTACCTACTTCACATGCTCTATCCATTTCTAAAGTTATTTCAAGTATTTGATGCCATTTAAGCCTCGAAATAGTACTGTACTGAACACATATAGTAGGTTCCAAAACTTGTTCCTTTTATATTTATCAACATTTTATCTCATTCGGATATCCTAGGATAAGAATAAAATATGTTTATCTTTAGAAATTATATAGTAGTGATGATAACTCATATTACATACATGATCCTAGTGATGTTGTTCTAAAATAGGAATTTGTAAAACAATCTGTTATGAAAAGTAGCAAAGTTGAGTTTTATGAAAATTTATTTTTGGGCTTGTAATAAAATTCTTTACCTTAAATTTTGAGAATACGAGGCTTAACAAAAAAATCACGGTTTAATATATATTTTGAAACCTCGAAGGTATTATATTTATTTCAAAAACTTCAATTAACAATTTATTTTACAAGACATAGATTTTACTCATTTGTGATATAATACTTCAAGTTGTATTTCCCTTGAATTTTCTTAAGTTTGGTTTCTAAATATAATTTTAATTCTTAGATTTTTGTAAATATGAATTTTAACTAAAAATCATGGTCTTATTTTTAGTTCGCTTTTTATTTTTTTTAAATATAAATCTTTATATAAACTACTTGCAACATAAATCTTTTTTTTTTTTGAAAATTTTGTAAATATGAAGCCTAAAGAAAATTTTAATCCAAACATTTGCATGCTTTATACTTACTTCCGAAACTTCACTTACCATTTATTTTCACTAAGCATGGATTTTTCTTATCTATAGTGAGGATGTTTCAAGTTGTATTTAAAATTCCATTAGTCTTGACATTTTGAAAATTTAGAAGGATGACTTATTTTAATATTGATTCTTGATGGATAAGTTAACCATGTATTGAAAATAAGATTTTTAGGAAAGTTTTACATAATAAAGATTTATTAACATTTGTATTTTTGGAAAAACTCATTTAACATTTCGAAAATTTAGTTCAGTACCTATTTTTATTCTTTTATTCCTAATGAAATTTTTTTCTTAAGTGTTGAAAATAAAGTTATTGAAAGTTATTTTATAAAATAGGGAATTACCAATATTCACAGATTTGAAAATTTTATCATGACAATGTCATTTATGAGCATGTATATAAATGAGTACAAATATAGTAATTATACCAAGAATGAATTTATTAACATTGACTGATATAAAAATTAGAGATAGATAATCAAAATACGAGAAATATCAAAATATGATTATGGGAGTCTTAGTTTGTCATCAAGACTTCACGAGACTTAAATAAATTCTAGTCACCATTTAAAATGAGAAAAACATAAAGAAAGAAAATCATGGAAGTCTTAGATCTTTTTCAAGCCTTCCTGAGACTTGGAACATTTCCCATCTCATAAATAAAATAAAAGCATAGAAATCTTAGATTTATGCTAGGGCTCTCGGGACTTAAAAATGGACAATTCTCATAGCAAAATATTTAGAGCAAAACAAATATAATGAAGCCTTAGAATTTTCGAATAAGGCATTCCCAGAACTTAGATTATGGACCAGTACCTTTTTATTTTGACTTGATTAAGAATAAGTCTAAGATCTAGAATTTGACTAGTCTTAATTTATTAATAAGAACTAAATAATGAAAGCATGAAATAGAGCATTAAATAAAAAGTTAGATTAGTGAGCATTAGGCTTTAAACCATATATTTACTACTTATACATACTAACATATAGGAAGTTGTGTCAGAATCAAGAACATAAAAACATAAATTCAAACATGGAGTTAAACAAGACATGAACAATATGTTGTTTTAGATTTCCATTCCTTAGCATAAGCCTCATGGAAAGTTTATATGGAAACCACAACACATTTTTCATATTATGTTAACATGAACTAAGAAGTGGTTTAATGTTTTACTTAAGATGAAAGATGGATGAAAGAAAAATTTGAAAAGACAAATGGGATGTGTGTATGACGTGTAGGGGTGGCATGAAAGATAACATAGGAGAGGAGAGGAGAGTAGAGGAGAAGAGAGTGTTTTGAGTTTTCAATTTGCAAGAATTTGGTTATGTGAAGAGAAAAGTTTGTAAAATGGGAAGGAAGAATATGATATTTATAGGGTTTTGAGATGGAATTTTGGTATTAATTAAATAAATGAAAAAGAAAAGAAATAAGAATAAAGAGAGAGAGGGTGGAAGCTTAACCTTAGAATTAAAAGTCAATCGGAAACCCTAAAAGTCAACAAAAGATTAGTACAAATCCTAGAATTTAAATCCGGCACTTCCTTATTCTTTAGCCCCAAAAACGAAGTTGAAATAAGTAGTGATAATAGTTCGTAATAATATGAGAAATGTAAAAATATCAGATTCGTGAATTTCGAGTATCCTTCGGACCCAAATGGGATCAATTCTCGAAAAACGTATCTAGAACTCGAAATAGTAAAAATATTTCTATAACACCATTAGGACCAATTTAATACAAGGATTTCAAAAATATCGGTTTCATAATTTTTCGATAACTAAAAATAACAAATATCATAATTATACCCGTATTTTCTTACTACTGATATTTTACTAATCACATCTACTTTATATTACACTATTCATTACTATTCTACACTATTCATTTGTCTCTACTTTTTCTAACACCTACTCTTACACTCTATACACCTATTGTCTTTGCTTTTTATCTTTCTCATAACTTTATATCACATCTACCTTACATATTATTTCTTTTAATACACAAAATTACAAAAAAAAAAAAATAAATCTCTCCCTCTCTCCTCTCTATGTGGCCAGTGCCCTCCCCTTACTCTCTCTTTTTTTTTTTCAATTTTTCTTTATTTAAATCACTCAAAATTCACTCATCAATTTCTATAAATATCCCTCCTCTTTCACTCCATTCACACATTTACTATCCACAAATTCACTACCAAAACTCTCTAAATTTTCATCTAAAAACTCTCTCTAAACACTCTCCAAAACTCTTCCAAAATACTCTCAAATTCCCTTTTACATACATAAAACTCATACACACATATTACTTCAAAATCCTCTTTAGGTAAATCTTCTTTCCACATTTCTTTCTACCATGTCATGCAACTTTACATGATCCATGGTGTAAGTTTCCTAAACTTGTTGTTATGGAAGCTACACTATGTTCATGTATTGTTTTTGTTCATAAAATTTATTTCTCTAATTTTTATGTTGTTATTATGTTTTGCACATATTATTGTTGATATTATGTTAACTTCTTATATATATTTAGTAAATATAATTATGTACTTATATATAATCTTTAGAGCATATAAGCTCATTTGTTATTTATTTACTTCCAAGTTATGCAATTTATTTATTTATTTCATATTGTTTTAAGACTAGTCTCTAGACTTAAACTTGTATTCATTAAGTCAAAAAACATTTTCTTTCTTTTCTTTATTCTTTTTTGGACTAGTCTATTCTTAGTCCTGGGATACCTTGATGAAGCTGAAGTTCCTAATACTTGATATCTATTAATTGCTTATTATTTACTTATTATGTCTTTCTTATGTTTTCATCATTTCATGATTTCATATTCATGACCATGCATGAACATATTGATTTATGTCTCAACAAGATAAAGAAGGAAAGGTTTTCTTAAATAAAAAAATAGAAGTTCTTTTCCAAAATAAATTTTGTTATGAAAGAAATGATTTTTCATAAAAACTTAGGAATCTATCTTAGCAAATCTTTTAAAAATCTAGAAGAGTTCATCATAAATTTTAGTAACCAAAGAACATAGGAATTTTTAGATAATACATACATACACTTTACAAAATCATAAAATAGAAAAGCTTTCTTTAAAAATTAAAATTTCAAATTCTTTTTGACAAAACTTTTACTAAACTTCATTTTTCCATCAATACTCTAGAATATGAATGAATAGACTAGTTTGATAAAACACCAAGAAAATTTCTTTCATAAAGATAAAATAACCTTAAGGAATAAACTTAATAAACAACTTAGAAAACCATTTTAATTAAAAGAAATAAACTTTAGGAAAGGTTAAGAAAGTATAAAGTTTGATAGATTTTAACTACCCTAAAAAGTATTTAGAAACCACCCTCTCCATCCCTAGAAATTAAGCTATAAGAAACTTAGAAAAAAAAATAATTCTTTTGAAATTTAAAAGGCTAAGAAATGGAATTAAGAAGAAGAAAATACTCACTTAAAATAACTTAAGAAATTTTCTAACAAGCTAAGTAGAAAATTTCAAAAGTTTTGCTTTTCCAAATTTCTAGAAAACTTTGCTTTTACAAAAATTCATGGTTGAGACAACTTCATTAAATTCATGTATATGATATGAGTTAATATATATATAATATATATACACATTTTAAAGGTTTTTCCAACCATAATATTATCTATATTTTGGTACAAGTATTTTTAGATAAAGAAAAGTTTACAAAATTAAGTTTTGCAAACATAAATTTTCATGATGAATCTGTATCATATGGTTTCGAGACCCAAACGAATTTTTTGATAAGAATTACCTTAGAAAAGGATAGATCTTTCTAAGTAGGTAGAAAGCGGTATATTATATGCGAAATCCGAGTTAAAATGAGCAAGTTATGGCCATTTTAAGTTGGAATTTCACCTATACGAATTTTACCGCAACTAGAAAATAAAGATAGAAGTTTTGACTAGAAATTCCATGGAATACTCATTTTAGGTATTTCCTTTGTTTAGGAACCGATGAGGAGGACGTATGCTACCCCGAGGACTACTTCGACTAAGGGAGTATCATCATGGCCGAGTGAGTCTACTTCCCTTATTTTTCATGCTTATGCTTGCGCTTGTAAATTTAGCTGCATTAGTCTTAAGGAAAAATAAAATTGAAGATGTATGTATTGATAACATGTTGAAAGAACATTAACTATATCGATGCATGAAATGCTTGTGATAAATTGTATGTTTATTAGTATGTTAAAGTGTCTGAAATTGGTTGATCATTTGCAAAGAAATGGAAATATAATGGCTTGCTCTAAAATAAAAGTTGATACATGCACTTCATATGTGGAGTCACATTACATTCGCTATTATACAATTGGTGGGACAAGTGTATGATAGTGGTGGTAGGCATAACCGGTATATTATGTATGTGGCGAGTAGGAGCCGATAATAACTACATAAATTGATGGCTAGTAGGAGTCGGTAATAACTACATATTTTTTTATGGCAAATAGGAGCCAGTAAGATCTATAAAAATATTTTTAAAAGAAGTAGTGGTCGTAATGGGCCGGAATACCTAACCTCGAATGAAGGTCGTAATTCATTCAACATATGATTCATGGAAAATCATATGTCTTATTGGCTCACGTGCTTGTTACATCCCATTTGCTTGTTTAATAAACTTGGTCGATATTTTGTTTCAAGTATGAATATTGGGATTACACTCACTAAGCCCGTAACCTTACGCCCCTATAGATATTTGTATTCACAGGAACAACTGTTTTTGTACCCGATGTCTCCACTTATCCGTGTAAGTTTTCTTTTGGGAGCTTTTGAAGGAAATCTACTTAAAGAGTTAGACTAGAATTCCTTTAAAATTTTTTGACGTAGTAATTAAATTTTTGTAAATACTATTAGTTATTTCGATCCTTGAAGTTTAGTCGCGGTATGCCCCTAAGAATTATGTAATAGACCTTTAATTGTTAATATTATGATCTATTTTATTTCTAGATTCTTATATGTTCATTTATTTGCTTAGACCACACTTCCCAAAAGCGTCTCCTATTACCGTGTTAGACGCCTTATATGTAATACCGAGACTTTCACATGACTAAGGTAGTCATTCTTAAGTCTTGATATTATATGTGGCGAACTGCCACGTTTAGGGTACCCTTTGGGGCATGATAGTAGCCGGCTATGAAGGAGAGGGGGGAAAAGAGAGAGATTAAAAATTAATTTTATTAAAGAAAAGTCAGTAAAGTATAAGATAAGTTAAGTAAAAATTAATATTGTAAAAGAAAATATAAGAATAGGCGTATAAGAAATGTAAGAATAGGTAGTGAGAAAAAGTAGTAATAGATGAACATTAATGAATGGTAATTGAATAGTGAACAAGATAAATAAATTACTGGAAGTAATAAAAATACGCGTAAATGAGATATATCTGACATTTTTAAAACCCTTAAAATTTTTATTTAATATTCTTATGATTCCTTATTACATTATGAGTCTAGATTGATTGTCAGAATATTTTTCTTGTTTTGCATATCGATATCCTGATTTTAAAAGGTAATCCCGCTCGGGTCCAAAACAAATGAGTGTTCGGCAAATTCAATCTTTTTAGGTTATATGGCATTTTTTCTGAGTTATAATATAAGGTTAACTCATTTTTATTGTCTTTGGTTTTCTACGCGGTTTTACTGGATCTATATCTTCTAGAACTTATCGTTGACTTAAGCTAGCTTGTAGGGTTCTAGTTTGACTTCTAGCTTTAAGATTTACTCACAAGATATAAAATTCAAGGGTTCACACTTATACAATATATTCGATTTATAATATGAATTTTACTCTATTTTATAATCTATTTAATATTTTACAGTTCTCGGAATTGTTTAATAGAGTCTGGGCTTTTAAAGTTAAATATTGACTTGAGTTGACTCTAGGATTCCGGTTCCGTTTTCGATTCTAAGGTTTTACATATAAAGTTACTGTAAAATTTTAGTGCTTTACAATTATAGGGAATTATTTCTTATTATTTTATGAATATATATTATTTGGATGTATTACCTCGATTTGCATATTAGAGATCAAATAGATGAATTGTCTAGCGTTGGGTTTTTAGATTAATTAAGCTTTTTTGGGATTGTTTTGTTGGTGATATGTTTTTGCCAAATGATTTACTTTTATGGTTCTAGGCTTTATTTAATTATTTGAAATCTTAGGGTTATTTGATCTTTACCTGATCCTGTTTATGGTTTCTAGCGTTTCGAATTTTTTTAGGAATCCATGTTTAATTCAATTTATATGATATTCTAGGGTTATAAGATTTATTTGTTTTAATCTAAGGTTTTTAAGATTCTGGTCTAATCTGATATGGTATAGGATTTCGATTCTAATTAGAATTTTAAGGTTTGCGATGCATTTTATTTATTTTACTAAAATTCCTATTGATTTTTTTGTATGATTTTGGCTTACATTATTTATTTAATTAATATCATACTATCTTCTTGATTTGTGTTTACTTGTTTTCTATTATAATTATCTAATATAGTATTTAAAGTATCAAATGATTTGTCAAATACGTAGTTTGTACCAATAATCTTTAATTATAAGTTTATAAGAAAATATTTATTTGCGATTGTTTTGAAAATTTTACTCGTTAGGAATTATTTGATTCTATTTGTTCAATAAATCTAGAGATATATTTATTTTATTTGTAGAAGTTAAAATTTTGCTTGGAGATTTATTACGCTATTCTTAGTTGAGAATTTTTAGGCATATTTAATGTTTTTCGATTTTTTTTTTGCAAAATTGATTGATAGTTCTTTTAAATTTTGTGGAGTCTTTATGATTACTTTATTGATTTACTATTGTTCATTGATTGCGAAAACTTAAGGAAATTTTTGTTGATGATCATTCGAATATCTTAAACTATAATTAAACTATTTACATTTTAATATTTTTAAATCGCGAAAAATCAGTAGTGATCTTTGTAACTTTTCTCAAAGCTTCTTCAATATTTTATATCATATTATTGTTAATTATCAAAATTAGGTTATGGAAAATTAGGGTTTTACACTCATCTTATTTGATCACACCCAATTCTCCTCGTAAAGTGCAAAAACGATCTTCACTCAAGGGTTTTAAAAAAATATCATAATTTGATTGTTTGTATCAACAAATTCCAAGTTGATATCTCTATTTAGAACATGATCTCTAATGAAATGATATCTAATTTTAATATGCTTGGTTCAAGCTGAAATAAATGGTTGGATCGGATTTTTTGTCAAATCTATAGCACTTGTGCCATCATAACGAATTGAAACATTTTCAAATCTTAAACCGTAATTAAGCAAAGTTTGTTTCATCTATAAAACTTGTGCACAACAACCTCCAACAGCTATGCACTCAGATTCAGTAGTTGAAAGTGCAACCAAATTTTGCTTTTTAGAGTGCAAAATATTAGGGAATTCCCAAGAAAGTGGCACGTGTCGCTTGTGCTATTCCGATTTACTTTGCACCTAGCAAAGTCAGCATCGGAGTATCTAATTAAATCAAAAAATAGGTAAACTTTGGATACCATAGGCCAATTTCAATCATGCCTACAAGATACCTAAAAAGCGTTTCACTGCACTCAAGTATGATTCTTTTGGGCAAGATTGAAATCGTGCACGTACACACACGAAAAACGTGATATTAGGTCTAGAAGCTGTTAAATGTAACAAATTGCCTATCATGCATCTATAAAGCTTTTTACATGCATTTTTCTCATTTCATCTTTATCAAGATTTATACTTGTACTCATGGGTGTAGGTTTTGTTTTGCAATTATCTATTTTAAACTTTTTAACAGATCTCTTGTTTATTTTGATTTATTGATGAAAGTTACATTTTCAGATTGTTTTATTTGAAGACCAATAAAATAGTTGAGTTCTCCCCATGTTCATTTCAAACTCAATCTTCATGGGTTCAACAAATTTATTTATAAGACTCATATTAGAAACCCAAAAATAATACCATCTTCATATATTTACACAATCAATGTATCTAACTTGTGATTCTTAATAAACAGAGTTGTATTAATTTTTCCTCTAGAAAATCTATAGTTTAAAAGGAAGCTACTAAGTCTTTTATATCAAGCTCTAGAAGCTTGCTTTAGACCATAAAAAGCTTTGTTTAATTTGAAAACATGATCAGGAAATTCATTATTCTTAAAACCCAATGGTTGCTTTCTATAGACTTCTTGTTTTATAAAGCCATTTAGGAAAGTATTTTTTATATCCATTTGAAAAAGAGTAAAATTCTTAAATGCAGCAAATGCCAAAAGCATTCTTATAGATTATAGTCTAGCAACCGGGGTGAATATCTCATCAAAATTTATGCTTTCTTCTTGATTATAACCTTTATTAACTAATCTAGCCTTGTTTCTTGTTATTATACCATATTCATTAAGCTTGTTTCTATAAACCCATTTGGTTTCTATAATAGGTCTACTATCAGGTCTAGGAACCAAATTCAAATATCATTTCTTATGAACTGGTTTAATTCTTCTTACATAGCATTTATCCTAAATTCATTTTTTAAGACTTCGTCAATATTTTTAGACACTGTTTATGATAGAAAAACAAGATTACTCATGTTCCTCGAAGATGATCTTATTTGTACTTTATTAGAAGGTTCACCAATAGTTGGATCTTTTGGATATGACTTTGTATTTACATTCTTTAGGAAGATCACAGTTAGTAGATTCGTACACAACATCCATTTTATGTTGATTATCTTCTTTATCATTATTTTTAAGAGAGAATTTATTCAAACAAGCACAAATAGCATCCACATCATCATTTGAGCATAAATAAGGAAAGAATCATCAAAAGCAACATGTATAGATTCTTCTACAACTAATGTTCTTTTATTAAACATTCTACATGTCTTACTTGTCAAAGAGTAGCTTATAATGATTGTCATCACTTTTAGCATCAAATTTAGTCAGTTTGTTTTTTTCCATTGTTTGGAATGTAACATTTAGTGCCAAATGGATGAAAGTAAGATATTTTAGGTCTTTTTCCTTTCCAAAGCTCACAGGTGGATTTCTTGAGAATAGGTCTTATAAAAAACTCTCTTTGATTTATAATAAGCATTATTTACAACTTCAGCCTAAAAATATTTTGGTAGATTATTTTCATACAACATGATTCTAGCCATTTCAATTAAAATTCTGTTTTTTTTTCACTATATCATTTTGTTGTGGAGTTCTAGGTGCTAAAAAAGTATGTTCAATGCTAAATTACTGCAAAAATCATTTATCGCATAATTTTCAAATTCTCCATCATGATCACTTCAAATAGATATAATATTAAGACATTTTCATTTTAGACTTTCTTGTAATATCTAAAAAAAAACATGATTTATTTCATCTTTGGATGCAAGGAAGAAAGTCCATATATATCTAGTGAAGTCATCAACAATAACCAAGGTGTATTTCTTGCCTCCCAAACTTAGAGTTTGAGTAGACTAAATAAGTCAATATGCAATAGTTTTAATGGTCTAGTATTGGAAACAACATCCTTACACTTAAAAGAAATCTTAATTTGCTTTCCTTCTTGACATGCTTGACAAATCTTATCCTTTTGAAAATTTATTTTTGGAAAACCTTTGATAACATTCTTTTTAACAAGTTTTGAAAATACATCCATTTAATATGTCTCAATTTTCTATACCATAGCCAACTATTATCATTTCAAGAATATAGACAAGTTCATTTGATGATTTAAAATCATTTAAATTAATTTTGTAAATATTTCTTTATCTATAGCCTACAAAATAAGCTTGGTAATTGTCAATTCTTTCAATATGACACTTTTTGGCAAGAAATGTTACTTTAAAACCATTACCACACAGTTGACTAACACTAAGCAGATTATGTTTTAGATCATCAATAAGTAGCATATTTTCAAGAATTAAATCTTTGTTTATGAGAATGTTATTTCACTAAGAACAGTTGATTTTTTTGTCTCCAAAGGTAACACTCCATTCATCTTTCAAGTCTAAAGATGTGAACTTAGATGCATCTCAAGTCATGTGCCTAAAGAAACTGCTGTCCAAGTACTATTTGTTGTTCTCACTTAAAGATCCTTGCAAAACAAATTATTATTTCTTTGGTATCCATTTGAGTTTTGGTCCTCTTTGTTAAGTAGAACAATAACCTCTTTCTTAGGAACCCAAACCAGCTTCCTTCAATGATTCAAATACATTGTTTTTCTTATTGTATAATTATGCACAATATGACCAGATTTGCTACAGTAGTTGCATGTCTTATAGGTGGCTTTTACAAATCGAGTTTTATGGGACTTGTAGCTACTTCTCTATTATAGTCAATTTCATATTTCTTTAAGTCACACTTTTGCTTTTAAGAAGTGTGTTCAAATTTTTTTTCCTATTCGTGGATTTGGCCATAGTAGCATTTGAATCATATAGGCTGGCTTCTAACATTATATTTTCATTTTTTAGTACTCCTAGATCTTTTAAGATTTCATCACCACTACTACCAACACATGTAACATTAACATTTTTATTTAATGTTTTAACTTCAATATCTAGAAAATCATTTTCAATTGTTAATTTTTATTAATTTCCTTCAATTCATTATTCTTGCTTTTTAACTTCTTACATTTATTGCTCATCCTTTCATTTTCTAGTTTCAATATATTTATTTCGTCATGTAGCTTATTATTTTCTAATTTAATCTCCTCATGCTTAGTTTGAAAATTTTCTAGCTCTTCTTTTGTTTCCATCATTAAGGATTTAAGCATGTTATTCTTTTTCTCTACTTTAGCTAACTTACAATATACTTTATCATATATGTCATACAACTTGACATAAAAAGGAGAAGAGGGGAATTTACCTTATCGTCTAGTGTCACAAAGCACGCATCCTCATCGGAGTCATTTAAGTCATCATCACTCCAAGTGGTGACGAGTGCTTCTTTTCTGGATCATTTTGAAGCTTTTTATAGTGGAAAATATTATTGGATGTGTCTTGGCTTTTGAGATTTATAGCATGTTATCACATCCTCTTTTTATATCTTGATGAACTACTGTCATCATCTACTCTCTTTGACTTGTTGTTGGGCCTCATGAATTCTTCAGCTTCTTAGCCATCAAAATAAATTCCTCATTTTCATCTTCATATCATCATTGCTGGAATCTTGACTTGTGGTTTTTAAGGCAATAGCCTTCTTGTTAGATTCATTTCTTGCTTTTTGATGAGCTCATGCGTTTTGAGCACTCCAATGAGTTCTTCTTTACTCATAGCACTTAAGTCATATGCTTATTCTATGCCAGTTCGTTTACCTTCTCAATTCTTGGGTAGTGACCTGAGAAGTTTAAATTTATTTCCAAGTTAGAAAATTCTTCCCAAGTACACTCAAGGGTTTATGACATTAATGAATTTGTTATGCATTTCATCTATAAATTCATAGGAAGCACTTTGAAATTTTTGAATCTTCCACATAAAAGACTTATTTTTGTATCTCGAACTCCAGAGGTTCCTTCATAAGTCTTTTCCAGTTCATCCCATATTTCTTTTGCAGAATACATGTACATATTATATTGAAATCTTTTATTCAGACACAATGCAAAATATTCATAGCAATTCCATTTAAATCTAGTTTTTTTTAATCTTGTTCATTGTAATTTTTTCCTTCTTTACCTTCTATTTTTAAAGGCCCAATTTTTATAATGTTCCAAATTAATCTATTTTGGCTTTAAGTGAAATTTTCATCCTACATTTCCAATATGGATAGTTATCATTACTTAGAAATGGTAGTCTATTTATAACGTGCCCCTTAGAAATCCTAGTACATTAGATGTCATGATCTTTACTCTATTTGCGATTAAGCACATGAAAGATAGAGACGAGGCTTTGATACCAAATTGAAACATCAAAATTCACTATAAAATACTCAAAAGGGAGCAAGGTGAATTGAGTATTTGCCCAAAAAATTCAAACAATTAATTTTAATTGGCAGATCAAATATATATTTAATAGCAACAGATAATAAAACTACATATTACAAATGAAATATAAAAGAGATGGGGATTGAAAATATTAGCCCATTTAACGTGGAGCTCGACCCATTTCCTACTCTCCAAGTCCATAAATGCCTCCAATTCAGGACTTCACCATCACTTTTATTAATCACAAAAGTATTCTCAAGCTGAGCAATTACAATTCTTTACAACATACAAGAAATAAAATATTTCCTTTTTCTTTATAGATGATCTTTAAGTAATTACAGGTGTAAGAATAGAGCACTAAAATATTTTCCTCTCTCACTTTGCAAATTTACCAATTTAATGAACAAGGGAACAAGAAAATTAATAATTTGTTAGATACAAATAAAAGCTCTTTATGCACTGCACTTATGTTGAATCTCGCAAGAACAACATATATATAACCTTCAAAAATTCAAATATCTGTTAAAGAGAATGTCTTTAAGTCGTTAAGCATTTAATGCACTTCAACAGCTCTTTCTTGCCACATCAGCTCTAAAATTCAAACTATCGTGTCCTAAAGATTCGTCGTGTCTCAAATTTTCCTTCGATAATTCTTTACTTCATCGAGCCTTAATTTAAATTGTCGTGCTCAAGTTTTAGCACATCCACCCTCGACATGACTTCGACCAATGCTATGCATTTTTAAGCTTTGTGAAGTCTCAGTCTTGAACTTGTCTCTCCCTAACTAGTGGACCTATCGAATCTTCGACAAACCCCTGACTAAGGTTGTTCATTTTTTGAACTTGTTGAGTTTTAGTCTTAACTTTGTCGCATCCTAATCAATTGATGTGTTGACTCCTTGACATGACCCTCGATTAATGTCTCTGCATTTTTTGCTTGTCGACATTTAGTCTAAACTTTGTCATGTCTTAGTAAATGAATCTATTTACTTCTCAATCGTCCTTAGATTAGAGCTATACCTACTTAAAACCTGTAGAAACTCCATAAAGATGACACACACACACACACACACACACACACACACACACGACTAATTAGGTGCAGTTTACAATAATTAAATAGTTAGTTATGCATATAATGTCTCATCAAAATCCACATTGAACATACAAGTTCAACACTTAGCATGTTAAAAGGGGCATATAGTGGGAAAGAATTTTGGAAGCGCATTAACAAAGGGAAGTAAGGTTAGTCAGTGGGCTAGGTCATGCCATAATGAGCCTTATTCTAACAGGTATCCATATTGTCTATTAGGATTAACATGTACTTGGAGAGAACTAATGGCAAACAATCGGTCCTTGGGTCATTGAAACAAAGCCATTAGCATTGACATAACTAAGAACAAGAAAATAAAATTGTTAAAATAATAATTTAGCATACTTAATAAACTAGTATGCCAAATCATGTGTAGTAATAAAACTAGTGAAAAAGGAGATCGAATCCGAGTTAAAAGATATATACTTATCAATGCTTACTACTTTAATCTAGGTCTAGTGAATTAAAAATTGGGATTTTATTGAAACTGGCCAAAGAAAAAATTAACGGCTAACTGAAAACTATCCTGGGTTTAAGCATCTCATGTGTTGAGTATATGTTTGTTTATGATCATGCAGGTTTTGGTTAAATTTGCTAGCACTTATTTCCAATCGTCGGCAATGGAGTTCTCTTTATAGTGAAAAAAATCAATAAAGGTTATATTCTTCTATGACTTACTCAATATATAACTCTTTTCACCAACTATATATATTAAGTTGGAATTATAGGTTTGTACATTATTAAGTGCATAATCCACATAATTTCAACACTAACGATGTCATGCCTTGAGGGTATAGGAAGTACCGATTTTGTCATATATCATTTGAGTGATATATGTAAGACTTACACTAGCTAAGTGGATTTCTATCCAATTTTTATTTAAAAAAT
Source organism: Combretum micranthum (assembly GCA_024138025.1). Taxonomy (NCBI): domain Eukaryota; kingdom Viridiplantae; phylum Streptophyta; class Magnoliopsida; order Myrtales; family Combretaceae; genus Combretum; species Combretum micranthum. Next base: position 287,329 of record JAMXBD010000697.1, read on the forward strand.
CATAATTAAATTTTTGAAAATTTTGATAGAATTCCATTTGTTTTTCCATGATTTAGAAGTTTGCAAAAACCTGTAAAAAGAACCTATGGTAGATATAAGATTTCAAAAATAACTTATTTTTGGCAATCAAAGAGGCTCAACAAGTGCGCTCAGCCAATATTGAAAAGCTTAAGACCTAAGAGTCCATCTAAAGTTAAAGTTAAAACGATTAAGTAGATACAAGCTATAGTCATCCCAAATTTAGAAAATAGTTTTCATAATAAGTTTCACACATATAAAAAATCTAGCTAAACACAACTCTCATCTTTAAATCATGTTTACACCATCTACAAGCTCAAGTCACATCCCAAACCCATATCCCATTGAATATAATGAATATCAACAAATAAGCCATCCTTAGTACTTGAAATAATGAAAAGTGAGTGACGAAGTCTAACACGTAGCAATGTCAAGCATATACTCGCATGTCATACATGTCTAATTGTAATGCAACCATCATTACTTTAAGCTATTCAAATAAAAGTTAAATAAACAACGTGCTCTTGGCGTCCTGAAAATACATAGCACAGGGGTACTTCTAACTCCAACAATAGAAGGCAAGGAACTAAAGGGGTTTGTGGGGCTTCTAGTACCACCATCAAAAAGAAAAGAAAAATAAGTAGTCTTGTATGAAGTTATCCATCGAATCGAGCGATTAACGAGCATTATCCATTGTGACATTTTATATAAGCACCATAATCCTTAGATAACCTCATCACAACTTTGCCTTAACTTAAGTTAAATGATACTTACCAGAGACCACTCATACTGGTTGCTCATTGAGCTTACTCATGCCTTTGTAGAGGATTAGGTAACTATTTTGTCCTCCTATATTTGCAATCAAACTCGTAACCCAATCTAAGGTTATCACTTACTGGATCGAGCAACTAAGTAGCAACCAATACGCTAATACTGTGTCTTATATTGAGAAGTCACTATCTAACATACAAGTATCCAAATAAGTTTTGGCTAATCACCAAGCTTACTCGTGCCTTTGTAGAGGCTTAGATGTCTAAACTATTTTATCTTCCTGAATTTGCAATCAAACTCGTAACCCAATCTAAACTATCACTTTCTAGAATGAGCAACTAGGCAACAACTAACACACTATTACTATGTCTTATATTGAGAAGTCGCTATCTAACATCCAAGTATCTAAACAAGTTTGAATATTCGTTCCATAACCCTAGTACTACATTTGTATGTAGCTCATCACATTACTAACATCCATTTCTCTTCATTACCATTCATAATTTAAGGGTTGTTCGAATCCTCTTGATATAACTTGCTAAATTTTAGGACTTAACCATATTTTGAGACATTAAGTCCTATTGGGTATGGATTAGTGTTTACTTTATCATAACATGTCTATCCATATATGTCATAATTAACTAACTCATTAGGTTAACTATATTTATCTTTATGTAGAGTTTATATATTTAAATAACGTGCTAGAAAATAAATATATATATATATATATATATTAAATTTATGTATTATGAAATTATTAAAATTGAAATAAGCATGATTTCTGGTACATAAGTTATCTATCAAGTCATATATATGGTTTATGCACAAATTGAATTTGTCTTAGGTACTTAACCATATGTGCATATTATTCCATTTTCCATTTTTTCATGTCATATTACTGATTTAAATTTCCACCCATATAGCAATTTAACTCTCATGCAAAGAAAGTTAATTCACTTTAAAACATATCATAGTCACGTATTATATTACATACATTATAGACAACTAAAATAACATAAAAACACACAATTTAGTGAGGACTTCATATTTATTTTAAATCTATAATTTTTTCATATTATTAAATTCAATTAATTTTAGTTTGTCACCCAAAAATGATTAATTTTAGTTCACTATTTACAACGTAGAGGTAGTTTTATATGTAAATCTTCAACAAGCATAGCATATATGTCATGTAGGCATCTCTAGGACTTAAAGCATGTTTCCTACTAATATTATAACACTAGGACAAAATGGTCACTCCATATATTAATTTCGTTGTAGCCCTATATATTAATACTGTAGAGAGTTAGTTTGATAATTGGCTTTAAAGCCCAATTTAATGCCAATAACCAGTCTTTTAGGCTTATGCTAAGGTCTAGAAGACGGGTCTAATATGGGATGTCGTAAGGAGATTCTGCTTGGTAAGCTATAATAGATATCATCAAACCGATTTATTCCGCATTCGACCTTATTCAATTTTTTTTGTGCTCAAAAAGTTGACTCCAAAAATATCTTCTTGGGCAATTTGAGTTTTACTTGGCTAAATATGGCTTATATAGAATAAAATAACATTATTTCTTTTCCAGTTATTTTAATAGGAAAATGGGCTTCTTTTATATTATAATTTTTTTTTTTATATTTTAAGTCTATATCCAAAGCCTATGCCTAAATATATATATATAAGAAGGGATGGATTTCAGTCATTAGATCCATGGAAGAGATCCAACGGTCACAAGTAATGCTTATCTTAAACATCCATCTAGAAGTCATCCAATGGCTACCATATCCTCTAACATCTATAAAAAAAAAAAAAAAAAGAGGCTTCGCTTCTCATTTGGGTGTCATTCAGCGTATTGATAAGATTGAGAGCAATATGGAAGCTCTATTAGAATATCTCTAGAAAAGGTCAAAGCAACTACTTTAAGAAGAATGAGTCGAGAACAATCAAATATGTTTGATTTGATCTTTTATCATACTTCCATACTCGAGAAACCGAGTTTGCATATTCCTCTTTCATGCTTCATTTACGATGTTTGTACATGTCATCGCTCTCAGGTCGATTAGTATGCCCATCGCACGTGATTAGTCACCTGTAGCAACCCCACCATATAAATACAAAATCCACATTTTCCATTTCAAACCAAGATCTTCACCATATATATTAGTCGTCGAACTCACATTATGCCTAAACCAACCAACATATATCATAATTGGCATAACCTTGCTCTAGCTTAACAAATCACCAAATTGACATTCTTGATAGTTTAGAAACATGTCAAAAATCCTAAATGCACTATTAACAAGTTCAAACCATCCAATCTCTCATTTAGTCCAAATCAACCTTATTTAATCCTATTGGTTAGTAATACCTCTAAGTCCTTAAAGCATATTCATATATCATTTAATTTAAACGCATCCAATTATTATATTAGGTTCAAACAACCCAAAACATCAATCAAGTTATTCAACATGATTATGTCACAATTTACACCAATTGATACCCTTAAGTACTCCTAAACACTCTAAAACTTATTTAATCTTATTTGTTAATAGAAGATTTTTTACTATGGCCTATTGAGCCGAAGTCCTAGGCTAACAGGCCTTTAAGCCCACTAATAACCCTAAGAGGCTTAACTTACTAAGGCCTCAAGTGACCGTAATGCCTCGACCTCACCATAAAGCTCTATAATGACCTTGACTCCCTTATGCGTCTAAAGTCCCCAACTTCATTCGCAACTCCTCAGATGGAGGCCTACGTCAATTGAGTTGGTCACAACCCCTGACCTCAAAGGGAGCCCATGATAACCTAACATCTATATCTTCTGGTTTGCATCAAACCAATCACCCTCCTTAGCTGACATTTTTGTACCTTAGCCTTATTACATTTGCATTTTGTAGTTGGCATAGTTGTGTTTTGCAGATCAAGCCAACCAATGGATTTGGGGAATCCGCTAAGTGGAAAGATGATATTTTGTGCTTCCCAAATTCCATTATGGCCACCTCGTTTAAGAAGCCTCACACAAGAGGTAAAGGAGATTCATACATGGACTTTTATACTATTTTAATTATTTTTTCCTTAACACTTTCAAAAACCCATAGCTAACCTAAGCATCAGAGTGGTCGTGCTGGATAAACCCCTAGCATACTACTAACCGGTGATTCAACACCTACAACATTATTCTTTAACAATCAAGTCACATTATAACAAAGTACCATCTATTAAATGAGATTTCCATAACATGATACTTTTTTATTCCATTATCTTAAGCTATAAAAATCACCATTTATGCTAAAACTGCCTCAAATCAGCACCTAATCAACTTCTATCATCAATTTCACTTGTAATTTAATATGTAACCTTATAAATCGAGTTCTTAGACATCACATCAACATTGTACTACATAATTTCAGCTTAAGAACAACACATGCCACCTATAAATGCTGTTAGAAGCAGATCAACCGACCCGATTCAATTGCAACTTGCCATAAAAAAGTGAGGTGGTCCATGTATTTGGCCTAGATTTGTATCGAACTGGATTAAACTAGTCGACCTAGACGATCTGTTTGGGAGCCAATCGACCCAACCCAATAAAGAAACTTACTAGAATTTTAAATATATATTCATACTAGATTATAAATTTATAAAATATAATCATTATGTCATTTTTTTTCTCTTCTAAAGGTATATGTCTTGTATAGATTTAATAGCTAATTCATGGGTTTGATCTAAATATAGGTTTAATTGAGTGATGTCATATATATCGGAACAATGTCACAAATGATACTTAAATTTTGCCAAAATATGCAATTAAGTACTTGAACTTTAAAATTAATCAATTTAGCATCTAAACTTTGAAATTGATAAATGTAATACCTAAAAAACTTTGAAATTGACCAATTTAGTACTTAAAAAAACTTAATAGAGGTAATATTGGCGTATATAAAAAGTTTTTTAAGTATTAAATTGATCATTTTCAAAGTTCAAGTACTAAATGAAGCAATTTCAAAGTTTAAGTACTAAATGAATCAATTTCAAAGTTCAGGTACTCAATTGTATATTTCATCAAAGTTTAAGTACCATTTGCGCATTAACCTTTTTTTCTTTTTGGAAATTTTCAATTCAATTTCTCTTATATCCATTTAAGTTGGCCTTGAAATTTTTTTTAAAATTCCCATTAAATTCAATAGCAAAATGTTAAAACTATGCTTAAATTACTTCCTTGAAAAATCCTCTGTTATTGTTTTGAAATGATTTTCCATTTGATTTATCTTACGAATTTGGGTCATTTCAATGTCAATGTAGGAACTGGTTTGTTTTGGGCTCAAATAAGACTATATCAGACAACCAAAGTCAATGTTAGGAAGATTAAGACCATGATTGGGAAGGCCGCAATGTATAGACCATCGAAGGTGAGGGATAGTGCCGTAAAAGGATTCTCAACAGCCAAGGTGGAAGTAGGTTGATCTCGATAATCTAAGGAAAGTATTTAGGTAAGTAACAATAGCGAGCATAGATGCTTAATCAAATCTAAACATAGAAAGCTACTAGATTTATGTTGCAAATGTAGAAGATAAGATTTAGCATCTTAGAATTGTAGATCTCGGTTGAGGGCCCTTTGTTTAGATCGATCTTGAATGGAGGTGGTTCTTGAAGTTGTTCATTTTCAACACATTCTTGCTCCATATAAGCCGCTTCGAGTGAATAAGGCCTATTATACTATCGTAATGTGAATCTTCCCTTCAATAACCTGCTCTCAAATCCATACTCCTTTGTTCGCAACACATAAAATCTATATTTCACCCATTTAAAGGTCTCTTTACCAACAAAATTGGGAGCTAATGTCAAATAATCCTATTGCTCACTAACATATTAGACTTGAAATTTTGTTTAAGTCACTAGCTAAGAAACCATCTATTTCTATATAAACTAAACCTAAAGAGTTAACTTGCCCATCAAATATCAAAGATCAATGCTCAATGAATGGAATCTTTCTTCATTGCTCAATGCATGAATTTCTTCTGATTCGCCAAAGAGATAATTAATATGTAGAATATTCTAAACACCCAGCCCCTCAACCATCAATGTTATCCTCAATGTGCTTTCTCATCTTATACAGGCTTTGAAGACCCTATTTCTAAAGAGACTAGCAAAAGAGTGAGCACAAGAGCTAACTAAATAATCCCAACTTTACCGCATTTGAAATACTATCACAAAAGTTGATAGGGGAAAAAAGGAAATTCCATCATAAAACTAAAAATTTTCAAGATATGATTTTTAGTGTAGTAAAGTTAAGATTATTTTTTCTAGAATTTGGGTTTCAGGAATTTTTTAAAAACACAATCTTTTTCCTTTTCCTCTTTAAATTTTTGTAAGTTTCGATTTTCATGATTTAAGGATATTGAAATTTTAAGTGTTGTTCATATGAATTTCAAAAATATTTTAATGTTCTTTTGCGTATGTAGCACCTTCTTTGTGAGCTTCAATTGTAAACCTCTTTGCTCCATAATAAGCATTTAAAATTATCAAAAACACTTGATTGTTAACTCAAATTCAAGTAACACTTGATTAATATAAAGTTTAATTTTAAATTTTATTTATGAGTTACACAATTCCAAAATTATAAACTAACAACAACATAATTGGAATCAAGAATTAAAATCAAGTTGTTAGAAAAAGTTGGCTTGATTTTTCAATAACTAGTGCAAGTGTGAAATGGTGTTTATAAATGAAATTTAAATTAATAAGGAATTAATAAATAATTGATGTATAATAAATAAATAAATAAATAATTGATAAAACACTTTAACATATATATTTCGGATAAAATTCTTTAAGAAACATAATTTCACAAGGCCGACTGAATCGAACTAAACTTACCGGTTTGCATCTCTTGCGCAATTCACCCATCTCCTTGGAATGGTTTCATTGCAAATAATAAATAAATTAAAATGAGTAGTAGTTAATGCTTGGGCTATGAACAAAAATTGACCATAGCACCGACCAAATCAAGCTGAATCAAAATTTTGGTTCTTTTGAAATGCTTCAATTCACGGTTTGATTCAATGAAAAGCGAATGGCTTGCGATTTGACTCAAGTCCATTTTACAATTTTCTTAATTTAAAAATATTTTTTTCTTTTAATTATTATATTAAAAAATAAAAATTTCAATTTTTATTTAGATATTTATTCTTCATAGAATGAAATTAGATTGGTCATATTATGTTTGAATTGTTAAAGTGTGTCTACAAATAAGTTAATCTTTAGGTTTGAACTTTTTGTGTTTTGAACATTGTTTTTTTTCTTTGTCTTATTAGATAATTTATTTCTATTACCTAGCTACTTATTGATTTATGCTATTGATAATGTGTTGATTAAAAGTATGATAAATTAAAATCTGCGTTTCATATTAGGATAGCATATTGTAATTTTGAGTCTAGTATATTATTATAGTTCAGAATAATTTAAGAGAATGAAACTAGTATAAAATTGTGATTTTATGATGGATGGAATGCCTCCTACCTATACGTTTTACATATTGACCTGAGTAAAAAAATTAATTTCAATTATTATTATTTGTATTTGAATTAATTATAAGAAATATATAATTCAAGCCTCTCGATATAATATATTTCTATGTTAAGAATAAAAAAGGTTTGAAGCAAAAACTGAATTGTACTGAATCCTTTTTTCGATATGAAAATACTATGAACCAAACCATATGGTTAGTATTACATGAGGTGAGTCTAGGCTGATAGAGATAGTTCTTGTAAACATCAAAAGACAGATCAGAAGGTCGTCAGAGGTTGCCTGGCGTGGCCACTCCGATGCTTAAGTTAGTCTACGGGTAAAAGTAGGGTTAATACAAAACAGAATGTCAAACTACTTGCTTTTCTACTTGTACTTTATGTTTTTCTGTTCCCCTTCTTGTCTCCTTGCCACTAGCAAGGAGGGTATTTATAGGGTTTTAGGATCATACTAGGACGGCTAGTATAAGGCTTGGTATTAGGTGCGGAGATGATACCCAAGCTAGTGAGTTTGACTTCGTAGACTATGGCCGAGCTGTTGATGTCCCTCCAGTCACGAGATGCGACTAAGATGTGTATTACAGTTGAAGAGGATGAGAATCCAAGAGTGAGGACTCGGGATCAAGGTGGGTCGAGGTTGAGCTAGTAGACCCAGCGACCTAGTGCAAGGACTTGATAGTAAGTCCTGCATCATTGCACACGACTGAGGTGTTACATTCTTCGATGACTTGAGGTTGGAATGTACCAAGTTGTTGTTTTCTTGGGCTTTTGAGAGCAGAAAGGGTTTTTGGGTCCAAGAGACCGCGTAGGCTTAGGGTTATATTTTATTGTCAATAGTTAATTTTAATTTGGTTTGATTCAAGAGACATGCAGGATTGAACTTCACCGCACCACCCCTAGTCAATGTCAACTTAGCTAGCTTTAGTGGGCTTCACTCCAATAGGGCTTGCTAATATATACTTAATAATTTAGTAGATATAAGAACTTCATCTATGAGCTTATCTATATCGGTATCTATGTCATATTTGTTTCATATTAGTATCTAGTTTATTTGATTGATTTATGAGTAAAAGTGTTTGTTTTTCATCGGTATCTATTTTTAATAAATAATATGTTTGAAAATGATAAAAAGATGAAACCAAAATAATAGAAAAATGATGAAACAAACATATTCTTTATAGGTGTTGTTTATTTAGACATTCCGAGTCAATGGGCAAGAACCTTGGACTATAACTACTATTGCAATTGTTATTTTACGATAATGAGATAATTAGGAGTATAGGTCACTACAGTAGCTTATTGGACGGTTGAGGGGATCCGTAGTCTATAGGTGTTATTGGAAGGTGTACAAGGAAGTTCTAGTGGCTGTCATTCGGCGATATTAACCCATGGATAACACAATATGAATACATTTTGGGTTCATGCAATGTGGGATCTTGTCGTCTCCGTCATCCCCTAGATGATCTCCTGCAGTGAGACTGTTATCACTTAAAATAATATCTCAATGAACCATGTTTGTTGCATTAAAAAGTAACAATGTATGTCTTTTGAGATTATTATATGTTAATCATTATTTTAAAAAAATCATACAAATATAAATTGCAAAAAGAATATTATAAAAATACCTATCGCACATGGTTTTTTTTTTTTAATGCATCGCACATCCAATGTGTTGTGTATCGCACATTGTGCGTGTAATACATGTACAAACCTGTATTGCACACCTAATATGCAATACAACCATTTTTAAAAGTTATGCACAGTATCGCCGCTGTATCTAGTTTCCAACATACATATATAAATTTTTGTATCTTTTCTCTAACATGCGATATACAATTTAGATTTATGTTTTTTTTTTTGGCAAGAACGATAGACATGTCTTTTCCTCGTAGCTTTTTGTTATTGATTTCTTGTAATTCACTCTCTTTCTTTCTTAGAATTTTTCAGATGATGACTACTATATTGATGATTTGATAATGAGTTTGGTTTTGATTACTGGATTTGGATTACGATCATCCTTTTATGTTGAGGATGAGTAGAAACTACACAATTCCTAGTCTATTTGCTTACCCAGGCTATCTGTTGAGACTATATGGACTTTTTTAGTCTCTTTCCCTCTGATGGCCATACATTAACTTAGAATTTTTATAGACTTTTGGTATCTTTAGCCTTTCCAGTCTAAATGGCATTTGGTTGCACAAATTTTTCATGATATTAAACTGAATAAACGTTATTGTATCATATTTGGTTTCTAAAATATACTTGGAATTGGACAAAACTCCTGTCTCTCTTTATAATATTGGATAAAACCTAAAATTTTTATTCTTTATATTCAATGGTATAAAAATACTAAAACTAAACAAAAATAAAAATTCTTGATAAAAACCATGTCCAATACTGTGCACATCCAACATGATATAAGAGAATTACATTAACTAGTGTTCATTGTACCTTACTACTCAGTTTTCCTTATGTTGTACAATTCTTACTGTCATACCTCGAGGGTTATTCTAAACTTGATCGTCTGCTGTACATAATATTAAAGCCTAAGAAAGACTACTTTATTTATATAAAGACTTCCATATTATGCACAAAGCGTTCTTTCCAATAAAGGCAATACATTAGAGTAGTGCAATTTATGATGGTAGTAATTAAATAGCAAAGTAAAAGAACTATATATCATTAAACTTGAATAAGGTAGATTACATTTCTTAGTGGCATACCCCAGCTAATGACCACAAATAGTCCAAATGGTACAACTGGTCATAATAATCTCTAAAGTAAAAATATCTAACATAAAATATTTTCAAGAGAAACTTCATCCTAAGCTCCTGAATCTTTTATTAAAGTTCTAAAATCCCTTAGCTATTTCCTTGTCATTTTATTCCTTAAGTAATGTATCAAGTATTCATGTTTCAAATAAGATTTATAGGGGTGTAAGCTTACAACATACTTGTAAGATATTTCCATGTCACTCACACTAACATAAATAAGCAAACAAGTTTGTTAGTTAAAGCATATGAAATGCTTATGCAACAACAACATGCAAATTACAAATATGTATAGTTATCCGTAACCTATACATAGAATGGAATTAATCAGAGGCTAGGGAATTATTTATGAAGGTCTCCATGATCATCTACTGCTAGTCTAAGCACTTATAGCATTTGGCTAGAATGGCTCCAAATCTAGAGTCGCATTTCTCGAGTTATGTGGATTCCCTAGGAAGGAGCAGAGCTCGTGTTCCACCACGATTACAAACCATATAACTCTATGCGTAGAAGTAGCAACATTTCAAAATGTGAGTTGATAGATGGAATGTGTAATCGTTTCTTTTGTTAACACCATCCCATATTAAGATTCATTAAAAGCAACCAATCAATTTGAAAGCTTATAGTAATCAAGCATATAAATGAATAAACACAGTTAAACAAACATTCTAGGGTTGCGATATGTTTAGTATTTACTTAATCACACAAGCAAAGAAACACATGCCTATCTCTTGATAATCCCCAATACATATCCGTTTTTATCTTTTCCTATCACGCTAGTACAACTACGTTATAAGCACAAACAAGGTAACAAATTTAAGAGGAAAAACTCACTCAGCCATTTCTTGAAAACTTCAATAGAGGCAATCCTCGGGGAAAGGTACGTCTTGTCATCTCCTAAACAAAAGAAATACCTGAAATGAATATTTTATATAGATTCTACTTATATTTCTAATTATATTTATTCTATTTGCATCACTTTTCCCGATTACGGAAGTTCCAACTTAAAATGACCATAACTTGGTCACTTTAACTCATAATTTTGCATAGTAGTAGTTGATTTCTATGTACTTTGTATGCTCTATCCATTTCTAAGATTATTTTTAAAATTTAAGGTCATGAAAGTTTCGGGATGGGATTGCATATAATGCATCCAAATCGTTCCAAACCTTATTCCTTTTATATTTTCAACATTTTAGTTCATTTGAAATCCTGACAAAAATAAAAAATATGTCTATCTCTAGAAATCATATAGTAGTGATAATAATTCATATTATATACATGATCCTAGTGATATTTTCCCAGAATAGACATTCTGTGAAATGATCGTTTATGCAAGATTGAAAAAAAAGTTAATGGAAAAATTACCTTTAGGTTTTGAAACAAAATTTCAATTCTTAGATTTTTGTAAATGTGGAACTTATCTAAAAATCATGGTTTCATATTCATTTTGAGTCATAAATATTTCATTTTTATCATATGAACACCTTTTAATTGATTGTTTTCCAAAACATGAATCTCTATGTGTTTGCGGAGAAAAATTAGTCTAAATTATATTATCTTTAAATTTTTTTGAGTTTTGGCATTTGAGAAAAATTAAATAAATGACTTGTTCTAAATTTTCTTTCTTGATGAAAAGGGTTTTCATTTGTATTTAATAAATCAATTTCAACTTGTAAAATTTTTCCAAGCATTACATAGGATCACAGCATTTAAAGAAAAGTAGGAGATTAATTTTGTTTTAAGAAAAATTTGTTTTTGTTTGAATGGTTCCCAAGGCTTTGGGAATAGATTAGAAAATTATTTGCATAACAAAGAATTATCAACATTGAGATTAAAGAATTCTATTTTGACAAATGATTTTCCATGTGTTTATGAGAAAAGAAATTCAAGTTATATTTTCTCAAACACCCTTTAGGGTCTCGGTTTTTCAAAATAAATGGGTGTAGAGTTTGTTTTATGACTTCATCACTCATAAATATTAAAATCATGTTGAAGTTTCCAACATTTCCTTTTACACATTGTGTGTCATGATTTTTAATAAGAAATTAATAGGATGATCTTGTTTTAAAATTTTCCTTTAATAAAAGAACTTTTCTCCCTTGTCTCGAAAATGAATTTTAAGTAAATATTTCACACAAAAAAGGATTGTCAAGTCTTAGAGTTCAAAATTTCATTTTGGCATAACAACATGACTGTGAATACTCTATGTACATGATTTTAACTATACTTATTTATTTGTTTTTTTTTTTAATTTTAGCAAGATCAACTAAAATTAAGAAATAAACAAGAACATGATTGAAAATATAAGGAAATAAAAATAGAATTATGGAAGTCTTTGATTATGGTCAAGGCTTTCCGAGACTTGAAATAATCAGTCACCATAAAAAATAAATAAAAGCAAAGCATAAGGAAATAAAATTAGAAGTCTTAGATTCTTATTAAGGTTTCCTGAAACTTGAATATTTCTAGTCTCTTAAATAAAATCAAATAGATAATGAAAAGCATGGGAGTCTTAGATTGTGTCAAGACTCTCGGAGACTTGAATTTTCTTCAGTCTCCTTCGAACTTTGAAGTTAGACAAGTCTAAGATTAGAAGTTGACTAGTCTTATAAGCAAATAAATAAATAGAGTATATAAATAAATAAGAGCATGAAATAAATAAAGTTAAGCAAATGAACAATAGGCTCTAAAAAGTATAAGTGCTACAAATATATATTAATATATAGAAAGTTAAGTGATCAACATGAATAAGAGAACATATTATGAACATGCATATAAACATAACATCGCGACATGAATCTAAATGTGTTGCCTTTTTATTTCCATTTCCCTAGTATATGCATCATAGAGAATCTTTATGAAAAGATTTATGGACATACACATACATGTACATATCACATGTCATAATATATATATATATATATATATATCGGGTTTAGTATTTACCTAAATAAGAGATGGAAGAAAATTTTGTGAAGGCATGAAAGGGGGGTGTGTATGTCATGACATAAAGAGGGGAAAAGGGGAAGAGAAGAAAGTTGAGAGAAAAATTCTGCAATAGCTTGGTTAAGGTAAAAGAAAAGTGTGGAAAAAGTGAGAGAGGTGAGTAGTATTTATAGAAGAAAAAGTGGGAATTAAAGAAGGAAAAGGAAAAAGAAAAGGAAAATAAATATGAAGGAGAGAGAGAGGGGTGTGGCTTGCCATAAGAGAGAGGAGAGGGAGAGAGATATAAAATTAATTTAAGAAGAAAAAGTGTAAGAAAAGTTAAGCAATGCTGGTAATGTAAGAAATATATATCTAAGTGTATAAGAATAGGTGTAAGAAAAAGTAAAGAGAGGTGAATGGTAATGAATAGTGGTGAATGGTAATGAATAGTAGTGAATAGTAAACAAGATAATTAAATTACCAATAAAGATAAAAATATGTGTATAAGTACTATATGTTTTCATGATCCATAAAAATTGTATATGATATTTTCATGAATTCTTATTATATTCGAGTCTAGGTTATTTGTCGGAATATTTTGCCTCATTTTGTATGCCAGTATCCTATTTTGAAAACTAATCCCTTTCAAATATTAAACAATTGAGTTTTTGTCCAATTTGATTATTTTAGGGTATATGTCATATATGGAGATCATAAATCAGGTTTATTCTATTTTTAATACTTTAGGATTTTAGGGGTCGTCTGGCCAGACCTAGGTGTTCTAGATCTTGATGTTGACCTAGTTTGGCTTTAGAGTTTCGGATTTAATTTCAACTCAAGGATTCACTTATAAAACTATTGAAGTATCTAAGGGTTTATGATTTTATCCTTAATTGTTATCCATTCATGTTATCTTAATTTGCATGCTAGAGGTTAGGTAGACGTATTGTTTAGTATAGGGTTCTCGAGTTGAACAATAATAAGATTGTCATTTTGTTTCTGAAGGTACTCGTTTTCTTAGGGTTTCATATTTAGGGTTTTCTATTCATGTGTTACTTATCAGATAATTAGGGTTATCCGACTTATCTAACACTATTTAATGTTTTATAGCCCTGTAACTGGTTCAGATTAATTCTAAGGTTTCGAGTGTTTATGGTTAAACTGGATTGGCCTGATTGTATTATATTGAATTTTTTTGACATTGATACATTTTTGTTAAGTTACTTACCTCTAAGGTTTTGAGCTTTGTTTAATTCATCTGACTTCTTAGGTTATGGATTCTTTATTCGATCCCATTTAGGTTTTGTAGAGTTCGGTTTTAACTTGGGTTGATTTATTTATTTTTTTGGGGGGGTTCTAGTTTTGATATTAGCTTTAAGATTCTCTCTAAGAGTGTCGAAAAATCTTAGGGCTTATACTTGTAATCCAAATGCTATTAAGAAATATCTTTCTAAAGATTTTATTGAATCTATAGTAATAAATGATTCAAAAATTAAAACTTGATAGCTATCCATAATTAAATGTTTAGGGATCTAGTATCCATTTTCAAAATCCAATAAAAGATTTTATAGTCTAAAATTTAGAAAAGGACAAATGATTAAGGTTAGAAATTTGACAAATTTACTTAAGTAAGACCCATACCGGGTTATCGATTATCATACTTCTAGGTTTTAAGGTGCATGACATTTTTGGATTACTTTTATTTGATTGTTTTTTCAAAAATTATTAGAAAAAAGCATTATATTTTTAGAAGTAAGCGATTGACCATATTATATCTTATATGAATTACCCTACTTAAGTGGGTAAGTTTATCTTGTATTAATGACCCAACAACAAGGTCATAGAAGCCTACTAGGTGCCTTAGCTATCCTAGCCCATGGGCCTCAGGCATTCATCAACTTAGAAGCCGATCTCCTTTAGACCTCTCAAAGGTCCAAACTGAGATCTTTTTCAATCATGTTACTACTTTAACAAGAACATCTCCTTAGTTCACCATACCTCCACTAAGGTACTTTAGATTCCCCCAGCTCTCCATGCCTCCTCAAAGAAACTTATATCTCCTTGGATCATCACTTCTCCTCGAAGGTGCTCTAAAGACATAACTCTCTATCTATCTTATCCCTCTCCTTGAATGATTATCACCACCATCTCGGGTCTAGGTCAGCTACCAACAAAAGTGTCCCCACCTTTCTAACTTCCCTGCACTTGGGAATGCGACACGTGGATGGAGAATGTTTTGTGGGGCCTATTGTGGTATGGCCATTGCCTATAGATAGAAACCGAAGTCACATGGGAAAGGATCTTGATCTGAATCTCTTGGAGACGTAGGATTACTCGCACCATCTTGTGATCACTCATTCTCTCTTAAAGACCCATTACTAACTTAAGCATTAGAGTGGCCGCATCGGACTACCCTCGACAAACCATTAACCATTTCTTTTACTTGGAGCTCTTTGAATTCTCTATCAGCAATTTTCTACCTGTGACACTATTGATTGCTAATTATAGACACCCAACTATTTATTTGTTAGAGCGGGTTATAGGTAAAGATTGATTTGAAGATAATCAACAACATCGCTACAGAAAGAATATAAAGTATATATGTATAATTATATATACTTATAATTCATTGTTGCAACTTTTTATGAAAGCAAATACTACTTTAGAAAGAAACAAGAAAAGAATAAAACATTGCTCTATAAAGTTCAGATTGTAAGTTACAACAAAGTACTCCATAAAACTATTACATTCATAATCCATAGTCCTCTATAAAACCATCTAGTCACTCACCATTCATCTACTATTAAAGTACATTTATTATTAGCATATAAAAAATCATAATCCACAATCCTTCAGAAAACTAGTCAACAAAAGTTATCCACTAACAAAGTAGATTAAACAATTAATAAATAAGAGTCATAACTAAATAAAGAAAATCCATACTCCACAAAGTTTAAAATACTAAAAAAATAACATTAAGGCACCAACGTGAGAATATATTGCATTTGTCAAATAATAAATATTATAATGAAACCAAAAAGAAAGTATATGGTCTTTAATCAATCATCGTTAAAAAAAAAAAAAATTATAGTTATAGGTAAAATATTATCATGTTTTTTTAAAACAGTTTGATTTGATTTTACAAATTGATTTGATTAAACTCTTCAAACCAATCATAAATTTGCAGTTAGATTGGAATGAAAATTTTCTAAACCAAATTACATGGAAACTTTTGGTTTGATTTGGTTTAGTTTAGTTTATGGATTGATTTGATTTGGTTCGTTAGGTAGCCATGCTCAACTTATATAAGTTATTAAATGTTCATAACGGATGAAAAAAATTCTATTTTTTAAAGTTATAAATGGTACAAAAAATAAATGGATAAAGAAATGAACATATAGACAATTTAAAATAAAGACATAAAGCATGTTCAAAGGCTAGACAATCATCGATTATATAACAATGTGCATAGAAGTATAAATGTAAAGTTGAAATGATGGTAAAAATATGTATTTATAAATTGCTACTAAATCTATAACGCCCTAATTTTAGTATGTCGGTAGCTCATCATATGTCCTCTTGGACACACTAAGAATGAGAACTAAGGGTGAGCAAAAAAACCAACTAAACCGAGAAACCAAACTGAAATCGAAAAGCTAAATATGGTTAATTAGTTCATCGGTTTTGGTTTAGATTCATGGATTTAAGATTTTTGGGCTTTTAGTTTCGATTTGTAACCATGTAAAACCAACAATTAATGGTTAACCGATATCTATAAATATATAATATATATAATTAATTTTTTTAAATATAAAGGGCTAAAGAGTTGAAACATAAAACCCTAATGTAAGTTTCCACCACATTCTTCTTCCTCTAGGTAAACACTTTACACTTTCCAATTTCCAATTTTGCACCTTCATCTTCAATCTTCATCTTCGTTGGTCATCGTCTCATCGTCTTTGTTGGCCGTCATCATCTTTGTCATCATTTGGTCGTTGTCGTCATCATTATTTGTCGCCATCGTTGTCTTTGCTGGTCGTTATTTTAATTTGGAATTTCATCTCACTATACTATGTTTATGTAATGCGGTTCTTTATTGTTAATATGCTTGTTCAAGTGGAATTACTTGTATTTACTCTAGTCATTAGCTCAATTTTCATCTTGTTAAACATCATAATGTGTACCACTAAAAGTAAAACCAAGTATTGTATAATAACCTAAATATTTAAGTGTTACTAATAAGCTTGGAATAGGATTTGCACACGAGCTTTAGTTTTCATTACTTGGTTCAATGGATTGAGATGTTATGAAATTTACTCTTAGTTCTGTGAGAGATGATGTTTGTAAAATTTATGGATAGTTATTTCAAGTTGTTATTCATATTGTTTAAATGATTATATTACATTTAGACCATGTTTGAGATTCGAACATTTATTTTAATTGTTATGTTATTGTTGTATTTTACTAGCAATTTGCATAGTTTTGATCGGAGACCACTTGAACAACGGAGCAAGAACAATTAATGACAATAGGAGGATGTTTTAATAGCAAGTAATTTTAAGAAACAAAATGATTTAATTTTTTATGGACCAACTGGAAATATAGTTAATTGCAACTTTTAGTTAACCATTATACTAAATGGTTAAAAACTGAAAACCAAAAATGTTAATAAAAAAAAAAGGTTAACCTTTAAGATGATTAACCATTAATAATGGACCGATTTAGGTTTGACATTTTAAAAAAACCAATTATAATGATTAGGTTAAAAAAATGAGACATGGACTGGTTAACCAGTCCATGCTTACCCTACTTAGAACCTGCGAATTTTACAATAAATCCAATAATATCTTCAAAATGACACATTGAATAAGGTCTCATCAAATTCATTAAGTTCAATAATAAAACTTCTCAAAATCCAATTGGTATAAACCTAGCGCCCACTCAAACCTAATTTAAAAACATCATGAGAAAAGTCTTACAACATAGCTAAACCATAATAAATAATAAAGTTTCAAAAGTCTTTAGCTCTGTATTGCTCAAACTATAGTCCATCTAGTAATCGGCTAGAAAGTTAACTCCACTATTATTTTTCCTATAATCCACATAAACATCCTAACTATTTAAATCAAAGACCACTAGTTCATCACTTGCTTCTGAAAAAAGAGAAAAAACGGTTGAGTCAAAGCCTAGTACGCCAAAACTACTCTCACATGAGCATCTTTAAACCACAGTCAAAACTCACAAGGAAAATGGCAACAGATGCAATAAGCAAGAATTTTTATCTTTCATCTTAACCATTCACCTAACACAATCCATGGTTATTTGCAACTAATCTTAAAAATGAAGAAACTCATAACTTCAGAAAATGTATAAATAAATGGTGTTGGATACTCCCTAAAATCCAATTCCAAAACTAGAGGTATGAAAAAAACCGACAAAACCAAAAAACCAAACTAAAACTAGAAAACTAATCCAAAAAAGATGGCTAACTTATCCACCGGTTTCAGTTTAGAATTAAACTTTTTAATTTTTTTGGTTTTCCATTTCGTTTTTTGTTTATAGCCACCAAAAACGAACGATTAACCGATCCAATATTTATAATTATTTATAATTTAATATACATATAATTAATTTTAAAAGAAATAAGTTTGCTGTCATGGTTCTATATTTTGCATCCAGAGAAATTTTGTTGTCATGGTTCTATATATTATTAGACGCATTTGTTGAACTTTCATAAAAACCTCCTTTGTTTCAATGGCTGGTTATCAGTTGTATGGTTTGCCATTATATAGTTGTATATCTATTTTAATTTGATTAGCTAGTTAAATAGAAAGCAAACCAGTAAGTTTCTATAGACAAGATTTAATTTCTAAGGGTTGACATGGAGAAGCAAATTTAAGTTTTTCATTGAAAACCATATAGTATGCTCCCAAATCCTTTCTGAAGCATTACGAAACCCCGAGGAATTAAATAAATAAATAAATTAGAAAAAGATAGTAAAATGTCGAGATAAAAAAAGATTCGGATTGCTTTCCTTCCGTGTATATGATCAGATTGAGATTGAGTTACTAATTAAACGATTGTCCTGTATATGATGACGTATTATATAATTTTTTTTTCTTTTGTTGTTACTTGATCTTATAAGATAGTAAAATGTTTAGTTTTCCCAAATCTTACTATGCGAAAAAGTGGAATGTGTCTCCAAATTTTATATTCTTAATTTATAATTTTCAATGTAATTCTAAAACAAAATGGTCTAACATTTATGATTACAAAATAAAAACTGAAAAAATTAATTGAAAAAAGGGGTTAACCATTAATAATGGACCGGTTTTAGATCAAGATATTAAAAAACCGATCATTACAGAATTCAAAAAATGGAGTCATAAATCGGTTAATTGAATAGTGAACACTTCTATCCAAAACTGGTTTACCTAAATCTACTTATATTCTTTCAAAGTGCAACTCCAAGCAGGAATAGCACCACACAAGGATCATCAAGGTGCTACTTTAGTGTCACCGGTACTCCTGAAACACTAAACCCAACCAAATAAAACAAGCAAAACGAATTATAGCCAAATATTAATTAATCTGATTACATATTTCTACCTAATAAGCACAATCATCAAACAAGATCTTGACGTACCTAAACTAATAGCTGTTACTGAAGCCGAAACGTTGCAACTGGGAAAACCTAATAAGAAGCACATATTAAACTCAATACTAACTTATCTAGAAAGATACCTATACCTAAGACTATAAGATCAATAAACTATTTATAACTTTTAAACTATTTAATTATCTTATATATCTTAAAGACATTAATTTGTTGAAAACAAGGTTTATATTAGTTAAATAGATGAAAAGAGGTCTATATGGTGGAAAAAAAGGCTTATTTAAAAACATTCCATAACCTTTCATACCAAGAGTTATTGCGCCCATTCCGAACGTATCGATGAACCAGCATGTTCTGTACTGGTTAATCGATACACATAACTCATTTGTTCCCTTTCAATAATGCATATTAGCCGATGCTTCCTATACCAACAAGCTAGAACGAACTGTAATTGTGCAAATTTGAATTTCCTTTGAACTTTTCCCCCTTTTCATTATTTTTCAACTCTCATTCAATCTCCTACATATTTTTTCATTAAAGCTTTGATCTTTTATCATCAAATTTGCTCTCAAAACTCTAATAACATGAAAAATCGTCAAAATAACACGAATTTATAAACAAGTTCTGTGAAATCCAATGATTGTTTTTCTTTTCCTTCGCAATCCATAACTTAACAAATGAGTGTTCGTGATTACACCACACAAACCAAACCATAATTTTGATTTTAAACCTAACGAAATCATGTTATACAATCACTTACCATGAAATCCAATTGAAATTGCTATGGATTCCCCTATTCGACCAAGACACAACTGCTCTCAACACTTAACAATTGTAAGTCTTATCTTTTAGTGTTGTTTATTTCTTATAAATTGTAAAAGAATAAAAGGGAAACTCATCTGGATCTCTTGTTGATTCTTCTAGAAAGTTTTCAGCGAAGAGAATTCTAAGGTTTGAGCAGCTGTGAAAATAAAATACGTTATAATGAGAGATGGGTGGTTATATGTGATTGGTATCATAGGTCTTTTAAGGAGAGACCATACTATGTTCTTATTTTTTAACAAATAACATTTTGTGCCCCTCATTATAGGCAAATTAATTTAATATTACATCCTCCCCTCCTTTTAAGAACTTTCATCATTGAAAATTATTTCAACCATTGAAACCCTTTTTAATCCACATTTGCTTTTGCTCTTCTAATATTTTAGATTCTTTTTTTTTTTTTTTTGCATTGTCATTGGCTCCTTACCCTTAGATCACTATTCCCAGAACATCTTCCTTAGCATTCTTCAAACGACTGCACTTTTTTACTAGCTTACAATTTAGTCAATTGTTCTTTAACTCCTAACAATTATGCCTTAACTTGATTTATACTTCTTCCATGCAACTATATGATACACTTTAAGAGCATAAGTCCATCTTATTAATAATATACATTTGTTATACTTTACCTTTGACTAGGCTAGTTTTCTATTGAAAACTTTCTAGCATATAGTATCCAATTTAATTCTCTAATAGCACTTAAGGAGCTAAAGGTGCTATAACTTAATCTTTGCCATTATGTCCTAAATGTCAAACTTCATGTCGGCACGACATTTTAGATGATACGATGGCATTCGCATCCCTATTAGTTCAAGTTGGTTTACCACTATTACTCTATACAAAAATTAATTTAATACATCTTTTATGATCCTTGCCAACCCAATGTTTTATGAGAATCCATAATATTGTTCTTTATATAACAGTTGGTAATCACTCCAAGAATTCATTTTCTTATACTAGTATGACTATAATTACTACCTAGTGTACTCTTACAGCCGTTTATTTGGAGTTAAAAGAGAGAGAATAGAATAGTTGTTCCTAGGATTCAGCCTATTACCTCGTTTACTTGCACAAATGAACAAGGCGTACTATTACCGGGAATCTTTCTATTCCAACTATAGAGAGAATAATAAAAAAAAAAAATCACCTGCCATATGATTTTTTAATTATCTCTCTATTTCTTCTCTCATGTAATAAATATTTAAACGATATTATTATTTTATCCTTACTGATTTTATTCATTGACAAAATGACCTATAACAATACGCAAAACCCTCTATTTTGTTTTCATTCAAACAAGTCGTATTTTTATTTTCTTTTCATTTTCTAGTCTACGTTCTTCATCCCATTGTCAACAAACAACGTAACAACATCACTCTCTATATCAAATTGTGCTAAGGCAAAAAGTCCAAAAATCAAGTATGGTTTCAAAAATCATTAATGGCTGTTATATACTTGAGATATGATTTTGATAGTTTAAAAACATTTTTCACTATCTATTCTTATTTTTATACGGATTAAATTCTAGTTTGGGGTTTTTATAGGAAAAATTATAATCTTTTAAGAAAAAAGTTTATGTTTCATTATAGAAAAGTATAAAAATTTGATAGTCATTGTTTCTTTATGGAAAAATTTAGGACCCTTGAAATTTATGTACATATATATATGTATATTTATCTTTTTTTATGATCCTTTATGTGTATGATTTGTGAATTTCAAATTATGGGTTTCTGTTTGTTGACATGAGAAATTGTGATATGATTTGAAATTGAGAGACCAACACCATCTCACCTATTCAAATCAAATAGCTTGGAGAGACTGCTATCATGCCTTTTTAGTCCGACTGCATAGCGACAGAGAGAAATGAAACCTTAAAAAATATGTAGCATGCAGACATACTATTTTTTTTGCTGCCTTAGCACTTAGCACTTGATTGGCTAAGATTTCTTTTCTTTGGTAGGTTCATTGTCTTTTCTCCCATAATATTTTGTTGTTCCTACTCTGCACTTGTACGTTCATTAATGGACATAAGTTACCCAGCAAGACTATTTGTAACTAGGTGGGTTTTGAATTATTTGAAGTTTATAAATTTCTTTACATTTTTATTTTGATTATGTTTTTATTTTCTCTGTTTCTTGTACTATTAATACCTATTTGGATTGCCCTAGTTTTTAAATGTGTTGTATCGATTCTATACTTTTGTATTCTTGTGTCTTAGTAGTACATTACGAATGTTGTATTTGCATTTAATTCATAGCTTGTTATTCATTTTTAAATGGATGCTTCAATTTAAAAAATTTAATATATTTATCTTTTTTTTATGATTCTTTATGTGTATGATTTGTGATAACATAGTGTTAAGATATATGTACTTTTTAATGGTTCATTGTGATAACATTAAATAATACTTCTATATAAATTCTCTCTTTTACCTTTCTATCCATTTTGTTATCATGTTTTTTCTTATAATTTAATAAATGATATTGAACTAGCTGAGTATTGTTAATCTCATTTAATTATTTGTAGTAATCAATCAAGTGCTATGTATAAACAATGAAGGAAGAAAGAAAAGGCTAATGACTATGTCGATCATTTATTTTCGAATGTTCACAATTATTAGGCTTTTATTTGTCATGTTGTCTAGTAGTTATACTATATGATGATATAGGCCTAGAACTTATGTCTTGAACTTTTATGCTAAGAGGGAACATATTAGAAGAATATTACGTAGTGATAATGATAGTTTTAAAGACATGTTAAGAATGGATGCAAGAGTGTTTTTTAAGCTTTGTGAAATGTTGGAAGCCTTAAGGGGGTTGAAAGCTACCCGTCATATGCTTATAGATGAACAAGTAGCAATGTTCCTACATATTTTGGCTCATCATGTGAAAAATAGGGTTATAAAACATAAATTTGGAAGATTGGTTAGAACAGTTAGTTGGAGTTTTCATAATGTGTTGAAAGCAGTTCTTCACTTATAAGGTTATTTTCTAAAGAAGTCTGAGCCAATCCTTTCAAGCTTGTTAGATGAACGATGGAAATATTTTGAGGTAATTAATAATCTAATCTTCTTTTTTGAAGCCAAATATTAGAAAAAATTTAATTAATTTCTAATATAATATTTTGTTTTAATAATAGAATTGTTTATGTGCTTTAGACAAGACATTCATAAAAATAAATGCGCCACTTATTGATAAACCTAGATATCAAACTCGAAAGGGTGAAATAGCTACAAATGTTCTTAGAATTTGCATTCCTAGTATGCATTTTGTTTATGTCCTTCTTGGCTAGGAGGGATCAGCAGTCGATAGTGGAATCCTTCAAGATGCTATTGATAGAAGGAATGGATTGAAAGTATCTCATGGTAACACTTTATGCGGTCATTAAAATGGTCCCACCATATTATGTATGAAAATTGCATGCTTCATGTAACTTGTGTCCATATGTCATTATAGGTGCATATTATTTAGTTAATGTTGGTTATCCAAACTATGAAGGTATTCTAGCACCGTTTAGGGGTCAATGGTATCACTTAAATAAGTGGCATTAAGGTTATCAACAAGGACTTTAGAAGAATTCTTTAACATGAAACATGTTGTAGCTCGTAATGTTATTTAGATATGTTTCGAATTGCTTAAGTTGCGTTGGGGCATACTTAGAAGTCCATCATTCTACCCTGTCAAAATTCATAATCGCATTATTATAGCTTATTGTTTGCTTCATAACTATATAAGGCTGAAATGGCTATTGATCCTATGGAGAATGAACTTGGTGAATCTGAAGAGAACTATACCAACATGGAAGAAGATGATTCTATTATGACAGTTCAAACTTTTGATGAATGAAATAATTAGAGACAAGATTTAGTACATAAGATGTACAACGAATGGAATATGTCTCATTCATACGAAATTCAATAGATGTTTACATAGTGTATAATGGAGTTTAGACTTTGTATTTACATTTGTTAATACTTTGTAAATGGCTTTTGTTAGAACTTTGGTCTTTGACTTTTATATTAGCTAAATGAGTACTATATTTTTTTTCCTAATTTATGTTTGTGCTAGTTTATTTATATATTTTCCTATTATTTATGGACAAAATGCTTTTTCTCATAAGAATGACTGAAATCATGAAAGGAAGCAAGAGAAAGTAGACTCCAACAGAGGATTCAACACTTGTTGTGCATATGATGGAATTGAAAACAAATGGTAGATTTAATGTAGATACAATATTCAAGGCTGGTTACTTATTGGAGCTAGAGAAGACGATGTTAGACCAAGTAAAAGCTGGATTAAAGGCTAATCCACATATTGCATTACGTCTAAAATCTTTGAGAAATGAGTAGGCTACTGTATATGACATAATTCATAGAAGCACTAGTGGATTTAGATGGGATGGCAACAAAAATATGCCTATTGCTAAACATGATGTATGGAGAACTATATAAAAATAAGTACCCATTAGTTTTAATATTTCATGTTGTAACTATACAAATATTAACTTATAATATTTTAATTATTTCATAGTCATAAAAATGCGGCACCATTTCGTAGAAGAAGTTTTGCTCATGATGAGGAATCGTCACTTATTTATCAGAAGGATCAAGCTACTGAAAAAGATGCACAAGGAGTTGAAGACAACACGATGATCATGAAGAAGACAATCTAATAGATATAGAGATTTATCTCTAAACCTTCCTACATTGCACATACCTAACAAAAAATCATGCAAAAGATACTTCTTCCTATGATATGGTGACCATTCTTAAGGATCTTGAAATGATTTTAGAGATGTTGGTAAAATGTTGAGTGCTACCTTTAGTTCAAAGCTAAGTGACACACAAAAGGAAGACTATAGAAAACTACTTATTGAACTTTGTGAAATTGAAAGTTTAACATCAAGAGAAAGAAACATTGCTTTAAATAAGCTCTCTCACAACCCACAACAACTATTTCTCTTTTTTGAGTTACCACCATGGAACGAGTATGGGTGAGGACATGGATTGAAGATCATTGAAGGTTGTCATTGTGGAGCATTGGTCAAATAATATGTTTTATATTTTGCTTGCATTAGGAATCATAAATTTTCCTCATTTTGTTGTTTTATGTTAAATTGGATTGACAAAACAGTGTTTAGTTAGCTTACTTATATGACTAATGAAAAAAATGGACAAGGTTTTTTTGTTTTTGTTTAAATAAAACCATGTCATTGTCACACCCTGAAAACGACCCTAAAAAGATAACCTGAAGTTATCATATCACGTGTGCACCCGTAATATGAGAACCATCTTGTAAGTCGGAGTTTGTAAAACTCTACCTGAATAATTACTTTATAAACATCTAAGATGAAATTACATTTGTGATAAATAAAGGAAATCTAATTTCCTACAGTCCACCACCGCAGAGAGTTGGTATCCCCTACCAAATAGTAAAATAGAATAAACCATCTACGTTTTACAAATTTTAAATTACAAAGCCATAAATCTAATCCATAATCTAGACTTAATTTTACATGAGAGAGAATAAAAACAAACTATACTATCTATCCATTCTCGTTTCAAACTCGTTTTCTATCTTCAAAGTTTCTCTTTCATTCAAACTTATCCCATATTTGAAGCTTTAGCTATTCCCACACCAAAACTGTAGGGGTGTGAGCTTAACCATAGATCAGTAGATAACAAAACCAAATCACACTACAAACAAATGTCAAATAAGTTTTATTTAACATACATATGCAATGCACACTAAACCATATGATTTGCATAGTTTGGATGATCGGAATCTAAACAGATGGAGATTTACACCCTCTCTTGGGGGTTAAAGGACTAGTATAGGCCATTCACACCCAGAAGAACTATAAACTAAGGAAGGGGATGCATGCTCCACCTTGAGCCTTCAACTCATATCTTTCTTAACATAAAAGTCATTTCTTTTATATCACAGATATAACCGTCGACTATCCCTTGGATATAGCCAAGAAAGGAGGATTTCATTTTGAAATACTTTTTATTGAAAAATAACATCTAACTTCCCCTTGCACTTAGCTAAGGAGGGAGGATTTTCTTTAAAATCTATTTTATGGAAACATAGCCTCTAACTATTCCTTGGACAAGACCAAGGACTGAGGACATCCTTTTGAACTCATTTTGTGCATAGATTAAAACATTTACTCTATTAACCAACTCTCACACTTCCCTTAAAACCACAAAACCTCCTTAAGTGTTAATCTCTAAAGCCGACTCCAATACGGGAGACGTCCTTCGATGTTTGTTTAGTTCCCGTGAAGCTAAAAACCCTACTAGTTGCTTGAAGCAGACCCATGGTTCCAACAAGCACTACTATAGAATCGGAATATTAATACATGATGTGAACCCCTACTTATGCAAGAATGATATTATGCAATGCATGTCCAATTCATTGAGGGTCAACTAAGAGTTATATCATATTAATTAATCACCATACAAGTTTCAAACACTTAACAATACATATTGCACAATTCACATAAAACGAAGGTTATCACTCAATCCAATCACCAAACAATAAACGAATCCCCAAACCCCATGCATAATCAGTTATATTAGTATTAACTTAAGTGTAACAATATTACAAACACAAGCAAGGTGATGAGATTGTTGTTATCTACCTGGCATCCAAGCTAAGTCTTAACTATTCTCTAGGAAGACCAAAGCATCATCCCCATCAATCATCCATAACATTATCATCAATACAAAATCATCATCAACCTTCACCTTGAAAATCAAACAGAAATAGAAAGTTAGCTAGAGGCTATTTAAGAGAACATATAACAAAAGCAAACATTCATTCAAGAACTATAACTCATTTTAAGATCTTATTTGATCAGACACTAAGTAGGAATCCCCATGGCTGTAAAGATCACTCCGCCAAGATACAACAATTCTTTATTGTCTATCAAAGTATTTCTTCTCTCTTTGTTTAGAATCATTTATTATATAAACATCAACAAAACATTCATATACAAAAGCATTCATTTCCTAAGCAAACACACATTTGAAACAACATATTCCCCATATAGATTATGGTTATCCCAATATATTATTCTGATCTGATTATTAGTTGTTAACCCATTTTAACTTAATTCTAACCAAAGTGATTATAATTAATCATTTAATCCAATTACTAAGTCATTTTGATTAAACCTAATCAATCTAATTTGTTTTAGCTTACTAGAGTCTATTTAGTCAAGTTGTACCTAGGTTTATTAGCTAAGTTTATTTTATATTTAACTACATACATTTAACAAGTAAATACAAATTTTCAACTTTGTTTGGAATATATAGCAGCTAGAATCAATCAAACTTTAGGCCTTAATACTTTTATAATTTCCAAAAACTTAAATCATGAAAGTTATAGAGCTTTTTTCAAGCTTTCTGTAGCATTTTGCATCACCTCAAAATTTGGATGAGAAAGTTATTATCAATTTAATTTAACTCGAGAAGGAGAAGAAGGATAAGATGACCCCTAGTTCCATATGGGACGTATCGAGGGTGATTGTGGCTACCAAGCCCTTGCCACGCCCCATATGGGTTCAGCATGGGAATAGTGGCTACCACGCCCTTTGCCACGCTTGTATGGGCCCAAATCACGTCCTCTATTTTCCTTTGCTCCATTTTAGCCACTTGTATATTTGTTTTACTCATAAAACTCCATCTACAACACCATATCAACTCATCAACACAACCTATAACACTTCTATCTCCATCATTACATCTTATTTACTCAATTCATCTCATCAATCCTTTAATCTATCCATGAACACACATATACACTTAGGTCTTTATTGTATAAGCTCATACATCACTTGTTTACAAGTTTCTACTCAAGCTTTACTCATAACTAGCATTAAATCATCATATAACAACAACCACAATAAATAAAAACAAGAAACAACATCACACTTACATGTTGGATGAAATACATGGGATGTGTTCTTGCTCCTACTATCACTTTCTTCACTCTCGAAGCTTTTACTAACATGCGTTCTACCATTTATCTTCATTTCTAACTTCATTCTATCTCATAATCTTCTTGAGATTGAGATTTTAAGTTGGAATTGTGAAATGTTTAAGAAGAGGAGTAGAGAAGAAGAAGAGAGAAAACGTAGAAAAGAAGAAAGGAGGAAAAAGGATAGAAAATTGGCACCAAGAGGAGAGAGAATAGGATAAAGCCAAAATTAATTAAGGGTATTTATGCTTAGGACTTTGATTTAAGCTTTTCAGATTATGATCTTAAGCATTAAAAATAATTAGGAGAAGATTTTAGAATGTAAATAAGTAAAATCAATACCTTGACTTACGAATCAAGTTTAGAAATTTAATTTTGTAAAACTTGATATTTAGTTGAGTTTAGGCTTAGAAATTGATATTTCTAAATAAAATAGAATCTCAAAATTCATGAAAATTGGAGATATAGAATTTAGATTGAAGAAGTTATATTTAAGTATTTTAGAGATCTAAGTTTTAGACTTAAGAAAGGTTTAGATCATTTATAGATTAAAAGAAAAGGGTATTCAAATTAAAATTGATTGATAAAATAGTGAAATTTGGCTTGATGAGAAAAATACTTAAAGTAAGTAAGTAATTTGAAAGGAAAAGAGTTCAAATTTGATAACAAAAAGGATTTAAGAAATTTGGTTCATGAAATGGATAATTAAAGTAAATAAAAGATTGAGAAGGAGGATTTGGAATCTCAATTTCAATTAAGTTTATTTACTAATTAATTATATCAATCTATCTATTTATAACCTATACTTCAAATTACTTATTTTAACTAGGCTATCTAAACTTAGTAATTAAATTTCACTCTAAACAACATTAAAATTAATTATCCATTTGTAGTTGACATTATATTAACTTTAGTTTTCATAATTTGAAAATTTTCAATCATTCTAAGATTTTAATCTTTTACTCACAGTTTCATATTATATTCAAATTAATTTAGATTAAAATATAATATTGATTTCACTTCCATTGTAATTTTGAATTATTTAATAATATATTATTTACTGGGTTAATATATCATATTTTCATATTGATTTGGGGTTTTTGATATGATTCTTATTTTCATAAAACATCTTAAGATTTAAGTTACGTAGATTTAGTACCATTCTTTTATAATTATTTATTTATTCATCATTCATTTCTTTAATTATCCGAAATATTTTATTTATACTTTGGTTATTATTATTACTTACTTACTTGAATCTCATTTTCATTTATTTGCATACATATATATTTTTAATTTCACCCTTGTTATTTTTTATGGAATTTTATTTTAAAACATAATAATTCAATTTTTTAAACAATCATTAAATTATTTAAATTTCAATATTCTTAAATCACAAGAAATTGGGAATGCTTTCCATAACTCTTCTTAAAACTTTTTTTTCAAAATTTTTACATTATTTTCTTAATGATTATTATTTCTAAATTATATGAATTTGGGTTATTATAGTCATTCTCTATTTCTTGTTAAGATCTAGCAAATCATATACAAATTTCCTATGTAGATTCTATGTAACTTGCACATATAACAAACATAAATCATATTCTATAAGCTACATATAAGTTATAACTTGTATATATAACTAATAAGTAATATATTAAAAAATACATATATGTGATCTAAAGATTATAAATATAAAAGATATGAATCATATTATATATATATATGAAAAGTAAAGTTCATTGATAAAGTATATAAATTATACGTATAAGTTATAAGTTATACACCTAGGTTATTTTTTATAAGCTAAATAATATATATAAGTTATAATTTATAACTTGTATATATAATCTATAAAAGTTACATAAACTAAGCTATATTACATATAGACAAGTTATAAGTAATATTTAATATATAAATTTTATGAACATATATAATGTATTTATATAATATCAGTTATATAAATGAGTTACATAAAATTATATAAATACATGATCTAAAAATAATAAATATAGAAGATATGAATTATATATGCTATATATATATTAATATATATGAAAAATAAAGTGCATTGATAAAATATATAAATTTTATATATAAGTTATACACATAGGTGATAGGTTATATTTTATAAGTTAAATAATAGATATACATTATAATTCCTAACTTGTATATATAATCTGTAAAAGTTATATATATTAAGCTATATTACATATATATAAGTTATATGTAATATTTTATATACATATTTAGATTAACATATATAATATATCACTTATATATATATATATATATATATGAGTTACATAAAAAAAGTATATAGATACATGATCTAAAGATTATAAATATATAAGATATGAATTATATAAGTTGTATGTGTGTGGACTAACATATAATCTATATATATTTATATGTGTGTGTATTATATATATCATTTATAAATTATATGTTTATACATTTATATATAATGAGTTTATTCTAAATAACATATATGTGTGTATGGATTGTTATATGAGAACATTTATAGTCTCTTTACTTTTTTGTCCAAATAAGGACATATTGGTAATTTTAATTGTATCCCCAGTTTAACACTACAATCAATAAGTAAACGTTGGAATAGTAATAAAACTCTAAATGAAGTAAACAAGGTAATAAATTATTCATAACCTATTACTGGTAATACTATTCTCAAAGCATAACTTTTATGTTCCCCGTCTATTCCATTCCTCCAAGTAAATGGGTCATTAGAATCTTCTTACCTTACAACTTGTTCAAATCACATATCGTTCTTACAATTATAATTTTATATGTTCCTCACTATCTTTTATAAGATTTGCTTACTCCTGTGTTTATATTGATTATTCCTAATTTCATCCAATCTATTTTTCAACATGTCACTTTTTACTTGTCTTCACAACTATTCTTAGAATAATAAGTAATATTTCCATAATATTATAGTATACACTATAAAGATACATTTTGGTAGGTTTGAGATAGCTAAGGAACTTTAGGATTTGCTTGCGACTCGTTATTCCATGATGGATATGGCTTAACAATTTCAATTGTTAGGAAAACTAAATAATTCAAAGGAAGAACTAGGTCGATTGATTTATGACTATCTTTCTCAAATGCAGGGACTTTGGGATCAACTTTCCATCTCATAACTAAAATGGAGTTTAAAACAAACTCTTTATTATTTAGAAAAGGTGATGCAATTTCCCATGGCACTACGACTTGAGTTTGAACCTATTTATGGGTCTCTACTTCATTGAGATCCCTTTCCATCCTTGGAGGTAATGATTGCTAAGCTTTTATCCGAAGAGACATGGTTAGCTAACTTATGGTCTTCTTGATCATCTAATATGGTTCTTGTTACTATAAATTGTACTTTAGCTCAACCTCCATGAAAAGGTAATCGTAACTATTGTCATCAACCGAGACATAGGAAGATGGAGTGCCCAGAGTTGAAGAATAAACCAAATGTAGGATCATATAAAAAGAGAATCTCTTCTACTATTGTTACCACCGAAGGTTCTACATCCTAGTCTGAACTAGTCTCTCTCCTGGAGCATATTGATATTGACACTCTGAAACAAGCTCTCATCTCTGCACAATCTGGTGATTCCAAACTTTGTGCCTTTTCTATTAAGTCAGGTATATCTTCACCTTGGTATTTTGATTTTGCATGTTGCAATCATATGAGTTCAATTTCTTCACTATTCCAACCTAAACAACCTATATCTAATGCACCTATTATACATACTGATGATAATTCTCAACTTTCTATAGTCATTTTGATACCGTTTCTACTCCTATCTTAACTTTTCCGGGTACATTTCTTGCTCCTAAATTATCTTTGAATCTTATCTCAATGGGACAATTATGTGATCTTGGCTTAGATGTTTACTTTTCTTGTGATTGTTGTTATGTGGATGATCTAAGAGATAGATTCTTAGGACAGGGCATAAGGAAGGGCAACTCTTTGAACTCACCTCTTTCCAAATATCTTCTAATGCAATTTTATGTGGGGCTATTCTTTCTTCTGAAACTTGGTCATGTGTCTTTTTCTCATTTAAATAATTTGATCTCTATTGGTTTTATTGGGGTCTGTTTAACAAGAACATTTTGATTGTTTGTCACGTCAATTAGTGAAACATCATGCTTTATCTTTCAATATAGTGACTTTGAATCTATTGCTCCTTTTGATCTTGTTCGTTCTAATATTTAGGGACTTATCTTATGCCAACCATGGGTGGTTCAAAATACTTTGTTAATTTTGATAGTTATTCTCACTTTACTTAGATTTATCTGGAAAGTATATATGCAACATTTAATCAGATGATTAAAACTTAATTTTCTAAAATCATAAAAATCATCCAATTGATAATGCAATGGAATACAAAGATTCCCCTTTTCTTGACATGTTATACAAATAAGGTACACCACTTCATCTGATGACAAACCTCTTTTTGATGCCACAATATATCGACAATAGGTTGCTAGTCTTGTTTATCTCACTGTTACTTGTCTAGATATCGCTTACGTTGTCCATGGTACGAGCTAGTTGATGAGAGCTCCACGTACTTCTCATTATAATGTTGTCCTCCGTATTATTTGTTATGTGAGAGGCACTCTTCATTATGGTATGCATTTATCGTTTTCATCATCTGCCTAATTATATGCATCTTTTGATGTAGATTGAGTCAGCGATGCTACTGATCGACGATATACTACTAGTTATTGTTTCTTTCTTGGTAATTTCACTCATATCATGGCGAAGTAAGAAACAAATTGTAGTTACCCATTCTACTATTAAAGCAGAGTATCGAGCTAGTAGATTCTACTTTTGAACTTATCTAGCTTCGATGGTTTCTTCAAGATATGGGTGTTTTTATACTTCTGCTACTCCTATTTATTGTGATAATTAAAGCGCCATTCATATTGCTCGCAATGATGTCTTTCACAAACGTACCAAGCATATTGAAAATTATCGTCATTGCATTAGACATCATCTTTTCAAGGGTACTATTTCTCTCACTTCTGTGTCTTCTCAGGATCAGACAGTAGATATATTTACTAAATCGCAATTGCTAAAATGATTTTATGATCTTATTTACAAACTCAACTGGTTTCATTTTTACCACCATGAGTTTAAGGGGGGAGGGGGTGTTTAGATTATTATGTAACATATTGTATTAATTAGATAGATTATATTGCATTGATTAGGGAGATTATATTGTGATAATATTTCCGAAATTGTAATGTATACTACTCTATAAATAGAACCACATTCTACTGTTCACTTTATCGTGTTAGGATTATATAATTTTCATAATATTATAGAATGTTATGTAATATATTGTCTCAATTATACATATTATATTACATTAATTAGGGAGATTATATGTATTACTAAACCATGTGAGAATATGATGATTCTTGCTATCTCAATCTTCAAGGCACTAATCAAAATTTCTTAGGTATCTCCTGTTTGTTTTGTTGGTTTAGTAATACCATCAGTGATATAACGCTACAATTTCATCCCTTAAGAAAACTAGCAATTTCTTGAGACCACAAAACATCATTATTCCCATAAAAAAAATGTAAAAATTGGCTTAGCAATTTTGGTTTTATCCATATTTCCTTATCATAAAAAAAATAAATAAAACATAACTAAATGAGTATAGTTGAACCAAAGAAGAGAGTAAACAAGACTAGACAACCTTTGCTCTGGACAAGAACAAATAAGAACCAAACTCAACAACCCAAAAACAATAAAACAATTTTGTATCCAGAAAAATCAAACCTACTTTGATACCATGGAAATTGAACAAAGAATTTATAAATTTGTTGTATTTTCATACGTATAGAAGGTGGCTCTATTTATAGAGTAGTATACATTACAAATTTGGAAATATTATCACAATATAATCTCCCTAATCAATGCCATGTAATCTACTTAATTAATACATATAATCTCCTTAATCAATGCAACATAATATGCCTAATTAATACATATAATCTCCCTAATCAATCCAATACAATCCGTCTAATTAATACAATATATTATATAATATTTTATAATATTATGGAAATATTACACAATATTCTAACAACTATAATTTAATTCCTATTAGACCAAAAATCACATTTCATCCACTATTGTTTTTTAACTTAACTTTTTGTCCTACTAGTTCCTTCTAGCAAATTTCAATATTCATCTTCTACCTTTTAGACTTTCTACTCAATACCTTCACTACTTCATCTTTTCTTATCCTCTTACATAACCATTCATTATCATATTGCTATTCACCACCTCAAATTCCATTTAATTCTTAATGCTTTATATTTTTAGGACATTTATAATGCATTCCAATCCTATCCCATTAGCTGACATCATATCATTAGATTCCAATCATTAAAAAAAAAACTTGTTCCTTTTCTCCACTCATTATGCATCAACTCTCATTATATACTAATAGGAATTTCTTCCCTCAATCGTCGCTCCATATATATCCTTTATTTCACTAAACGCCTTGTAAGTTTTCTACCCAATTTAGCATAAGTTTTCTCATTACTCATTCTTATGATATTTTGCTACTCTTTAACTTATTTACTCGCATAATTTATTATCTTTCCAGCCATTATCTCCAAACCCCATCATTATCCTTATCTTTCTTTTTTTTTACTCTACTTTTTCTATCATTTACTCCCAACTTCTCACTTTTTTGTTTTTTTTACGAACTATCACTCCTAACCTCTATGTTTCTCAAAGATCATTCCAGATTTTCTCTCAGTATTGCGACTTCTATATTGCAACTTTTCATACTTCCATACTGCCTTTTGAGTTACCACACTTCAGAGGAAAAAAAAATTGCTTTTCCTTTTTTATAGTCATTGTTACTAACTCCTAGGAGAGATACTTAATATTATCATTATCATACATATATTCACACATTTGATTGATTGTGTAATACTCATTTAATCACAATAATGGCAAGTTCTAATACTATCATTACCTTTATTGTCAATACTATTGTAAACATTGAGTTTTTGCACGCATTTGTCTCATTTAATAGCCTTCTAGTGGTTAATTCACTTTATTCTTGGTGTCGGCATAATTATTGATTTTTAAAATTGATATAATTGTAATAGCTATTACAAGTGTCTTGTTTATTTATTTCAAAATTTCATTTTTTGCAATTAGTTATTTACAATTCCCTTAACTACTTATTGTTTTATTCATTCGCATTAGTTTACTAATTGGGTCAGTGTTAAGTATGTCCAAGCTTGACAATAGCAGCGAAGATTTTTAGTTCGTCGGAACGTAACCCCCTTTCTCCTTCTTTGGTTGCTGGAGGGATTTTAGTATTTTATTAACATCTATATATGTCTTTATTCTCTTTACTTAATATAAAGGAAGTTAAAATTCATAGAAGTCAACAAACTTACATTACACATATAAGCCTGATGAATACCAACACATAACTAAACTGATCAAGACATGACCAATTACTCCACTTGACTCGATTCACATGATAAGACTCGACATAATACTACTCAACACAATAGGAGTTAACACAACATGATAGATTAACCAATGACATTGATGCATAAGATATTAATCATATTTGAGAGAAAGACCCATTCGTCATCCTCACTTCATGTGCTCATGTGTTTAACATGTAACTATTCTATAATTATGCAGGATTAATATCATGAATGGTGCCTAAATTTTGATAATATATGTAATTAGGTACTTGAATATTGAAATTGTTTAATGTAGTACCTGATTTTGAAATTGATCAATTTAGTACCTGAAAAGAACTTTTCACGTACGCCAACAATACCTCTATCAAGTTCATTTAAGTACTAAATTGATCGATTTAAAAAATTTTTAATTACTAAATTGATAAATTTCAAAATTTTGGTAATAAATTAATCATTGTTAAAGTTTAGGTACTTACTTATATATTTTATCAAAGTTTAAATACCATTTATAACATTATCTCTAATTATAAATTACCTTCATATTTAATCAATTATTATCTTCATTAATCTTTTAACGTATAAATCCTTGTTATTGGATCGCTATCAACTACCATGAGTGTTCAGTTAATTCAAATGTCTTCATTTTTTTATAGTAGTTGAAGTTTTTGTGTTTTAATTCTCATTATTTATTATTATTTTTTGTCTTTAAGAAATATTTTAACAAACTTCTTTCCAACTCTTTATAATTAAAATAGTAAAATTTTGTTGTTTATTGAAAATTTTATTGTTCTTTCATTGATATTTTCACTTTAGAATACATAAAAAATAATTTGACAAAGTAAAAATATTTTGATAAACTTATAGGGAGCTTTGATTTTAGCTCTATTTTATCCAGTTTTTTATGTAATGCTATTTTCAAATTGTAGTATTCCATTTAATGCTTATGGGTGCTTTTTTTTTTCTCCAATGTTTGTGGGTGTTGTTCATGTGTAATACATATATGTAAGATTTATAAGCAGCAGGTATATATAATCTTGAGTATCTTAAAGGCAGAAATTATGTTATTGCAAGTCTACTATTATCGTCATAGGCAATGTTGGTATTTTCACCTATTAACTATTTCAAATATATTAAAGGGAATAATAATATTAGGATGGGAATAATGAATTATCAACAATAATTATTTTATTGTAAGCATCGATATATTTTGCATACACACATAGGTGTGATTAATCACATAATAGAAATTTGCAATAGTCAGCTTTAACAAGTAAATAAAACCATTGACTTATATGGAATATTGAAGTATAAACTATTTTCTCATAACATGAAAACATTTACTACCTACTTTCTTTGTCTCGCCATCCTAAATATTATCTACCTAAGTTCCTTAAAGATTGTAAACTTATTTCCATAATACAACTTAAACCGTAACGCCCTAATTTTAGTATGTTGGTACCTCACCATGTGTCCTCACTAGAGGTGAACATGTTAAGACTTAGAATTTGCTATTTTTACAATAAGTCCAGTAAGATCTCCAAAATCATACATTGAATAAAGTCTCATCAAATTCATTAAGTTTAATAATAAAACTTCATAAAATCCAATTGGCATAAACTTAGCGCAAACTTAAACCGAGTTTAAAAACATCATGAGAAAAGTCTTAAAACATAGCTAAACCATAATAAATAATAAAGTTTCGAAATTTTGTAGTTCTATCTAGCTCAAACTATAGTCCATCTAGTAATCGGCTAAAAAGTTGACTCCACTATCATTTTCCCTGTAATCCATATAAACATCATAACTACTTAAATGAAAGACCACTAGTTCATCATTTTCTCTTGAAAAAAAGACTGAAAATAGTTGAGTCGAAACCCAGTACGCTAAAACCACACTCACATATGCATGTTTAAACCACATTCAAAACTCACAAGCAAAATAGCAATAGATGCAACAAGCATGAATTTTTATCTTTTATCTACCATTCACCTAGCATAGTCTGTCACGCCCCGCCCCCGCAGGCGACGGCAACGTGATGCCAGGGCAGACAACTGCCACAGGCCCCTAGTGATAATGGCCGACACCACCATTGCATCATGGTGGCCCCAACCAACGCATGCCCCGCAGGGTATCACGGGCACTATAGGTATTGTTACCCTTAGGCAGAGTTGAATCCAGTCTGCAGACTCTAGGATTCGAACCCCAGACCTAAGGCTTTTGCCTGCCCCAAAGGCAGCACCTTTCACCAGTTGAGCTGCAGATCAACTGGTGAAAGGTGCTGCCTTTGGGGCAGGCAAAAGCCTTAGGTCTGGGGTTCGAATCCTAGAGTCTGCAGACTGGATTCAACTCTGCCTAAGGGTAACAATACCT
This sequence comes from Combretum micranthum, assembly GCA_024138025.1. Classification (NCBI taxonomy): domain Eukaryota; kingdom Viridiplantae; phylum Streptophyta; class Magnoliopsida; order Myrtales; family Combretaceae; genus Combretum; species Combretum micranthum. The sequence continues at coordinate 325,626 of JAMXBD010000697.1, forward strand.
ATAGTGCCCGTGATACCCTGCGGGGCATGCGTTGGTTGGGGCCACCATGATGCAATGGTGGTGTCGGCCATTATCACTAGGGGGCCTGTGGCAGTTGTCTGCCCTGGCATCACGTTGCCGTCGCCTGCGGGCGGGGCGTGACATAAAAAGGCGCCTTTTTATGTCACGCCCCGCCCCGCAGGTGGCGGCAACGTGATGCCAGGGCAGGCAAACCCACCTCTGGCCCCCTAGTGGTAATGGCCAACACCACCATTGCATCATGGTGGCCCCAACCAACGCATGCCCAAAGGGTACCACGGGCACTATAGGTATTGTTACCCTTAGGCAGAGTTGAATCCAGTCTGCAGACTCTAGGATTCGAACCCCAGACCTAAGGCTTTTGCCTGCCCCAAAGGCAGCACCTTTCACCAGTTGATCTGCAGATCAACTGGTGAAAGGTGCTGCCTTTGGGGCAGGCAAAAGCCTTAGGTCTGGGGTTCGAATCCTAGAGTCTGCAGACTGGATTCAACTCTGCCTAAGGGTAACAATACCTATAGTGCCCGTGGTACCCTTTGGGCATGCGTTGGTTGGGGCCACCATGATGCAATGGTGGTGTTGGCCATTACCACTAGGGGGCCAGAGGTGGGTTTGCCTGCCCTGGCATCACGTTGCCGCCACCTGCGGGGGCGGGGCGTGACATAGTCCAAGATTATTTGCAATTAATCCTAAACTTAGAGTAACTCACGACTTCAAAAAATGTAAAAGTATATGATGTTGGGTACTCTCCAACATCTAATTCCATAACCAATTCTCTAAATTCTAGCAGTGTCCTTTCCAAGTACAACTTGATGTAAGGATAATACCACATAAGGATTATCAGAGTGTTGGTTTGGTATCACTAGTACTCCTGGTCCATTAAACCCAGTTAAATACAACCATCAAACAAATTATAACTAGATATCAATTAGTTTTGATTACATGTTTCCACTTAATAATCATAATCATTAAACAATGTCATGACATACCTGAATTGATAGTTGCAACTGAAACTAAAATGTTTTGATAACAAGCAGAAATTAGACTTAACAATTACTCAATTATAAAGATACGTACACCTAAGACCTGTAAGGTCATTGCACTATCTATAACTTTTAAACTATTTAATTATCCTAGATATCCTAAAGTCATTAATTCAGTGAAAATATGATTTATATTTGTTAAACAAATGAAAAAAAAAAAGGTTCACATGGTCGAAAGATGCTTATTTAAAAACATTTCATAACACTTCATACCAAAGGTTACTGTACCTATTCTAAACGTTTTGACAAGGCGTTTGAACATCCCCCTTGCCTCCCGTTTCTTTTCATCGTTTTTCGATCCTCACTTAATCTCCTATAAATTCTTTCATTAAAATTTTGATCATTTATAAATAGCCTTGCTCCAAAATTCTAAAAACATGAAAAATCATCAAAATAACACAATTTATAAAACAACTCACGCGATATCCAATGATTGTTCTTCTTCTCCTTTACAGTCTATAACCTAATAAACGAGTGTTCATGATTACACCTCACAAATCAAACCATAATTTTGATTTTAAACACAACAAAAACATATTAAACGATCACTTACTGTGAAATCCAATTAAAATTTCAAGGGATTCCCTTGTTCGACCAAAACACAACCGCTCTCAACACCCGACAATTGTAGGTTTAGTCTCTCAGTTTTGTTTCTCTTATAAATCACAAAAGAATGAGAGAAAAACTCACGTTTAATTCTTGTTGGAGTTTTCAATAGAGAGAATTTTAGGGTTTATGAAGGTTTGAGGAGTTGTGAAAATAAAATAGCTTATCATAAGGGATGGGTGATTATACGTGAAAAGTATCCTTCTTTTAAGGAGAAACCATACTACCCTCTTATTTTTTAATAAATGACATCTTCTACTCCTCATTATAGGAAAATTAATTTAATATTACAAAATCTTATATAATATTTGCTCTTATGAATTGTCATGACGTTGATTGGTTTAAGTTATTGAAACTTTAGCATTAGATTCAGATATTATATAAATGTAATGGAAAAATTTATATGTTTTACATGTCTAATACATTCTAAAAGACATAGGTTCCAAGTGTGTTTTGGAAATTATAGATTCGATTTAGGTTCCAAAAATACAAATAAGGTCTAATAATTTACTTATCTGTGTTTTTATTCCCCAGTTTACCAATTTGCACTTTACTCACTTGTACTAGTTTACTTCTAACTTTTGGTTTCTCCAATTTCATTAGATTTTTCTTTTTATTAGTTATATAGTAAGTAATTTATATTTTCTTTACAAAGATTATCGCTACTCAAAGGATGATGCTAGTCATGCTACACAAAAGAGCACACTCAGGGATGTATCGAGATTGAATTGGAAAGGGTTTTACAAAACCCGAACACGATACCCTGTAGTGTTTCTAAAACCTATCCAAAATCCTATAGGGTCTTTATCTATAAACCAAAAACCCAATCGATAGGCCCTATAAGGCACATGAACTCGATAAACCAAATATTTTACTTACAACTATTTTATATTTAAAGTTACCTTAAAGTTTTTTTTTCCTAACATATATGCCCATAATTTTTTTTGTCTATCCATGAAAAATTTGTTTTTATTAATATTTATGTATAGGATAAATCCTTCTAAATCAACTTTCTTTATTCTCCATTAGCTTAACATTAAAGTAAGTCACTATGATTGATTGAAATCATATATTATTAAAAATGGTTGATCTACATATTTAAAAATACATATACAATTTATTAAATTGAACTAAAAAATTTATAAATGCATATACCATTTATTAAACGGGCCAAAATTTCTCTGTCCGGGCCTGGCCCGCTTTGGCCTGCGAGCCAAATGAAAATTTTTTAATTTTTTAAATTTTTGTTGTTTTTTTATATTAATTTATGTAAAAATAGAATATTTATATATTTTAAGGTTTTATATATATATTAAAATTAATTTTGTTACCTTTTTGATTACTTATAAATGAAAATAATTTTTTTAAATAATTTATTAGATATCATATTATATTTAAATCAATAAATACATACTTAAAAAAATGTTATAATGCTTATGATTCATATATTAATCTATTTTCTTCCATAATATATCCTAAATAATCACAAATATGTTATTATATTATTCTTACTATTACATTTTTCCTCTCTTTTTTCTTTTTCTTTTTTTTTTTTAACTCTTGGGTAGAAGGCCGGCTCGGCTCGTCATGTGCCGACCCACTTTGTCCTGTTAGCTAAGCGAGCCAGGCTAAAAAAATTTGGCCGCACCCCACTTTTTTGAATGGGTAAACGAACCGGCCCACGAGCTACAATCCTTATGCCCAACTCTAACTAGTACTCTAAAATATATAAATTTAAAATTCTTAAAATTAACTTGACTTCTAATGTTATTAATTGAAAAAATGTTTAATAAATTTTTTCTCTTAACAAGTTTGGGTTCTCAATAGATTTTACATCTATCTCAAAATCTAACCAAACACCCTACCGGGTTTAGTATAATATCTTAAAATCCATCTTAAACCTTTTTGAATGGTTAGGTACTTATAAAAACATGTTTGATTACTTCCATGCATGCAAGTGAATTTCAGCAATAGCAAAAGTGCAAGTGGGGGTAGAGTGGATTGTCCATCGTATTGACTGTGGACTACTAAGTTACATAAAATGAATGATTAGGGATGCAACCGGTGTCACGGTCCGAGAGTTAAGGACTTCATGGGGGTGTTTAACTCGAGCATATTGAGTTATGAGTGGCATCAGCAGAAGGTTTGTTCGTGGAGTGGGTTATCTCTGAAGGCGGGTTTAGCCTTTCGTAAACAAACTGATTGGGAGTTGATGCCGCTCTCTTGATGAGGCCAAGGCAGGCCGAAACCAGATGATATAGTTGAACCTCCCAAACACATAGAGGATCAAGGCAAAGCCAAGAGGGCGTTCCTTTGAAGATGTGGGGCTCGGAACAAACCTGGGAAGTCATGGGAGATAAAGCTGGCTTGCCATCCAAATTAGCAACAAACGATGATATAAGGGATGGTCGAGCGCCACACGGGAACTCTTTGAGGGGTGAAACTCCCGTCCCGTGACAAATGGTATCAGAGCCAAAGTTCCCAGCTCCATCAGACCACTTAAATGCTACCTCGAGTTCTGGACGAGTGGGTAATTTTTGTTGTGGATGCGGTTCGTGTGGGTAAAGCTCAAAAGGAGCGACCACCACAGATAGGACATTGTTGCCAGTGGGTAGCGGTGTCGCGAGTCGCGGAGATAAGGATTTTCCCTAATCTTGTTGTCAATTCAGCAAGTGTGGATGAAGCTCAAGTGGAGCGGCCACCAAAGTGAGGACATCGTTGCTTTAGGGCAGTTGTGTCACAAGTTGGGGTTGAACCAAGATCTTATACTCAAACCCTATCATTGGGCAACTCAACAAGAGGAGATCTAAGAGGATGGATGAATGGGTGAAGGTGAGAGGAAGCCTATGGAAGCCCGAAGTCCTTGTGAGATGATCTTGGGTGTGTTGACAATGGGTGTGGAAAAGGGGTGAGAGCTTGGGAGTGGGTAGTGGCTACATCAAATTTGCTTCATGACGAAGACGTCATGAATTTAAGTGGGGGAGAGTGTCACGGTCGAGAGTTGAGGACTCATGGGGGTATTTAACTCAAGCATATTGAGTTATGAGTGGCATTAGTAGAAGGTTCGTTCGTGGTGTGGGTTATCTCTGAAGGCGGGTTTAGCCTCCCGTGAACAAACTGGTTGGGAGTTGATGCCGCTGTCCTGATGAGGCCAAGGTAGGCCGAAACCAGTTGATATAGTTGAACCTCCCAAACACATAGAGGATCGTGGCAAAACCAAGAGGACGCTCCTTATGAGGATGTGGGGCTCGGAACAAACATGGGAAGTCAGGAGAGATAAGGCTGGCTCGTCATCCAGATTAGCAACAAATGATGATATGAGGGATGGTCGAGCGCTGCACGGGAACTCTTTGAGGGGTGAAACTCCCATCCCATGACAACCGGGGCGGGTTTAAGCCGGGTTATGCAAAACTCGAACCCTACCCAACTCGACCTGACAATGGTGAACCCTATTTCGACCCGATCGGACCCGAAATAGAAGTGTTGCTTTTTTTTTTCCTTTTCTTTTTTCAGTTTACATTAGAAATAAATGTATCAACTTTTTTCTTTACGCAACTTTCTTTATAATTGTATGATTTTTAATTTTATAGATTACATTTCCCAGCTACCACCATTTTCAAAAATTATAACAAGATAAAATTATAAGAATTTCCAAATTGCAGGTTTCCATATAGGGTATACAAAAATTAAAATTTAAATATATAATATATATATAAAACATTCTTAGTTTTTTAAGCATCGAACTTTAAAGTACACAAAAACTAAGTGCGTGGATTTTAAAGATAATTTTTCGTAGTAGATATAATATTCAAATGTTCAACAACTTTATCCCATCAATTTAAAAAATAATTAAAGTCGATCCATGGATGAGCACGACGACAGGTGAACATTTTTTAAAATTTTATGGATTATTGTACGTATGTTTTATGAATTTGTGTATGAAATGTGGTTAAGGTTGAGGAAGGACGTGTGTGTATATGTGTATTACTGTTATGTTTTGAATTTTTTAAAAATTTTTATCAGGTCGGATCGGGTTTTTATCGGGTTTATATACTTGACCCTAAACCTCGATCCAAAATCCTATAAGGTTTTTAGCGGATCGAATGGGTCAGGTATCTTATAATAATCCGCCTAGTTGCATCTCTATGGATTATTCAAAGATTATATCACCCAAAATGTTGATTTTAGTACCGAGCATTTCACGTGAATTTAATTTGGTCTGGTATCTCAACTTTAAATGATTAATTTGGCTATTTACATTACTTATTATTTTATTTTATTTACTCAGATGTAGAATTTAATATTAATTTCATCTATCATTTATATTCCTATAAGGGATTAAGGAAAAAAATACTAACTTTTTTCAAAGAATTACACAAATCTCGTTATAAGAGAAAAAATCCCATATATAAGCAACTTCACCTCATTTCTTCAAGAGATAAGGTGCTGTAAATATAATAACCTCGTCTTTTAAAGAGATGACGACATGGTGAACTTTATCTCCTGAAGAGATGAGGTTATTGTAAAATACATCAATTTCGTTTCTTGAAGAGATGGAATCAGTCACTTAAATCGTCTATTTAAGAAACAAGGTTTAACTTATCTAATTTTAGGATTATTTTTATTCTAGCAGCATTTTTACAATTTTTTTAAAATTATATATTTTAATTTCTTTTCCCTCTATAGGTATACTGAAAATAAATATAAGAGAAAAAGAAATATTTTAATAAAATTATGAAATATCATTTTAATGAAAATAATTAAAAAAAGTTTAAATTATTTTTTTATTTATCATGAACTTGTTTCTTTTCTATTTAAAATAAGATTTTAACTTGTTTGTTATAATAATGGGCAAAATTCGTATTCTTATTTTTTAATAAGATAAATGATAAAATTAGTTTTAATTATATAGATCAAGAGGAGTATTGAAACTTATTACGCCATTTTAAATATCAATTTTTAAGTGTATAATAGGATTACAAACTTGTTTTTGAATTTGTTTTCACTTCAAAAATCTTTGTTTAAGTTTGTAACATATGTTTTTTAAATTTATAATTTGAATTTTCTTAAATTTTGCTTGTTATTTTGATGCAAAAGTTTTGCATTAACTCATTTTTAGATGGCAAATTTAGTGCAATTGTATTTTTTTTAAGTAGTGTGATTGTATTGAAAATACTATTTTTATTATTTCAGCTATAAAGATTAAAAACGGGGACGGTGGTGGAGTTTCCTTTTCTTTTCCTCACTTACTAGCTCTGTCATTTTCTCTTTCAATCCAACTAATAAACCCTCAACTCAGCTCAACTCATCCATAGTCAGAAAGATCCTTAATCCATTCCTTTCTGTTTATTTGAAGGTAAATTCACTCCATATTCAATTCCGGGGTCTATCTTTTGTAGTAATGCCAGAAATGGAAAAATCTCTAGCTTTAGTGCGAGATTAGGGTTAGTAGGTGGTAGGGGAAGGGTACATGGGTTTCTCCCAAAGAGTTGTTCAGCCCAGTGATATGGCTATGCCTGATCAATTTCCTGCTGGCTTGAGAGTTCTGGTGGTTGATGATGATCCCACTTGGTTGATGATTTTGGAGAAAATGCTTCATCGTTGCTCATATCAAGGTGTGCTAGTGTCTCTTTCCTTGCATATATCTTCTTCTTCTTCTTTGTGTGCGTGTGTGTGTGTAGAAGGGAAGTTAAATTGCAGAATCATTCTTTTGACTTTTGAGCTTGAGTTCTATTGTATGTATTGCCATTTCAGTTTGATCAATGTCAAGAGTAATCAGTTGCCCAAAAAGAATGAGGAAACCTTGTATAATCCCTAATTACTTAGGATTTTAAGCATCTCAAGGAGTGTAGACAGGAATTTGGAATTTTGGTAGCTTATAGAATGCCTCGATCATTCCTTCTGTTTTTGGAGTATAATGTTGTTGGATTATTATTATTATTATTATGATTATTATTATTATTGTTATGGCTTTGGGTGGGAGGTTTTAGAGGCTAGAGCCAATTCCTCTTGCTTTTGTGGTTTGTCTAAGAGCATCCACATCATCTGAGTTCTTGACACGGGTTAATGGTGGAAGGACTGTCCTAGGATGTAGAGGTTCCTTCCTTCAAGTTTTTGGTTCTCCCCCAAGAAGGGAGTTCCTTGAAATATTATTATTATTATTATTATTATTTTGGATGACTCAATAGATTCATTAATAACCAAGAAGGAATACAACCGCAAAACAAAAAGGAGTCAAAATAGCTATACAAGAAAAATAAGGACAAAACTTGTCAAACTAAAATCAAGTAAACTATAGCATCTTGATATTAAATATCTATTATTATTATTATTATTATTATTATTATGTAAAAGTAAATAGATCATAAAAGGATAAAAGAAAGTGAAGTACCTTATATAAACAACCTTACGAAAATATTTTTTTTTATAATAATTAATAATATTTAATAATAATAATAATATAATAATACTATTGTATAAAAGTTATATAAAAATAAATTGACTATAAAGGTATTAAAAGAAGTGACTTTATGGATAAAGTGGTGAGGCTTGTCAAAAGTAAATTTCTTTAAGGTGCTGATGTGGCATCTTAAAAATTTTGTGAAAGAATTGTTAGATGTGGACGTTCTTAGTCTTTTTCCTTGTGTACCTCTGGACTAATGGTGGGAGGTTTTCCTTTGTTCCTTTCCTTGCCCCTCATCCTTTGTTTTTTGCTTTTATGTTCTGCAGTGTGTTGTGCCATTTTTAGTTAGATAAATATTGCATTTGACACATGAATTTTGTCATTTTGTATAATTAATTACCCAATTCACTACTTATAAACTTTTCAATTTATTTATACTACCTAAATGAGGTAAATGAGTAAAGTTTTGATAGCTAATTATAAAATTTAATAAAGTTAAGTTAGTTGACTGCAAAAATAAGCAAAGTTTAGATATTGAATTAATACTTTTAAACTTTAGATAGATAATTGTAAAAAATAGGTAAAATTTAGGTGTCAAATGTGACATTTCGCTTCTTTTTCACATTAAATTTAAATGTAAATATAATATCCTGAGTTTCAAAATGTTGATCTATTACTCACAATACAAAACTCGTTAATTATAATGAGTAAGGTGTAGTAGTGAAATTTGGTACAATTCAAGCGGTTGAAAATGAGCAAACTTTTGGTACTAAATGGTCCTTTTAAACTTGATATAGTTAATTCTAGCTAAAAAAAACCTGAGGTACTTAATTGCAAAAATGGTTAAAGTTTAGGCCCCAAATGTGACAATTATTTAGGTTTAACTGACTTTATTGGAAGGTGGAAGAATTCCTCTTTGAGAAATGAGGGAGTGGAATTGCTTTTTAGGTGAAGCTTTTATTTGATAGGATGTGTTGGAGAAAATTGAAGTACAATCATGAGAATCGTAAAGGGTGAAGAGTCAAGTTGGGTTCCTTCATTATAAATTGGGTATACTAGGTTACATGGCAGGATTTGGAACTTCAAATGATGGGAACTATGGTGCAAAAATTTTTATATGAATCTCATCAGACTTGATCAAATCATTCTTTCCTATAGAAGTGTATTTATTATGATTTATGCATTTCGTAGATGTTAAACCAAGGCACTATGATATGGAAGGATATAGTAGAGCAGACCATGCTTTGATTTACTCAAAATTGCTTAATTTTGTGGAATTTCATTGTCTTGCTTTGAAAAGTTTTTTCTCTTTGTACTTGGGGGAAAAAGGTTCAATTTTTTAGTATAGATTTCCAGAAAAAATGCCTGACACAAAGCTCCTTTTATAGTGATTTTCTAGGTTGGTACAATTTCTAGCAGGTTGCTTGTTTGTCTTAACCTAAAACTGTGCTTTACTCATTTCTCATTCCTCCTTTTTGGTGAACCATTGTCATGGTAATGTATATTCAGTTCTGACTATGGTAGCAAGCCTATATATTTTAAGCTAGCAATGGTTAATGCATGCTCACCTCTTCTGCATAATAAATGCACAATTGATACTTGGATATTATTGATAATAGATCAAAATGGAGTTCAACACACGTATACAATTTCTATACAAAATAATTACCAATACACAACTTGAATCAAATAAATTACCAATGTACAGCTCTTACATCGCATTTAACAAACAGGATAACAAATTTTACACGTAAATTGCGATCGAAAATTGCGAGATATTGTTTCGGTACAGTCGCTGTATCGCGACTATAAAAAGTGATATGCGTATCGCTTTTTACAAATGCAATATTCCTCTATGTATATCGTGATTTAAAGAAGTGATGTGCGGTCTCATATCGCTTTTTAAGGACGCGATATATGTACGGACTGTATATCCTGTCTTATACACGCGATTTAGGTGCTAGAATTTAATAATTATTTTTATTTTTACCCTAAATCGGTAATTAATTTCAATTGGTGACCTGAACAAGAAATTATTTCAATCAAAATGCCTTCTTTATATGTATATCTATATCTTGCTCCTAATTTTTTCACAGCTGAAGTCTCAATGTTTAGTAGATGCTTTTGACATCTTTTTATTCATGCAGTTACAACTTGCTCCCAGGCATCTCTGGCTTTGAAAATTCTCCGAGAAAGGAAAGGATGCTTTGATGTTGTTTTAAGTGATGTCTATATGCCTGACATGGATGGATATAAGCTCCTCGAACATGTTGGGCTTGAAATGGACCTTCCTGTTATTAGTAAGATTCTTATATGTGCCCAAGGAGATTTCCTTTTTTATTTTCTATAACCAAATTGACAAGCTATGTCTGCAGTGATGTCTGGTGATGGCAGTACAAATGCTGTAATGAGGGGGATCCGCCATGGAGCATGTGACTATCTAATAAAGCCAGTCCGGGAAGAAGAACTGAAGAATATATGGCAGCATGTTGTTAGAAAAAAGTGGAATGATAATAAGGAGCTTGAACATGCAAGCAGCATTGAAGATGCTGATAGGCATAGAAGGGGAAATGATGATGCTGAATATGGCTCTGCTGTTACTGATGGAACTGAAGTAATGTTGAAATCTCATAAAAAGAGGAGCAACTTTAAAGATGAAGATGAGATTGAAATGGAAAATGATGATCCTTCTACGCCAAAGAAGCCACGAGTTGTTTGGTCTGTGGAGCTTCATCAGCAATTTGTTAGTGCTGTGAATCAGCTTGGGATTGATAGTACGTACAGTCTTTGACATTAAATTTTAATTTAGTTCATTTTTATCTATCCCTGGTCTGGTTTGAGGAAACTTCTGTGTAGTTTTGGAAAGCAATTTCTCCCACTCCCTAAGGAAATTAACGGGTTAGTCTTACTTTGCTGGCTTTCTTTCTCACTCTGATGCCTTTAATTTCCATTGCAGAGGCAGTGCCAAAAAGAATTCTAGAATTGATGAATGTTCCAGGATTAACTAGGGAAAATGTTGCAAGTCACTTACAGGTTTGTCTGTGTATGCCTTGTTTAATTTTCTTTGCTTCAAGCTTCTCGATCAGTATAGCTGAAAAAATTATATGTGGTAATGTGTAGAAGCTTTCAATGGGATGTTATTCTTCACAATGTAATGAACTGAAGAATCATTCCTTTAAGTTCATCCCTATGTGCAAATAACAAAAACTAGTGCCACTATGTTTTATAGGCTTAAAAAAAAGGATGAAGTTTTTAGTTTTCTGTCTCTGACTCTCAGTTGAGCTATCTAAGTATGAGAGATAAAAAATCTCTAGATTAACTAGAAACACCAAATCAAAAGGCACTAAATTTATTGGTGAACATGAAAGGAAAACAAATAAAAAAATGCTTCATAGAGATTATGAATAGAAAAATTAATTTACGATATTCCTATTAAAAAAAAAAAAAAGGAAAAGAAAGAACTTTATTGACATTAGATCAATCAAATAGGAATCACAATAAATAAATATCTAAAAATTTGTAGGACATTCCATTTCCTTTGGTCCTTGCTGAAAACCATGATATAATATTACTTCCCTTTGTTTTTTAAATATATATATGTATATATATGTAAATGTAAGCATTGATAGACAATCTATCAAGTTTGTTTGAATAGAGAATTCTACTATGAAATGGAAATCTATCGTGTGCTTGGCTGCAATTCACAAGACATGGCCTTTGTTCCCTCTTATATAAAAACTCATTTGATTAGGGAAGTCAAACCATTTAACATGCGGTGAAGAGGAAAACGAGGGAAAGGAAGAGGAAACTTCATTGAAGACAATGGGGCCTCGTGTCTTTGAAAATTCTACGCTTTTTTATGTTTTTATTTATTTTCTATATTTCGTTATTTCTATTGAATTATTTAATTAAACATGAATAATTTCATTTTAATAAATAAATTTCTGTAGTGCATTTAAAAGCTGACATGTATGAGCTAATTAATATTGATGGATATATATAAACATAAATGTGAGAAATGTCTGAAACAAAAACACAGGTATATAAAGTATCAAGTGGTAAAAACACAGGTATGCAAGGTGAAACATATTCGAGTGTTAATCATATTTAACATAAGAGACAAGATATACATTGCAGAGCAAATTGCTCCTAAACGTTGGGCTTAGAGCAACTTATACTCCCGATAGATGATTCCTGTCTCCTCACTTACCTTTCTATTTATGATATTATTTTTCTACTTGTATGTCATGTGGCAACCTTTCATTCGCCTGGTTGCTGTACTATTGCTAATATTTACTATAGTAATATTACTATTAACAATGTCTAATAGATAAAAATGCTACCCCATAAAATCGTTCTGTCCTCAAGGCAAGCAGTTTTAACAATTTTTTGTTGTTGTTGTACTTTTTCTATTTCATTTATTATTATTATAGTTTTCAGCTAGTCATGAATAGGCAGACAATACATAGATACACCAGAAACGATCATAAGCCTCAATTTCCTTAATCAACTAAACAATAGCAAACAATATGAAATTCCCACCCTTCTCCCTTATACACTTCAAGGCAAGCATTGTTGTCATCCATCATCCCAAAAGCGTTCATATGTGCTGCCTCATTATATCCTTCATTTAGTTCTTCTTCCTTATGCTCGACTCTAGAATATCTTCTAAAATCTTTGCAACAAACTTGTACAGTAGGCTTGATGGCAACAATTTTAGGTTTATTGCAAGGTTTTACTCCTGTTTTCTCTCCTTCTGCTGTAAAGCTAATCTTTCCAGCATTAATGCTTCCAATGACTCCACACTTCCTACATCAGTTGCTGTTTTTCACCACCAGAAGCATTAAAAAAATTAGTCATTGTATCCTCATGCTGGGTTCAAGTGCCATCATCTTCAAGTATTGTCTCTGTCCACAAGAATGAAATTGCCATTCTCAATCAAATGCTCAACTTCAGTAGGCAGGCTTTTGCTAAATTTTGAACCTGCAACAAAATGCTTCTCTAGATTGTCCAATGCTTTGAATGAATCATTTTAAAACGATATTTGCAAAATTGTGAACTTACTTTCTTCAAATTGCTCCCCAAATAAATGCTTCAGATCTTCCATAATAGGAACTTTTCCTTCATTTGACTTTCCAACTGTAGGAGCAATCACTGCCTTATGTTGTTCACGTCAATTGAAATTGCAAATGGGTGGATCAAGTCTTCAAACGCACAAATTTAAACTCCTCTTTCTACTAGGAGTGTCTTAGTTCATATTGTCTCCCTTTTGAAGCTACCCACTACTTCCGTCAACCACTTCTACAACGTTAGCTTCAAATAATTGAGGACCATCAATCGATCTTTCCATGTCTGAAATTTGTTGATGAATCCCAAACATATGGTGTTAAAACTCGAGCAGATGTTGATTGGTCGTAGCAAAACTCATGGGACTCCTTGGTAAGTTTAGACAAAGCTCCCCTGCTACTTCCTTCAATCACTACTCCAACATTAGCTTTAAATCGTCAAAAACCAATAGTCGATCTTCCATGTCTGGAATTTGTTGATTAAACCCAACCATATGGTGTTGAAACTTGACTAGATGTTGGTGGTGCTTTATCAAAGTCGTCATTGGATAATAAAATAAAAAAAAATTTAAAAATAAAAAGATGAAGTCTAAGGGAACTGTGTCTGGTGCATTTGTGTTTAGTGCATTTATAATGATGGTGGTGGGCTTCATGCAACTGTGATGGGGGTGGGTTCAAATTCTAAATCAGGGTTTTTTATGCTTCTGAGTTTAGGGTTTGGGGCATGAAGGTATTCATGGGTGTTAGGTGGTGGTTTTCATCAGTGAAGGGTGATTTAATTAGTGTTTGCATGGTTGTTCTACCGAGCTTGGTGGTGGATTCTTTAGTGGAAGGTCTTGGATTTTGAGGCTGTATGCTTGTAGAGATGGTCTGTGCATCAATGAGGGATGGTGGACGGCAGGGTAAATTGGTTTGGTCATTTTGTTCACTGGTGATGAGGGTGACTGTGTGGCGAACTTCTTTTCTGTATTTGGTTCATTTCTCTTTGGGTCTTTAGGTTCTAGTTTGTTTGTTTCGTTCCTTTTTAATTATTATTATTATTGAAAATATAAAACTGCACTTTTCTTAATCAATGTTTTTGACTGGTTCTTCCTCAATTTTGGGCGTGAAATTATTACTCTATTCTCTCTCTTCCTCTCTCTGATTATTATGTTTTTCTCCCCTTTACCTTTGTATCCGGCAGGTTGGACCAATTGATAGAAACTCGAGAATAAAAAATTTGTATTTAGTATAAGAGAGAAGATACACACACTGAAGTAAATTGCTCTGAAACAGAGTTTGAAGCTCCTTACGTACTTTTTAATAGAGAAAAATATGACAATGGATGATTCATTTCTTCTCACTACCCTTTATTCATAATATTGCTCTTCTGTTTGCATGCCACATGGCAACCCATCATTGGACTTCTTAGTTTCTATACTATTACTAATACTTACTATAGTAATACTACTGTTAACTATATGTTATGGCTTACATACCATGATAAGTTAGGTAAATACAGACCTGATGCTATTTTCCTTTTTTTTCCCCTTTTGAATGGAATTATCATTGAATCTTAATGCCAGTTGATAAGTTGTTGAAATTCATTAAGTTATTCTTCTAAAGACTTATTTGATTAGAGAAAATAGGGGACATGTCTACAATAGAATTGAACTTGATTCTCTTTCAATATAATTTACAATGGAATTGAACTTAAGTCTCTTTTCATATAATACTATGGGGTAAATTATATCGGAAGATATTAATATTTGGTGAGAAGTTCATGTAAGGTATGTATATTTTAAGTAGTTAAAAAAAAGGAACCAATGTTTTGTAGAGTGAGTTTTGCGAAGCATTTGGAAAGTTATTTTTTTTATTTTCTTCAATTTTTCTCAACGGATACCTTATTAGATGCATTTTGTAAAACATTATTTTTCTTTTAAACCATTTGAAACTTAATATATAAAATAAATTTACTTCAAATATTGATACCTTCTGGTATAATTTATCTATTTACATTATATAGAGCAATAAGACGGAGTAGATGGTGCTTATTTTATTGTACCACAATATTTTCAATAGCAAGCATTTAATATAGTTCTTTCATTGATGCATCAGATTATATTTCTTCTTTGCCTTTAGATTTTGTGGAAACTACTTATGCTTAACAACAGTAGGTTATTTGCGTGAAAAACTAGATATTAAAAGTGGCATGCACCAGCCTTGTTTGAACTTTTTAGGCTGTAATGTATGGTGCTGTTGACATCCTTATGGCTCTTAAGTTGATTGAACTGTTGATTTTTCCTGTGCAGAATTTGCAAGAACTATAAGCTTTTTTATTGGGCAAATTGAAATGCTGATTTTACATTTAGTTCCATAATGCATATATTGTAATCTAAGTACATATCAAATGACTTGCAGAAATTCAGGTTATATTTGAAAAGACTGAGTGGAGTGGCTCAGCTGCATAGTGGTATTCCCAGTACATTCTGTGGACCTCCAGATCCAGATGTCAAAATGAATTCACTGGGAAGATTTGACTTCCAAGCTTTGACTGCCTCTGGTCAGTTTCCTCCCCAAACGCTTGCAGCTCTGCATGCTGAACTTTTAGGACGACCCACAGCTGACCTAGTCTTGCCTCCAATTGATCGGCCTCCATTGTTGCAGGCATCCCTACAGGGATCAAAATGTCTGCCGATTGAGCATGGAATTTCATTTGATCAGCCTATTGTGAAATGCATCTCTAATCTGCCTGGGCAATTTCAACAATCAGTCTTTCCGACTCCACAAGTTCCTTCAAGCTTTGGGTCATGGACATCTAATCACCAAAGCAGCATCAGAAACAGTGACAATACAGGACTGGGCACTCAGGCTAATAGTATTTTGATAGATATGTTGCATAGGCGAAACCAACAGCAAAAGCAAGCACATCAACAACAATCACAGGCCCAACAACCTATTCGGCCAGATACTAATCATTCTATAAATGTGCAACCATCTTGCCTTGTGGTTCCTTCTCAATCTTCAGCTACTAGTCATGCAAATAATCCTACATCCACAAACCAAAACTCCACCTTCAACAGAGATAGTATCCTTGACTATGGTCTTTTTTCACGTCAGTCTCATACTGCACCAAGTGCCTGTGGTTTCTCCAATGAATATATGAAATCATCAGATGTACTCAGTTGCTCTTCTGGAGATGGTTCCATTCCTCCACTATCAGTTTCTTCAGAAGATGCTCAAACCTGCTCCAATTACCAAGGGAGGAACCAATCTATGTCTCACAATGGTGGACAGATTACAGGGTCCGTTCCAAATCTCTCTAATATCCAGGGTTCTTATGGTGCTAAATCTGTTGAAGTGCTTGGTGGACAGCATAGAAATCTAAGATTCATCAGCCGAGGATCCTTGGTTCCTAGTCGGTTTGCAGTTGATGAGTTTGATTCACCGTTAAGCAAACCAACCAGAGAGAAGATCCATGTGGTGAACGATGGGACAAGGGTGAAACAGGAACCCAATTTTGATTACGTAGATACTAAGGTGGGCATTCCGGTAATGCAGAATCATTCTTCAAATGATCTTATGAGTGTCTTTACAGATAGGTAATTCTGCTTGCTTTTTGTTCATATGAGATGCTCGTCAGATTCCACATTAGTAGTTATCAGTTTGTAGAAATCCTATGTATTTATTACTTCAGGTCTTCACTTATTGCATATGCTGTACTTGATATTTATGTATATAATATCTATATATATGTGTATATATATATATATATCCTTGTCGATCATAATCGGATAAATGCAAATGAAAAGTTCCCATAGAACTCAAAAGAGCTACATGTAAGAAGAGATAATATACAGAGAAGAAATATATAGAACCTTAAATAGAATTTAGATTGCAAAAATAGAGGAGTACAAGCTATTATGGGCTGGGTAATGGATTTTGTTTCGCAATAAATGTACCATATGAGAAAGTGGAACTGCTGTAATTAAATCTTATTAAGTATACCTATCTTCCCATCTATCAGGATGCATTTGCCATCGTTAGTGTTTGGGGCACTTTTTACTTGGAACCAATAATTGATTAGAGCGGTGTTAATGACAAAATCCTAATAAAGATAATATTTACCATTAAGAAAATTATATGATACTATTTGAGTTACTCAATATTTTAATTTGTCAAAGCTCTTATATGGAGGACGTAGACATCTGTATTTATATTACTATAAATGTATTTGTATTACTAGAAAGACAATATATGCATATATATATATAAACAGATGGATAAATAATAGAATAAGGGAAAAATGTTAAATTTGGTATTTGAATGTTTAATTTGATACCTAATTAAATCTTTTATGGTTATGTATACTATTTTACCAGCACTGTTTGCTCTATTTCTTAACGTGAAAGAGACAACATATTATTACTAGATGGCAGCAACTCTTAAGTTTAAGAAAAATTAATTTTTTTTTTTTTTAATTTGTTGGTCGATGGTTTGTGTCAAATGTTAAGATTTAATATGAATCGAACAAGAGAGATTGAACTGCAAATCGAAAAAATTTAGACTTGGTAGCTTAGTGATTCTGCTGGGGTTGCTACTTGCTAGTGCAAAAGAGGGCCTGGCATTTAAAAACATAAAATTAAATGTTATTCCTTGAATAGTCACTTTGTTTTTTTGAATATCTTCTGTTTTGTAAATATTTTTATAATTCATCATTATAAATAGTCGTGCAAACCGATTTTTAAGGGACGCAGACATGAGGGGGAGGGGATAATTTTAATATGTCCGCTAAATGTAGTTAGAATTAGTATTCCAATTGTAAATATTTCATCTTAGATCTGCATCTCGTAAATATCCATCCAAGTTTTCTCCTTAGTAATGGAACTCTTATAAAGTTGCAACTCAAATTTATTTATTATTTTTTTCCGACATTGGTTGAAGATGACTTCAAAAGTTTAAGATAAATCAAGTTTATTTTAATTTTTAGTCAAGATTTCGTATCAATGGTTGGTTTTTATATTAATTAAATTAAAAGAAATTGAACCAAAAAAAAAAAAAAAAAAACTAAACTTGACAGTTGCTTATTTTAGAAATTATTGCAAAATAGGTAATATATACATACACTCACGCTATATAGGTATCTTCATGGGGGCTTTCAAATAGGGACCTGCCCTAACCTCACTCGCTGGATCGATGGCCCATCTAACCTGGATGGCCAGGTTTAAAGGCTAGGGACCCGTACAGGTCCACTTGGTTTGGGAAAAGTAATAAAAAAATAAAAAAGAAATTTAAAGGAACATAAACTAATTAAAATTAAAAAAAATAACAATTAATATAGTCTATTTTCCATGTAAAATTTGTTTTACATAGAGTTTTATCAGAAAAGCAATTTCACTGCTTAATAATACACCCCTAGAGTGTATTCTACCACATCACTAATATATAACTAACACGGGGATGTGTTTGTAAACAAATGCATACCCTAAAAACTATAATATTCTTAAATCCCAATTTTCATTTTAAGTTTAAATTTTTATTTAAGATTAATATATAAATTTAAAAAATATCTTTTAAGGGCAAATTTGTATCCAAACTCGGTTCTTGAAAATCTGCCCTAGTACTTAGCGACTCCGAATCCGAATTAGCCTATTCCTATATATCTATATGTGTAAATATATACATATTCTTGGAGTAGATTACATGTGTATTGTTCCTATAAAAAAATATTACCAATATACAAGTCGGATAAAAATAATTACAAGTATACCATTGCAATATTATGTCTACAAATCAGGATATGTAAATTTACACGTAAATTACGTAAATAAAATATGATATGATGTTTGGATATCGTTGCTATATCGTGAGAATAAAAAAGAATATAATATTTTAATACGTAAGTCATGATTATTTATCGTGATACTTGTATCTACAATTTTCAAACTCATCTTTCTTCTCATCTGGCTTTTGACACATTTTTTTTCTCCGTCTCCCCCGTCATATCGTTGCCCCCTCTCTCTTTCTTGTCTTATTTTGTTTTTATTTTTCCTTATGGTTGTTTTTTGCTTCTGACACGTTTACTTTTCACCATCTTCTTTTTCTCATTTCTTGTTTTTTACTATTCACATTTCGCAAATACTAAACGCGATATTTACAAGGATATATCATTTTTTACGTATCTCGTGTAGAAGTAGCGATTTTAAAGCAATATATTGATAATTATTTTTAATTTGATCTTATTTAGGTAATTATTTTTGCTAAAATTCTAAACTGAAAATCATTTCCATATTCTTGTAGCAGCTTTTGAATCTAAACTTGTATGTTAAAGAAAGAAAAGGGAGAAACTTGTAGAGAAAATGAAATAAAGAATATATGTAAAAGCTACCTTTCAATGTAAACTTGTATGCCCTCTCTTTTTATTGTGTCAGGAAATCCTGATTACAACCCACAGTTCCAATACAATATAAAATCGTGGGTCGAAAACGCTGCTTTATATATAGCATTTATAAGATTCTCTTTAAAGATTTGAATTTTTAGGATCTTTTTTAAAATAATTTTTTATTTTATCTCCCCGAAAATTTTAAAACATGTAAAGGATTCCATTTGAAAATATGAGAAGATTTATAAATAATCTTATCCCCTTACATCGAGTTCGTATGTTAAACAATATTCTAAAGGGTGAAGAACATATTCACAGAACATAAAGGAAAAATATTATTGAAATATAGGTAAAATTTTAAAAATATCAAAATATTTTAAAATCGCATTTACAACACGTGATATGTGTTTTTTATACTATATTGCATGTATATGACGGGATATCATGCTTAAATATCATTATATATCATGCTTTTAATGGTGATAGAAAACTAAATGTACATCACACTTGTTTTTCGCGATACAAGAGAGGTAAAATTTAAAGCACGTACATCGCAATAATAAAAAGTGATATTGCTGCAAAGAGGGATGGTTGCTCGAGAAGCGATTGCATCTTCACGATGAATGGGGATTTGTGCGCATGAGCAGATTTATGCGATCTTCACGACCACGCGCCAGGAGATTTGTACACACTACTTGTTCACGCATCCCCGCATATATATTGCTTTTCTAAATTGCAATATACGCATATATTGCGACTATGAGGCGTGATATACATAGATCACATATAATTTTCAACATCCCATCTTTTAATCGCGATTCTGCTACTATATATTGGTAATTACTTTCAATTCGATCTTATTTAAGCAATTATTATCAACAAGGATGGGTTTTAGTAAAAAAATTATATTTTAAATATGTTATGATATAGATATAATAGTTTACATCATATTCTTGCGCACTCATTACAACCCATTTAAAATTAAGTCATTCGCTGAATGGGTTTTAGTAAAAAAATTAAAGTCTCTATCCAAAAATGAGAGGAAGTGTTATGATATAAATATAATAGTTTACATCATATCTATAAATTAAAGTTTTTAAATTAGATGATTGTGGTGCTAATCTTAATAAAATATAACATGAAAATTTAACATTTAAAATAATAATGGCAACAACAACGACACCTATATTAAATAATACAACAACCTAGTACATCTTACTTGTGTTTTTTTTTTTTTTTTTTTTATGTTTTTCTCTAACTTGCTCTTATGTTTCTCTCTCTTGAAAAGCTAGATTTCATTCTAGAAAAGCTAAATTTGCCAAAAGTATGACTTACCTTCATAGAGCTCTATTTATAGGAAAACTTATATTTTAAATCTTTGCAAGCTCAACATGATCATGTTTATATTATATTTCACTGATTTTAAAAGATTTGCACCTATGCTAATTTCACACAATCTATGCATAGGCTTGTGCACTTCGATTGTACACTTTTTGGACTAAAATTTCTTCTAACTCGATTGTACACATGACCTATTGCTCGTGTAGATGAAGCTCAAGTGCAACGGCCACCAGAGTGAGGACTTTATTGCCTGAGGGTAGCTATGTTGTGAGTTGGGATTGAAACAAGATCTTCTACTCAAACGCTATTGTTAGGCAACTCAACAAGAGGCGATCTCGGAGGATGAATAAATGGGTGAGGGCGAAAGGAAGCCTATGGAAACTTGAATTCCTAGTGAGATAATCTTAGGCGTGTTGACAATGGGAGTGGAGAAGGGGTGAGAGCTTGAGAGTGGGTAGTGGTAGCAAAAAATTTGCCTCATGACAAAGACGTCATGAATTTAAGTGGGGAAAAGTGTCACAGTTCAAGAGTTGAGGGCTTTATGAGGGTGTTTAACTTGGGCATATAGCATTATGAGTGACATCGGTAGATGATTTGTTTGGGGTGTGGGTTATATCTAAAGGCGGGTCTAGCCTCTCGTGGAAAAATTGGTTGACATTGATGCTGCTCCTGATGAGGTCAAGACAGGTTGAAAACATTTGATATAGTCGAATCTCCTAAACATAAGGAGGATCGTGATAAAACCAAGAGGGCGCTCCTTATGATAATGTGGAGCTCGAAACAAACCTGGAAATAAGGGATGATAAAGTTGGCTCGCTATCTAGATTAGCAGCAAACGATGATATGAGGGATGATTGAACGCCACACGGAAAATTCTTAAGGGGTAAAACTCCCGTCCGTGACAAATTAATATTAGAGTGGAAGTTCCCAACTCCATTAGATCACTTAAATGCTACTCAGAGTGCTCAACGAATGGGTAGTTCTTACTGTTGATACGGTTCGTGTAGGTGAAGCTCAAGTGGAATAGCCACCAGGGAGATGGCATCGTTGCCAGAGGACAGCTGTGTCACGAGTCATGGAGACAAGAATTTTCCCTAATCTTGTTGCAAATTTAGCTCGTGTGGATGAAGCTCAAGTGGAGCAACCACCAGAGTGAGGACATCGTTGCTTGAGGGCGGCTGTGTTGCGAGTTGGGATTGAAGCAAGATCTTTTGCTCAAACCTATCATTGGACAACTTAACAAAAGGCAATATTGGAGGATGGATGAATGGGTGTGGGCGAGAGGAAGCCTATGGAAGCCGATGTCTTGGTGAGATGATCTTTGGGTGTATTAATAATTGTTGTGGAGGAGGGGTGAGAGCTTGGGAGTAGGTAATGGCAGCAACAAATTTGCCTCATGATGAGAATGTCATGAATTTAAGTGGGGGAGAATGTCACGATCCAAGAGTTGAGGGGTTTATAGGGGTATAAAAATTAGGCATATAGCATTATGAGTGGCATCGGCAGAGGGCTTGTTTAGGGTATGGGTTATATTTGAAGGCGAGTCTAACCTCCCGTGGATAAACTGGTTGAGAGTTGATGTCGTTCTCTGATAAGGCTTAAACAGGCCGAAACCAGTTGATGTAGTTGAACCTATCAAACATATGGAGGATCGTGGCAAAGCCAAGAGAGCGCTCCTTATGAGAATGTGGGGCTCAGAATAGACCTGGAAAATCAGAGAAGACAAGGTTGGCTCACTATCCAAATTAGTAACAAATGATGATATGAAGGATGTTCGAGCATTGCATAAGAAATCTTTAAGGGGTAAAACTCTCGTTGCATGACATGCCGCTCTTCTGGTGAGGCCAAGACAGGCCGAAACCAGTTGATGTAGTTGAACCCCCCAAACATATGGAGAATCGTACCAAAGCCAAGAGGACGTTCCTTATGAGAACGTGGGGCTCGAAACAGACCTGGGAAATTATGGAAGATAAGGCTAGCTCGCCATCCAGATTAGCAGCAAACGATAATATGAGGGATGGTCGAGCGCAGCACAGGAAATCTTTGAGGGATGAGACTCCTATCCCCAGCCTTATCTGTCCTGATTTCCTAGGTTTGTTCCGAACCCCACATTCTCATAAGGAGCGCCCTATTGACTTTGTCACGATCCTCCATATGTTTGGGAGGTTCAACTATATCAATTGGTTTCGGCCTGCCTTGGCCTCATCAGGAGAGTGGTATCAACTCTCAACTAGTTTGTGTACGGGATGCTAAACCCACCTTCAGATATAACCCACACCTCGAATAAATCATCTGCTGATGCCACTCATAACACTATATGCTAAAGTTAAATACCCTCATAAAGCCTTCAACTCTCGGACTGTGACACTCTTCCCTACTTAAATTCATGATGTCCTCATCATGAGGCAAATTTGTTGCTGCTACTACTCACTCTTAAGCTCTCACCTTATCTACACCCATTGTCAACATACCTAAGATCATCTCACTAGGACTTTGGGCTTCCACAAGCTTCCTTTCGCCCTCAACCATTCACCTATCATCCAAGATCGCCTCTTATTGAGTTGCCCAATGATAGGGTTTGAGCAGAAGATCTTGCTTCAACCCCAACTCGCAACACAGCTGCCCTCGAGCAACGATATATTCACTCTAGTGGTTGCTCCACTTGAGCTTCATCCACACGAGTTGAATTTACAACAAGACTAGGGAAAATTCTTGTCTCTACGACTCATGATACAGCTACCCTCTGGCAACGATGTCCTCTCTCTGGTGGCCAAGAACTATCCACTCGTTGAGCGCTTTGAGTAGCATTTAAGCGATCTAACAGAGATAGGAACTACCACTTTGATACTAATTTGTCGGGATAGGAGTTTCACCCCTCAAAGATTTCTCGTGCAACGCTCGACCATCCCTCATATCATCGTTTGCTGCTAATCTGGTTGACGAGCCAGCCTTATCTCCCTTGATTTTCTAGGTGTGTTCCAAGCCCTACATTCTCATAAGGAGCACCCTCTTGGCTTTTTCACGATCCTTCATATGTTTGGGAGGTTCAACTATTTCAACTGTTTTCGACTATTTCAACTATTTGTCTTCATCAGGAGAGCAACATCAGCTCTCAACCAGTTTGTCTATGGGAGGCTAGACCCGCCTTCATATATAGCTCATACCCCGAACAAACCCTCTGCTGACATCACTCATAATACTATATGCCCAAGTTAAACACCCCCATAAATATATAGGTAGTTTTCCTCTCTATGCTTAAAACTCCTCAACATTGGCACATGACCCATGTATGAGCTCTACACTTCATAACTTCTTCAAGCTTTGACAAATCTTCATTCAAATTCCATGAAATTTGATTTAATTCTTCTTTTAGGCTTAAGTAAGCTTCTAAAGTTTTGAAATCACAAATTCAACAACTTAAGTATCAAATTCATAGAATTATCCATCAAATGCATCAAATTGAATCCAAAATATATATCCTTTATGACTATGGGTTAATTCACACTTATTAGAAATTAACATTTTGCAAAGTAAATCAAATAATGTATCAACATTTCACAAAATTCATTTAAGGTGTTAACATTTGGAGTAGATTTTAATTAATTTTCCTTAATTTATCTCAAGGGTCAATTATGGACACCTTGATCGACTTATTTTGTGATATGTTGATTCCTCTTTTGAATAACTTGAAATGTTGATGTTTTCTTGAAACATGATTCCTCTATTTAATTACTTCAAACATTAATGCTTTAAATGGACTTACTACCAAACGTTGATACCTTCTATTGGAACTTACCTTTTTCTATCTCTTACTTGCTGATAGCTATTCATCTAGATAAATTAGAAATATAAAATGGGAGTAGTTTGTCTATTGAAATTAAAAAAAAAAAAAAAAGAGGATATGGTA
The DNA here is from genome assembly GCA_024138025.1 of Combretum micranthum. NCBI lineage: Eukaryota > Viridiplantae > Streptophyta > Magnoliopsida > Myrtales > Combretaceae > Combretum > Combretum micranthum. Next base: position 350,368 of record JAMXBD010000697.1, read on the forward strand.
AAATGAAATAAGCTTAAACTTCTCATCCTTTTTTTATTGTTAATTGGATGTGTTGAATGATATGGACAAAAAGTTAGATTATAGGATTTTAAGGTAAGTATTATATTGGTTGTGTTGATTATGCTTGCGTAATGTGTAGGATAGCTAGCATGGATTAATAAATATTGGGTTGAATAATCTTTAACTTGTTAAAGCAACTTTAACAATGGGTTCCTCATAGAGTTGCTTAAAGTACCATATCAACAACTTAAGCAACTTTACATTTTATCAATGAATTACTTCAAGAGATTTATTTAACATTTTTTAATGATTTCTTAAAACAATTTTTACTTTAAGTAAGTTAAGGAACTTACTTGTTGAGTTGCTTAATTAAACAACTTTAACATTGGTTCTGGTGTCCAGAACCTGGTTATATTAGTTAAATGGAGTTGTTTGGCTTAGGTTCTTGCACCAAGTAACTCCACTAAAGATGGTCTTATGCATGATAATCATGGATAAGTCTACAGTGCATTGTATGTCTAGGAGTAGGTAGACCTAGTGGTTTTTTTTTTTTCCTTCTGTCCACTAGTAGATAGACTAGCTTATTTAGCAAATCTGAGTTGGGGTTTATTGTATTATTAGTAGTAATGTTATAAACAAATACTAAACAACATTTAAGTTTTCTACGGTACTAGAATCTTAGTATTCTGAGATCCAATCGTTAGAACTATGATGACTATACAAATTGAATATATTAAGATAATTAATCGGTTGTTTGTCACTTTTTGTAAGTTATAGACCTTTGTGCAAGGGTTGCATATGTATGTGTCTGTGCAATGTAGTGCTTGCTGGTAAGAAAATATTGTGACTTTTTAGTTAAGGTTTGAAAGTTCCTGGTGTTAATAATCACTAACTAAGAAATAATAATTTAGGTTGCTCCATCTCTCGCCTTTTCCAAAATAAAAGATGGAAATTATGGAGATACAATAATGATGAAATATCATAAATTCTAAACTAAGTTAGAAATATAAGTAGATAGTTTAAATGGATCAAATAAGTAAATAATAGAAAATAAAGAGATAATTTGATGTAAATAAGTTAGTAAATAGATTTGAATTGAAATTGAGATTTGAAATATTTTACAAAATCATCTATTTTCATTCAATAACCTTTCTTAACAAATCAAACTAATCTATTTTTTAAACCCAATTCTTCTATTTAAACTTCTTTTATTCTAAACTCAAATTCCTAAATCTCAAAATAAATATTTTAAATGTTTTGAAAACTCCTAAGCCCTTAGACTTTAGTTATCTTTCATTTTATAAAGTCTTATAAATTTTTGAATCATTACTTGCTTAAAAATATTAGTTTTAGACCTAAACCCAAATTTAATATCTGATTTTGATAAATTAAACTTTTGAACTGTGTTTTATCAAACTAAAAATTCCTATATATATGTTCTCAAATTATTTTCTAACTAATTACAATTCTTAAAATAATTATCAGAAAGATTTAAATCTAATACCTTATCTAAAAATATCTCCTAATTTCTCTCTATCTCTATATATGTCTTTTCTTTTTACCTTTCCATTTCCATATGGCTGCCCTCTTCCTTTTCTTTCCCTTTCTTTCGTTTCTTTTTCTCTTTTTCTTCCTCTTCTCCTTTTCTTTTCTCTCTCAAATCTAAACCCAAATCTCAATTCAAACAAGATTATAGGATAAATCAAAGGTAAAAATCAAGAATTAAGATGGAAGAACAAGATTGAAGTGGGGGATTTAAACTAGAAGAAGTGGCAGGAAAAGATTAAGATGTTGTGTTGCCTAAAAGATAAGTTTTCTTGTTTTCTTTATTTTAATAGTTGATTGTGCATGCAAATGTTGTATTAGAGCTATATAGATGTAGATCTTATGATAGAACTTGTAAGTTAGTAATATATGATCATGTATGTTAAAAACCTATATATATGTTTATTTGAGTAGATTAGGTTTGATAAAATGAATTGAAAGTATATGATGTAGAAATGTATGCAGAAGTGTTATAAGTTATGTCTATAGATGTATATGCTAACAATAGGATGTTTAATTTGAATTGGAATGTTTGTAAGTTAGTAAAATTTGAAGAACACATGAAGGGAAGAAGTAACAGTGATTCCCTTGTTATCAAGCCATAACATGGCCCGTGATCTCCTCAGTATAAATCATTTTCAAACACAATGGCCTGATCATTGTTGTTACAAAGAGCGTAATCTCCTCTAATCACATTTCTCTCCTTGATCATAGGTATGATAAGGACCATATCGAGCATCACAGCCCAATGGAGATCACATGCTCTATAATGGGCATGATGAAGATGATAACGACGATCACGTCCTCCGTCACAGGTGTGATCTACTATTCATAAAGAAGAAAAGGAAAAGAAAGAAAGAAATAAAAATAAAATGAAATAGATAATGATAGATGATATGTTATGTTAGTTAATTTGTATAATTAAGAACGGTTAAGATAATTTGTAGATTAATAATTAATTGGAGATTACATAGTTCTTGAGTATAAAATGAACTTACTTAGTTAACTTAGTTCAGCTACTAAATGAATTTAAATGAGTTAAAATGAACTAGATTACCTAAGTTTAATCACTTTCACTTAGTAATTGAATTAAATGGTTAACTCTAATCAATTTGGCTAAGATTAAATTAAAATGAGTTAATAATTAATAATTGGTTTAGAATCATGAGTTAGGATAAATCATGATTAACATGGGAAATATGTTGCTTCATATATGTATTTGCTTAAGAATTGAATGTTTTTGAATATGTATGATTAATGATGCTTTTGTAATAAATAACTATAATCAAAGTAAGAAGAGATACTTTGATAGACAAAGAGAATTGTCCGTATTTTGACGGGGTGATATTCGCAGCCATAGCGGGATTTCAAATTAGTGTATGATCAAATAGGAATTTAAAATGAATGTTTAGTATAAAAGTTGATGTAAGCTAATAAATAATCAAAATGCTTATGTAATTTAATTTCTTAAATAGATATTAGCTTTGAACCTACTCTTTGGTCTATCTTTTGATTTTTTTTGGATTGTGGACATCATTTAAAGCTATGCAGTAACTTGCGTGTTGTGTGTTAGGAGAGGCATCTAAAATAGATTAAGAACTTAAAGCAGCCTAATTAATTGAGTGTTGTTTGTGCTTGTGTCGTTGAATCTGGTCCAGGGAGCAACCTATTATAATGCAATGGCATGGTAATTAGGCCAAGATGTCATGATGCGATAACAAATACCATGATGTAATGGTGATTTTATATGTGACTCAGCGGGTAGCTGATGGGACAAATGGTTCGGTGTAACATTTACTTAGACTTGGAATGAAGTGACATGTTTTAGTTCACATTTATGGAACTGGTTGAACTAACTAATCTTATAGATTGGGATAAGTGGTGTGTATGAAGGCTGTGAACCTTAGATAAGGCCATTTTCTCTTTCCCGATTAGATATAGGAGATATAAGAATCCAGACTACTCATATCAATCCTGAGCAGCTACTATTACTCAATACCCCAGATTCCCTTTGGCTTGTTCTGGAGTGTGAGTTCCAATTGATTTGTTTATTTCAATGGAAATATAATAACTTGTCGATTGATGCATTTATTTGGTTAAGCCGTGTGTCACACCGCATGTGTTTGTGTTACTGTATACAGAGTTTCGACTCATTATTGTTGTTGTTGTTCCTTTTCCAGGTATTTTGATGATGATGAGATGTTGATGTTGATGTTGATGATGGATGATGATGATTGTTAATGATGGTGTTATTGTTCTTGATGATGATTAATGGTGATGCTTAGCTCAGGTTTTGGGCATTGTGGATAAGTGAAGTGGATTAGGACCGTGTATTTCTTTTATATTTGTTTTTAATTTGTTTAAGAGTTGGATTCATATTTTAAGTTGTAATATTCTTTTAAGAGGCTTGATGAAGCTCATATTTTGTAAAGATTATTTTATGAGTTATAAATCCAGTAATTCCTAGAACTTAATTAAATGATCTCATAATCTAAAATCGGTTAGTAAATATTGAAATAACATATATTCTAGAAATCTAAGCGTATGATACTTAAGTATATACGTGGTAATAATGCTTTAATTAAATTTAGGACGTTACAAATGAATGCATACACATATTTCCTTAGGTGCTATCCGCAATAACCAGCACGTAGTACTATTTATTCAATCAAAGAATACTTGGATAGGGTAAAAAATCTACCTCGACTGTTTGGATCGGATAGTAATAATACCTCTTCATAGCATGGGTTCGCATTCCAATGCTTGATTTCTTACACTTGGATGTATAGATGTTTATTAGGTTGCACATTCCTTAGCATGGTAAGTCACATAGGATCAAGCACAGGATGAGGGCATGAGATGCAACTTTTTAAATTTTAGAGCCACAGCTTATTCTATAGTATTTTAGAAACATTTTGAGCTTATACTTTATAAACTAATAAGCTACAAGGTATGGTTTTTCTGTTAAGTTCTTATGACAACGGAAATTAAGATTTCCAGGTCAATATTTCAAGCAGCTCATCCTATTTTACACAGGGATCATAGGTACACAGACTGTCTACTTTTACTATTTTTACAGAACTGAGAGGAGAATGTACCAATCTTCATGGGAAAAAATAAATAAAAACACAAGTAAGCTAACAAATACCTTGTCACAAAACTTTGAAATAAGGGAGCTAAGATTTAATCCTAGAAATCCAAGCATGTAATTTACAGGTCATGGTCTGAATCTTGCCGACTCGCAAGGCACAATTCATGTAATTCGTTAAGAATCCACTCTTCTCCAGTGTGACCACCTAATACCAGAACCCTTGTGCCTCCAACTACACAAGTACTATGACCCCAAGCATATTTTGGTGGCTGTCCAGGAACATTGAGAATTCTCCAAGATGGTTTCTCTTCAGAAGGATCCAAAAGAAAAAGTTGAGATGGGGAATGCAAGCCTGCAATTGAGCCACCAAATATCAGAATACGCCCACAAGGCATGCTGACAGCAACATGATCAAGCCGAGGAGGAGGCATGACAGCACTTTGGCTACCCACGCCCGTAAATGCACTGCATTCCAATTGCCTCCATCGTGGGTGTTCATCATCAAGATCAATCGTGTAGGCCTCCCCTGATCGCAACCTCAAATGCCCACTTTTCGCCAGCCCCCCAAACATGAGTAGCTTTGTTCGACCATAAACTGACAGTGAATGTCCCAACCTAGAAGGTGGAGCCCAAGAAGTTGGAATCTCTTTCCATATTGGTTTGTCAGTAGTGAGATCTAACAAGTATGTATCACTGAGTAGTACTCCTGCATCTGTGCATCCTCCCGAAACAACCAATTTAGAGCCTTCTACTGTGCAAGAGCTATGCCAGGATCTTGGAAGAGGGGGAGTTCCGCCGGAAATCTCTCTCCATGTTGGCTGCTTTGCATCCAAGTCTAGCACAAATGCATCATTAAGCAATCCGTGCCTCCCATATCCTCCAAATACCACTAACCACGAACCATTCAAGCATGAAAGCGTATGGCCCCAGCGCCCTGGAGGTGAGGACTTGACACAAACTCGTCTCCACTCTGGATTAGCAGCATCAAGATTTAAAACAAACGTGTCATCCATTGGTTGCATGTTCACTCCTTCACCTCCAAATAAGTAGAGTCGATTTCCAGCTGCACAAGCACTAAAGTTACATCGAGAAGGCTCTACAGCTCCTCCAACAGTAAATTTCTTCCAACAGACAGCTTCTAGAGTAGTTAGTTCCCTAGCCAGTTGCCCCCACCCTAATTTCTTGGTCATTTGCTCCAATGCACCAGTTACGTCACTTCCCCATGCATTTTGACACACAATCTTCCTAACATGCTCATTCTTTGTTAATTGTCGAATCCTCCTGCATACAGACCCTATAGATGCCACATCCCTTGGGGTCAAGCGTGATAAAATGTTATGTGCTAGTACTTCATCTGAGAGCTGTAGTAAGCCACATATTTCTTTATGATGAAATGGTGATGGTCCATCTATTGGATAATCTTCGAATGCATCATCCAACTCCTGTTGGCCAGTCTCTTTAAAAACAGGGTAAGATAAGCAGTTTAGATCAATCTTTGCTTCAGAAAACACTTGAATACCTAAAACATGTGTGACAATTCCATCATCATCATATATTGGAGTGAGTTTTAGCCTATTCACCAATGGAGTGCCATCCTTCCTGAAATTTAAGAGCTCCCCTTCAAACTCATTGCCTTGCTCAAGACATCTTCTGATATTAGAAACAACAACAGGATCCACAAGTGGATGCCGTCTTTGTGCACGGGGATCTCTAAATTGCAAAAATCGGCTGAAATAAAGCATACAGGGATGGTTAAACATAATCTTTGTAACAACAACTCAAACCAAGAAAATTCTAAAGAAAAGATAGTATATTTTGCTAAAAGTAATAACTATCCAGCTGCTAAAAATATTAAAGCATCACAAGCAGCAATTGTCTAGAGGGCATTCTTCCAAAAATATTCCTGTCACCGTACAAGTTATATGGTTGAGGAGGAAAAAAGTAAAATTGCAGGTCAGGACAATTTTACTGGATTTATTATTTAACAACTTAATGCGTTGCAGTTGCTGAGCAATGTGTAACCTCTAATTACTGGAAAGTCTGACTACCAACAAAGTCTATACAAAATTGTCTTGCAGGTAATGGAGCAAACAGTAAAGTTGCACTCTTTATGATTTGTTACATTTCATGAAATCTATATGATTGGCAGCAGCCTTGTTGGTGGTTGGTATACTAAAATGAAGATAAATTGGCAGCCCAAATACAACTCTTCTCTTCAATAGACTAATGCCAATGATTTATCAAATGAAACATCTTTAGCAAAGCCTCAAAAGCAACATGATCAAATATGAATTAGTTACAACTGATATAGCACAAATGGGCTGGTGAATTGTTGTGTGTAATGAGAAAAATGAGATAAATCCAATATTCATATATAGAGTGCTAAGAGTGCTGTCTCTTGAATAAGCCCCAAGCTCATCTAGACATAGGTAAAATAGGAAGAAAAAGCCACAACAATAAAGACACAAACAGTTAAGATTTCACCCTAAAGCTGTAAATCATCCTAAAACAATAACACAAACATGGTCCTGTAATAGAATTTCTGTGATTTAGAACATGCAATAAATTCATACCCAACACCATGGCATGAAAAGCATTGTCTAAATGCTCAACAATAAAAAATGAGAGTCACTGCAGCTCCATGTGCAGCTTTTCCAATACTAGACCTTGAATTCCCATCTTTCCATTGGATGTGTAGTGTTTAAAGCTTGATAAATTGCAACCAGAGTCACAAATGCCATATCACAGACACAAATTGAAGAAGCAAAATGTCCATGATGTATTAATTGTTGACATTTCTAATCTCTTTCTTTCTCTTATATGCTTAAGAGTGTCTAATCTAACCAAATTTGTGCACAATCACTTGAACATCACTTCAATTCCACTTCAATTCTTGTTTATATCTTTCATGTATAGCCGAGTTTCACTCATTCGAATCAATAAAAGGAAAAATCAATCAATGTAAAATTATCATAGCAATAAGAAATAAAAAAGGATAAATATCACATTTGACGCCCAACTTTGCCAACTTATGTCTATCAAACTTTGCCTACTTTTACAATTAACTAAGTAATTTTATCAACTTATACCGTTCACAGCCCGTCTAGTCAATCATTTGTTAAAATAAACATAATAATTAAAATATTAACTATCTAGGATTCAATCACGATTATATTTGCTGTGAATCATTACCATCAAAATTAGTGACAGACCATGTAATTTTCCTAAATAAACTCAAAATGTTCATACGGAATAAATTAACATTTTTAAAATTTACAAATCCACCGGGCTCGAGCTTAGATATGACGGATCAATCATAAAAGTGAAAAAAAAAAAGAAAAATAAACAAATAAAGCAAAATATCTATTAAGAAGAGAAAGAGAAAGAGAAAGAGGGGAAGAGAGTAGTTACCAATTCCGACCAAGAACCTCATCAGCACGGTATCCAGTGAATTTCTCGAAAACAGAGTTAACGTAAATGATAGGGAAATCAGGGTCGAGAGCATCTGAAACAACGAACGATGTTGGATTCATGAGCATGGGATAATACAAGAACTCAGGAGTCTCAGCCCCTTCTTCTTCTTCTTCTTCTTCTTCTGCTTCTTCTCTTTCATTTTGCTTCAACACTTTGTAGTCACCGTGTCTTGTGCATTTAAGCCTCTTGCTAGAGCTTAGAAAATCGTCTTCTTCCTTGGGCATGGTCATGGATCAGAATCACAAAGAGAGAGAGAGAGAGAGAGAGAGAGAGAGATATTAAGTCAGCTTTGTGAATTAGAAGAAGGAGCAATAGTATAGTAAAGCTGGCTTGGGTAGATTTTTCTTGTACTGGATATCATTGGTGGACAAAATCCTAAACAGTGCCCCCAATATTGCTCTTTTATTACAGGAATACCCCCATTGTTGTCGGATCCGGATCGGCTAATACAATTTTTATTCCGACGAAATTATTAGTTCTCGTGTCTACGGAATTCTGCTGTTTGCAGTTTTAAAACTTTTTTTTTCCTCTCTTTCTTTTTATTATTTTCGGGCTTTAAATTTTAATTTTGACTATGGTACATTTAAAGTAATACAATAGGGCAGTCTATGTTAGAGTTTGTATAAATATATATATATATATATATTTTAATCTTCTAGCATAAATTATCAATGTAATTTTTTTAATTTTAAAAACATGTTAACTTACAAGAGATGCATGAATCCATTGTCTTCTCAAATGAGGATCTAAACCTTTTCTCCACGTCATTATCATGTCCCCCAAGAAAAAAAATATATTTATATATATATAGCAAGAGATTAAAAAAAAAAAAGAAAAAACAGAAAAGCTATTAGAAACCAATGTGAAAATATAAAAAGGAAATACATATATACACACATAGATAAATGCAAAAATGAATTTATAGTTTTTACTGTTTTACAATATTGATTTTCTAGGATCTATTTTCATTATTTCCACAAACTTTTAATTTTATTATGCTTAAATTTCAAAATATTATTAAATTATATATTATTATTTTAATAATTATTTGTTGCTACTTCAATTTTGTGATCTTGTATTTATTTATTTTTATTTTCATTTATACCTTTTATTATTAATCCAAGGAGAAAGCCTGTAAAAATGGGGTTTAAAGCGCTGAATTTTAGAAGAATTATAGGTTTTATATTAATTTTACAAAATACACACTAAGCAAAGATTGGGGGAGTATTTGTGAAATACCCAATTAAATTCAAGTAATAAAGAAGAAGAAAGAAAAGGATATCTAAAGACAAGGCAAGAAGGGGATTATACAACTTTTGTAATGCTCAATGATACCGCCTATAAACGTATGTTGATATCCCTTTGGTTATTACCTAACTTCCCTTGATGAGATTAAGAGTGACCGAATATATAAGGTAAGTCTAAGTAGAATATGTGATTTTATATGTACCTTATCTTATAAGTATTCAAATTTTATAAATGAAATTCATCTTGTAATTGTGTAGAACTACACTAGAACCTGTATTAGTAACATTTGAAACCTATTAAATTTTATATTCCTTTTCTATAATATTAAATTTTGGAAGTTAATTTCTCACAACTTGAACACATTAGGATTTCCATAATTTTCCATTTATTCAAAATCTACCTCGTTCAAGACTATCTCATGCAATACCCTCTACAAAGGATAGGTATTAACCCCCTAAGTTTGGTGATGGAATCATGTTGAAGAACTTATGAATATTATTAATGAATCTTGACGTATCATGGAATTAATATTGGATTGACCTATAGCAAGTCATTTAAAATGTATTCGTATTTTTGTCATCAAGAGTTTGTATTATAATCTATTATGTCATTAAAAGTCAAGTACTAGAGCAAAGTAAAGAACTAGAGGAAGACAATTTGTAAAAATCAAGCTCTATAACCAACCATGACGATAAGAATCAACACCCTCCACAAATGATAGGAATTAATCCTAACCAGGATACAAGCTGAAGAGCTTATCAATGTTATTAACAAATTTGGATGAATCATGCAATTGATATTAGAGTTAGATGTATTAAATTATTTTAAATGTCCCAGTGTTTTTGTGAAGAGTTTGTGTTATTACCTATTATGCCATTAAGGTCAAGTATTGGAGTAAAGGCAAAAAATAGAGGAAGAAAATTTTTAGAAATCAAGTTTTACAATTGACCATGATGATAGCATAACGCCAGGTCCACAATGACTACGAGTAAATATACCATCATGACGAGTATAGCGAGAAAAGTCATAAAATGTTTTAAATTGGTGCCATTAACACTAATGCTAGTTCTTCTCCTATTGTCCAATGGGGGGTTTTTTTGCCTTACTTTCAAGTTGGTTCTCTATATGTTGGCAAGCTAGTGGTTCTCGAAGTTACAAATGAGTAGTATTTTATTCTTATTGTTTACTTAATGTAGTTTACTTTATTTACAAGTTTCTCCTTAATGATATATTAAAAAAAGGGCTAATAGTGTTGTGAACCTCATTACGCAAGATTTTATTGAAATATATATTGTTTTTATTCAACTCGTTCGTATTAATTAATAGATTATGGCAAACAAACTACTTGTGTATTTTTATGCATTATATCAAAAGTTACCAAGGACAGTGCTAATTGAATGATGTGTAATACATCGTCTTGAGATCATACATATTCCTAAAACCCTAAATCAAAAACACCAAAACCCTAAGGTTTAATCAAACAATTGATTTGCAATTTGTGTTTTGTTTAGTCAGTAAAATTAGTAAAGCGTTGTAGTGCATGTGGTACATGTGTAGTGATTAGTAAGGAGTTTGATTTTTGATGGTTTTGTGCTGTAAAGTTATAACACAAATTGTTGTTGTGTAATATCCAGATGGCTATTGCAGTAGGGATTGTAGGAGTTGTTATTGTGCATTTGTGAGGAAGTGGTGGGGTAGCTGACAATGTTTTTAGTAAAATTCATAAGAGAAAGCCATTCCTAAACCATGGGAATGGTTTGAGTAAAATCTTGTGAAATTGGTTACGTTTCTAGTGGACTATAGATTATAGTGTTGATGGTTCTTGTGCATAGTTATCAACACCTTTAATTGTAATAGCGTTTGTTGCCCTCAAAAGTAGACTTATTCTTTCATCTTTTTCTAGTCATCTTAATGTTAAAAATATAACATGTTGAATGGAAATGCTTATGGTAGTAGTAGATATGTTGACATGGTAGGGAATGTGAATGATTATAACAAGAATTTGATGGAAAAACGAGGGGATAAAGGCACAGGCGATGCTTGTAATTTTTTATTTTGAAAATTTAGTGTCCAATGTTGGATTTTGGGCAAAAAGATGCTCATACTTTTAAAATGATGGCATTTTAGATGCCCAAAGTGTTTAATTTTTTTTAAGTGTACGGATGTACTAAAATACCTTATTTTTGAAAGTATAGGCACTTTTTTGCCCAAAATCAAACATCGGGCACTAAGTTGCCAAAATCCAGAAGTACAGGTGCCGCCCATGCCTTTATCTAGAAAAATGAATAATTACTATAAGCCTATTAAAACTATAATAGAGTTATAACAGGAACTCACTACCTCTATAGATATGCTTATTGTGCTAGTGTGAAATTCCAGACAACAAGATGCATCTTTAGAGCCTCATGGTAAGGGCATGCAAATAGATGTACATAAATATGAAGGGGGCGCTTTAATACATGATGGTGCTATTTATTTAAAAGGTGGGTTGACTTGGTAAGAAAAATATGCAAAGCACGACATCTAAGACCATTAAGTTAAAAATATTTAGTTTTAATGGATATAACTCTCTAGATGACTATTTGGATTGGGAGTACCAAGTTAAAAGGGTTTTGGAGGCTATGAGCTTGACTAGTATACTAAGACATGCCTAGATGGCTTAAGATTTATAGAATTTGCACATTAGTGGTGGAGAACTCTTAGGATCCATAAAATAAAAACTAACCAGTTTTCATCTTTAAAAATCAATTATTAACTCAAAATTGTTAGCAAGTTTTCACCTTTAAATCAATCACTTAAATTTTCTAGTTGCTCCTTTGATTATGTTCAAGTTTCCCTTAATCTCAACCATATATTATCATTTTGGTTCACAATAATAAAGTATTTGATCATTGATTCTAAATCTTCCACAACACTCCACCAACTATCGTAGTAAGATTGAGTAAAAAAGACTATCTCAAGTATAAAAATGAAGCGATGTTTGAAGCTCCATAACCATTTGCCATTGCATTTCACTCTTATCGCTTCCTATAAAACATGAATTTGATTCTCATGAGTAACTCGTTCTTAACACTTACATGCTCATTAAGAAAGACTCTTGTCTCGTATTCGTTCTTCTCATATTCCTTGATTTTCTATCTACAATTGGATTTCATTGCTATCAATTCATAAGAGATTATCTAAAAGTGATAAGTAAAAGGGTTATGAACTTCTTACCTCTTATGATATCTCATTTGTCTAATACAATATTAGTGATTCGTATAGAGAAACATTAGAGGCTTACTAATGATTCATGAGAAGTAGTCTAAAAATGATAAGGAAAGGTCCATAGGTTTCTTAACATCCCAAAGGATTTGTCTTGCCTTTTAGATTTGAGAGAAATTTGTGAGTTATTTTAAAACTTCCATACATGAGGATTATGTTTTAAGAAAAGTTTATATTTTTGTTTTTGGCTAATTAAAATGGAGAAGGAGGGATTTGAATTTGGGATCTCTTACATGAGAGGGAGAGATGCCATTAGATTACTATGCCATTGACTAATAAGTCCAAGAGAGAGATGGGAACTTAGGTATAAAAGAATATAAACGAAAATTATATCTTTTAGTTTAATAACTATGATGCTCTCAATTATTAAAAAAAGTTTATGAAATATTTCAATTATATTATATCATATTACGCTATACTATCCGTCTTGTAAAAAAAATTAAAATACAAATTCATGTTTATATCTAATCATGCCAAATGTATCAAATGTATCTAGTAAAAATCATTCATGTAAAAGTAGGTTTGTGGATGAAAACAATTCGAGAAGTCGATCCTCGAATTAGTCTGTTTGGACGGTTGAATTTGTACAGCTAGCTGGTTGCATGTTTCAGGAAGAAGATTATTTCAACTTTGCTATTTTCACATGTTAATGATATTTCCTTTTTCTTTATAAATGCATGATCTATTTTTTATGATTAACATAGTTAGTCTTTCATATGTAATCAAAACTAAGTTTATGCGGGTAATATATATATCTCAATTTTTTTAGCAATGTTTTATGCCAATTCGAAATCAATTAAGTATTAACAAGGCGAAATTTATGTTTTGCTTATCCAAATTTACATAATTTTAGATGAAATTTCATTATATATGAATATTATTAGTGTCTCTATTTGCATTTGCATAATACTAAACAACTATATTTTACTTTTCACCTCATTTAATAAACTTCCTTAGCATTAAAGAAATCAGGAAACTCCATATTCGGCAGAAAAATGTATAATAGATATTTTTTAATAAACTTCCTTAGCATTAATTATATGTAATATAAAAATAAAAAAGTGATATCTTTTAAAATAACCAATTATTAATAATTACTTAACTTGTATATATTACTCATAGAATTTCTCTCCAAGAGAGCTTCACGGTCCAATCGGGATCATCCAGTCAATTGTGCAATTATTAAAATAAATATAATAAATAAAATATTAATTGTTGTTGTGATTTAGTTATGATTAAATATAATATGAATTATTCAATAATAATAAAATCGGTCTCATCAAAATTAATTATGAAACCGTAAAAATTCGCTCCACGTTTTAAATATTTGATTTTAAATGAGTGGCGTTTCGGGTATTTCAAGGATGTCCTTGGGCCAAAGAGCCGAGCTAAGTCCACGTTAGTGCGGGAAGCAAGACGTGGCACAGGATATTTTACTATAAAAATATCTCGACAGAACATGCCACCACCCAGTTTCCACGTCATGGATGCTGCTTGCTATGGGCAGATATTTTTCTGTGAATCCAGTGTGTGGGCTCCTCTCTCCGCCTTTTGTCACTACGACGTCAAACTGTATAACAAGAATAGAATATGCCCATTTCCTATTTTCCCCAAAGCCGCTTCACGTGTCCCTACAGAAGCATAGCTTCTTGCTTAATCGGTGAACAAGCATATCATGAATGCGGCTTGTCCAATTAGATCATAGAACCTGTTCTATTAAAAGTATATCATTAAATAATGTATATCATTAAATAATGGTTTGATTCGATTTGAATTATGGATTAAAATAAAATAATAAACTAAATTTTTTTTACTATTTTTTTTAATACATATATGTAGATATTTAAATATTTATATCAGCTTACAAGTTTATATTGTAAACTATGACAAAATATTTTATAAATTCATCATATTTTTAATTTATAGTCCTCTATAAAATCAGTTATTCGTCAATAAAATATAGTCACTAACCAATACATTGTAAATCATAAATTATAATTTTTAATAGAACTATCAAGTCAATTATTTACCGATAAATTTAGCAAAAATAGAAAATCATCTATCAATAAAAGCTATCAACAAATAAAATGATCCACTAACAAAATACATTAAACAATTAATACATAATAAGAGCTTATAACTAAATAAATTGCATACTTTATAAAATTAAAAACCATTAAATGAAACAATAGTTCATCATCAATAAAAGAATATATATTGTGAGCCTAAAAAATAAATTTGAAAATGAACAAGTTAATTTTAACCAATATTCACCAAATAATTAATATCAAATGAAATCATATGAACATATATGACTTTTAATAAAAAAATCACAAAAAAATTTATAGTAATAACTTAGAAGTAAAATATTATTATATTTTTTCTAAAACGGTTTGGTTCAATTTTACGGATTGGTTTGGTCTACACTTCCAAACCAACTATAAATTTACAGATTGGTTCGGATTAAAAAATTGTTAAAAAAAAAACTATATTTTCAATTTGCTTTAGTTTGATTACGAATTGGTTTAGTTTGGTTGGTTTTTTTTGTCCATCCCTAATAGTGATTTTAGGAAAATTAAAATAAGAAGGAATTCTTAGTTGATTTAAGTAATACATTTCAAAAATTATAACCATCAAATGCAAAACACCCCTCTCTGCTCCACTCTAATTGCCAGCCTACATTATTTCTTGAGAAGCCTCCATCCCATCTTAATTTGATCCATTCAATCAAGTGCTTCAAGATTTCTAATTAGAGGTTCTGTATTAAGGTTGCCACTTAGCTCACACTTATAATTTGTGTCAACTAAAATTCTACATAGATCAAAGGAAGACCCAATAGGCTTAGACCAGGAGTCAAGAGAGGAAAAATAAACACCTATAATATAGATTTGGTTCTCAATCAATTTTATAAAAATTATTGAAGTTAAGCTTAAGGATGCAAGTTTCCTTACAATTGATGCTATAGGTCTTCTAAAAACCTTCTTAAATCATTGATTATGGTTCATCATCTAGCAAAATCACAAAAATTGATAGTTTAAGGCTCTATAGAGTTTGACATATGTAGAGAGAAATAGAAGACTAACACTTTTCTCTTTCTAAGTCCTTTTCATCCATCTGATTATGTTTGGGATTAAATTTCAAATAGAATTCATATATACGATTCGATTAAATTTGAGATTTTTGAACAAATTGGAGTGAATTTATTGATATTAATTTTTTTCTAAGCTTAGTTTAGGGTGTTCGTGTTCATGATTATGTAGAAAAATCAATTTAAGTTAATGTTCAAGGCTAAGTCTAAATAGATAATTAACGTTATAAGTAGTTTGAAGGGATCAACATTATATATGGTAGTGCAAATAAGAGTTAGGTATTCTAATATTATAAAATATATCGACTCAACACATTTAAGTGAAGCTACATCATTGTCCATTTGTGATACTACCTATTTGGATTATCAAATTTTTATCTGTATCAGATCAATATTAGTTCAGTATCGATTTAGTATCGGTTTGGTTTGGTTAGTTTATGAGTAAAATTTTTTGTTTTTCATCGGTATCATATCTCTATTGGTTCAGTATCTGTTTGGTTTGAAAAAGATGCCAAAACGACACTAACACAACGGTCTAAATTCGCCTAAAACATTAGTTTCCCATTTGCATCACTTTATTTAACATTTATCCCCATTTTTTTTAACCACTCAATATATTGATTTCTTAATCGAATTTAACCCCAAATGTTGATCCCCAATTATATGATTATTTTTTTAGGAAAGTTTGGTACAAATCTGAAATAGCCATAATTTTAATATATATTAATGCATGCTAAATTTGATAATTATATGTGTGTATGTGTTTGAGTAGATTAGTGTGTTTGTAATGTTGGGTGTGTTATAACGTATGTGATTAGATAATAAACTATAGTAAATATATCTAGGTTGATAGTCTATTTATGTTAGAAATTATCATGTTAGTGTTAATTGTTATTGTAATGAATTATATGTGTTGGATTTAAACTTGTTTTAGGCCTAAATTAGATCCTAAACTTAGCAGATTTTTTTTAAGCCCTCTCGAGCCCAAACTTAAGTCCAAATCTAAGCCCAAATAAGGCCCAAGCCTTCCCAAATCTGCCCTCCTCAAAAGTCAACAACATTAAGATAGATATCAAAGCTTAATTGCACCATTAGACAATCCAAAACAAAACAAAGGAAAAAAGAAAATTCGTAACTCAAGAAGGCCAAAAATTTTCAAGACCCAAATTAAGTTTTCTTGGACTCAACACAACAAAAATCCTTCCCCAAGCCTTATATATACATTGAGTTAAGTTTATTTGATGTTTGAGATGCTTTATTTCTCTCTTAATCCATGAAATATGCATGTGTGGTATAATATAAATAGTTGCTATGCTAAATTCTTGTTGAAATGTTGTAGAGTTTCTAGGAAAGCTTTAGAATGCTTGAGTTGTTGTAGATAGGTTGTAGTAGGCTCTCATGTGGTTTGGAATTAAAGTGTTGAAGTATGATAAGTATTAGAATTGTTTGAAGTGTGTTAGAGTTGGTGAAAGTTGATGAAGAAGAGTTTGATTCTTGTAGAGTAGTGTTTGAACTTGTTTGATGTTGAGGAGTGGAGATCACTCTTGTTTTATGTTGTTAAATGTACAAGAAGTATTGTATGAAGTTTGTATAAGGTATAGGACATGTTAGGAGTTGAGAAAAGTTGAATTTTGAAGTTAAAACAAAGGAAAAGTGTGAAAAGTCCGAAACAGAGGAGAAGTCACGGGCGAGCTAGGACCTGTGATATCATCTGATTTTTTTAAATTTCGTCAGGCAAGATATCACAGGCATGGTAAAGGGCGTGATTTGGACTGATCATACAATTTTCCTTAGTCACGGGGGACCTAAAGGGCGTGATTTGGTCTGGTCACAAATTTTTCTAAATCACGGGCGAGTAATGGGGCGTGATCCGTCCCCTACAGCAACATATTTTTGTAAACTAATCATAACTTTTTCATACAAACTTCGATTTAAGTGATTCAAATTGCGTTGGAAAGATTAAAAAGAGATCTAAAACTTTCATGTTTTGAGTTTTTACAAAATAAAAACTTATCAAGGCCGAATTTTCATTTCTTTCTAGCTGCTCCATTTTCCAAATAAAGCTAAAAACTTATGTTTGATAGTTAATGTAATTTTATGATTAATTATTGAACTTGTATGATGTTGTATGATGATTGTATGATATATATAAGTCATATTATGACTTGAATGATTTTAATCAAGATCATATGATTTCCTAAGCTTTAAACTAGTAGATATAAGCTTGACTTAGGATAGTATTGTTAATATGATAGAGATAGATACTCAGTTGGAGATCCTCTTTTAAATTCCGAATCAAATCAGGTACACAATACTTTGATTGATTGTTGCTTAGGATAGGCATATACCAAATTGATTTTAATCGAAGATTAATAAGAGATATTGAAATTGGTTGTGCTTTACGTCATTGAATTCGGAACTGGGAAGCGACAACCTTGTCATGATGCAATGGCACGGTAATTTAGGCACTTAGCCCAATTCTTTGTCATGATGCAATGACTCAAATCCATGATGCAATGGTTCACCATGATGCAATGGTGATTTCTTTTATTGGCTAAGTGGGTAGCTAATAGGGTTAGCTGTATCGGTATATCCTCTACTTAGGCTCCGAAGGAAATAATATGTTTTAGTTCACGGGTATGGGACTATTGAACTAATTGATATTATAAACCGGGATAAGTAGATTATATAAAGAAGTGTGAACCCTAGATGAAGCTATCGTTCTCTATCGGTTAGATATAAGAGATATAGGTATCCGGTCTATCTATATCAACCCCCTGAGCAGCTGTTGTTACTCAGGACCCTCGGAATTCCCAAGGTTGAATCGGAGTTTGAATACTCCAGTGTTGTTCTATTCACTTAACTAAAAGATAATGAAGTTGTGATGATTTATTGCATTGTATTTAGTTAAGTGAGCATTGCATATGTATTTGTTTGCATTATTGTGTACTGGGCCTTTGGCTCATATTGTTATCTTGCAGGTGACTTTGATGACGAGCTCTATGTCGATATGGGCTATGAGACTGATTGGGAAGACTCTATGGATGACTAGGAGAGAGGCTTAGTATATGCTTAGGATTCCTTTTGATGTAAAATTTTGCGAAGTGTTCGAGCTTATTTGTTATGCCTTAGAATGTATTTTGAGTTGAATTGTATTGGTAATATAGTTGGGTTGCAAGTGAGAACTCTATGTTTATATGATCCTTGAGAAGTTGTAATGTATAAATATATTATGTATGACTTGTATATAGTTAATGACCCATTACCTATGTAGTGGTAATGTTTCTAATTCTAAGCATATGAATGTTATATCTATTTTAAACAGGTAGCCATTACAAACATCTCTTTTTAAGACGACCTTACGTATAATACTTGAATGTTGTTCCTAATATTTGAGTATTATGCGTGGTCGGGAGATTTGGCACACTTAATAATTGGGCTAAGTGGGCCGGGTCTTTACAAAATCAAACCAAAAATGAATTAAACTTACAATCTAGTCAAATTGATCTATTTTTTAGAAAATATAAAATGTCCCAAATCAAAGGGTAAAATTAAATATATAATAAAATAAAATTTACCTAAGTAAGTTGAAAGGGAAAACTTTGAAAAAAATCAAAATAAATAAACAAATTGAGTAAATATATAGACATTGATAATGAAAATAGTGATAAATGAGTTCAAAAAGCTAAAAAAAAAAAATCCTAAACCATTTTCCTTTTTCTCTCATGGACCCAACCAAACCCCTTTCGAGAAAAAAGGAAAAAAAAAAAAAAAACAACACCATCTCTTTCTTCTCTCTCTTCCTTTTCTTCTTTCTTCTCCAACTAAAGCATATTGATTTTGCCACACATATCACTTAAATGATATCCGTAAGGCTTCCATTAAGTTAAGGTGAATTTCTAATCATGTTTTGACTATATAATCATGATTAATTTTATAGAAAATTTTATAAAGTTATGTTTGTGAATTCATGTTTTGGAGGCTTGCATTGTAGAACTCTATAGATATGATACACTTAAGGAAACCGTCTAGCTGGCCTTCAAGGTAGAGAGATAGAGGTAGATCAAACCCTATAGATCATTTACTAGTGGGTATGGTACATCCGAAAAATCTTATACACTATATAGTAAGAAATCCAACAAAAGGGGCTTTCAATAAATTCAATGATAGAAGAGATGTTGTTAATGCTGTTAAGGGTGAGAAGAGTACTACCAATAAGGGTAAGGTCACTACTAACCTAAATGATAATATGTGATATATAGCAGGTACTTCAGGTGGGAAATCATGGCAAGTCAAGTGTTTTAGGTGCCAATGGTTTAGGCACATTGCCCTTTAATGTCCTAATGTAAAGGTGATGACGAACATTGGTGGAGATGATTTTAGATAGCTAGATGATTTATCAGCAGCCTTAGATGACTATTATGGAGATGCAAATGCTAAGATTTATGAGAATCGAAGAGGAGATCTACAAATGAACATTATTGTGTTGAGACGAGTTCTCAATGTCTCTCAATCTACTGAAGAGGATCGAAGGGAGAATTTATTCTATATTGCTTGTTAAATGAAAGGGAATCTATGTGCTCTCACCAATGATGGAGGGAGATGTACTAATGTGGTTGCTATTGCTCTCATAGATAAGTTGAAATTAACAACCATGCCCCACCCAAACCATATATATTATATTAGCTAAGCAAATAAGGTAGTTTGCATGTGACTCAAAAAGTTAAGGCACCTTTTGAGCATTGGAAAGAAGTATTGGGATGAAATTGTATGTGATGTATTACCCATATATACCTCCCATGTCTTGTTAAGGAGACCATGGCTGTTTGATTGAAGGGCACTTCATAATGGCTACAAAAATACTTATGCCTTCTAAAAAGATGGCAAGAAAATAGTTTTGCACCCTATGACACCAATAGAAGTAAGAGAAGCCCAAACACAAATGAATAGAGTGCTGAAGAAGAAATCATTGTTTATGTCTAGAGATGACATTGATCAGACCCTTTAGACTAGGGAACTAGTTTTTGTATTACATGTTAGGCAGGTGTTAGAGATGAAAGATTAAACTCCTTTAACACTAGAGATATAACATCTACTAGAGGAGTTTACTAACGGTTTCCAAGAGGAGCTATCAGGGGGATAGAGCATGGTATAGATCTTCAACTTGTGCTGTCTTGCCTAATTGCTTTGCTTACTGTGTGAACCCCGAAGAAGCAAAAGAGTTGAAGTGGCAGGTAGATGAATTAGTTGAGAAGGGGTATGTGGGGGAAAGTACTAGCCTGTATGTAATGCCGGCCTTCTTAATACTAAAGAAACATGGGTTGTGGAGAATGTGCATCAATAGCAGGGCTATCAAGAAGATTACGATCAAATATTAGATCTCATTTCGTGCCTTAATGACATGCTAGATGAATTGAACGGTGCTTGGATATTTTCAAAGGTAAATCTTAAAAGTAGATACCATAAGATCTGAAAAGGGGCGGAGATGAGTGGAAGACTACCTTTAAAAATAGGCATTGACTATATGAATAGTTAGTGATGCCCTTTGGCTCACTTGACATACTAGTATATTTATGTGGCTCATTAATTGTGTCTTGAGGGAGTTCTTGGGTAAATTCATGGTGGTGTAATTCGATGGCATTTCAATGTACAATAAGGATCTAAATAGTCATGTATACTGTTTATGAGCTTTCTTTGAAGTATCAAGATTTGAGAGGCTATATATAATCTCAAAAGTGTTCTTTTTGTCAAGCAGAGGTGATCTTCTCAAGATTTATTGTTTTTAGAATTGGACTTTGGGTAGATGGTGAGAAGATCAAGTCTACTATTGAGTTATCAATGCCTAAATCTATAGTAGATATCTGAAGTTTCCATTAGCTTACTTCTTTTTATATGTGGATCGTAAGGAATTTCAGTAGCATTGTAAGTCCTCTCATGGAGATTACTAAGAAGAACACTGCATTTATGTGGCGAGACAAGATGCAAAAAAGCTTTGAAGAGATCAAAACTAAACTAATTAGTGCTTCGATGTTGACACTTGACACTACTTAATTTTGAGAAAACATTCGAGTTGGAGTGTGATGCCTTGAGGATTTGGATAAGAGCAATCTTAATGCAAGAGAGGCATCTCATTGATAATTTTAGTGAAAAGTTGAGCGGTGCCACCTTAAGTTATTCAATTTATGATAAGGAGATCTATTCCTTTGTATGAGCGCTCATGGTGTAGCAACATTATTTGTTGTCATAGGAATTCATCATTTATATTGATCACCAATCATTAAAGCACTTTAAGGGTCAAAAAAGGCTTTGCAGGCAACAAGCTAAGTGAATGGAGTTCCCAAAGATTTTTGTCTATGTGATCAAGTATAGAAAGGAAAGTGCAAATGTAGTTGCCGATATATTATCTTGCAAGTGTGCTCTTATTACTTCTCTTTAGGCTTACAGTTGGGTTTTGAATTGTTGAAAAGCCAATATGTTGATGGTGAGTTCTTTCATCTTATTGTAGTATGGTGTATTGATGGGTATTATTTAGTAAATGGATTTCTATATAAAAGCAGAAAGCTTCATACTCCTGGTGGTTTTGCTAAAGAGTTATTGGTGCACGAGGCACATCTTGGTGGATTATTTGGTCACCATGGGGGAGAAACAGATGTTTGAGCTATTGGAAGAGTATTTTCACCAGAAGGAAATGATGATAGATGTTCATAGGGTTTTAGAGAGGTGTGCTATGCATAAGAAGGCTAAAGAAAAGGAAGAGTTGTGGGGAGAATACTTGTCTTTGCCACTACCTACATGACTTTGAGTCAATATTACTGTGGACTTTGTCTTGGAATTACCCAGAACTCATGGAGGCAAGACTCCTTATGGTGATCATAGATCACTAAAGCAGATGTCTCAATTCATACCTTGTCGCAAAATTGATGATGTCATATACATTGCTAGCTTGTTTTTGCAGGAAATAGTGAAGTTCCATGACATACCCCATAGTATTGTTTCAAACCGAGATGTCAAGTTCTCAAGCTTCTTTTGAAAAAATTTATCGAAAATGTTGGGAGCTAAATTGATATACAATACTTCATGCCACCCCCAAATGGATGGACAGATGAAAGTAGTCGATCATACTCATGGTGCCTTACTGAGGGCTATAGTTGGCAAGAATAGTACTTACTGTAACTTGTCTCTCCCTATTATTGGTTCGCTTACAATAGGTTGACACATAGTTTAATGGTAAGTCTCTTCTTGAAGTTTTGTATGGTTTCAATCCTACCATACCTATAGACTTGATAGCAAAACTAGATGCAAAGGAAGAAAGAAATAATGGAGTTCAATGCTAGGTAATAGCAAAACCAGCAGCAATGGAAGAAAGAAATAATGGAGTTGAGCGGACTAGATAAAAACTAGAAGATGCATGAAAAGACTTTAGAATATATGAGAAAGACACAAGTGAAAGAGACAATAAGGAAACAAGTCATAAATTTTTATATTTTTATTCAACTTTTTATTATACCGATGTGTATATTTTTATTGGAAAATTTTGTAGATTCAGAAAATACAGAAATAAATTTTGAAACCAAGAGTAACATTAAATGGTCAATTTCAAGTGAATTACCAAGAAGCCATACGTCATAGGAGAACAGTGATTTCCATGCAATTGAAAGATAATGAATAAATTGAAGTTCAACATTTACAATGCATGTCCAGTGGCAATAGCAAATCAAATTCATTTTCCATGTTCCGGTTTTAGCAATTGGAGTTGTTCGTCATCCATCATTGAGCTTGTATCCGAGTCATGTGATGTTTAGAAGTCCATTATAGTGGCAAGCTTAACGTCCAAATCAGAGGTTCAAGTCATCCCAATCCAATTCACGTGTCAGTTAAAGAAGATGCTCTTTTGAATGCCTAAGCAATATCTATATCCACGTCATCATTCACAAATTATACAAAAAAAAAAAAAAATGTAGAACGATTATTTCTCTTCATTTTTCTTGTATTCTTTTTATGGATATAAGTAATTGAATTTCTTTTCTAACTAATGGATATTTCAAGAATGGTAAGATCTAATTAATTTTTCATCGATTTTTTCTTTATCTCGAGTATTTATATATCTTCTAGGTGTCTTGATTTTTTTTTTTTTGTACTTCATTGGCGAAAAATTGATT
Organism: Combretum micranthum; assembly: GCA_024138025.1. Taxonomy (NCBI): domain Eukaryota; kingdom Viridiplantae; phylum Streptophyta; class Magnoliopsida; order Myrtales; family Combretaceae; genus Combretum; species Combretum micranthum. Next base: position 374,237 of record JAMXBD010000697.1, read on the forward strand.
TAGGGCCTTTTTGTTCAATTAGAAAATAATATATTTTCAATTAGAGCATTAAATTCGTAATTGTTTAATTGTTCTAATATTTGTGGTATAATACTTTGGTTGATTATAAGAAAGATAAGTGATTTATATTATGAAAACATATAAGCTAGTCTAAATAAATCAAACTTGTGATTTATTTTCTATAATCTATGATTTGTCTTATTCTACATGCTGTTGATAAATTAAATCTTATGAGCTTGTTTAATCAATAAGAGAAGTAATCAAGGAGCTTGCTTTGATTATCTAAAAAGTTATTAGGATATAGATCCAACTCATATTGCTATATCCAAGAACATCCTAAATATGCATTGGATATATTTAGAAGAAGATTTAAAGATAAAGAGTATTTATAAAAGTCAAAGCTGGTCAACATAGAAATTAATGGTAGAATAATGAGAATTTAATATAGTTTTGAAACTGCCAGTTTTTTTTTTTTTTTGAATGCCAGCTTTGAATGCCAATTTATGTAGCCTATGAATTTCCTTTTGTAATACCCCTTATGATAGTCTTGTAATTATAAATTGATAGTGAGAGATAATAAAAACACACAGAAAGGAGAGAATGCATAAAGAACACACGAGGGCTTTCTCAAATCCTAGAAAGAGATTCTAGAGGGAAAAGGCCGGATTGTGTTGTTATATTCTGGATGCACTAGCGTTGTCTAGTGTTCAATAGTTGTAATTTCCATTGTTGATTATTATAGTGGAAGGTTTTGTGTGTGGCGGTCCCGTGGTTTTTCCCTAGTTTGGTTTTTCACGTTAAATCATAGTGTTATTTATATTTTTGCATTCTAATTTTATATTTGTTTGTGATTTTTTCACGCTTCCACAAAGAAAAAGATTAGATCTTTTTCCCCAACAAGTGGTATCAGAGCTCTAAGTCAATAAATATATATATATATATATACACACACACACACAAAGGTAAGATTTTTAGGGTTTCTTCTTCTTCTATCTAATAAGTGCAAGCCATGATTGAATCCATAGGGTCAATGATCAAATTGACGGCATCAAATTATTCAATATGGAAAGTGATGATGGAGGATCTGTTATATTGCAAAGATCTCTATTTGCCATTAGGTGGTGATACAACGAAGCTTGAGGACAAGTTTGATCAAGATTGGGTGATCATGGAAAGAAAGACTGTTGGATATATCCGACAGTGGGTTGATCAAAGTATCTTCCATCACGTTGTTCAGGAGACCAAGGCAGATGTTCTTTGGAGGAAATTGGGGTTAATGTTTGAAAGGCAAACTGCCTTGAAAAAAACCTCCTTAATTAGGAGGGTTGTAAATTTGAAATACGAAGATGGCTCCCATATGTCTAAGCATTTAAGTGAATTTCAAGGGCTTGTAAATCAACTAACTTCGATGAAACTGGTCCTTGATGAGGAAATACAGGCACTCTTGTTGCTGAGTTCGTTGTCAGAGAGCTGGGAGACACTGGTTGTGTCAGTTAGCAATTCGGCTCCAAATGGAACATTGACGTTAGAGATGGTAAAGGACAGTTTGATGAATGAGGATGCTAGGAGGAAAGATTTGGGGATAAATCCTGATTCTAGGGCGCTTGTGGCTGATAGATTTGATATAAGAGGTACAAGCAGAAATAGAGGCTTAGATGATAAATCCAATAGGTCTAACAAATCCAAGGGTAGATCTAAGTCAAGAAATAGGAATAAAAAATGTTTTTATTGCAACAAGCCGGGCCATTACAAAAGAGATTGTAGACCGTGGAAGGAAAAGAAGGAAAAGGGGAACGGCAAAGACAAGAATGATGAGTCTACTGCTGTAGCAGCAGGAGATAAGGTTATTGTCACATGAGATGAAAATTGTTTTAGTTTGACTGGTCATGATAGTGACTGGGTGATAGATTCTGGTGCATTGTTTCATGTGACTGCACATGAGGAATTTTTCTCATCTTACACTACTGGTAATTTTGGTAATGTAAGGATTGAAAATAATGAGACTTCAAAAATTCTTGGCATTAGAAATATATTGTTGGAAACTAACACTGGGTGCAGGCTCTTACTAAGAGATGTAAGACATGTACCGGATATTCGCCTGAACTTGATTTCTATAGGTAAATTAGATGATGACGGTCATCACAATCATTTTAGTGAGAGCAGATGGAAGCTCACCAAGGGATCTTTGATTGTTGCCAAAGGAAAGAAATCAAATACGCTCTATCTAATGACAACTAAATTGGATAAGGGAGATGTAAATTTGACAAGTGAATCCTCAATGGATTTATGGCATAAGAGGCTTGGGCATATAAGTGAAAAAAGACTTCAGATGCTTGTGAAGAAGCAGCTTTTACCAGATCCTAAAGGAATTTCCCTAAAGACCTGCACTGATTGTTTAGCTGGCAAGCAACACAAGGTTGCATTTAAGAGAAATTCTTCTTCCAGGAAAGCACATGTTCTGGACATAATTCATACAAACGTTTGTTACATGAAAGACAAGTCAATTGGTGGTGCTTTGTATTTTGTTACTTTTATAGATGATCACTCTAGGAAGCTTTAGACTTATGCTTTGGAGTCTAAGGATCAAGTGCTGAATGTGTTCAAGCAGTTTCATTCTAGAGTGGAAAGAGAATATGGGAGAAAATTGATCTATATTAAGGCAGACAATAAAGGGGAATATAGAGGACCATTTGAAGAATATTGTAATACTTAGGGAATTAAATTGAAAAACACAATTCCAAAGACTCCACAACAGAATGGTGTTACTGAGAGGATGAATTGCACTATCACTAAGAGAGTGAAGTGCATGTTATCGCACGCCAAGTTGCCCAAATCATTTTGGGGTGAAGCCATGATGACAGATGCATATTTGATAAATCTATCTCCTTCATATGCTCTAGATGGAGATATTCCTGAGTAGGTATGGCCAGGTAAACAAATTTCTTATGAATACTTGAAAGTTTTTGGATGCAGGGCATTTGTGCACATCTCAAAGGATGAAGGAGGAAAGCTTGATGCTAACTCCAAATAGTGTGTGTTCCTTGGATATGCACATGATCAGTATGATTACATATTGTGGGATTCATCAGAAACGAAGGTGATTAGGATCAGAGATGTGGTTTTTCTAGAAGACTGATAGGGGAGGTGTAGAAGATACACATGAAGAGATTCAGGAGCCTTAAGAGCAGGTTGAGTTGAGGAGATCTTCAAGGGAAAGAAGACCATCAGTGAGGTATGATCCACAAGAATTTGTAATGCTGACAGATGGGGAAGAACCTGAGTCATACCAGGAAGCAGTGTTTCATGTGAAGAAAAAGGAGTGGTTGAAATCCATGCAGGAGGAAATCAAATCCTTGTATGAGAACAAGACTTATGATCTTGTGAATTGCCTAGGGGCAAAAGACCTCTGAAAAACAAATGGGTTTACAGGTTGAAGACTGAGGAAAAGAGTTCACAGCCTAGGTACAAAGCAAAACTAGTTGTGAAGGGGTTCAATCAGCAAAAGGGGGTAAATTTTAATGAAATTTTTTCACCAGTGGTGAAGATGTCTTCCATTAGGGTTGTCTTAAGTATAGCAGCCAGTCTAGATCTGGAGATTGAATAGATGGATGTGAAGATTGCTTTCCTTCATGGAGTCTTGGAGGAAGAGATCTACATGGAGCGGCCTAAAGGTTTTAAGATCAAAGGGAAGGAAAATCTTATCTGTAGATTGAAGAAAAGTCTGTATGGACTGAAGCAAGCGCTAAGGCAGTGGTATAGAAAGTTTGATTCCTTCATGGTTGGCCAAGGTTACACCAGAATTGCTGCTGATTCTTGTGTTTTCGTGAAGAAGTTTCCAGATGGTAAGTTTTTGATTCTTCTATTATATGTTGATAATATATTGATTGTCAGTAGGGATGTTAAGAAGATACAAGAATTGAAATTATCATCGAGTAAGTCTTTTTCAATGAAAGACTTAGGACTCGTACTCCAAATCCTTGGAATGAGGATTGAAAGAGATAGGAAAGGCCAGAAATTATGGTTGACACAAGAGAGATATCTTGAGAAAGTGTTGGAGAGGTTCAATATGAGCAAGGCCAAACTAGTTTCTTCTCCACTTGCACGTTACTTCAAATTGAGTGCTCAACAGTATCCTAAAAGTGAGGCAGAGAAGGAGGACATGAAGAAGATCCCATGTGCTTCAGTAGTTGGGAGTTTAATGTATACCACGATGTGTACTAGACTGGATATTGCTCATGCAGCTGGCGTTGTAAGCAGCTTTCTGTCGAAACAGGTAAAGAGCATTGGACCGCTGTTAAATGGATTCTTAGATATCTCAGGGGCACTTCCAGATTTGGTTTACAGCTTAGGGAAGGTAGTAGATTTGCATTGGAGGTTTTTCAGATGCTGATATGGCAGGAGATTTAGATTTCAGGAAGTCCACATTAGGGTACCTGATTACATATGCAGGGGGAGCGGTTTCATGGCAATCTAGATTGCAAAAGTGTGTTGCTCTTTCTACTAATGGGATAAATATGTAGCTGTTACAAAAGCCTACAAAGAGATTTTGCGGATGAGAAAACTCTTTGAAGAATTGGGTCAGGAGCAGGAGGGCTTGAAGTTGTTTTGTGACAGCCAAAGTGCTATACATTTGAGCAGGAATCCAACGTTCCATTCCAGATCAAAACACATAGATGTTAGGTATCATTGGATTTGGTATGTTCTAGAGTCAAAACAATTGAAATTGGAAAAAAATTCATCCATCAGATATGATGACAATCCATCAGATATGATGACTAAGGCCCTATCAAAGGATAAATATATCTTTTGTAGACAAAAGGCGGGTGTGATGGAACTTCCCATTTGAGCTGGAAGGGGAGATTATTGGGAAATAGGACCAACTCATATGGGTCATATCCAACAACATCATAAATATATATTGGATATATTTAGAAGAAGACTTTAAGATAAGGAGTATTTATAAAGTCAAAGCTGGTCAACACAGAAATTAATGGCAGAATAATGAGAATTTAATACAGCTTTGAAATTGCTGGCTTTTTTTTCAATGCCAATTTATGTGGCCTTTGAATTTCCTTTTGTAATATCCCTTATGATAGTCTTGCAATTATAAATTGATAGTGAGAGACAATAAAAAAGCACAAAAAGGAGTGAATACATAGATAAACACACGAGAGGGCTATCTCGGATCTAGAAAGAGATTCTAAAGGGAGAAAGGCGAATTGTGTTGTTGTATTCTGGATGCACTAGCGTTGTCTAGTGTTGGATAGTTGTAATTTCCATGTTGATTATAGTAGAAGGTTTTGTGTGTGACGGTCCCATGGTTTTTCTCTAGTTTAGGTTTTCCATATTAAATCCTGGTGTTATTTATATTTTCACATTCTGATTTTATAGTTGTTGTTTGTTTGTGATTTTTTCATGCTTCCGCAAAGAAAAAGATTGGATCTTTTTTCCCCAACAAAAGTAAGGAGAGATATGTTGTTAACGCTTGTTAATGACTAGGCAGTTTGTTTTAAGATAAAGAAAATTAATCTTTGCATCAACAGTCAATTTTGTGAATTGATCTGTGATTATAGCTTTGATTAAGATGTATCCTTTATTTTGTGGGGTAAATTAAACTGGAAGGTTATAACGTTTAGAAGTAAGTTTATTTGAGATCATAATATTTTGAGTGGTTCATTTGAAATGACAACGTTTAGCAAAGTGGGTCAACTGAGGTCACCTTTGATACCTGTAACAACATAGCAGCTCTTCTGAGTTTTAATTAATTTTTTCTCTTATTGATACATGTTAATGGTGACCTCAATTAACCATTTCTCCAAACGTTGTGATCTCAAATGAACTTATTTGTGTAATTTACCTTAAATTATGTTACTTGCTTTTAATATAATTACTTTCTTTAATTTCACAAATTCCTACTCTTTTCTTTATCAAACATTTACAAGAAATAAATTTTACCAATCCCTATGGATTTGACCCTACTGACTGGTTGAACGTGTTTATGCTCTTCTACTTTATGTTTGCCAAATAACTATAAATGTTTTTAATAAAATCTATTTAAGTGTGAAAGCCAAGAGTGTATTGATCATGCAAGTATAGTTTAATGCAAGTATTCAAGATTACGATCCACAAGAAGCTTGTGACTAAGTACTAAATTACAGTGATCTCCTTTAAGCTAGGCAAATTGATATGGGAATTTTTAGATTTCTAAATTAATTTACTACTTTTTAGAATTTATTATAATAAATTATAATAAACTAACACTACAAGTTACACTAACTCTCAATTTACTCTTAGAAACTCCTTCAAAAATACAAGGTAAAAATATGTAATGGTATAGCTAAGATTCGTTGCATTGTTGCTATAATCAGGTTTGTTTATTTGGGTTTTGATTAAACTCATAGGAACTTGCTTCCCTTTCGAGCTGCAAAATTCTAATCATAACTTGAATATCCCTCTCGAATAATCCATTTATGATCAATAGGTAAATAACACACTTCTCTCAAAAGCTATGATACTTTAATTGGATATGTGGTTCAAGCACGTGTATGTGTCCTCAACCAAAGTTCCAATTGCATTAAGAGTGTGGTTCTACAATTTGAGCCAAAATTGCCTGTGTCTATGTCAACCTTGAAATTATTTTTTCTATTTCAATCGAGTTTTGAATTTCTCTTGAGTATTTTAAACCCAGATTTATAAGAGATTCATAAACAAATTTATCTTATGAAAATTGAAATGTAAATAATTAAAATTTCAAATTACCAAGACCCGCAATAAAAACTAATAACTACTCAAGAAATCCATTAACACATCACATAACCCCACTAAAGCAATTTAGCTCATAGTGAAAAAGATACTTTCATTGAAGGAAATAAACTGATCACAATCCATTACAAGTGATAAAGGAGAGAGTACACTTGAAAGTACTCAGAATTTCTCCTTAATAATTCTAGGTCCACTCCACGGTGAAGCTGGTGATGGTATGGAAATGGAAAGAGAAGTATGTAATGGTGAAGGGGAAGTGTATGGATGGGATGGAAAATGGAGTGTGATGAGATGGATGAAGAGGGTGGAGTGGATGAGCGTTCTATGTATGAAGTGGAATGTAATGTGTGATGCAAGAAAGAATGGAGTGAAGTGTAGATTATGGAGTGTCTACCAGTAGCCTGGGCTAGAAAGACTAAGTGTCCTCTATTGAAGTGGGGATGAAATATATACGGTGTATATGAGGTGGAATGGAAAAAGAGTATGTGAATGATGAGTTGGTATGTAAAATATGGTGGTATGGAGGTTGATTGGGTTAGGTGGACTTTGATGTGAAAGGTATAAGTAGTGGTTATTGTAATGCTGATGAAGTTGGTGGAGTAGATCCCAAAAAATTATATAAGTACAAAAGAAGGAAATCTCTTTTAAATATTTACAAGCAAAAAGAGAAATAACAAATTAATAAAATAAATTAAAGTGTTGCTGAAGTATTCTTTGCAGGTGATATATGTATTTTAGTATATATAAAAGAGCTTTGGAATAAAATTAATCAACTCATATCAAATTTGGAGTTAAAGTGAAGAAATTTTTAAAGAATTATGAAGAACACGGGAAGATGTAGATTGTCGTGTTTCATCCATGCTAATGTTAGAGATGAATTATTTTTGAAAATTTAAAGCACAGAGACATGGTTCATTACAATCAACCGTGCTTTACCGTGGTTTTTGTTAAATATTGAAGACAGAGAGGAAAACAATGCATACTTTAAATAGTGTTCATGCCATGTTTTTGTCGAGGATTTCATTGAGCCCTAGAAGAGAAGATAGTAAGAAACAAACCCATTGCTTTAAATCATGCTTATACCATGTTCAAGATGAGTAATTTGAGAAGAATCAGTTCCAGTTTCTCATTATGTTTCTTATACATAATCGAAGAATTAAAGCCCGAAAGAACACGAGAGTTGCATTAGCCTATGTTTATGCCGTGTTCCTAGGAAAAGCTAAGAACGGATTCGTGTTTCCATTGTGCTTCGAATGAAAAGTTGAAGATTGAATGACAAGAAAGAAGCACAACCTAATACAAGAGCTCATGCTTCCCCTGTTTAAATCTAGCTTTAAGAGTATAAAGAGATTAGTGAGATGCATGGTGCGTTACAAGTTTAAGTGTTCCTATCGTGTTGTTGTTCGAAAGAAAGATGTTGGAGATACAGTGAGAAGCATGACGACTATATCTGTGCTTAGGTCGTGTTCTTCCTTGGATGACAATTATAACTAATATGAGAGATGGATGACTTGATGAAGTTGATTGTGTTTAGCCATGTACATATTAATGACTCGACCAAGCATTTAAAAATATCCTAAGAACTTATGTTTATCCGAATTTTAATATTTTAGGTATTTGACTAGTAAAAATAGTGAGAAGGGGTTTAAAACACAACACAACATAACACATTCCTTGAGAAAAAATTATCCTACATTAGAATTATAGGAGTCTTCAAGAATAGAGTTTCCAAGCAAGAGAAATAGGGAATGGTCTAGAAGATTGTCCAAGATTGTTCATCTAAGGTGTATTCCTTCCATTTTAGTGATTATTTGTATTAGTTTGTAAAGAGTTGTAATGGAGGAGTAGAAACCTAGCATCTAAACAGCAAATAACCCAAGATACAACAGAAAATTCATGTTCTTTTTAAGCTGATTGTGTGTTTTTTAATGTTTCAGAATGATATGTCCGAAATATTGATTCCATGTTGATTTCATATGTTGATTGAGAATTGCATATTTGAATAGATCAAACATAATTAGAAAGGCTTGTTTGAATTAGTAGAAATATAATTACAAAAGTCTTCCATATTATATGATTTTTGTAAAGATTCAATGATCGATAATGCAATCGCTGAATTGTTACTAATTAGAAGACAGTCTAATAGATAGATTTGAGAGATTAGGGTTTAGTAGTCTTGAAAAAGATACTATTCTAGTTTAAGGAATCTTACAATTAATTAGACACGAATGATCATTAATACTATCATTACAGATTGATTAGTGATATTCTTGTGGGGCATTGTTGTGGATGAGTTGAATAATATTGAATTCCTATAATCTGTTGTTATTTTGTCTTGAAGATGATTAAAAAAAAAGGTTTAATCAGAGTTTTTGTAATACTAATTAGAGTAAATCATGTTTAAAGAGTAGATAGAAGAGAAGGTTAAGTAATTACTAATATTTTCTATCTCCGTGGGATGACTTGTTCTTATAAAACTATGCTAAGAATGATAGGTATATTTACCTATATATTGATTGAAAAGAAGATTAAGAACAGTTTTTATAATGTTAATCAATCAATTAATCAGCAGCCAGTGTGCTCAATTCTGCAGCTTGGTCATCACATTGTAGACGCTACTCACTTGGTGAAAGTCCGCTGTTTTGGCTCGTTGAAGGGATAGCTCGGTGTTTGGAGATGGCAGGCTATTAGAGCTTTAGTTTACTTGGAGGCTTGGAAAATGGCCGAATTTAGCTGCTTATTACTACTGTGCCAGCTGCTCGATATGTAGCACAAGTTGTAAGTCTGTGTTACAGGACATTTGCTGTTGTGTTATGCAATTCTTGGTCGGCTGAGGCATTGTAGTAGCTCAAAAATCAAAACATGGAGTGCTCGGTGAAGACTGGTCTACTCGACTAGTGTTTAATCATACTGTCACTCGGTGCTTGAGCTTTCTACTCAGTGCAATAGGCGGCTCGGTTGTCTTCTATCGAGCACTCGGGCTTGACTACTGTGTTTCACATAGCTGGTCGGTAAAGACAATTAGTTAGTGCTTGGTCTATGACAGCGTAGTCAGGTCGACAATAAGAATGGAAGCTCGGTTTCACTTGATTTCAATTCTGTTGAGGGTGCTCCTGTTTGCTCAGTTCGATAATTGTTTCTACACTTGCTCTCATTCTTAATGCTCAGAAATCTATGGCTCAGGGGATGTTCGGTTTTCAATAGTACAAAAGCTCAGATTCGCAGTTACTAGTTCTTGTTAGATGCATCCAACTACATCACAGTAGCTCGGTGGAATGAGTTTAGCTAATCTTCCTTGGATGTGTGGCTGCTCACCCTTGATGTAGTTTGGCGCTCGAGTTCTACAGTGTTGTGGGATTTAGCATGTTGTTATTGTGACTCTCGTGTAAGCTGTGCAGCTTGGTTTAGTGCGAAACCGGTTGGTTCCGTCTTGCTACAGTTCAATGCAACTCAAGTCGGTGTTATATTGTGTTGAAATCAGGTCGCAACATGTGGTGCTCGACCAATAAAGACGTGATAGCTCCAGCTCGATGCTTGTTGATTTTGATGATTTCATGAATGCTTAGAGCTCGGACAACATGTGCATTTCTAATCCGCACTTTACTCATGTCTGCTGTAGTTGGATCAAACTTCCACTTAAGTTGAACATGTGAGTAACAGCTTAGATTCTCTATCCTTGTATTGCTACTCGATGTTAAGAATAATAGCAGCAGTGTTGGGTTATATTATAGGCAGCTCAACATAGCTGAAGTTGCTTGTCACTATGGAATATTTGCATGAGCTCTCATCAGCAGCCATATTCGAACAAACTTCTGCTGTAGTTCTACTTCTATTCATCCAAGCGCACTTGAACAAAAATGGAGTGCCTCTAGGTTGTTGTACTCCATCAACTAGAAAATAGTAGTAACACAAGTAAGCCTTATTTGTGTGACAACAGCTACTCTTAAATGCTTGGCATGGATGGCTTCGGGAACATAACTGATCTGTCAACACTATACCAGCTGCTTAGTGAAGATTAGAGGTAGAAATTCCATAACTCCACTGTTGCACTTTTAGCTTGGAGCTTGACTATTTTGAACTTAGATGCTACAACAAAGAAATCTATTCGGCCTCCAATTTCGGCTAAAGAGAGCTTGAATTTTTATCAGATTAAATGTAAGCTGCTCGGGCTTCTCAAAAGCCATAGCTCTTTAATTCCACTCTCTCTGTGTTTGATGAGCAATTATCTGCAATAATCAAAAGCTGGAAGCTTAGTCTCTTAAGTAGATGCATTCTATTTAGTTTTGACTGCTCTAACTCTAGACGCTTTGTGCTTTGTTGATTTATTCAAATGTTGCTCCTTGGACTGCTATGAACTAAGCACAATTGCAATCAACCATTAGAAGATTCAGTAATTCACACAACATCAGTTTACTTGCTTCACGGCAGGAACTCAGAATTACAATCACTTTAAATAGTTGCTCAATACCAAAGGGTAACATACTGCAATTTTTTATTTGCATTCAACCAATATCACTTTACAATTCTGCACTAATTATCTAGTGTAGCAATGAACTTCATAAAATTGCTCTTAAAATTGCATGAATTCACACGTTTAATCCAATTTTAATCCTTTGTATCAAATGCCAATTGATTCAAAATTTAAGTGTTTGAGCATTTTTATTTAAATTTTGCATTTAAAACTTAATTTAATGCATGAAAGTGTGCCTTATGTATGAGATAAATGTGTAATCTTACACATTTATCACTCACTTGTACACATAACTCATATAAATTTATAGAGTAGAAATATAATTTGTTGGATCCAACACTAACCAAATTTTGACGTAGTTGCTGGGTATTGATGTCAAAATAAATTTGTTTCTATTAATGCCTTGTTCTTCTCATATAGATGAACTCCAATACAATCTAGAGATTGAGAAGACAACTAGAAATTTGCTAAAAGAAGCAAAGTTACATGAAAAAGAAGCATTTGCATCTTCATTCCCTATACTTGAGTTAACACTTGACTTAATTGATTCATCCAGTGATTCTAAACAAAGAAAAAGTAATGGTAGATCAAGAGAGAACATTGAGGGAATTGGCTATGAAGGATTTGACTCAACAACCGCTCTACATACAATATCTAGAATTAGGGTTAGCTTTTATATTAAAATTTAGTCTGATACATTTATTACCAACTTTTGTGGTCTTGAGAATGAAGATCCTCATAAGCATTTGAAGGAATTTCATGTGGTGTGCTCTAACATAAGATCACAACGGTATGTGAGGATCAAATTAAATTGCATACTTTCCATTCTTATTAAGTGATAAAGCAAAGACAGCTATTCTATTTGTGTCCAGGTTTTATAACCACATGGACAAATATGGTTAAGCTATCCCTTGATAAAATTTTTCCATGTTTCAAGAGTTGATAATATAAAAAGGGAGATATGTGGAATTAAATAAAGAGGCACAAAGACTCTTCATGAGTACTAGGAAAGTTTCAAGCAATTGTGTGCAAGTTATCCATGAGATGGAATTTTGAACAGCTCCTTGTTCAGTAGTTTTAGGAAGGATTTCTACCAATGGAGAGAGATATGATGGATGTAGCTAGTGGAGGTACCATAGTGAATAAACCCTTAGCAAGGCTAGGAATTGATTACCATATAGTTGCTAACTGCACAGTTTGGATTTTGCTGGGATTCTTCTTCAAGGAGGGTGAATGAGTTAAGTATTTCTAACCTTGAGCATCAAAACTCTAATCTAACCTCTCTTGTCCAACAAATGTCTTTAGGAATATGCAACAAGAGAAAGCTTGTAGAAAGTGTGTCGCTAGCCACTGACTAACATGTGCCCTACACTTTAAGAGGACTCTCATGAACATGCTAATGCGGTTGGAGGCTTTCCAAGACTACCATAGATGAAATATTATCCTTATTCAAATACTTACAATCCTAGATGGTATGATCATTCTAATTTTTGTTGTGGAACCAGACCATAAAATTTTTAGCAATATCAACCCAAGCTACCAACTCCTGCCTTACAACCCTCTTTAAAGCCAGGTATGTCTCTTGAGGAAATTGTTAAATAACATAAAAAAAAAAATTCCAGGAAGAGGAAAAAAAAGTTAAGCATTCAAAGTATAGAAAATCGGGTAAGTTAATTGGAATCTTCCATGAATAGGCTAGAATCTCAAGGTAAATTGCCTTCACATAATGTTATTAATCCAAAGCAAAATTCTAATTCAATTACCTTGAGAAGTGGAAAGGAGTTACAGAAGCTAGCAAGAAAGCACACCAATGTAACTTAAAGGAAGAGATTGAAAAAGAGGTGGCAAGTCCACATCATAAAAACAATCAACTGAGAGGACATGCCATTGAACCACCTAAGGCACTAGTGACAAATCTTTATTTTCCCTCAAGATTGGCTAACCCAAGAAAGAAGAGGAAGAAAAAGAAATTCTAGAGACTTTTTGCAAAGTTGAGATATATATTATTTTACTTGATACGATTAAATAAACACCTTGCTATGATAAGTTTCTTAAGGAATTGTGCACCAACAAGAGAAAGCTGAAAGGTAACGAGAAAATAAGTATAGGTGAGAATGTTTTAACTATCCTCTAAAGGAAGCTTTCTCCAAATGGAAGGACCTAGGTATGTTTAATGTTGGGATTGAGAAAGCAATATGTAATTTAAGAGTTTCAATCAATGTAATTCCTTTTATCTATTTATCAATGTTTGAATATTAATCTATTGAAGGAAGCAAGTGTGATTATTTAACTTGTTGATTGATCTAATGTTTATCCTAAGGGAGATTTGGAAGATGTTTTGGTGCACGATAATAGGTCGGTTTTTATTATGATTTTTATGTGCTTAACATGGAAGATGATGATCCTCCTAATTGTCATTAATTTTATTAGGAAGACCATTTCATAATACATCTAGGACAAAAGTTAATGTGCATGATAGGACACTTACCATGGAATTTAATGGAGAAATTGTTAAATTTAATATTCATGATGTCGTGATATATCCTAGTGATGTCTCTCTTGTATTTGTTATAGATGTTATTGACCAATTAGCATAGAAAACATTTGAATTGATTGGTGATGACAAGTTAAAATTTGCACTTGATAGAAGCTTTACTCTTGATGCATTAAGGAAATTTGAGAAGAAGTTTGTGATGCCCCTTGGCGGTAAGAAATGATTTGAATTGGAATTATTGAATCTGTAAGGTATGACGTCTCTTATATTGGTTTTCCTTATTCTCATACCAAACTTCTTCCTTCCATTGTCTAGGCATCAAAATTGGAATTGAAACTCTTGCCAAATCATCTAAAGTATGCATTTTCTGGACAAAATGGAACTCTTGTATTGATAATTTCTAATAAACATAGTACTTTAGAAAAAGAGAATTAGGTGCTTAAAGAGTATAATGAAGCTATTAGATGGACCATAATTGATATTAAAGGATTAAGCCCTTTCACATGCATGCATAGGATAGTAATGGAGGAAAATTGCAAACCTTTAAGAGAGCCTATCATCGATTGAACCTACTTATGATGGAAGTGGTAAAGAAAGTGATATTAGAACTTCTCAATGCAGGTGTAATCTATCCAATCTCTGATAATAAGTGGGTGAGCCTGATCCAAGTTATTCCAAAGAAAATGGCTTAATTGTAATAGAAAGTTCTAATGTCAAATGTGTTTTCAATTGTGTTCAATATGTGTGGAGGGCTTATGTTGATTATAGAAAGCTATGTGCATCAACTAGAATGACCACTTTCTTATTCCTTTTTCTGATCATATGCTTGAAAGTTTAGTAGGTCATTCCCATTACTATCGTTTTGATGGCTATTCAAGTTTTTATCGAATTCCAGTTGTACCTGAAGATCAATAGAAAATCACCTTCACATACTCATTTAGTATTTTTGCTTATCGACCACTGCCTTTTGGAATTTGCAATGCTCCTACCACATTGTAAAGGTGTATGGTTAAAATATTCCAGATTATGTAGAGATATCATTGAGGCTTTTATGGATGATTTTACCAATTGTGGTAATCCCTTTGGAAATGACCCTAGCCTCATGGCACATAAAAGTATGGTTGTTTTGCTGCACATATCACCTACAAGCGACATGCACAAGGCTTCTGTTAGCTAGACGAGTTTCTTGTCAAGTTTTAATTGTGAAATCATGATTAGGTTCAAAGGTAAATAAACAAACATTGTTTGATGGATCGTCAACGATTGAGATTCTAGTATATAAAAAATGTAAATGAGCATTTTAACAAAAGAGAGTAGAACTTTAAAATCAAAATGATTTAAGAAAGTAAACCTAAAAGTGGAGCTAAGCTCAATGTGAGTAAAAATGTTTGGTACATGACCTTAAAAAAATGTTTAAACATCATTACAATCAATCATTAATCTAACATTAAGTTACTATCAACTCTCTAGAAGTTCAGGAAAGAACGAATGTTTACTTTTCCCTTCCCTTCCATGCTCATGGCCACAACTCTACCTTTCTCCCATAGCTCTCTTAATGGTAAACTCCTAGGTCTATGTACATCTATTACATATGATATCTTCTCTTCACCATATACAAATTTTAGTACCACATGTTCACAATTTCATTGTTACATTATACTTTAATAGCTAATTCATTCCTAAGATTACACAAACTCATTCATATCAAGAATTAGCATGTCAATAGGCATATTTACATTAGCTATGTACATACTTACATTCTTATACACTTTATTTAAAATAACACCCATCCCTAAAAGAGAATTAACACTCTAGTGAATAGGCACATCATCAACAACAAATGTGTGCAATTTGGTGAATTCCTCATATATACACGTGTGTGGGCTCTAGTGTCAAACAAAATATATGCCCTATGTTAATTATAGGGATCACACTTGCAAGCATGTCTATCTCCACCTCTGGTTCCTTAACTTGAAAGGCATAAATTCTTCCAACAGCCTTGTTTCTCTCTTTATACTGGCCTCTATCATTCTTGCCACTTGCTTATACACATTCCCATAGTATGCCCTTTGCTCACATTTGAAATAAAACACATGCTTCAAGGAGGGGCTTGAACATTCATAGCTCCAATGGCCCTCTTTCTAACAAGCAAAACATGCCTTAGGATTCTAATTGTATTCCTCCTTGTGGGGTCCCATGTCTCTAGGGTACCTTTGGTCTCTTTAAACATGGCTATCTTAGCAAGCCATGGCATATGGGGCTTAGTCATAAAGGTTTGCTTCTTAGGCTTTCGGTGTTGCTTGAGTCTCTAAAGTATCTGTGAGTCCTACCCTCTGCAAGATATGGAATAACACGCCTCTTTTTAAGGAAAATCTTGCTCTTTTCCACATCCTTGCCATACCTAAGCCCTTGCTCAATTAAATTTGCTTTGCTCACCATAGTCAAGTAGGTTCCCAACTTAAACTTCCTCACTTCTTGTTTTAAGCAAGGTTCTAACCTATTCAAAACCTTTGTCTCCTTGACTCTTCATCATTCTTGAATGTTTCAAGAGAAAACTTCACTAGAAGATTCAACTACACCTCATATTCATCAATCATTTTGTTCCCTTCTCTAAGGTCATAGAAGTTAGCCATTAACTTTTTCTGGACATTAGGTGGGAAATACTCAGCATAAAACTCCTTCTGAAACACCTTCTAGGTTATCACATCATTACCATACAGCTAGTGGATTCCCATCATTGAGTTGACCGCAATACAAAACTCACATAGTCCAGCCACCTCTCCCTAGCCAATGCATAGGCAATTAATAATTTCTCCACCTGGTGCATCCAATGTCTAGCTTGCAAAGGATCCTAGAAGCTCCAGTAAAAGAGCGAACCAACTTCATAACCTCAATTAAGTTCATCATCACATTTGTCCTGTCTTTGGTTTTTATCCATTTGTTCCCTTAAAACGTTGAGCATATTGTTGACTAAGCCTATTAACTGCTCCAAATCATGGATCAGTAGTGGTGGTGGAAGAGGTAAGTCCTCAAGGGAATCACCATTACCAAGACGATTTATTCTTGCCATCTTGTATGCAATGCGGATCACACGTAATGTAGTAATTAGATGATTACTTCAACCCACTACTCACAAAATCAACATACAGTACAATCATATACATCTAATTACTACCATTTTCAGGGTATAGCAACTATAAATAAACATTTAATTTTAGCCGAGTTTTTCGTTAGTCAATGTCCATTTAGGGATTATTACTTAAGGCAAGCACAACGAATAATTAAGCAAGCATATAACAGTTAAAGCGTGTCCATCCCGCACTCACGTTCACTGTCCTAAGGCTAACACCTTAATCACTTTAAACCTATGACTTTGATACCAATTGAAATGAACTGCCCCAATATGCTTAAGGACATGGTTGTTTTGCCGCACATATCACCTCTAAGTGACATGCACAAGGCTTATGTTAGCTGATAGGTTTATAGTCAAGTTTTAATTATGAAATCATGATTAGGATCAAAGGTAAATCAATAAATATTGTTTGATGGATTGTCAACAATTGAGAATCTAGTATACAAAACATGTAAGTAAGTATTTTAAGAAAAGAAAGTGGAACTTTAAATCAAAATGGTTTAAGAAAGTAAACGAAAAAGGCAACTAAGCTCAACCCAAGTACATATGTTTAGCACATGACCCAAAAAAACATGTTTAAATGTCATCACAATTAGTCATTAATCTAACATTAAGTCTCCCTTAAGTCTCTAGAAGTTCATGAAAGAATAAACATTTACTCCTTTGCATCACCAAACCCATGCCTAAGAGAATCATAGTAAAGATCCATGAAGATCACATCACCCTTAACGTCTAAAATAGTAAAAAGTAAGCGGTAGAGTCCAGTATACAGTAACAAGCACACAGATGCATTTCATGTACACCTAAACTAATGCAATAAGCATAAATTAAAATATATAAGATTTAAGCCCACAACCAAGTATTCCCAACATCCTAGAAATACCAACACACATAGGAGTACTCATGACTCCTGCCAATCGAAGGGGTAGGGTTCCCTCATGGGATTATCTACCGAAGAGGAAAAGTTTGATAAATACCTAGAATTTACTAGAAAAGAAAAGAAGGAAATACTCTCATCTAGGCATCCTCTCACAAGTTGCCACCAACGAGCATGGTCCATTTTAATGATATATATAAGGTCCTATAATACTTTATAACTCGTTATAACTTCATACCTACTCTTAGTTGACCACCTGATCTTGAGAATTTCCTTATCGACTACTTGAAAGCCCAGCCATGCATTTCATGAAGCCCTAAGCGTCTAAACTATTGCATCATCATGAAATTGCAATCAAACTCACGACCTAATCTGAGGATGTCACTTCTGAGTAAGTGAAGCACCAACCATCACACAATTAGGTGGGTTTGAATTCTTTGTTCAGTTATTAATGCTACCTTAGCAAGCAACATGCAATTACTATGTATCTAATAACCAAAATAGGTCTTAAGTTTCTCTTCAAAGCTCGACATCCAAAACTGTTCACCAACAAAATTGGAATTTAGTTTAGGCTTACTGAATTCTCTTTGTGGTATTGTTCATGGGATACTCAATTTGATCACATGCCATTTGCGTATCATAAGGTAAGTATGTCTTTTTTTAAAACAACAACTTGGTGAAGTACAGGTAAGAACATGGGTCGTGTTCTAGTCATGATTCCATTTTGTTCAGAGATCAGAAAGGAACATAAGTGTAGACACCCAATTTTTGCCCAATTAATTAAGGCTTAAAATTTAATTAAATTCATTTTCCAAAAGCCTGAAGTATTGATGAAATTGGCTAAGTGATCAAGGCACAGGCCAAATGGCCTGTTGGTTAAACATATGGACCCAAACACACACTCAAGCTCAAGGACACAGGTTCAAACCCTAGCAAAGGCAAATTTTTGCCTTTTTTATCATTTTTGTCTTTTCATTTTCCTCAAATGTGACTCTTGCCTTACTTTGCATCAGTTTTTAACTGACAAAAAATCATTGATTGTCAGAATTGATGATGGGATTGCAAAGTGGTTACAAAGTGATTACAAAATTAGTGCAAAAAACAACCAAAATTTACAAAATTCAATGTATAAAGTATTCAATTGCACATGAATAAGGAGTTACAAAAATTGAGTGGATGAATCTGGCATGGAATATGAAAACAATCATCAATTCATCAGTTTCAAACAAATTAATCATGGATTTTAGAATTAAATTCGTGGAAAAATCAAAGGGCAAAAATCCATTCATTTTCGAAACTGTTCGAAACTGAAAATTGAGCTTGCAACCTATAAATAGGAGGTCCTAGGAACAAAAGGCACAAGTCAATTTCAGAAGAACACATACATAGAAAAGCCAATTCGAAATTCTTGAAATTAGGGTATAGAATTCGAATTTTTCAAATTCGAATTGATTAGATCAGTTTTAATCCAAATTGAGTGTTGTAACAATGTTAGAAACTTTATTTGGATGATTTAGTGTGCTTAGATTTGTTCGAATTGATCGGATTCCTTTCTGAAAATTTTTTTTATTTTGTTCTTCAAACGCCGCCGCTATCCACCACCGCGAACCGCCGCTTCTGGTGGTTCTGAGTGAACGCCACCACCACCAACGGACGCGCCACCAGCATAGAAGTCGGGCCGACAAGCTTAGGGAGGTCAACAACCACCAGGGACGGCCGACGAACGCTCGAAAGATCGCGTCATCGTCTTCCTCGCCCGACGAAGATCCGAATCCGACCCGAAAATCCGAATCCCAACCCGGTCGGTCAACGGTCGTCGGTCATCGGTCAACGGTCAACCCTGATCAGACGGTCCATATTTAATCAAGCAGATCAGACGGCCCAGATTCAATCAAGCAGATCAGCGGCTCAGATTTGATCAAGCAGATCAGACGGCCCAGATTTCATCAAACAGATCAGCGGCTCAGATTTCATCAAGTGATCAGACGGCCCAGATTTCATCAAGTGATCAGACGGCCCAGATTTCATCAAGCGATCAGACGGCTCAGATCGAGTCAACAAGCGATCAGACGATCCAGATCGGTCAGCGAGATCAACGCTCCAGATCTCGTCGCTTCATCCGACGGTCCAGGTTAATCCGCATTATTTTATTATATTTTTATTATATAATTAATTTCTGAAAATGATAAAAAATAGCAAAAAATTTATAAAAATTCATAAAAAATTCAGAAAAATTCAGAAAAATCCAGAAAAACCCAGAAAAATCAAAATATTTATTTTTTATATGATTTATTTTTTTTGATATTTTTGATTTTTTTTTGAATATTTTTAATGTGTATTTATACATAAATTGCCTTAGGAATACATATTTAATGCATGAAAAATATTTTTAATATATTGTAAAATATTCTGGATATATTGTGAATTTATGTGATGATTTTTAAAAAAATAATAATAAAAATTATAAAAAATAAATAAAAATAATAAAATTGGATTTTCCAAAGAACAAAATTTCTAAAAAAAAAAATGATTTTTGGGCTTAGAAAAATTGTATTTTCATAAAATAAAAAAAAATCAATTGATTAGACCATAGGATCGTCAAAAATAATTTTTTATAAAAATTTGAAAACTTAATGAATTTAAAGTGAAAATAGTTCAAAAATAAAAATTGATCAACAAATTAAATTTTTTTAAAAAAACTACGTTTTGTCTGATCTCGATTAGCGAGTACGTAGGCACCTGCGGGGCGACATAAAAAATAAAAAAAAGTTTTGTTTTTTTTGTAAAATAAGTTTTTTTTTATATGTTTGTTGTTATTCATGTTCTAAAAAAAATAATAAAAAGTAAAAATGAAGAAAAACATGTAAATAAATAAAATTAATGATTTGACTTGTAAATATTTCTGTTGTAATATATTATTAGAGTTTTTTTTTTTTGAGCATATAAAGGATAAATTAAAAATTTAAAATTCCAAAAGTGGTAACCAATTTGGTTTTAATAGGTTAGCCCCGAATCCATGATATCTGGTTTTAAAAGTTGATTTTTAAATCAAATTTTCGCAGACTAGTAGCTAAGTTAGGATCAACCGACCCATTGATCCTAGCTTTTTATTTTTTCCCGATTTATATCGGGTGGCGACTCTAAATTATTTTCAAAAATTTCTTTTAACCCCTAGTCGAGGATTCATGTTAAATGGGTTCGGGTTTAATGTGAATCGGGTTAAGAGAAATGAACCAGATGAGAGATAAGATGAGTGGAAAAAATCCAGGCTCGACAGCTTGGCGACTCCACTGGGGACTAAATTTTTTTTTTTAAAAAAAAGAGGGCTAGCCACTTCGGAATTATAAATTTTGAATTTATCCTTGCTTTTTTTTTTTTTGTAAATTACCATGTGAATATGTGATTCTTCGTATATTATTTTTAATATTTGTTTTGTAAATATATACTAACCTTGCAAAATATGAAAAAATAGAAAACAAAAGTTTGATTTCTTAGTTTGCATTTGCATTTGCATTTGCATAAATGTGTGCTAGATACGGTCGTACCAGGGCCGTCTTAAGAGCCTAAGCGAGGAGGACGAAGTAAGGTCCGGGGGCTGTGGCTTTCCACCCTCTAGATCAAGAAATGTCCGCCCACTCCGGTTTAGTATCACTAAATCGGGGAACCTATAGAACCTCAAATCATGCATTCATTAGCATGGGATTTTGACCACTTTTTCTAAAAATTGAAGTTGAAAAATAAATGTACATATGTAAATACTAAAAAAAATACTTAAAGAAAAATTCTAAAAAAAAATAATAATAAAAGCTGTCAAAAAATTAAAAATTTTGTAAAAATATTAGCTTATACCTTTTAAAAATTTCCAGGAAAATGATGTCTTCAACGACAGTAGCGATAGCTTGTGTGGCTCGCCTTATTAGAGAAATCGAGTGGAACCTTTCAAGGATCCAATGCTCCTACTGGACCGATGGTTTGTCAGTTTTACTCCAGTCCAAAGTCATTCATTGAAGATAGGTTAGGCCCAATCCTCAGCCTACCAAAGATCCATGTTCCATTCACCATGTTCCGGGCCCTACTCATCTATGGGAACCTGAAGAAGCTGTCTTCCGTTTGGTCAGCATGTACTTAGCCCAACCATTGAGGAATATACTAGGCTACTCCAAGCACCTCCTACCTCTGAAGGAATCTATATTCCAAATTTCAAGCATAGCCCGGTCCGTGTTATATCAGTTTTTGGGGATCAAGAGGGGACCAATTATTGAAGCTATCAATGATTGCAATGAATATTGCATCCGCTAACCACACTGATGGACTGGTTTGGAACTCCTGAATATTTTAAAAGCAACCGATCCACTTTCAGTATACCACTTGAAGTTTGGGAAGAAAACCGGGTTAATGCCTTCATAGTAGCTGCTTTTGCAACTTCTCTTCCCTAATGGCAATTTGTTCATCCACTTCCGGGTCATAGAGCTGGTTTCTCAATATTTAGCTGGCAAATCCTATGTTCCGCTCTTCTAGCCGAACAAGTCCGTAGTCTGAATCACATCAAGTCTAAAGGACAAGGCAAGTTCAAAGCAAGCATGCACTTACTAATGGTTTGGTTTGCTAGCCACATTAAGCACTACGGAAAAGACTTGGCTAATGGATCCCTCATCAGCCTGAAATATGATCTCATCCAATCCTTTGCTGAAAGGGTCCACATGGAAGATGATCATCCTTTATGGGATATAATTGCCATTCTTGAAGACATGCCACCTGAAGACATGATGTGGCAAGCTCGCTGGTTCAAAATCCCTGCAGCCATCCTAAGTTGCAAGGAATACATGGCAGTACCCCTAATTGGACTCACCGGCTGTACTGGTTATTACCCCTCAAGTGTTATCAGACAGTATGGTATGCTGCAAGATATTACTGTCAAGCCTAATTTGGAGCAAGTCACTCTGGATTATTTGGATCCAACCAAGATACTACCAGCTAAAGAATCAAGCTAAATCAAATCCGAGCTATATGGGAAAATAGAGAGGTGAAGCCGGTTTTTGAAGTCGAGCCAGAAAATAAGGAAACCAAGAAGTATAGAGCAACCAGGTGGTATGTGGCTAGCCAAATGAAGAAGAATAAGGATATTCGATATGAAGCTCCCGATGTCCTTCAACCAGCACCATCGGAACCTGACCCTGAAACAATTGCTTACATGGAAGCTGTTTCGGCTCGCCTGGAAGTATGTCACCGAGATTTCCAAGAAAGAGAGAGGGAAATGGTGGATCGCCTGCAAAGTGCTGGAAGCAGAATTTCATTTTAGAGGCTGAGTTGAAGGCAGCTCAAAAGAAAATTCTAGCCCTGGAAGACAAGATTGTTTGCCCCACTAAGACAAGAAGACTGGTTTAGTTGATTTAGGTTTAGTCCTTAGGAATCAAGGTTCTTTGAAACCATTAGAAAGTAGTTTTAATTCAGTTTCTAAACCATTAGAGTTTTTGTTATGTTAAACATTATCTTTTAATACAAATTTTTTTAAAAAAAAATCATTGGTCAATATCCCCATTTGCATCTGTGTGATAGCATATCTGCATTCTTGCATATGTATATTAATTCATTTATTCTAAAAAAAATATATATTAATAAATGATAAATGTCCAGGTCTAGCAAATTCGAGTTTAAAACTTGAAAGATAGCGTCCAAGCCGGTTAGGAGCCCTATTGTTACCAGATCCCGAGCTAAGATGTCTAACACCGGGAGTAACCCCACAGACCAGACCAATGAACAAAGACTCAACACCGTGGAACAAACCCTCCTTGGAATTGCTGAACAGATGCAGGCTTTAACACAGAGTCTTGCCCAACTCAAGACCCCTACAACTCCTGAAGAATCCTCAAGGGCACAGAAAGGAAAAGAAATTGAGGGGCAGCTTATTCAGCAAGAGGAGTCATCAAATGAGTTTAATGCGGCTGAGTTGAAGAAAGAACTGGAAGCTCAGGCTAAAGAAATGGAGAAAACTGTTTGAGAAAATGAAGACGTTCGATGGTTTTGATCAAACCGCGATCCTGAATTTGCCTCAATATGAGGAAGGTGCCTTCCCTGAGAAATTTAAGGCACCGGAATTTGAAAAATATGACGGGACAGGTTGCCCTAATATGCATACCAGATTGTATGTACGACGAATGGGGCAATATGCAAAGTTTGACAAGCTGATGGTGCAAACCTTCCAGGACAGTCTTACTGGTGCTGCTTTGGCCTGGTACGCCCAATTAGACCACCAAGAAGTTGATACTTGGGACAAGTTGGCTAGGGCATTTTTTAATCAGTATAAGTTTAACATTGAGATGGCGCCCTCGGTATGGGATTTAAGCAATCTGAAGAAGAAGAAAGAAGAGACTTTCAAGGAGTATGCTCAGCGCTGGAGAGCATTGGCTGCAAGGATCACCACCCCGATGCCTGAAAGGACCTCACTTTCACTTTTATCAACACGCTAGAAGAACCTTTCTTTTCCCATCTGATTGGGCATGCATCAGCAAGTTTCTCAGAAGTGGTGATAGCTGGGTGCAGGATTGAGAATGCAATTTCGGCAGGAAAATTGCAACAAGAAAAGAAATATACTGCACCGAGAAATGTCCCATACAAAGGGAAAGATTCAACCGTCAGCATGGTCAATACTTCAGATGCAACTGGCCCTACTAAGTCTTTCGTGTTGTCAACAAATCAGAATCAAAATCAGAATAAGGATCAGACTCAACAAAGTGCAGTCCCAAATCAACAATCAAGGTTCAGCAGGCGGAACTTCACTCGAATTCCGGTTCCCCTTAGCCAAGTATTAGCTAAATTAAGGGCCGATAATCTGATCAATCTTGAAGTTCCTAGGGAAGACTTAAAGCCTAGATATTACAATCCTGAGCTGAAGTGTGAATATCACATGGGGCAAATCGGGCATTCAACAGACAGATGCTGGAGGCTTAGGCATAAAATCCAAGATCTTATTGATGCAAAAGTCATCCAGTTGGATTTCGTTGAGACTCCAAACGTCTCTACTAACCCACTGCCAAACCATGGACCAGTCATCAATATGATCACCGCTGAAGTGCCGGATCAAGAAATCAATCTGGATGAGTTGCCAATCACCATAGAACAAGTAGCATGGAACCTTCGCCAGAAGGGTCATTTGCTCAATATGAATTTAAGAGACCGCACCAAAACCAGGCCTGCTATTTACAAGCTACTACAAGAAGGAACTATTAAAAAAGAAGAGATTCTGGAAATGTTGATCCCGAAACCAAGGAGATCGAGCACACAGGCTGAGTTATGGGAAAGGTATCAGGCTGGAGATCCAACCATTGGAACCCTGGGAAATGATGGAAAATACCAGTATTTAATAGATTACTGGTTTGAGCCCCGTGTCTATGCTACGCTCCTCCAACTGGATGGGGTCCAGAATTTGAAGAGGAAGATAAGAAAGCAAAAGAAGACGAGTTTGTGTGTATGATCGAAGGTGGACCTAGATCCATCAAAATCGAAATAGGCAAAGGTAGTGAAGATGGATCAACTTCATCAAAGCCTAAGAACTATACCTTTCACATACCCCTTGCTGTGAATGAGTATAAAGCGCTCCATTTGATTATAAGGCGGTAAATCATGCTTCAATGGCCATGGTTGGTGGCCTTACTCGCTCAGGAAGAGTTTATGATCAACCGGGAAGAATGCAACTGTGAATATGCCACAGCACAAATGAAGAAGGAAAGAAAGATGAAGAGAAGTCAGCATTGGCAAAACTGATGAAAGCAAGTGAATACAAGGTTGTCGAGCAGTTGGCCAAAATACCTGCCCAAATATCGCTCATGAGTCTGCTGATTAGCTCTAATGTACACCGTGAGGCTCTTTTCAAAGCCTTAGAAGAAGTGAAAGTTCCAGAAGGTGTATCAGAAGAAGCCTTGGGGCATATCATCAACTCAATCTTTGCAAATGAGCAAATCATTTTCTCATCTGAAGAACTGGGAGAGGAAGGAGATCAACATAACAAGGCCCTCTTCATCGTAGTCAAAAGCTGTGGAAAGATCGTCTCTCGAGTATTAGTGACAATGGATCCTCTTTGAATGTGTGCCCCTTAGCCACTTTGAGCTTATTGGAAATTGAACCGTCAGACATCAAACCAAGCTCTATTGTGGTTCGTGCTTTTGATGGATCAAAAGAGATATAATAGGTGAAGTGGAGTTAGAAGTCACCATCGGGCCTCAAACTTTCATTATTCCTTTCAAGTGATTGACATCCCCAGAACATTCAATCTGCTGTTGGGAAGACCATGGATCCATGCTGCCAGGCAATACCATCAAGCCTGCACCAGAAAGTTAAGTTCATAACCAATGGTCAACTCATCACTGTTATGGGAGAACAGGATTATGCCATTTACAAGGAGACAGCTGTCCCTTACATTGGAAAAGAAGGAGAAGAAGACTTCGGGCTTCAAATGTTTGACGAAGTCTGTGATGAGTGATGAGAAAGAAACTCAGGTGGGAACCTTTGGACTGGGTTATTCCCCCACTTGTGCTGAAGTGGTGGAAATGAAAAACCAAATGAGAAGAAGGAAGCTCGACAAGGAATATGATCCAATCATCAAAATTCCTCACATCAGCCATTCCTTTCCAAAGCCACATCATATCCAGCAGCCAGATGATATCAAAGAAGATGCTTCATCCAAAGAAATGATCTTGAGAAATTGGTTCTCTATGCCTTGCGCTAGTATTAAGTCTTTTAAGTAAGAATTTATCTAAGACTAGATTTGTGTTTCGTGTTTTTCAGTATTATGTGATGCTCAAATAAGTGTACTTAAACACCGTCCCAGTTTAATAAAATTTATTTCCATTTGTGTTTCACATATTCTCATACATTCCTCATTCATATTCAACCAGATTCGACAATTGTGATGAAGTTCAGGGATATCTCGCGCGTATAATTAATGAAAATATCAATATCACCTCTAACTCTACTGGGTTAGATGTTGAAGATGATATTGATTATCAATTTAGAACACAAGAAATTTGGCAAATTTTGAACAAGGAAGATTGAAATTCCCGAAACCATTGAAGTGATTAATTTGGGAACAAGTGAAAACCCTAGGAATCTGAGGATAGGGGGAAAATTGCCTGAGAGCACGGCACAAGATTTAACCAAGTTATTAGCCGAATACTTGGATGTTTTTGCATGGTCATACAGCGATATGCCTGGTTTAGACCCATCCATTGTGGTTCACAAATTGCCAACAAAGGAGGATTTTAAACCTATAAAGCAAAAATTAAGGCGATTTAGGCCGGATTTACTCCTCCAAATCAAGGATGAAGTAAAAAAGCTGCTTGAAGTAGGATTCATCGAGGTTTCTGATTATTCGGATTGGGTATCAAATATAGTACCAGTACTTAAGAAAAACGGGAAAGTAAGAATCTGTGTGGATTTCAGAGATCTAAACAAAGCAACCCCGAAAGATAATTTCCCGTTGCCTCACATCGATGTTTTAGTAGACAATACCGCTGGAAATCATCTATTTTCATTCATGGATGGATTTTCAGGGTATAATCAGATATTAATGGCCGAAGAAGATAAGGTCAAAACCACATTTGTTACAGCCTGGGGAACTTTTTGTTACAAGGTCATGCCTTTCGGTCTCAAGAATGCCGGGGCAACTTATCAACGAGCAATGCTTGCTATACTTCATGATATGATGCACAAAGAGGTGGAAGTATATGTAGATGATATGATCGCCAAGACAAAGGAAGGAGATGATCATGTAGTGGTGTTAAGGAAGCTTTTTGAAAGATTAAGGAAGTTCCAGTTGAAATTGAATCCAGAAAAATGCACTTTCGGAGTGACATCTGGAAAATTATTAGGATTCATGG
This sequence comes from Combretum micranthum, assembly GCA_024138025.1. Lineage (NCBI taxonomy): Eukaryota > Viridiplantae > Streptophyta > Magnoliopsida > Myrtales > Combretaceae > Combretum > Combretum micranthum. The sequence goes on from JAMXBD010000697.1 coordinate 401,846, forward strand.
TTAGCCAAAAGGGGATAGAAATCGATCCTGATAAAGTCAAGGCGATTCAGGATTTGCCTCCACCAAAAACATTAAAGGAAATCAGAGGCCTCTTGGGAAGGTTGAATTACATTGCTCGATTCATATCACAGCTGACTGATAAGTGCCAACCGCTGTTTAAAACTGAAGAAGAATGCCCTAATTGAATGGAATGACGAATGTGAAAAAGCCTTTAATCGGATAAAGCAGTATCTGACGAATCCACCAGTACTGGTTACTCCAAAAGGGAACCATTGTTCTTGTACTTGACAATTCTTCCTGAATCTATGGGTTGTGTGCTCGGGCAAAAAGATGAGGAAGGAAAAGAAAGAGCTGTTTACTACTTAAGCAAGAAATTCTCGAATGGAGAACAAAAGTATTCAGAGATAGAAAAACCTGCTGTGCATTAGTATGGGTTATGCACAGGCTTAGGCAGTATACGCTCTTCTACTCGATCGAGTTGATTACGAAGCATGATCCATTGCGATACTTGGCACGCAAACCGGCTTTAGTAGGTCGAATCTCGAAATGGCAGATGCTACTTTCTGAATTTGATATCATTTATGTGAATCAAAGTTCAGTCAAAGGACAAGTTTTAGCTGATCAACTCGCAAAAGCCCGGTTGATGACGAAGAATTAAAGGAACAAGATCAGTTTCCAGATGAAGGCATCAGAATAACAGAAACAGAAGCCGAAAACAACAATTGGAAGTTGTATTTCGATGGAGCAGCCAACGTATACGGGTGTGGAATAGGGGCAGTCCTTATCTCACCAAAGAAGAACAGTTCCCGGCATCAGCCAGATTAATGTTTCCTTACACAAATAATGTAGCGGAATACGAGGCATGCATCATGGGATTAGAAATGGCAATTCAAATGAATATTGAGGAGCTCGAAGTGTTTGGAGATTCATCACTTATCATTTTCCAAACTCGAGGCGAGTTCAAAACTAAGGATCCCAAGTTGATTCCTTATCATAATCACTTGGCTGAGTTAACAGAAGGTTCAAAGAAATTTCCTTCACTTATGTGCCGAGAACTCAGAATCAGTTTGCTGATGCATTGGCTACTCTGGCCTCTTTGATCCAATTCACTGAAGGAGTAAGAATACAACCTTTGCAAGTCCGAATAAGAAGTGAACCCGCATTCTGTGCTGTGATTGAGTCAAGTGAACCATGGTTTCAAGATATCAAATTCTTGCAAACAGGTAGTTATCCTGAGTGTGCTACAAAAAAGGATCAAAATCATTGAGACGTCTGGCAAGTCATTTCTTGTTAAGTGGAGATACCTTATACAGAAGGTCATTTGATACAACCTACTGAGATGTGTAGATGAAAATGAAGCTCAAAAATTAATGGAAGAAGTTCATGAGGGAGTATGTGGACCTCATATGAACGGATATATGCTAGCTAAAAAGATTATGAGGCTAGGATATTTCTGGTTAACCATGGAATCAGACTGTATCAAACATGTGAGATCTTGTCATCTATGTCAAATACGCAAACAAGATAAATGCTCCTCCAAAGGAATTACAGTCAATGTCAACACCATGGCCGTTCTCAATGTGGGGAATAGACGTAATCGGGCCAATATCGCCAAAAGCTTCAAATGGTCATCGATTCATACTAGTTGCAATCGATTACTTCACCAAGTGGGTTGAAGCTGCTTCATACGCCAGTGTGACAAAAGCCGTTGTGGTGCGATTCATCAAAAGAGATATCATTGCTCGATATGGAACTCCAGAAAGTATCATTACTGATAATGGTACAAATTTGAACAACAATGCAATGACTGATTTATGTCAGCAATTCAAGATTAAACACCGGAATTCCACTCCATATCGCCCACAGATGAATGGAGCAGTAGAAGCCGCCAACAAAAACATCAAGAGAATCATTGAGAAGATGACAATTGCATACAAGGATTGGCATGAAATGCTCCCATTAGCATTAATGGCATATCGAACCTCTGTAAGAGTGTCAACTGGGGCAACGCCCTATTCCTGGTATATGGAACTGAAGCTGTTTTACCAGTAGAAGTTGAGATTCCTTCGCTCCGAGTATTGGCTGAAACAGAGCTCGAAGAAGCTGAATGGGTTAGACAAAGGTTGAACAGTTAAATCTTTTAGATGAAAAAAGATTAACCGCCATGTGTCATGGCAATTATATCAACAAAGGATGGCTAGAGCATTTAACAAGAGGGTTAAGCCAAGAAATTTCCAAGAAGGTGATTTGGTTTTGAGAAAAATGCTGCCAAATGTGCAAGATTCCAGAGGAAAGTTCACACCAAATTATGAAGGACCATATATAGTGAAGAAGGTCTTATCGGGAGGAGCATTAATCCTTTCCCAAATGGATGGACCCAATTTAAAGGATCCTGTGAACTCAGATGCTGTAAAGTTATATTATCCTTGATCAATAAAACTTGTCATTTCAAGTGATCAATTGATTTTATTTTAATTAATTATAAGCAAAGTTGATATTCCTGAAATTCTCTGAAGTCGAATCAAAGCCTGAAATTCTTTGAAGTTAAATCAAAGCCTAACCCACAAAATTCTTCTGAACAAATTTCCAATCAAACACCATTTGAATCATCAGAAAAAGAAATTTGAGCATCTTATAATACTGAATGAATGCGTTTATACAGTTTGGTCTATTGATTGTTCTTATTTTAAAAGAAAATATTATGGCAAGAATAACTAATTTTGATAGAAAGTTGAAGCATGTTGGATTGAAAAAAAAAAGAAAAAAAAGAAAAAAGAAAAAAAAAAGAAGAAAAAAAAAGAAAAAAGAAAAAAAAAAAAAAAGAAGAAAAAAAGAAAAGAGAAAAAAAAAAGAAGAGAAAAAGAAAAAAAAAGAGAAAGGAAGAAAAAGAAAAAGGAAAGAGAAAGAAACCCCTAGTGGATTGAGAAAATCCCAAATACCCTTTAGTCTAGACAGATAGTCTAGTACTACCCAGACTCAAAATCCATCCTTTCGAGATGGTGACCCAAAATCCATCCTTTCAAGATGGTGACAAAATTCAGAAACCCATCAATTGAAGATGGTGATCAAGACAAAATTCAGAAATTCATCCGCTCAAGATGGTGATCAAGACAGAGTTCAGAAATTCATTCACTAGAAGAATATGTTCAAGACAGAAGTTAGAAATCCATCCATTCCAGATGGAAACCCAAAGCCCATTGGTCCGGCAAATGACCAAAGCCCATTGGTCCGGCAAATGACCAAAACCAAAGCCCATTGGTCCGGCAAATGACCAAACCCAAAGCCCATTGGTCCGGCAAATGACCAAAGCCCATTGGTCCGGCAAATGACCAAACCCAAAGCCCATTGGTCCGGCAAATGACCAAAGCCCATTGGTCCGGCAAATGACCAAACCCAAAGCCCATTGGTCCGGCAAATGACCAAAGCCCATTGGTCCGGCAAATGACCAAACCCAAAGCCCATTGGTCCTGCAAATGACCAAACCCAAAGCCTATTGGTCCGGCAAATGACCAAAGCCCATTGGTTCGGCAGATGACCAAACCCAAAGCCCATTGGTCCGGCAAATGACCAAAGCCCATTGGTCCGGCAAATGACCAAACCTAAAGCCCATTGGTCCGGCAAATGACCAAAGCCCATTGGTCCGGCAAATGACCAAAGCCCATTGGTCCGGCAAATGACCAAACCCAAAGCCCATTGGTCCGGCAAATGACCAAAGCCCATTGGTCCGGCAAATGACCAAACCCAAAGCCCATTGGTCCGGCAAATGACCAAAGCCCATTGGTCCGGCAAATGACCAAACCCAAAGCCCATAGGTCAGGCAAATGACCTAACCGAATCTCAAAGTCTAAAGGAGAAGCTAAGCAAAAATTGGTTGTCTTTTTGTCTTTGTGGCAAAAGTTTTGTTCAAACTTTACACAAAGAGGGGCAACTGTAGACACCCAATTTTTGCCCAATTAATTAAGGCTTAAAATTTAATTAAATTCATTTTCCAAAAGCCTTAAGTATTGATGAAATTGGCTAAGTGATCAAGGCACAGGCCAAATGGCCTGTTGGTTAAACATATGGACCCAAACACACACTCAAGCTCAAGGACACAGGTTCAAACCCTAGCAAAGGCAAATTTTTGCCTTTTTTATCATTTTTGTCTTTTCATTTTCCTCAAATGTGACTCTTGCCTTACTTTGCATCAGTTTTTAACTGACAAAAAATCATTGATTGTCAGAATTGATGATGGGATTGCAAAGTGGTTACAAAGTGGTTACAAAGTGATTACAAAATTAGTGCAAAAAACAACCAAAAGTTACAAAATTCAATGTATAAAGTATTCAATTGCACATGAATAAGGAGTTACAAAAATTGAGTGGATGAATCTGGCATGGAATATGAAAACAATCATCAGTTCATCAGTTTCAAACAAATTAATCATGGATTTTCGAATTAAATTCGTGGAAAAATCAAAGGGCAAAAATCCATTCATTTTCGAAACTGTTCGAAACTGAAAATTGAGCTTGCAACCTATAAATAGGAGGTCCTAGGAACAAAAGGCACAAGTCAATTTCAGAAGAACACATACATAGAAAAGCCAATTCGAAATTCTTGAAATTAGGGTATAGAATTCGAATTTTTCAAATTCGAATTGATTAGATCAGTTTTAATCCAAATTGAGTGTTGTAACAATGTTAGAAACTTTATTTGGATGATTTAGTGTGCTTAGATTTGTTCGAATTGATCGGATTCCTTTCTGAAAATTTTTTTTATTTTGTTCTTCAAACGCCGCCGCTATCCACCACCGCGAACCACCGCTTCTGGTGGTTCTGAGTGAACGCCACCACCACCAACGGACGCGCCACCAGCATAGAAGTCGGGCCGACAAGCTTAGGGAGGTCAACAACCACCAGGGACGGCCGACGAACGCTCGAAAGATCGCGTCATCGTCTTCCTCGCCCGACGAAGATCCGAATCCGACCCGAAAATCCGAATCCCAACCCGGTCGGTCATCGGTCAACGGTCGTCGGTCATCGGTCAACGGTCAACCCTGATCAGACGGTCCAGATTTAATCAAGCAGATCAGACGGCCCAGATTCAATCAAGCAGATCAGCGGCTCAGATTTGATCAAGCAGATCAGACGGCCCAGATTTCATCAAACAGATCAGCAGCTCAGATTTCATCAAGCGATCAGACGGCTCAGATCGAGTCAACAAGCGATCAGACGATCCAGATCGGTCAGCGAGATCAACGCTCCAGATCTCGTCCGCTTCATCCGACGGTCCAGGTTAATCCACATTATTTTATTATATTTTTATTATATAATTAATTTCTGAAAATGATAAAAAATAGCAAAAAATTTATAAAAATTCATAAAAAATTCAGAAAAATCCAGAAAAATCCAGAAAAATCAAAATATTTATTTTTTATATGATTTATTTTTTTTGATATTTTTGATTTTTTTTTTAATATTTTTAATGTGTATTTATACACAAATTGCCTTAGGAATACATATTTAATGCATGAAAAATATTTTTAATATATTGTAAAATATTCTGGATATATTGTGAATTTATGTGATGATTTTTTAAAAAAATATAAAAAATTATAAAAAATAAATAAAAAAATAAAATTGGATTTTCCAAAGAACAAAATTTCTAAAAAAAAATGATTTTTGGGCTTAGAAAAATTGTATTTTCATAAAAAAAAAAAAATCAATTGATTAGACCATAGGATCGTCAAAAATAAATTTTTTTAAAATTTGAAAACTTAATGAATTTAAAGTGAAAATAGTTCAAAAATAAAAATTGATCAACAAATTAAAATTTTTTTAAAAGAACTACGTTTTGTCTGATCTCGATTAGCGAGTACGTAGGCACCTGCGGGGCGACATAAAAAATAAAAAAAAGTTTTGTTTTTTTTGTAAATATAAGTTTTTTTTTATATGTTTGTTGTTATTCATGTTCTAAAAAAAATAATAAAAAGTAAAAATGAAGAAAAACATGTAAATAAAATAAAATGAATGATTTGACTTGTAAATATTTCTGTTGTAATATATTATTAGAGTTTTTTTTTTTTGAGCATATAAAGGATAAATTATAAATTTAAAATTTCAAAAGTGGTAACCAATTTGGTTTTAATAGGTTAGCCCCCGAATCCATGATATCTGGTTTTAAAAGTTGATTTTTTAAATCAAATTTTCGCAGACTAGTAGCTAAGTTAGGATCAACCGACCCATTGATCCTAGCTTTTTATTTTTTTCCCGATTTATATCGGGTGGCGACTCTAAATTATTTTCAAAAATTTCTTTTAACCCCTAGTCGAGGATTCATGTTAAATGGGTTCGGGTTTAATGTGAATCGGGTTAAGAGAAATGAACCAGATGAGAGATAAGATGAGTGGAAAAAATCCAGGCTCGACAATAAGCAAATACACGAGGATGTGTACATGATGTGCTTTCTTGGGCTTCATGTTTTAGGGAACTTAGAGAGAAACACGGGCAAGTACATAACGTCATGCACATGTTGTGTTCTTCTGGTGGAACTCAAGAGGGAAACAGAGAGAAACATGACTAAGAATACAAATTCATGTTTTAGCCATGAATCATTAGGTCATACCCCAATAACGAGGTATACGACTTGGTATATGGTGCCATGTACAAGTCGTGTATTTCTGAGTTTCTGAACTTTTGTAACAGAAATGAACATAGGCAAGTACATAAGGGTGTGTACTAGCCATGTTCTTTAAGAAAAGTTTAGGAAAGAGAAGTCAAAGAGATACATGACTAGATACATGAAATCATGTACTAGACATGTATTTCTGGAAAACTCAATTTCCCCGAGTCCTTAGGATTAGACAGGAACATGGACAATGTATGACTTCATGCTCTAACCTTGTTCTTCTGAGTTTTGTGAAACTTTGTGTTCAAGCTTGGTACATTTGACGAAAACGTGTTCTAGGTTAGCTTTAGGGGGTTTTAGAGGTGTTGAATAATCGTGTTCATACCTAGACTTATCTATTATGCTTCCTCTTTCCTTAAAACATGTTTAGTCAAGGTTGGAAGCTTAATTTATCTAGTTATGAAAAAGCAACTCTTAATTTTATCATGGTCTCTCCAAATTTTTCAAAAAATTTATGTATAAACTCTTCATTTAATAGTTGTAACATCAACAACATCAAATCTTATGCCCATTTTATCATTCTCTTCATAGTTTAAGCACATGATAACACCTATTTCCTCTTAAAGTCAATTTCTAGCAAAATCCCATCTTAAAACATGTTCCCTCTTCATCTTTTAGATTGTTGGAATAGTCTTATCTTCTACCATTGCATTTTCATAACACAAGAGTTGATTTCCAAGTCTTATCTTGTTGTTTCAGCTATGAGTGGTAATATAAGGCTTAAAACTCGTCCAAACTCAATTTACTTGTTATCTAAAACACAAACCAACACCCAAGTCATATTCTACACTTAAAACACTATAAACTTTGCATTTCAATACTTGAAAATCCCAAACTCACATCGTTACGAATTTCACTCAATGTTGTTAAAACCGAACAAGGATTTGACCCGGACATGCTAAGAGGTCAGGGGTTAAAGGGTCGTACCAAAGGTCAAACTAGGGTCAATAATAAATTAATAATATAGAAAAATAATTTATAATTTAATTACTAATAACAAAAAAATGAAATTACAAAAAATTTTAAATTAAAAAATCATTTTAACTGATTCATAAAAATATTGGAATTTTTTAACCTTATTTATATTTGTAATATTATTATTATTTTTAATATATAATTTATGATATAAGGTCTGTCTATTCTCTATACTTCTGTACTTTCATTGATTTAAAGAGTTTAGTTGCCCCTGTACCTCTATCTTTCATCATTTCAACCCATAAGGCCTAACCCTTATGCTACTTTTAAAGATTTTTTTTTTTTCAATTAAAGTTTTGTCACTTCAACCACTAAACAACCATTAAATTATATCAGACTCATCAACCTTCTTTAAAAACAAAATCTTTGGATCCTTTTCAGCATGGACTACCCTTGGCTTCCCAATAAAGACTTTGCATGTAACCTTAGCTGACTTGTGAAGATCGAACAACACACCACAAGGTCAGCTCTGGAATGATTTCACAAAGTTCATAATGGCCATAATTTTCTAACAAAAAGTATTTTCAAACCATGAAACAAAACAAGCTTATAGAAGGAGAGGAGGCCATACTAATAGTTGATGGCACTAGTGGGTACACTTTATCTCATGTTGGGAGTTTGAATATAGCTTTGGGGTTTAGTGGTTGAGGTTGATGCAGTTCGGGGTGGTGGTGATCTGGTGATGTCGTCGTGCTATCGAGTGTGTGGTGTTGGTGGTTCCTTGTCAGATTTTCGTTAGAGGGAGCGAGCACCAAAGTTGAAGGTGATCGAAACCTTAGGCTTTAGGTTTTGCTGACTTAGTTCTATGTACTAGTACTACACTACTTTACTGTTTAGTGTTTAGTCTGTTCTAATCTTTATCTTCTATTCTATTAGGCTTTTGACCTTTTTTTTGTTTTAATGAAAGTTGCATTAAGACTCGATTACCTCTGCCGGGTCAATCGGTTCACGGTTGAGCCGACTAAGTTGTCTGGGTTAAGCTAATTTGAAGTAAAAACGGATGGATGGAAAAGATCGGCCTACTTCTAATACCGATCCAGTTGAACCAGGTTAAACAAACCAGTCCGTTCTTGTCCTTACGACATTGATTTCACTAAGTTTGCTACTCTTTTCCTTCCTTTAGTTTGCCTCCGTTGTCCACATTTTCTATCAATGAATAGATTGAAGTTCAACACTTACAAGGCATGTCCATTAACAGTAGTAATTATATAATTAATTATAATGAAGATAATTTATTTATGTTGTGAAGATATATTCTAGTCTAAATTGGTGATTTTTTTTTGTTCTTCATGCTATTAATAAATTAAATCTCAAGAGATTGTTTAGGGTTGTTTAATCAATAAGAGAAGTAATCAAGGAGCTTTTTTTGACGACAAAAAAAGTAAGGAGAGATATATTGTTAGATCTTGCTATTGACTATAACTAGTATATTCAAGATAATGAAAATCAATCTTTGCATCAATGATTTAGTGAACTGAACTGTAATTATACCTTTATTTAGGAACACATTATTACTAATTTACCCTTTAAATTGTGTTACTTGCTTTAACATAAACTACTTTCTTTGATTTCATAAATGTCCTCTCTTTTCTTTGTAAAATCGTTTAAAAGAACTAAATTTTATTAATCCTTGTGGATTTGACCTTGTTCACTGCTATACATCATGAGTATAAATTTTTATTGTAGGAATTTAATTTATCAAATTCAACACCAATTAGCATCAAAAGTCAAAGTCATTTAATCCAAGCGACTTAGTTTAGATTTACCTTAGGATAGATTATTTTCCGCACTAAAAATCTCATAAATTGTTACCAAGAGTAGATGGACCTTTTTTGCATGCTTGAGAAGATTAGCAGCAATGCCCTTCTAGATAATTATGGTTTTCTCATTCATTCCTAAGGATGAAGGCTACATTAAGGAATCATCAAATTTAAGGGCAAATCATCATTGCCGAGCTTAGATTTTTCATTTCTGGTTTCATTTCTTTTAATCCGATCTGTAGTAAACCTTAATCCATTAATACGAACCCTCGATTAGAAATTAAAAGAAAATTGATTTTTTTGGAAACATTTGGAGTCTCCATCCGATCAAAATCAGGAAAATTTATAAGTTAAGATAAATGGGTTGGTTGATCATAACTTAGCCACTAGTCTATGAAAAAAAAAATTATTTGATACCAACTTTGTTAAACCAAAGATTTTGGATTCGGGGTGATGTGCGTTTTATCCTTGACCAAATTTAATCAATTTATAACCTATGATCTGTTCCTATGTACGGTCAACGCTAGGCAAGTGCACCTATCAAATTGTAGCATATGACTTAATTATAGGGTCGTATTCCATGGGGTCGTTAGCAAGTACACTACTCGCCCTCTTGTTTATTATCTAGCCGATTGAATAAGATTTAGTTAAATAATTTAAACTTATAATTAACCGCTAATTATATTAAATACAAAAATTCACTAACTGGACATACAAAACAAAACTTTACTATAACAATATCACAATTACAATAGGTTACTCCATCATACTTGCATGAATTAAAACCAATTAATCCTATTGATTACTTATCTGTTGAAATTCTAAATTCATAGTCCTTATTATCATAACGAACTAATTCTAATCCCAAATGCATTTAATAGAATCTCTTCTAGTAAATGGACAATTCAGAATTGCTTCATTACGCTCTTTTATCCTAAAATTTCCTAAATCATACAGCAAGCTTCATGATAATATCTCTATTACCAGGAGTAGCTTGTCCTAGTGACTTAAATCTACTTGATGAAATTATTTCTCAACAATTTTCCATCAAGATCTAGTGTAGAATCTTGTCGTGCACTACAATTTCCTAACTTTTATGAAGACCCATCACTAGAAATTAGTAATTTATTGGATTACTAACTATTAAATACAAGTTTCATGCTAATATGACTTCGTAACCCAAAAATCTACTCACACATATTAAAATACGAATACAAACTTATCAACAACATGATTAACGATGAAAACAAGATGAAAGATAGAGAAAAGAAGAGAAACCCCTTTCTATTTCAACAATAATGGTAGAGTCACAAACACGAACACTTGATTCCAGAAGTCTCTCCCTTGTTTTCTTCCAGAATCGCACACAATGTATTCACTTGATGAACAATTACAAGATACGTTGATGATAGAAACTATGAACAGGTGTGTAGATATGTAGAATGAATTTGATATCTATTCCTGAATGGGTATCATCCATTTATATCTACTCTCTTTCTAAATGGGTTAACAAATGAAAATATACAACGTTTACTAATGGATGCATTGTTTGGACGAACGGTTGTAAAAATCATATTGTTGCTTCCCAATGAATCACGGTCGTGACTCAAGTCCCCATCTAATTTTATGCTTCACAAGTTGTAAGTCACGGCTGTGATCTTCACCAAGGTAGGTACTGGCTTCGACAAAAACTTCTTTCTTCCTCAATCACGGCCGTGATTCCACTCTTCATAGGAAAAATTTCGGTCCTTGCTTCAAGTCACGGCTGTGATTTACTTCAAGATGGACAATAACTTTGCTGCTACTTGAATCAGCCGTGACTTTAGATCCTTTGGCTAAATTTCTTCTTTGATTTCTTTTAATCACTCCATTGGGCCCTAATTTGACCTGAAATGAAAATATGCACTAATTAAGTATCAATTCTAATACAAAATCTGATCATTAAACTCAGAATTGGACTTAATTTGCTTATTATGAATAGATATAATCCATGCTTATCAAATATCCCCACACTTAAGCCTTGCTTGTCCTCAAGCAAGAAGCTGATGAAACAATTGAAAACAATAAGGGATTCTGGTGTTAATTCTTTTAGTGCTGGAATTAAAATATTTTATTTTATCAACTCTTTAGTGTCCATTCCTTAGGTTAGAGCTCTAAAGTTAATCATAATGAGTCAGCCTTTACCCTCACCATTTAAGTTGGATTTTCAATCATAAAAGTAAACATACAACCACAAGTGATAAATAAAGCATATGCAATTACTTCCTTTTGTACATTATTTGCTTTTAAATCGATCAATACCACTAATTATTAAGTTAAATCATTTAGTGAAAGCATAGACATCAACTAACCCCCTGATTTTTCTCTCTTTTATTTGTTTCTCTTCTTCTTCTTCTTTCTTTCTTTCTTCCTTTTTTTTTCGGTCCTATAACCCATGTAACGAACTTTCAACCGATAATCCTGAGTTTGTCACTCAAGTTAACAGACGTTGTTCCCTTGAAAAGGGCACCCCTCAGATTTACTTATTCGAGTTATAGGACTTATTAAACTCTTTATTATTAAAGTGATATCCTTGGTCAATCAATCCCAGGCCGGACGACCTTAGGTGATTGGGTTTTAAAGGGACCCCATCGAACCTCAATCACTTCAAAATTATTATTATTATTATATTTCTTCCTTTTTTTTTTAAGAGAAAAGAAGAGAAACAAAACTTGAAAGATCATCAAGTGATTAGTATCCTTTGAACTTTACACTAATTGTAGTTCATTTCATTCTTCTCTTCATGCTAATCAATTATAATGGTACTATTGAAAATATATCCTGAACATCTTAAACTTATAGTTATACGTTACTTAAATGCAAAACTCCAAATTAAACAATGAGTAAGACTACCTCATAATGATTTCACCTTGTTACCATAACCTTAGGAACATTAGACACTTAGAGCCTCTTGCATTAGATATCTCATATCATTCTAGCACTTATCATTCCAGCACTTTTTGAAATTCATTGAACACCAATTTACACCACATCATACCCAAGTATCTTGTTCAGAAATAAGGATAAATGTGCTAAGCATTCATTATCATCATTCAATAAATTCAGCACATTCCATCTAACATGCACCCTTCCCCACACTAATTTAAGACATTGTCCCCAATGTCATAATAAATCACAAAGTAGGAAAGGAAAGAAAACCATCAAAAGAGAATTGAACTCCCCTGGTGAACTATAGTTCAAGCTGAATCCAGTAGCCTTTGCTTCCATTCATATAGTTCCATTGTCACATAGTCACATTAACCATAAAAGAAAACTGGAAGTTCCTTTTGCATCAAATAACCAACAAGAAACGTTAACCAAAAGATAAAAGAAAAGTTAACTAAAAACCAACCACATGAGTTTGGCAAGTATATAATCAAAATTATCTCATGAAACCAGGTTGTCCAAATCAACAAAATAAGATTGAGTTAGTCAGTATCTGAATTGCTTTCAGCATCCGAGTCATCACTTTCCTTGTCACTTGGTGATTCATTATCACTCGGATCATCCTCCTCTTCTTCCATCCTTGCTACTGGTTCGTCCTCTTCCTCCTCCTCCTCACTACAGTAGTATGGTTCACCAATCTTCAAAGCTGGTAAATCAAGTGGCTCAAATTGTTCTTGTGGTTCCATCTGTTGCTGTACAGCACTTGTGCTGGGAGTAGTTTCGGGTGGTTGCTCCCTAGTAGGACTGTTAGTGAAACATGAGGATATGTCTACATATGCCGCCTCAGCAAGTTTGGTCAATATCTTAAGGAGAACATTCTGTTTCTTCTTCATTTCGACTACTTCAGCTTCTAATCGAGCCACTAAACCAACTGAAAAACTAGAGGATACTTGGAGGGGAGGAACGGAGCCCGGTGCTTCCGCATCATAAGTGGGATTTGCCGGAATTCTTTTATTACCCCATGACTTAAATGTGCCATGAACTGTTGGACTTGAGTTAGCCACACCATCTTGAGGTATCTGAGAAGCTTGTGTAGGCCAGTACTTAAGATTTTTTAGAATTCTTGTAATCATTTGCCCCACATAAACTCCTTTCATCTTTTTTCCCGCTTGATGTTTAATAGCGAATGCAACCAGTAAACCTACATTTACCCGATAGTTGTTGACAACTCTATACAGAGGAAGGATATCTTCTTTGGTTACTGCTCCCCCACTCTTTTGTTTTGAGTTTAATGTTTGTCCTAAGAGATGGTGAAATAATCTATGACTTCGCCAAAAGAATGTGGAGGCTTTTGATTTGCTAGGCCAAAATCGCACATCTCTAGAAATTGAAGCCCATAACTATCCTTCAGCAGCTCCATAAGGTACAATAACAGGTAACTTTGCAAAACCCGGGTCTTGTATTTCCTCTTTTGTATAAAGTCCCATTACTTTGATAAATATCTTCATGGTCATCCTATGATTTCACCCAAAAGCGTAAAAACTGACTTTATAATCCATTGCATTGGCAATTCCTTTCATCTCAATCTTGTAGGATGCCAAAAATGCTAAAGTTGTTTCTTTGTAAGCTACCTCCTCTAAACTAAACAGTCTCAACCATGCTGGATCTCGTAACAATCTCCTCATTGCTAGAACTAAACCATATTCAGACAGCACTGACCAATCAAGTACTTTATTTGGGAGGATTACCTTGGATTTATGGAGTTTTTCAAATTTCTCATGATGTTGTTCCCATAAACCAGATGGTATTATCACTGCTGTACTTGATGATCCGCTCGCTTTGAAGTGGTCGATCTAGCTCTTTTTCCTTTAGTCTGCATGGGTTGTTTCCGCTTCCCCTTTGATGAATCTTTCTTTGGAGCCATATCTGTCAATACAATTAGACAAAAAGGAAAAACAAAACAACACCAAAATGATTCAATTTTTATAATCCAGAAATTTATCAAAAGTCATTCCAACAAGCCTTGTATCACTTCCTTAAACTAAACATGACAGTTCTTATCTATAGTGATTGATAACAATCTTGCTTACATGCTTTTCATTTAACTCATTTTGGTGCACAAGATATACCATGTAACATGATTATATATAAACAATTGGCATAGGTTATTATCTTGTAATCTTGGAAGACAACCACAAACAATAAGCAAGAATAGAATAATTATGTTTCATTCAAGCTTTTATCAAACACTATATATGCATAATTAAGAAAAGAGGAAGATATCACATTCAACCTTGTTTCTTATCAATTAATATTACAATTCACTTCACCATATTGCTCAAATATATAATCGTCGAAATTAATCTAAAACCCTAAATTGCTACTCCCCAAAATCGGAATTTCAACTTCTAGGGTTCTACACTTCCATGTAATTAACACATCCCATCCCTTCATTGTTACACCAACATGTAATATATATATTAGACAAGTAACTAACATTAATGGTGGAACAAATAAGAATATGTAAACAGAGCATGATAATCCCAATGCACATACTATAACACAAGAAGCGAATATGAAGAAATGGGGAAAAGAAAATCATACCTTTTTTTGAATGCAGTAGATGGGGTGGATTTGAGTGATGATAAGTGATATACAGTGTGAGGATGTTCTTGAGAGTGTTTAGGGGCAACCGCAATTTGTTATTTGCTTTAAAATGAAGTGAAATGAAAGAGAGAGAGAAGTGTTATTATTTATAGGGAAAAGGACTATTACTGGAACACGGTGGTCGAGATATTAGGAGAGAAAGAAAATTTTGTCACGCTAGTAAGAAATCACGGTCGTGATTATCCCCAAGTAGATACTGGTCAAGTTTTATACTTTACAACTGCAATAGTCACGACCGTGATTCATGCCCAAGTAGCTATGATGCATTTTGTAAATTGGATCGACTCAGTTCCGGTCGTGATTTTGTCCTAGGTAGCTATGAATGCATTTTATAAGTTGGATAGACTAAGTTCACGGTCGTGATTTTGTCCTAGGTAGCTACTGTGGGGTGTTTTTGATAATTGAGAACACAAATCACGGCCGTGACTTTTGAACCCTCCATAGCAGCTTTCCACTTTTCCCGATCGTAATTGATGTTTTCCATGTAAAATAAATATTATATTTATTATATTATATATATATATTTACCACATGCATACTTATATATATATATATAAACATACATATTTTCCATATCGTCATATGCAAATAAATACATAAAAATTTCACTAAACACACATATAAGAGATAATATAGAACTTAGTGTAATAATAAATATAAATATTAAGTAATGAGCAACATCCATATAACAATAACAATACATGCTAGTTTATTGTCTCCAGCTTGACAATTGTCAATACTTCAGAAACAATTTTCTACTTGGAGAAGTCTTAACTCCTCCCTGCCTTCATCCACGTCAAATCTTTCATGATAAATTTTCAATCTAACCATTGACCTTAAAAGTTCCTTTCTCTGGGTGTGTGACCTCTACTGTTCCATATGGAAAAATTCTTTTGACAGTAAATGGTCCAGACACCTAGACCTAAGTTTGCCTGGGAATAACCTTAATCTAGAGTTGTGCAACAATACTAAATCTCCCTCTCTGAACTGTTTAGGACACTTAATATGAGAATCATGCAATTTCTTTATTCTTTCCTTGTAAATCCTATTGTTCTCATAGGCTATAGATCTCCATTCATCCAATTCATTAATTTGCAATCTCCTATACTTACCAGCAGCCTCTAAATCCAAATTTGCAGTCCTAATCGCCCAGTAAGCTTTATGTTCAATTTGTACAGGTAGGTGACAAGCTTTACCATACACTAACCTATAGGGAGTAGTGCCTAAAGGTGTTTTAAAAGCTACGGTATGCCCACAAAGCATCATCCAACTTCTCAGCCAATCCTTCCGATTATGAGCCCCTGTCTTCTCTAATATTCTTTTCAGTTCCCTATTTGAACTTCTACTTGGCCACTAGTTTGGGGATGATACGGGGTTGCTAGCCTATGGTGAACACCATATCTTTTCAGTACCTTCTCAATTTGACTATTACAAAAGTGGGTTCCCCTATCACTAATTAAAGCCTTAGGTGCTCCAAACCTTGAAAATAATCTTTTTAAAAACTTGAGCACTACCCGGGCATCATTAGTGTGTAAGGCTTGAGCCTCGACCCACTTAGAAACATAATCCACTGCTACAAGTACATACCTGTTGCCATAGGAGCTAGGGAATGGTCCCATGAAGTCAATCCCCTAGACGTCAAATACCTCGCACTCCAATATGTACTTTTGGGCCATTTCATCCCGCTTTGATATGTTTCGGTCCTTTGGCACCTGTCACAAGTTAAAGTAAATGTATTAGAATCCTTGAAAATACTTGGCCAATAAAAACCTGATTTTAAAACTTTTTATGCTGTTCTATTGGCACTATAATGGCCTAGTGGGACCACTATGGCAATGGAACAAAATCTGTTGCCCCTCTTCATGTGAGACACATCGCCTAATAACCTGATCTGCACAAATCCTAAAAAGGTATGGGTCTTCCCAAAAATGTGTTTTAGCTCCGAAAAGAACTTTTTCTTTTGATAAGAATCCAAGTCTTGGGGAAGGACTTTCCCAACCAAATAGTTCACTATATCAGCAAACCATGGTACTCCTTGATCTTCCATTGCATGTATGGCAAATAAACTTTCCTCTGGAAATTTGTCATTGCTCTCATCCTCATTCAACTCTCCCATATGTGGTTATCTAACCTAGATAGATGGTCTGCTGCTAAGTTTTCTACTCCTTTTTTATCTCTTATTTCCAAATCAAATTCTTGGAGCAATAGCACCCATCTAATCAATCTTGGTTTAGCATCAATTTGGATAAAAGGTACTTCAAGGCTGAGTGATCAGTATATACTACCACTTTTGATAGGACGAGATATGATGTAAACTTGTCAAAGGCAAATACTATAGCAAGCAATTCTTTTTCTGTTGTAGTATAATTCTTTGTGTAGGTGTAAGGGTTTTGCTTGCATAGTAAATTGGCTGAAAATGTTTTCCTTTCTTTGTCCTAACACGGCCCCTATAGCGAAGTCACTTGCATCACACATTAACTCAAATGGTAAATTCCAATCGGGAGCTACCATTATAGGGGCGCATGTCAACTTGTCTTTCAAGAAATTAAAAGCTTCTAAGCACTGCTCATCAAAGTTGAATGTAGCATCCTTTTCTAACAGCTTAGTCAAAGGTCTTGCAATTTTTGAAAAATCCTTGATGAATCTTCGATAGAAACCCGCATGTCCAAGGAAACTTCTTATTGCCTTAATAGATGTCGGTGGTGGCAACTTGGAAATCACCTCTACTTTTGCCAAATCCACTTCTATCCCCCTCTTTGACACCTGATAACCCAAAACTATACCTTGTTGTACCATAAAATGGCACTTTTCCCAATTCAACACCAGGTTAGTCTCCTCACATCTCATCAAAACCTTTTTCAAATTAAACAAACACTTCTCAAATGAATTTCCAAACACTAAGAAGTCATCCATAAACACTTCCATCACATCCTCCACTAGATCCCCAAATATAGCTAGCATGCATCGTTGAAAAGTTGTTGGTGCATTGCATAACCCAAATGGCGTTCTACGGTATGCAAAAGTACCGTAAGGGCAAGTGAAGGTAGTCTTTTCTTGATCTTTCGGTGCTATAGGAATCTGGAAATATCCGGACATTCCATCCAAGAAACATAGAAATCATGACCAGCTAACCGCTCCAACATCTGGTCAATAAAAGGTAGTGGAAAATGGTCCTTCCTTAGCATCATTAAGCCTTCGATAATCAATGCACACCCTCCAACCTGTTACAGTGCGCATTGGTATCAATTCATTGCTCATTAGGTACAACTGTCATGCCTCCCTTCTTCGGGACTACTTGAACCGGACTTACCCATGAGCTATCAGAAATTGGGTAGATAGTCCTGCGTCCAACAACTTTACCACCTCCTTCTTGACTACTTCTTTCATATGGGTTTAGTCTCCTTTATGGCTGCACAACCGTCGTATATTCATCTTCCATTAGAATCTTATGGGTACAAAAAGATGGACTAATCCCCTTAATATTCGATATCTTCCATGCTATTGCTCTCTTGCGTTCCTTAAGCACAGATAGGAGTCGCTCTTTTTGGCTTGTTCAAGCTTCGTTGATATGATCACTGGAAGTTTAGAATTTTCAGCCAAAAATGCATATTCTAGATAAGAAGGCAATTGCTTCAGTTCTAATTCAAGGGGTTCCTCAACTGAAGGTTTCAACCTAGCAATGTTGCTTCGGTTGAACTCCTCGACCCCAAAATCCTTCTTTTGTTCACCCTAACTTCTAATTGAGACTAATTTCCCTTAATTCCTCAATACCATTTGCTTCACTTCCTTTTGCTAAACATAACTCCAAAGAATCTTATTCAAGGTACCCTGCAAACAATCAGAAATTAGTTAGATCTAAAAAATCAATAGCAAAGCAAGTCATCACCGCTCATTGGCTTCCTGAAAACATTGGCATTCGGATGACCATCTCTCACTTCCAACCTGAAGAACTAATTTTCCATCTTTGACATCGATAACGGCACCAGCTATTGCCAAGAATGCCTCCCCAATATGAGTGGGACTTCAATGTCTTCATCCATGTCTAGTATTACAAAATCTGCAGGGAAGATAAAGTCCTGAACCTTTACTAAAACATCCTCCACTCCCCCTTGGAATCTCATGGATCTATTAGTAAGCTGGATGCTCATTTTGGTGCTCTTTGGTTCCCCCAAGTTAGCTTTTTAAAAAAACTATATGGCATGAGATTTATGTGGCACCAAGATCTGTCAATGCCCTTTCAACCGATAAGTCTCGATCAAACATGGAATGGTAAAGCTACCAGGATCCTTAAGTTTCCTAGGCAACTTGTTCAAGATGACTGCAGAACATTCTCCACCAAGAGTAACAGTGGAAAGTTCTTCCAATTTCCTCTTGTTTGATAAGAGTTCTTTGAGGAACTAGCATATTTAGGCATTTGGCTTAAGGCTTCAACTAGTGGAAGGTTGATTGCAACTGTTTAAAAAGTTCCAAGAACTTCTTATAATGTTCCTCATTCTTCTCCTTCTTCAACCTAGAAGGGTAAGGCAGTGGTGGCTGATATTCTTTTGGTTTTGTAGCAGGTAAACATTCTTCCATTGATTTTCCAACTTTCTCCATCTGGTCCTCACTTTCCAATCCGACTTCCATCTCATTCTCTTAGCTTTTGCTGGAGCTTGTAATTCCTTTCCACTCCTCAAAGTCACAGCCTTGACTTGCTCCTTAGGATTAGTTTCCGTGTTACCCGGTAATGATCCCGGTTCCTTTCAGACAACATTTTAGCCAATTAGCCAAATTGTTGTTCTAAATTATGGATAGACGCCTCTTGATTCCGATGACGTGCATCAAACTTTGAATAAACTGTGTCAAAGCATCTTCAACATTAGATTTCTTCTCAGGTGGTGGTAAAGCGAGGCGTTGCTACGGTGCTTGTAATTGTTGAGGCTGTAGCTTCTGAAATCCTAGTGGAATGTTTGATCTTTGTGAATTCGGATCTCTCCAGGAAAAGTTAGGATGATTCCTCCAATCGGGATTGTAAGTATTACTATAAGGATTATAATTCCCAGCTTCTCTATTTGTTCTATTAATAAAATTCAGATCTTCAATACTTGAACTTTCTTCAGAAACGTGCAAGTCTCCTATCGAACTTACAAAAGAATCACTTTGAGGTAAAGCTTCCATACTTGCTTTCATTTTACTCATTTGGTCTGTAAGTGATGCTACTTGTGCCTTAAGTTGAGAAACCGAATCAGACTCATACATTGCAGCGACGGGTCGAAGATTGTTCCTTTCATTATGCTAACTAAATGTATTCCTAGCCAATTCTTCAATTAAATCATAAGCTTCAGGAGCACTTTTCTTCATTAAACTCCCACCAGCTACAGAATCGATCATCATTTTCTTTTAGTCTCCAAGTGATGTATAAAATATCCTGACTAAGTCATGCAATGAAATCCCATGGTGAGGACACCGTCGAAGAAGTTCTTTAAACCTTTCCACGACTCATAAAGTGATTCTCCTTCATACTGACGAAGGAAAATATTTCATTTCTTAATTGAATTGTCTTATTGGGTGGGAAAAATTTCTCTAAAAACCTCTGGGCACTTGATTCCAACTTATTAATGAATGAGGAGGCAATGGTTCCAACCAACTTCGCGCCTTGTCTCTAGTGAGAAAGGAAACAATAAAAGTCGTATTGATTCGTTTGGTGTTCCATTGGCCTTTATAGTAGCACATATTTGCAAGAAATTCTTCAAATGAGCATGTGGGTCTTCTGAAGCTCCTCCTCCAAATTGATTAACTTGTACCATCTGAATCAGGGCAGGCTTCAACTCAAAATTATTTGCATGAATTGGAGGATATTGAATGGATGGAGCAACTCCATCGATTGTAGGCATGAACATGTCCCACATAGGTCTATGAACTTCATCTCCGACATCTTAACTAAATCATCTCTATTTCCACCGGCTTGATTTACATAATCCCAGGATCCTCAACTTCACCAGCCCCTCTTGGATTCAAATTCACATTTCCGGTATCCATGCTTGATGATTCCGTTGAATTTCTTTTACTTTAATGGGTGATTTTTGTAAAGTATTTCTGATCTTCCTTGCCTTTGATGCGCTGTCCTTTCAGGTTCAAGGATCAAACTTAGCTAAATTGGTTGTACGACTTCGGGTCATAAACCTGCAATTAAAAAGGAAGAACAAGTTTAGCAACTTTAAAAATGGAATTAGTACACAAAAAAGCTAGATTAATAATAATCAGGTTTTCTTAATATTGCTAACTCGTTGATTCCCCGCAACGGCGCCAAAAACTTGATGTGCATTTTATCCTTGACCAAATTTAATAATTTATAACCTATGATCTGTTCCTATGTACGGTTAATGCTAGGCAAGTGCACCTATCAAATTGTAGCATAGGACTTAATTATAGGGTCGTATTCCATGGGGTCGTTAGCAAGTACCACTACTCGCCCTCTTGTTTATTATCTAGCCGATTGAATAAGATTTAGTTAAATAATTTAAACTTATAATTAACCGCTAATTATATTAATTATAGAAATTCACTAACGGACATACAAAACAAAACTTTACTATAACAATATCACAATTACAATAGGTTACTCCGTCATACTTGCATGAATTAAAAATTAATCCTATTAATTACTTATCTGTTGAAATTCTAAATTCATAGTCCTTATTATCATAACGAACTAATTCTAATCCCGAATGCATTTAATAGAATCTCTTCTAGTAAATGGACAATTCAGAATTGCTTTATTACGCTCTTTTATCCTAAAATTTCCTAAATTATACAGCAAGCTTCATGATAATATCTCTATTACCAGGAGTAGCTTGTCCTAGTGACTTAGATCTACTTGATGAAATTATTTCTCAACAATTTTCCATCAAGATCTAGTGTAGAATCTTGTCGTGCACTACAATTTCCTAACTTTTATGAAGACCCATCACTAGAAATTAGTAATTAATTGGATTACTAACTATTAAATATAAGTTTCATGCTAATATGACTTCGTAACTTAAAAATCTACTCACACATATTAAAAACGAATACAAACTTATCAACAACATGATTAACGATGAAAACAAGATGAAAGATAGAGAAAAGAAGAGAAACCCCTTTCTATTTCAACAATAATGGTAGAGTCACAAACACGAACACTTGATTCCAGAAGTCTCTCCCTAGTTTTCTT
The DNA here is from genome assembly GCA_024138025.1 of Combretum micranthum. Lineage (NCBI taxonomy): Eukaryota > Viridiplantae > Streptophyta > Magnoliopsida > Myrtales > Combretaceae > Combretum > Combretum micranthum. The sequence goes on from JAMXBD010000697.1 coordinate 424,031, forward strand.
CCAGAATCGCACACAATGTATTCACTTGATGAACGTTACAAGATACGTTGATGATAGAAACTATGAACAGGTGTGTAGGTATGTAGAATGAATTTGATACATTCCTGAATGGGTATCATCCATTTATATCTACTCTCTTTCTAAATGGGTTAACAAATGAAAATATACAACGTTTACTAATGGATGCATTGTTTGAACGAACGGTTGTAAAAATCATATTGTTGCTTCCAATGAATCACGGTCGTGACTCAAGTTCCCATCTAATTTTATGCTTCACAAGTTGTAAGTCACGGCCGTGATCTTCACCAAGGTAGGTACTGGCTTCGACAAAAACTTCTTCTTCCTCAATCATGGCCGTGATTCCACTCTTCATAGGAAAAATTCGGTCCTTGCTTCAAGTCACGGTGTGATTTACTTCAAGATGGACAATGACTTTGTTGCTACTTGAATCACGCCCGTGACTTTAGATCCTTTGGCTAAATTTCTTCTTTGATTTCTTTTAATACTCCATTGGGCCCTAATTTGACCTGAAATGAAAATATGCACTAATTAAGTATCAATTCTAATACAAAATCTTGATCATTAAACTCAGAATTGGACTTAATTTGCTTATTATGAATAGATATAATCCATGCTTATCAAATATCCCTACACTTAAGCCTTGCTTGTCCTCAAGCAGAAGCTGATGAAACAATTGAAAACAATAAGGGATTCTGGTGTTAATTCTTTAGTGCTGGAATTAAAAGATTTATTTTATCAACTCTTTAGTGTCCATTCCTTAGGTTAGAGATCTAAAGTTAATCATAATGAGTCAGCCTTTACCCTCACCATTTAAGTTGGATTTTCAATCATAAAAGTAAACATATAACCACAAGTGATAAATAAAGCATATGCAATTACTTCCTTTTGTACATTATTTGCTTTCAAATTGATCAATACCATTAATTATTAAGTTAAATCATACTGAAAGCATAGACATCAACCAACCCCTGATTTTTCTCTCTTTTATTTGTTTTTCTTCTTCTTCTTCTTTCTTTCTTTCTTCTTTTTTTTTCGATCCTATTTAATAGATAAATCATTTAGTGAAAGCATATGTATTTAATAGATACATCATTTAGTGAAAGCATAGACACCAAACAAAAAAAAAAAAAGGAGGGGGGGGGGGGGGGGGGGGGGGGGGGGGGGGGCGGGGGGAGAGGGGGTGGGGCTACTCTATTAAAGCCATATGGTTACCACTTAAAATTCATAAATTAAAATTTTACCCTTTTAATGCTAAAAAAAATTACTAATGTACAAACTATGATATTTACAATTTATCATTAAAGTTTACAAATCTAAACAATATTTATAGTAAACAATAAATCAATTCAATATTCACAAAAAAAGGGTTTTTTTTTTTCATTTTTTATGTCTCCCTAGAGGTCCCTATGTACCCACTAATAAGGATCAGACTATACATAGTTCTTTTATGAAAACTTAATTTGTTGGTTGATTTTAGATTTTTGAATCCTTTTCATTTTAAGTTTATTAAATTTTCTTTAAAACAAAGGACTTTTATGTGAGATCCTAATTACTACTTTTTGTTTTTATTTTTTTTTAGAAAATAGGTTTTTCTAAGTTAAAAAAAAGAAGAAGATTATACATATATTTTATATATCTTGTCTTATTTACAATGCACTAAAATACATATATACATTTTAAGAAAACAAATTCTATTTTTTATATTTTTTCGTTTTTTTATCACATCCTATATATATATATATATATTAAAAAAACTATAATAATAATAATTTTACCTAGATCGGGTCAGATCTGTTGGAGTTGGGTAGGGTCGAGTTGTAGATGGGTTGTCGGAGTGAGTCACCAAAGTTGGTCAGAGAAGTGCGAAAGCCACTATTCAATGGTTTGAGATGGCCAAACTTGATGGAATGATCAAATTGAGGACGAAAAGTAATCTTACTGTGGTGGTTTGGATCAAAATTGGCCATGGAGGGTGGTTTCGAAGCTTTGAAAATGGTGGCCGTAGGTGGTTTTCAATCAAAGTGGTAGCTGAGCTTCTAGGATCGATCCAAAGCTTTCAATAAGTAGATCAGACACTTCTAAAGCTTCCTATTACATTTAAATCATTTGAGAAACACCTTAAATGTGTCAATCTTGAAAATTACAAATTTGACAAGAAAACCTATATCTCAATTTTGAACTCGAATTTGTTGGTTTTTTTTGTGTGTTCTTGATGACTATGGATGTTGTGGATGATCGAAATAGTGAATTGGAGGTCCTATTTATAGTGTTTTGATTCGTGATGGGTGGTCGTTCAAAGTTGAAGTTGTTAGAGCGCACGGGAATCTTACTTTCTATAACAATTTAGGTGATTAAGAACCTAAGTGAGCTTCTAGATCAAAGATAGGATTATCAGATAAGCATTCTAGAAGTTTAGGTGGATCATATTCAAATTTTTGAAAATTTGTTTCGCATGAATACTAAGCTTTTTCGCGAACTTCAAACAAAAATTGAGAACCAAATCGTGATCTTTGAAGCTAGTTCATGATTCGAAATTGTAGTATCCCATGTGTTCTTCCAGATCCCTCCATCAATTTGATGTAAAAATGGTCAAAATTGGGTAAAAAAATGAATCCAGAACCAGTTCATCTTGCGGAAAAAACTAGTGCCAGAGGAAAGGGTTGACGCACGTATGATGCGCACACCTGATTGAAAAAATGTGAAATTTGCACTTATGCGGATTCGATCTTGGGAGTCCGATATGTGTATGTGTTTGCTTAACCAACAGGCCATTTGGCATGTGCCTCGATTTATTCCACACAAAAATTGTATTTAAAGGCTTCCAAAATAAATTTAATTAAATAAAATTAAGTTTCAAGGATAATTTTATATAATAAACTTAGTATTATGTCAAGCCAAAAAATTTTAATTAATATTATTTTTTCTATTTTTTTGTTTGCCTTTTTCTTCTTCTTCTTCTTTTTTATTTTTTGTAATTTGTGGGCTTAATATAATAAAAATTTTACTACAAATTGAAATCTTAAATGGGTAAAAAATGGGGTGTCTACAACTGCTCCTCTTTGTAGTGAAGTTTTAATAAACTTCATCACAAAGATAAAAATAGACCTCATTTTTACTTATTTGAAAACTTATGGCCAACCTGTAGGTAAAAGCAGTGCCTGTGCAAAATGTCCACTAGAGGCGACTTGATTGAGAAAGTGATGGTCTTGTGATCTGAATCTTGGAAAGGTGATAACGACTTTCAGTGAAGTTACTGAGTTGTGGAAAGTCATCTCCCCCAATCCACTAGAAAAGGCTCAAACGAACTTCGACTCAAAATTAAATTTTTTTCTTTTTTTTTTTTTTTGTGGACTTGGATGGGCTTTAAGTTTTTTTTTCCTTTTTTTTTGTGATGGATCAAAATAATGGGCACCATCTTGAAAGGATGGATTAAAAAAAAGGTGTGAAAGGTTGTTGGATTATCTGTTGAATCAAAGCTCGGTTAAGGGTGCTAAGTCATCTGTCATACCTAGGCTTGGTTGCTAGATTATCTGTCGAATCTAGGCTTGTGAAAAAAAATTGGTTTGCTATCCAGCTATCGGTTATAGGCTTACAAAAAGAATTGGGCTGCCATCCATCTATCGGGTATGGGCTTACAAAAAGAAAAGGTCTATCATCCATCTATCGGGTATGGGCTTATAAAAAGAATTAGGCTGCCATCCATCTGTCAGGTATGGGCTTACAAAAGGAAATTAGACGACCATCCATCTATTGGGTATAGGCTTATGAAAAGAAATTAGGCTACCATCCATCTGTCGAGTATGGGCTTATAAAAGAGAAGGTCTGCCATCTATCTGTTGGGTATAGGCTTACGAAAAAGAATTGGGTAGCCATCCATCTATCGGGTATGGGCTTAATGAGGTGCTAAGTCATCTATCAGACTTAGCTTAGTGAGGTGCTAGGTCATCTGTCGGATCTAGGTTTAGTGATGAAAATTTACCACAATGACAAATACTTACCTAGTGTTTGGAGCTTCTGGCCCACTGGGGAAGATCTGGCTTAGAAGGCGATGGTATTACAAACCTAAACTATGCAAATCATCCTATTGTTAAATGTTAATTTCCCATTGCCTTAAGATGATTTTTTTTTTTTTTTTTACTTACTAGTCCTTACCTGGTTGAAAGATAGCCGTCTAGTATCAAATTTAAGAACCCCATTAACACTAGTCTTGCATCGGTACTAATGATGCTGTTTGAATAACTGCTTAGGCTTGTTTCCTTCTGAATAATATCCCAAAGTTTCTTGATCGAGTATCTAGTTCTCAAAAGCTGGACATTCTTACATAATTTAATTTCATCAAATAAAAATTAACCCCATGCTAAAAATAATGCATATGTTTTTCAATTTTATGATATACTCAAATCATTTGCCCACTACTCCTCTCATGATTGTATTGAAATCAGGAAACTTATCTTTGAAGGTAGATTGAGTTGGAATTGAACCGACTTTGGAGATTTTCAGAGATATCCACTTTGCTTGCAATTAACGAAAATAAAATCAAATGAACACCATAAACGACAATTTCTCATTGATTACACATAATAAATCTTTACAGTGTTTGAGTTTACAGGGTCCTTTACATTTGGACCATCCATGTGAGAAACTATCAATGCCCCACCAGATAATACTTTTTTCACTATGTAGGGTCTTTCATAGTTTGGTGTAAACTTTCTGCTAAGGTCTTGCACACTAGGCAATATCTTTCTCAACACTAAGTCACCTTCTTGAAAATTTCGTAACTTGACTTTCTTATTAAAAGCCCTGGCCATTCTTTGTTGGTTCAGTTGCCCTTAACACATGGTAGTTAGCCTTCTTTCATTAATAAGGTTCAACTGTTCGACCCTTTGTTTTACCCATTCGGCTTCGTTGAGGTCAGTTTCTACCAGGATCCGAAGTGAAGGTATTTCAACCTCTATTGGTAAGACGACCTCAGTTCCATATGCTAGGGAGTAAGGCGTAGCCCCAGTTGACACCCTAATGGATGTTCGGTACGCCATTAATGCAAGTGGAAGCATTTCATGCCAATATTTATAGGCAACAACCATTTTTTTAATGATCCTTTTGGTGTTCTTGTTGGTGGATTCGACTGCCCCGTTCATTTGCGGATGATAGGGAGTGGAGTTTTGATGTGTAATCTCGAATTGCTAACATAAATCAGTCATCGCTTTATTGTTCAAATTCGTACCATTATCAATAATGATACTCTCTGGTGTTCCATATCATACGATAATGTCTCTTTTGATGAATCACACAACAACTCCATTGTCAAATTGGAATATGAAGAGGCTTATACCCATTTGGTGAAGTAATCATTTGCAACCAATATAAAGCAATGACCATTCGAAGCTTTGGGCGAAATTGGCCTAATCACATCAATCCCCCACAACGAGAAAGGCCACTATGTTAACATTGACTACAATTCTTTTAGAAGGGCGTTTATCTTGTTCGCATACACTTGACACAGGTGGCAGAGTCTTACACGTTTAATACAATCTGACTCCATGGTCAGCTAGAAATAAGCTAGCCTCATGTTCTTTTTGGCTAACATGTAGCAATTCCTGTGAGGTCCACACACTCCTTCATGAACTTCTTCCATAAGTGCTTGGCTTCTTTCTCATCTACGTATCTTAGCAAAATCGTGTCAAAGACCTTTTTATACAATGTGGTTCCGCTTAAGACGAAATGACTTGCTAATCGTCTTAATGATTTTTTATCTTTCTTAGTGGCATCTTTAGGATAACTACCCGTTTAGAGGAAGCTTTTGATATCATGAAACCATGGTTCGGTCGATTCAATAGCACAGGAATGCAGGTTCATCTTTTACTTGAACATGCAAAGGCTGTATTTCCATCCCTTGAGTAAATTGGATCATAGAAGCAAGGTAGCCAAAGTATCAGCGAACTAATTATGGGTTCTAAGCACATAAGTGAAAAATACTTCCTTGAACTTCTCTATTAATTCTACTAAATAATGATGATATGGAATCAATTTAGGGTCCTTAGTTTTGAACTCTCCTTGAGTCTGGAAAATGATTAGCAAGGAATCTCCAAACACTTCCAATTCCTCGATCTCCATGTCAATTGCCATCTTTAATCCCATAATACAAGCTTTATATTCAGCTACATTGTTGGTATAAAGGAACATCAGTCTAGTTGAAGCCAGGAATTGATCTACTTCATGTGAAACAAGGACTACCCTAATCCCACATCCATACATGTTAGCTGCTCCATCAAAGTACAACTTCCACTTAGACAGTTCATGTTCTTTATCCATCTCAATTACTCGTATGCCTTCATCAGGGAATTGATCTTGTTCCCTTAATTCCTCGCCACTAATTGGACTTTCGGCGAGTTGATCGGCTAAGGCTTGCCCTTTGATCGAATTCTGACTCACATATGTAATGTCAAACTCAGAGAGTAACATCTGTCATTTAGATACTCTCTCGATCAAAGCTGATTCATTTGCCAAGTATCTCAAAGGGTTATGCTTTATGATGAGTTCAATCGAGTAGAAAAGTGTATATCTGCCTAAGTCGGTTCATAATACAAACTAATCACAACAAGTTCTTTCAACTTCAGAGTACTTTTGTTCTCCATTCGTAAACTTTTTACTTAGGTAGTAAACAACCCTTTCTTTTCCATCTGATACTTTTGCCTTAGCACGCATCCCATGGATTCAGGAAGGAGTGTCAAATATAGGAATAAGGGTCGTCCAGGTGTTGGAGGTACCAGTACTAGCGGATTCATCAAGTATTTCTTGATTTTATTGAATGAGTCTTCTCATTCTTCATTCCATTGTATCCAAGCATTCTTTTTTAGCAACTTGAATAACAGGCGGTACTTGTTGGTCAGTTGGGAAATAAAATGAGCGATGTAATTTAATCTTCCCAAAAGGCCCCTGACCTCTTTTAACGTTTTTAGAGGAGATAAGTCTACTATCACTTTAACTTTGTTCGGGTCAATTTCAATTCCCCTTCTATTGACCATGAATCCTAAGAGTTTCCCTGATGTTACTCTGAAAGTGAACTTTTCAAGGTTTAATTTCAGCTGAAATTTCCTTAATCTTTTGAAAAGCTTTCTTAATACGTCTACATGATCTTCTCCCTCTTTTGTCTTAGCGATCATGTCATCGACGTATACCTCGACTTCTTTATGCATCATGTCATGGAGTATTGCAAGCATTGCTCATTGGTAAGTTGCCCTAGAATTTTTGAGACCGAAAGGCATCACTTTGTAACAAAAAGGTGCCCCAAGCTGTGGCAAACGTGGTCTTAACCTTGTCCTCCTCCGCCATCTGTATTTGATTATATCTTGAAAACCCATCCATAAATGAGAACAGATTGCTTCTAGCAGTATTGTCTACCAAAACATCTATGTGAGTTAACAACAAGTTGTCTTTTGGCGTTGCTTGGTTTAGGTCCCAAAAGTCTACACAAATTCTAAACTTCCCGTTCTTCTTAAGAACTAGCACTGTGTTTGCTACCTACTTGAGTAGTCCGATACTTCAATAAAGCCTACTTTAAGTAGCTTCTTGACTTCTTCCTTGATTTGAAGCAACAAGTCTAGTCTAAAACACCTAACTTTTATCTCTTAGGTTTAATGTCTTCCTTGGTTGGTACTTTATGAACAACAATTGATGGATCCAAACGGCATGTCATCATATGACCATGTGAAAACATCCAAATATTCAGTTAGAAGTTTAGCCAAGTTGCTTTTTTCTTTTTTATGGCAAGTTATCCCCGATTTTTAAATTCTTGGGATTCTCTTTTATTCCTAATCAATTGTTTCAATAGGTTCTGGGGTTTCAATTCCTTCTTGTTCAAAGTTTTGCCACTTTCTGTGTTTCAGCATGATGGTCGACATCATCTTCATCAACTAACCTAGTAGGATTGGAGGCGATATTGATATTTTCATTAATTACAGGCACGAGATATCTTTAAACTTCATCACAATCATCGGATCTGGTCAAATATAGATGAGGAATATATGAGCACATGGAAAGAAAGGAGAATTTTAGAAGAAAGATTTTCATTGACTTGATAGTGTTTGATTACATTTATTTAAGCATATCATGAAACAAAAAACATAGCAAAATCCCATTCATGGGATCAACTCTTATTCAAAGAACTTAAGACTATCATAAGGATTGGAAAACCAATTTTTCAAAGCTGCTTCATTTGTTAGAATGATTGGAATGTTCTCCTTAGTAGCATATGGTTGAAATATGGTGGGATTTTGGAAAAGAACACTTGATATGTGGGATCTCAATGGCTGGACCGTACTCTTTGTCAGTTTTCCTTCTTCTCATCATGCTCTTCATTTTTGCCACTTCCACTGGGGTGGGAGAATAACCTAATCCCAAAGCTCCAACTTGAATCTCTTCTTCTTTATCAAGCACACATACTTCCTAAACATTTGAAGTCCTAAGTCCCCTTCTCCTTCCTTCCCAATATAGGGAATGGCTATATCTTTGTGTATGGCGTAGTCTTGCTTGCCCATGACAGTGATAATTTGGAAATTTGCTACAAACTTCACCCTTTGATGTAAACTTGAAGGGATTGTGCTTGCAACGTAGATCCATGATATACCGACAATAGATTGAATGTTCTTACGATATCGAGCACCTGAAAGGGTATGATAAAAGCTTGTGGCCAATGGTAACTTCCAGCTCGACTTCTCCCACAATCTCCTTTTTAGATCCATCAAATGCCCTAACAATAGGAGATTATCAATAAGGACCCGTGAGACAATCTTATTGTTACTTTTGACTACTATGAATAAGGCTTTGTTATGTTGTCCTCCTCTTCCCCCAATTCTTCAGATGAGAATGTAATTTGATTGTTGCAAAAATGGAGTTTACTACATGTCCAAGAGTATTTTCTAACACACCTTTTGGAACCTTTACTTCCTTAAGAACTTTAAACAAAGCCTCACGGTGGACATCAGAGCTATTAGTAAGCTCATGAGTGATATCTGGGCGGGTGTATTAGCTACTTGTTCCACCACCTTAAATTCACTGGCTTTCATCAGCTTTGCTAATGTTGGCTGTTCACTTTTTCTTTCTCCTTGCCTTGCTGTGATGTTTTGCCAGATACATTTTTCCCATTCGAGTCGTAAATTCTCCCTAATTGAGTGAGCTGCCAACCATTGCCATAGAAGCATGATTTACTGGCCGGTAATCAAATGGAGCCGCTTTGTAGTCATCCAAAGCAATTGGCACATGAAAAGTGTAACTTTTAGGTTGTAGTGAAAGACTTCCTCTTCAACATTCTTGGACCACTCAATCTTAATCGATTTTGGGTTTCCTCTAATCATGCTTGCAAACTCTTCATTGTTTGTTTCTTAGATAGTCTCGTCTTTCTCTTTGAACTCTAGGCCCACCCGTTGCAGGGGCGTCAGCATAAATTTGTGGCTTAAGCCAATAATAAACCAAATATTGGTATTTTCCTGCCTCACCTAAAGTCCCAACAGTTGGGTCTCCTGCCTGGTATCTTTCTTATAATTCTATTTGAGTACTTTGCTTCTTCGGTTTTGGGATCAACATATCTATGATATCTTTCTTCTTGATGACCCGGTCTTGCAACAACTACTAGATGGTTGGTTTAGTCTTAGTACGATCTCTTAGGTTGATGTAGAGTAAATGTCCCATCTTTCGTAGGTTCCATGCCACTTGTTCTATGGTGATGGGTAGTTCATCCGAATTGACTTCTGGTTCTGAAGCTTCAGTGGTGATCATGTTGATGATAGGACCATGATTTGGTAAAGGATTGGTGGAAACATTCGGAGTTTTGACGAAGTCTAATGGGATGATCTTTGCATCAATGAGATCTTGGAATTTATGCTTGAGCCTCCGGCAACTATTTGTAGAGTGGCCTACTTGTTTGAGGTGATACTTACATTTTAATTATGGATCATAATTTTGGGGTTTATAATTCTCCCTTGGCACCTCAAAATTGATCAAATTATCGGCTCTCAAGTTGGCCAATACCTAACTGAGTGGAACAGGAATCCGGGTGAACTGTTGTTTGCTAAAATTGAGCTGTCGGTTTAGAGTTGTCTTTTGCAAATTCGGTCTTGGGATAGTTGCCAAGATGAAGGGTTGATATGACCTGGCAAAGTTTGAAGTGTTGACCACACTTATAGTTGAATCCTTTCCTTTATATGGTGCAACCTTTGGCAAGGGAGCCTTTCTTTTATATTGTAATTTCCTAATTGAAATAGCGTTTTCAATCTTACATCTTACTACTACTACCTCAGAAAAATTGGTTGACACATGCCCAACCAGGTTAGAAAAGAATGGCTTATCTAATGTATAGATAAAAGTAAAGATCAGATCTTTCTCTTGCAACGAGGGTGATTTTGGCAGCTAAGGTTCTCTACCACTGGGCATATTCCTTAAATGATTCGTCTCTTTTCTTACTTATGTTGCTTAGATCCCATATTGAAGGAGCCATTTCAATGTTGAACTCATATTGATTGAAAAATGCCCTTGCCAGTTAATCCAAGATATCAACTTCCTGATGGTCCAATTAGGCGTACCAGGCTAGTGCTGGTCCGGTGAGATTGTCCTGGAAATTTTACACAATCAGTTTGTCAAACTTGGTGTATTGCCCCATCCTTCATACATACAACCTTGTGTGCATGTTAGGGTAGCCGGTCCCATCATATTTCTCAAATTCGAGTGCCTTAAACTTTTCTAGGAATGTACCCTCCTCAAATTGTGATAGACTCAAGATCGCGGATTGATCAAACCCATCAAATGTTTTCATTTTCTCAAATAATTTTCTCTCCATTTCTTTGGCTTAAGCTTCAAGTTTCTTCTTAGTTGGGATTCATCATTGTCGAATGACTGGCTATCAATCCCTTTCTAAGTTCTTGAGAACCCTTCCTGTGTTGCAGGAGTCTTGAGCTTATCGAAGTTTTGAGTTAGGGCTTGCATTTGCTCAGCAACTCTAAGTAGCATTTGTTCCATTGAGTTGAGCCTCTATTCAGTAGACTGATCGGATGTGTTGTTGCTAGAATCGACCATTTTCGCACGAAGTTAGTGTTAACGGGACTCCTTAGCTATTGAGACACTATCTTTCGAAACCTGGATTAAAGACTCAAAGATTTAATTAGTTAAGTTTTGAGAATTTTTATTTTTATTTATTTATTATTATTTCTTTTTTAGAAACAAGTAAACGAACAAATCATATAAGGATGTAAGCACACACATGTAAACGAGGATGGTGACTAAAAAAAATGTGGTGAATCTTAAATTTTTCATTGGAGTTGCATTTCTTTCAATAAAGAGTCTAAAATCTCCATTATTACATCCTTTCTTATTCCTTTTTTTTTTTTAAAAAAAAAAGGAAACGGAAAAACATTACATAAGAACTCCTAAACTAGTCTTCTTACTTTGTTTGGACAAATGACTTTCTCTTCTAGCATGTGAATCTCCTTTCAGGTGTCTTTTAGTTTTGATTCTAAGGCCAGAATCTTGTTCCCGGTCTCTTGAATATTGTTGACTAGGCTTTGCTCCCTTTCTTAGAAATCTCGATAGCACACTTCCACGCGGGCTGATACAGTTTCAATGTAAGCAAGTACTTCTTTGTTGGGTTCAGGTGGTGATGGTTCAAGAATGTTAGGGGCTTCATGATGGATGTCCTTATTTTTCTTTAACTAACTGGCTATATACCACCTGCTGGCCTTGTACTTCTTGGTCTCCTTACTTTCGGGTTCAATCTCATAAACACGCTTGATCTCCCTACTATCCCATCAAGCTTTGATTTGCGCAACTTTAGCCTTCAATGATGTAAGGGTTCTAGTCGAATCCAAGTAATCGACCATGATTTGTTCCATATTTAGCCTGACGGTGATGTCTTTTAACATGTCATATTGTCTTATCACACTAGAGGGGTGATAGCCTATGCAACCTGTTATCCCGATCAAGGGCACCGCAAGGTATTCCTTACAGCCCAAAATAGCAACCAAGCACTTAAACAAACGGGCTTGCCACAAGTAATCCTCAGGTCTCGTATCCTCCAAAATGGCAATTATATTCCAGAGGGGTTCATCATCTTAAATATGGGCTCTTTCGATAAAAGACTGAATGAAATCATAGTTGGTGCGACAAGGGCCCCATTAGCTAATACATGTCTGTAGTACGTGGTGTGGTTGGTATCAACAAGTGCATACTAGCTTTAAAGCTACCTTGACCTTTAGCTTTGATGTAGTTCAGACTTCTAACCTACTCGACTAATAGGGCAGGCATATACGATTTGCCAGCTAAGTACTGGGCTACTAACTCAACAACTTGATAGTAAATGAATAAGTTCCCATAAGGAAATAGGATGGTAGCGAAAGCAGCAGTTATGAAAGCGTTGACCCTGTTTTCTTCCCAAATGTCAATGTTACACAAAAAAGGCTTCTCTTATTTTTGAAATCATCAGAGGTTCCAAACCAATCCATCAAGGAAGACAACCTAATGCAGTGTTCATTGCAAGCTTTCAGAGAATCGGCTAATGGTCTTAATTCCTAAAAAATTTGAGATGATACGAGTTGGGCCTTGGGCAAGATCTGGAACATAAATCCCTCTGAGGTGGGTGGGGCTTGCAATAGCCTGGCATATTCTTCAATGGTTGGGCTTAAGACATGTTGGCCCAAACGAAAGCCGCCTCCTCTGGGTCCCACAGATGGGTAAGGGCCTGAAACATAGAAAAAAGAATATGAACCCTTGGAAGACAAAGGATTGGGCCCAGCCTATCTGTTATAAATGATTGCTGCATAGGATTGAAATTGACCATCCATCAGTCTAATAGCAGCATAAGGTCTTTGAAAGTTTCGATAGGGTGTTCCTTATGAGGTGGAACCACAAACTAGTGTTGTCATTAGCACTTGAGCTCGAAGACATCATTTCCTAGATAAATTAAAATCCTATACTACATGGAAAGAAACTACACTACTATTCACAAGGAATTTTTTATTTTTATTTTTATTTTTTCTTTCATACTTTTTTTTTTTGTAAAGCAATGCAACTCCTATTTTTATCATTGATTCACCAAAAGAAAAGAAGAAAAATAAATCACTACCTTATGATATGAATGCAAGATTTGGTGGGTACTAAAGGTTCCCCAAATTTAGCCGACCACAGATCGACGCTAAATCGAAGCGGGAGGTCATTTTGTCAACCAAAAGGTGGAAAGCCACAGTCCTCAGATCCTTCTTGTGACCTCCTAACCTAGGGTCCTAACACGGCCTGGTTTTGACCATATCTAGCACACATTTCATGAAAAATAGAAAAACAAATGCCCCTATTATTTACAAAATTTCATCTTTTTTTTTTCTGCATCACTTAAACAAAACATTAGTACAACTATTTACAAATTAAAAGCTATACAGATAACATATAAGAATGAGCATAAAAAAAAGGATAAACTCAAAATTTGAAGTGGCTAGCCCTCTTAAAAATACATGTCTCCAGTGGAGTTACCAAGCTGTCGAGCTTGGATTTTTCATTTCTGGTTTCATTTTTTTAATTTGATATGTATTAAACCTGAACCCATTTAATACGAACCCTTGACTAGGAATTACGAGAAAATTAATTTTTTTGAAAACATTTGGAGTTGCCACCCAATCAAAATCAAGAAAAATTTATAGGTTAGGATCAATGGGTTGGTTGATCCTAACTTAGCTACTAATCTGCGAAAAAAATGATTTGAAACCAACTTTGTTAAACCAGAGATTTTTGAATTCAGGGCTACCCTATTAAAATCATATGGTTACCACAAAAATTAAAATTTTATCCTTTTAATGCTAAAAAAAATACTAATGTATAGACAATGATATTTATAATTTATCATTAAAGTTTACAAATCTAAACAATATTTTCACAAAAAGGTTTTTTTTTTTTCATTTTTTATGTCGCTCCGGAGGTGGCTACATACCCCAATTGGGATTAAACTACATGTAGTTCTTTTATGAAAACTTTAATTTGTTGGTTGATTTTAGATTTTTGAAACCTTTTCATTTTAATTTTATTAAATTTTCTTTTTAAAAAATATGGACTTTTATGTGAAATCCTAATAACTACTTTTTGTTTTTATTTTTTTTAGAAAATAGGTTTTTCTAAGTTTAAAAAAAATAAAAAGAAGATTATACACATATTTTATATATCTTGTCTTATTTACAATGCGCTAAAATGCATATATACATTTTAAGAAAACAAATTCTATTTTTTTATATATTTTTTCTTTTTTTTTATCACATCCTATAATAATAATAATAATAATATATTAATTTTACTTGGATTGAGTCGGATCTGTTGGAGTAAAGTTGGTCGGAGATTGGTCGTCAAAGTGAGTTTCTGAAGCTGGCAGAGAAGCGCAAAAGCCACTAATTTGGTGGTTTAAGACGGCCAAACTTGATGGAATGATCAAATTGAGGACGACAATCAATCCTATGGTGGTGGTATGGATCAAAACTGGTTGTAAAGGGTGGTTTCAAAGCTTCGAAAATGGTGGCCATGGGTAGTTTTCGATCGAAGCGGTGGTTGAGCTTCTAGGATCGATCTAAAGCTTCCAATAAGTAGATCAGGCACTCCTGAAGCTTCTTATTACGTTTAAATCATTTGAAAAACACTCTAAATGTGTCAATTTCGAAAATTTCGAATTTGACAAGAAAACCAAGATCTCAATTTCAAACTCGAATTTGTGTTTTTTTTTTTTGTGTGTTCTTGATGACTATGGATGTTGTGGATGATCGAAACAGTGAATTGAAGGTCCTATTTATAGTGTCTTGATTCGTGATGGGTGGTCGTTCAAAGTTGAAGCTGGTGGAGCGCACGTGAATCTTACTTTCTATAACAATTTAGGTGATTAACACCCTAAGTGAGCTTCTAGATCAAAGATAGGATTATCAGATAAGCATTCTAGAAGTTCAGATAGATCAAATTCAAATTTTCAAAAATTTGTTTCGCGCAAAAACTAAGCTTTTCTTGAACTTCGAACAAAAAATTGAGGACTAAAATCATGATCTTTAAAGCTAGTTCTTGATTCAAAATCGTGGTATCCCATGTGTTTTTGGATCCCTCCATCAGTTTGATGTAAAAACAGTCGAAATTGGGTAAAAAAATAAATCAAAAACTAGCTCATCGCTCAGAAAAAACTGGTGCCAGAGGTAGGGGATGATGCACGTGATGCATGAGCGTCAATCATGCGTGACATGCGCAACACGTGCATTACACGGGCCTGATTGAAAAAAAAATCCATGTGGGAGTCTGATGTGTTTATGTGTTTACTTAACCAATAGGCTATTTCGCCTGTGCCTTGATTTATTTCGCATAAAAATTGTATTTAAAGGCTTCCAAAATAAACTTAATTAAATAAAATTAAGTTTCAAGGATAATTTTATATAATGAAATTAGTATTATGTAAAGCCAAAAAAACTAATTAATATTATTTTTTCCTTTTTTTTAATATTTTGTTTGCTTTTCTTTTCCTTTTCTTTTTAATTTGCGAGCTTAATATAATAAAAATTACTAAATTGAAGCCTTAAATGGGCAAAAAATGGGGTGTCTACAATCATCAACCTTAGGAAGATGTAGGACTTAAACTACAGGTCCAACTACTAGAGCAAGGGCTAGAGGATTACAAAATCATACTCTCAGAGTTCTTGATTATAGATTAGAACCTAATGAAACTAAGTTAGATCATAGATTGCAAGATGATGCCACTTGTATTGGTGCAACTTGTTGGTTTTGTGTGTTAGATGAAGACATGTCTTGGGAGTGTGTTCAAGGATTTGAAAATTCAACTTTTGGTGGAAGTATATTTTGCTCGAGTTTCTAAACAAATTGTGTTTGGAAGTTATGTTGGGAAGAGAAGTAGATGAACAGGAGAAAATGAAGAGCATCTATGATAGGGAACATAGTTCAGTTGGACCGATAATTTGATCTAGAGTGACGAGATTGATGAACTTAGCTCAATGAATCATTATTAGTGAGTCGAATGAAGACAAAATGAAGTATTTACAGGGCTATCTAATGTACTTTGCTATTGAGTATGAGCTAATGTGTATAAGCATGAAAAAAAGGAAAGATTTGAAGGAATGCAAGTATGAAAACTCACACCCGTGCCAAAGATAGTAAGTGAAGCGAAGCAAGCAAACAAAGTCGTAAAGGAAGACACAACCCAATGCACACCCATGCTTATGCCCATGATGATTGACACAGCTGTTTTTGGGACCGTGAAAATGTTGTTTTCAAGGAAAGGGGGAGGTCAAGGGGACACTCCTTATGGGATGGCTGTGCTTAGGCTAGTGCCTACATATACTGCCATGAAAAAGGCCCATTTCAATATTTGAAAGTGTGACTAGAACAGTATACCCCCTAATGTACAACTATGGCATGTAGCATGCCTTGTTATCCTACTTCTATTACTTATTTCTAAGTTTCCTTATCATATTTTTTGGCTTTTATGTTCCATTATTACCTTTATTCAACTTGTGAGAGTATATAATGGTCATTAGGTTTATGTTAGCAAGAGACTATCTAGCCTACCTATCTTTTGATATCTTTTATCATTGATTTGATTAATTACTTTTGTTGGCTTTCTTGGAATTGTTCCAAAACTCTATTGAGTAATGTTGAGCTTTTCTTAAGATTATTCTTTATTGTTTCTTTTATTCCATGTTATATAAATTGAGTGAAACAATTAGTTCAATTCTTTTCTTGGTATGTCATATCCGAGAAAATCGATCGTTTATATCCTTTATTTTTTTTCATTAAAAACTATAAAATCATAAACGTATAAACACTTATTATGAGGCGATATTTGAGAGAAACCTTGTGAATGAATGGCACACAAATCTAATTTGCATAATCTTTATTAAGGAATTTGTTTCTTGATTTTAACATGGATTTTATCCATATCATCTTGGTATTTGAGTTATGATTCGCCACACAATGAATTGAATGGTCAATATCAAAGCTACGGATCAACATATGATATATTTGTAAGATTCAATTCTCATATCTTTGGATTTAGTGTAGGAGTATTGGAAATCTAAGCATTTGTGACTTTTTCAAGATTTAGGGTTTTGTTTGAGGTTATAATGATTGTGGAAATTAATATTATTAATTGTAGAATTTCTACTCTTGTAAGATGAAAGATTTATGGAATAATATCTCAAGGCCCAGGTGATATGATTTCCTATCAATACTAATCCATCTATTGGAGATGAGATGTAGAAGATTTGCTTCAATTGAAAACCTATATTAATGGTGTGGTTTGTGTTGTTATTATTGATCATGGTTTTCAAGTTAACATCACAATTAAGGGCATGGTTAGGATTGCAAGCAAGTTGAGCTACTCGAGCTCAGCTCCGTTTAGGCCTAGATTGGCTCGAGATCATTAACTAAACCAGCTGAACTCGAGCTTTGATTCAAGCTTGCAAGTCGGCTTAGATCAGGGTCGTTTAGAGCTCGATAATAAGCTCTTAAGCTAAGCTCAATAATAGGCTCATGAACTTTATATATATATTTATAATGTTATTTTATATTTAATATAATATTTTTATATTTTTTAAAATAATATACTTTAATGAAATGAAAAGTGATTAAAATATTCAAAATAACAAAAAGAGATTTTGTGGAAGTTCTCAAATAAAGAAAAATGGTTATGGATTTTGTTCATGTCTTCAAGATAAAAAGCTAGTAAAAATAATTTAAAAAGTAAATAGAAAAATAAAAAGAAAGAATAACATAAAGCCATCGCCTCACTAAAGAAAAACCCTAGTTCCCAAGTCAAATCTGCGTCACCAACACCAACTTACCATTAGCTTAGAACTTTCACGATTTAGGTTGCCATCGGATCACCATTCCTTCAGATCATCCTCATCAAGTTGTTGGCTGTCAATGCTCCTTTACGTCTTTATCAATTCAACACCTACTGGTAAGTTCTTTTGCTTTTCATATGTTGATGTTAAAGTGCAAGATTTAGCATTAATGTTTATCTTTCTAAATTTGGTTAATTTTATTATGAAATTGATGAACTAGATCATAGTATGAATGTCCTTCACATAGGAGTAAAGAATTTGTGCATTCATCTTATAGTGTTGGAGGAAACCGTAAGAAACTTATATAGACGTGCCTTCTCAAAGTTCCTTGCAGTAGCCGACTTGGTTTATTCTTCAGGACCAATAGCCTAATTGCAATTTTTGAAATAGTTGATACTAGTTGTCTTGTGTCAACAAACTAGCACATGCTTCCTGAGTTCTTGGTGTTTTTGAACGGTCTACTTGGGAATGACTTCAATTCTATAATCACTCTGTTGCCCAAGTTCTATGAGAAACTATAGAATGAAACATATGAAAAGAAGCTAACCTGTTTTATACCTGCAACGCCTGGTTCATTTTATGGAAGGCTCTTCCCTAGTAGAAGTCTAGAATTTGTGCATTCATCTTTATAGCATGCATTGGCTCTCATAGGTCAGCATTTCTTCTATTCTTATTAATGAATTAACGGCCAAGATCTCGTAACCCCATAAAACACATATGAAAACCAACAGACCAATAGAGTTATATTTTTCCTCTTTCTCTTTAGCTTTTACTTAAATTAAGAAAGACTGTTCAGCCTAATTTTGGTTTTGGTGGTTTAAGTTTTGTGTTTTAGGTTGGGTAGGCTTAGTGGGGGGTGCGCCTCAAAGGTTGGTACTAGGGTTTTTTCTTTTCTTTGTTTGTTTATTAAGGTTTTAGTTATGGAGAGACATTTTCTGGGCTAGGGTTCTAAAGAACCATTGGTTGTTATAAAAGAAGAGATCAGTACACTAATGATGCATGCAATGACGCCGGTGTGTTGTTCTTCCTCACTACGTTTTCTTACTTCCAATTTTTTTAGTTTGTTTGTTTTTTTTAAGTTGATTGAGCTTTGGCTTCAATTGTTTCTTATGAGGAAGACTTGAAATTTTTATATGGTTTAGTGTGCTTTAGGCATTTTTCTAGGAACTATTGTAGTCGATATGATTGCCATTTATTATAGATTATAGGACACCTTTTTCAGCCCTTAAAATTTCCTTTTTACTTTTTGGGTCAAACTTGGTTATAGCTATACTGTCGTGGATCGTTATTGTGATATTACTAATTTTAGAAATGTTTTCCATATATGGTTTCCATGTGTATAACATGAGGGGTCTTTGTTTTATGGATATTGCTTTTAAATGGAATGAATACTGTTTTAGGGAACTTTTTTTTCTTTTAATGTGGATTTTATCATAATATTATTCGGTATTTGGATGGATTGTAGAAAAACATGTACAAAGACATCAGGATTCCAGACATTGATTGCACTAACATCGAATTTCACAGTTTAAACCCAATTTGTTCATTTGAAAATGATTTCAATTTCTGACCATGTTGGGTGTTGGATTTAAGTTAGTTTTCTCCATAGCTCTAATGATTGAAGGAGACTTGCTTTTGGATTTGGCCACCATGACAAAGGGCATCCTATGAATCCCTGTGCTACCAAGGGAAAACTTAATTTTACTTGCGGCCGGAACCAATAAGGTTGTAATAGAATTTTTATTAGTGAGAAATATAATAGAATAGTAATAAGATTTTATTCTATTAATTTTTTATTTAAATTACTTTTTTTGTTACTCATAAGCTTAAATAATGAATAGTTTTCCAATATTTTCTTTACATAATTCCTTACAGAATCGCTGTTATGGTTAGCTAAATAACTCAATATTATTATGTGTTGCCTCTCACATGTCAATTTATATTCTACATACATATGCACATCCATAAATAAATATCTCTAATAATATATGCGACAAGTTTGAGTGTTTTATATCTGGAGATAAAAGAAAATATTTCCAACAATATTATTCATGAAGTATTTAAAGTGTTTGAAGAGAATATATTAATAAATGGAAAGAATATTGTGCACTAGTTTGACTCAAACCAATATAATTCATTAGTTGTTCAAATGATAATGTTTTTGATCCTATGTTTATGCTTCCAAGTTGAATAATATATTGCTATATTGATTTTGCTAGAAGATGTCAAGTGATGCAGACGTATCTTTCAGAGCATCCAACGCTTACATTTTTCACCATTATACAATAAACCCTGAAACCGAGCATAAAGTAATATGCAACTATTGTGGGAAGCAGTTTTCAATGATGCAAGATGGAAGTACCTTATTTTTGACAAAACACTCAGATTTTTGTGGTAGGTAGAGTGGAGATAAATAATACTAAATCACATAGAGCTTAAGTGGCTTACTAGTAAAGATTTGCAATTATAATTTTATCATAAAAAAGATTAGAATTATGTATAGCTTTTTTAGGTTCAAGTTAAGATATTGCTTTATTATATTGTTTATAATGTCATTTATTTTATGTGAATCTAACTCATTCATTCTTTTGTCTAAATTTTCAGTGTTTCATCAGATCATTCTTTGTCATCTTTTGAGATCTTCTCTAAAAATATAAGTGAAGCTGAAGTTACTAACAACAATAGTAAAGAGTTTGAAGAAAATGAAGGTAATAGAGAAGATGCAGATAAAGATGAACTTTTCCAAAAGAAAAAATAGAATAAAACATCTAAAGTATGGCTAGAATTCAAAGAAATCTAGCTTCCAATGGCTCATTGAAGGCTGAATGCACTCATTGTAATACAAGGCTATCTATGCAGGATGGTACAACTACTCATTTCACTCGGCACTTGAATAATTGTAGCAAAAGTATGGTGAATTTGAGAGGCCAACAACACCTTACATTCCAACCCACTGAAGGAAATGATCCCTCTAATCTAGCAAACTTCAAATATGATCAATCAAAAATGAGGGAATCCATTGCGACATTTGTTCTTGTACACGAGCATCCATTCAATACAGTGGAGCAAGAAGCACTCGATATGATGATAGAGATTGCCTTGCCTCATTTAACAAAGATTTCTCACACAATGGTTAAGAATGATTACCGTGCACTTTATGAAAGAGAGAGGAAGAAGTTAAAGGCAACATTAAAGGAAGTGAACAAAATTAATTTGACTACAAATCTGTGGAAGTCGGGATTGACTATTTCTTACATGATACTCACTAGACACTTTGTGGATGAAAGTTAGAGCTTGCAGAAAAGGGTGCTTAGCTTTGTTCATTTGCCTCATCTACATTCCGAGTATGACATTGCTGCTTCTGTTTGTTAGTGTTTGAATGACTGGAGTATTGAAGACAAGGTGTATTCTACAGCTATTGATAATGCAACGAATAATGATGTTGCAATTAGGACATTAACGTAGAGTTTTGAAAGGAATAACAAATTGCTTCTTGGAGGCAAGCTGTTACATGTTCACTGTTGTGCACACATGTTGAATTTTTGTGTCCAAGATGGCTTGCCAGAGATTAAATACATTATTGAAGATGTTCGTGAAAATATCAAGTATGTTAACATGTCAGAAACTAGATTGAAAGCTTTTGCTCATATTGTAAAACACTGTGTATGAGTGAACGAAAGCTCATACTTGATTTCCTGACACGTTGGAATTCAACCTACGATATGTTAGTAACTTTAATAAAACTAAAGGATGCATTCCTAAGATTTGCAGATGTTGAGATAGGTTATCATTCTATACCTAAAAAAGATGATTATAAAAAAACAGCTGGGATTTGCAAACTTTTATAAGTTTTCAATTAAGCCGCCAAATTGATTTCTAGAAGTGACTATTCGACTTCCAATTTGTATCTCAACGACATTTTACTAGTGAAGCGTTTGCCGATTTCTAAGGAGAATGATAAAAGAGACTATATTCGAGCAATGGTTCGAAGAATGAAAGAAAAGTTCGATAAGTACTAGAGTGAATGTAATTCGTTGATGGCAATAGAGACTATTTTAGATCCAAGATTCAAGATGAAATTTGTGTAGTTTTACTATTCTATGACGTATTCAAATAAAGAAGCAAAAAAAATAATATTAAGAAGGTGCGAACTCTTTAAAAGAAATTGTTGACACTCTATTTTTGCTTTCCTTTTAAAAAAAATGAAGAAAATAAAAATCCTTAAAAATTCCAAAGAAAATAGAAAATGCGTAAAAATTGAAAATTATAAAAAATACAAAAATATTAGCTAAATAAAAAATGAAAAAGAAAAGAATAAAAATTACAAAGTTAAAAAAAAATTAAAAATTAAAAAAGTTAGAAAACCTCATCTTTTTAGTAAATAAGCTTTCTAGAATTAAAATAAAAAATTGAAAAAAAAAAGGAAAATATAAAAAGAGTTTCATTTTCGGGCTTCATCTTATGATGCTTTAGAGCTTAATTTATCAATCATATTGGACCTTAAGCCTATTATCGATTCAAATTGTTTTCTTTATGATTATATTGGGCTTAGTTTTGATAGCTTAAACATATTTTAAGTTGACACATTAATCAGAAAATGAGCTTAGCTCAGTTGGCAGGGGCGTGCGTTTGGAATACAGGAGGCCAGAATTCTACCCTGGGCACACGCAAGGGAGAAGACTTATTTTTGGCGCGTGTGCTGATCAATTTCTGTCCCTAACATGATGAACAGCCATGAAAGCTCATTTTCGAGCTTTCAAACTCTATTTTTCAAAATCATCCGACCCTTCATCTCTACGAAAATCCAGATTCTTGTCCAATGTCGTTAGCCCTTCACCTTCCAATCATTTTTTGTTTTAAAGAACTCATTATTGTGAAATTAATTTATTAAAATTTTGGAAATTGAAAGGTTTACGAAAGAATTCGAAAAGCTGGAACTTCACTTTCGTAAAAAGACAAGTCTCAACCTCTGGAAATGATAGAGAGAGCTCTTTCTCATTTTCGAAAAACTCAGGAACCCATCTCTTCTCTCTCCAGAAGAAAAAAAACGAGAACCCAGATCTCCTCCATGGTTTTTGGGTGATTTTGGTGCGAATTTTGAAAATAAATCCGGAAAAAAGGTTATTATGAAAAGAAATTTCAAAAATAAGGTATCAAAGGCGCTGTTTGTAACAACACCTTTGAATTTGTACTTGTAACACGCCTTCTTCACAAAAAAATATTTCCCAAACAGCGCCTTTAGCACAAATTAAAAAAAAAAATTATTGGTGAGGCTAATATGACCCAATATAATCAATACAAATAATAAATCTAGATTTAATTTCAAAATTCTTAAAGTGAACGCAACTTTAACCAATCTTTTGACGTTACAGTATCAAGCAAATAAAAGTAGATCAAATTAAAAACTTAAAAATCTCTAGTTATAACACTGAAAAAAAAAATTATTTTATGTAACCCATTAAAATTATAACAAATAATAAATTTTGATTTAATTTCAAAATTCGTAAAGTTGAACACAAGTTCAATCAATTTTTTATTATCACATTATCAAGTAAAAGAAAAATACAATTTAAAAAAATAAAAAATTAGAATTTTTAGAAAACAATTTGAAATATATTGTACTAAAAAATTCCTAAAGTGAACTTTTAAAAATTCAATTTAAAAAAATTGTTATTTCTTTTTATTTGATATTATTTTTTATCCCAATGATATTTTTATAATTGTTTTAAAATATTGTTATTTATTTCCTTTTCCTAAATTACGAGAGTAAAAACATATAAATATATTTCAAAAGCATAATATATATTATCAAATTATATTTAAGCATCATAGTTATTCTTTTTATTTGATTTCTGATAAATCAAAATCTATTATTCGTTTTAATTTTAATGTTACAAAAAAAGGCTTTAGTTTTTTTTTTCTAATTTTATAACAGAAGCTTTTTAATTTTTTAAATGCCATACTTGATCTTACTTTTATTTGCTTGATACTGTAACATCAAAAAGATTAGTTAAAGTTGTGCTCACTTTAAGAATTTTGAAATTAAATTTAGGTTTATTATTTGTTTTGGTAATATTTGGTCACATTACAATTGTCAATAATTTTTAAAATTTTTTAAGTTTCAATCTTTTTTAAAATTGAATTTTTTTTATGGTCGCTTTATGAATTTTTTAGTACAATATATTTCAAATTGTTTTCTAAAAATTCTAATTTTTATTTTTTTTAAATAGTATTTTTCTTTTACTTGATAATGTGATAGTGAAAAAATTGATTGAACTTGTGTTCAACTTTATGAATTTTGAAATTAAATCAAAATTTATTATTTGTTATAATTTTAATGGGTTACATAAAAATACTTTAATTTTTTTTTCAGTTTTATAACTAGAGATTTTTAAGTTTTTAACTTGATCTATTTTTATTCGCTTGATACTATAACGTCAAAAAGATTAGTTGAAGTTGTGCTCACTTTAGGAATTTTGAAATTGAATCTAGATTTATTATTTGTATTGATTATATTAGGTCATATTAGCCTCATCAATAATTATTTTTTTTTTTAGTTTGTACTGAAAGTACTGTTACAAACAACGCCTTCAAGGAAAATAAATTTTTGTGAAGAAGACGCTGTTTGTAATAGCGCCTTTAATATAAATTCAAAGGCGCTGCACCTTTAATACCTTACTTTTGGAATATCTTTTACAATAACCTTTTTTGTGGATTTATTTTCAAAATTCCAACCAAAATCACCCAAAAAACTTCTCCTCCGTCACCTCGACTCCTCTCTCTCTAGCTTTGGTCCTCCCTTGCCTTGCTGGTGAAAACCACCACCAGTCGACTCCTAGCCACCCTCATGCACTCCTCAAAACCACCAGATCCAAGCCGAAGCCTCCACCATTTAACTCTGCAACTCGAACAACACCACTCGCACCACCAAACCACGACCGTCTCCAGCCTAACCAAAGCACCGCCATCTATATACACGAACCCGACCACCATCACCATCTTCAATTGCCACCCATTCCAAGCCATACCCCAAACCAGAAATCTAGAAACACGCTATAATCCAACCTCTAGCAACCTAAGCCCACGAGCCACCATTTCCATAAGAGCTGCTTTCTCCACCGACATCCCAATCACCACCGAGTCTTCTAAGCCTACGAATCAAAGGGAGAGAAATAGAGGGCTTTAACCTTTCTTTGTTTTTCAGGTACGAGAGCCACACTTAGTTCGACTCGAATCTCACACGCTCCATTGGATCCGATCCGAACAGTAGGTCTAATCCATGCAATCCGAATGCCTCAACCATTATCCTGCTTATGGTTCTATTTTTTTTTTTAATTTTTTTTAGTCTTTTAGATTATTTTTTGTTAGTTTCCTTCCTATTTGCTCAACATGATATTCTGATATCCTTGTAATTCTAACCTGAGCTGAAAAATGAAGAAAAAATTGAAAAAGAAAAAAAAAGTGGAAAATAAAAGAAAAGAATATATATATATATATATATGTTTGTGTGCATATATATATATATATATATATCATATGCATGCTATATTAATATAATATAATATTTAGGTAAATAAAAAATTTTAGAATATAAGTTTTAGCATATAAATATAAGGCTTTAGAAGCTAAATTATGAAAATAAATAAATAAATATATGTATAGGTGTAGTTTTGTGATTATCATCCTTTTAGATCAGCCTTAATTGAGGATGTTTTATATATATTATTTTAATGATGGCTTGCTATGTGAAATATTAATAGGAAATGATAAGTCATTTTAGTGTGATCGGTTGCTTATAGAATTTTAGGAACCCTATAAATATAATCTTTTTATTATAAAAACAAAAAAAATGAAAAATTTTACAAAATGAAACATTTCTCTTTTTACTTTTTCTTTCCTATATATGTATATTTAAAAAAAAATAAATGTTTTTCCAGCTTATATATATATATATATCATCTTAGTTATTTTCTAAAATACAAAAATAAAAATAAATGAAGTTTTTGAAAAATATTTTTAGGAATTTTCAAAAACAAAAGACAAAAATAGTTCCCTTTGGGAATTTTTAAAATCAAAATCAAAATGGATAATTACTTAAACTTGACAGTTTTCAATATTAAAAATACAAACAAATTAAAAATTTTACAAAAATCAAAACGAACTACAGGGACCTGATTCCCGTTAGCTGACCCCATGTATTTTGAAGATGTTGAAAATCATCATCCTGCATCTGCTCATCAGTATAAAGACCTGTATAGGCACAAAACTAAAGCATAGGAAGGTGATAATATTGTCCAAAAGCTGAAAAGGAAACCTCATTATGTAGCCCATTAACTGATAAGGGAAAGCAATTTTAAAGGATGAAAGAACTTCCAAAGTAACTCCTCTATAAGTTTTCTCGTTGATACTAAACAATTGCTCCCAAGTTGGATCAGCAAAATATGTTTGAAAATCTGGGGCTAATCCATATATTCTCATGACTGGCCAACTAAAAACAACATTGGGTTTGAAAATTTTTGTGGTAACCATCTCTTTAAATTTATGCTTATGTGCCTCAGTTAAATTTGGTGGTGGTCTTGGGGTACTGCTAGATCCGATACTTGAAGTCCTGGGGCGTTTCTTGTTAGCAACTGTTTTCTTACCCATCTGTGAAATTAATACAAATAATCGATGAGTTCATCATAGAAAACCTTGGTCAAAACAACTCCTAAAGACATTCAATCATGATAAAATTGATTCAAAAGCTCAAGAGAACTTCAAAGCTCATGATGAAAACATAATGTAGCTCAACAAGCATTCATGAGATTCATTTCAAAATCAAAATCAGGAAATGAGAGTCTAAAGAACATGAATAGCAACTTTTCAAAACACGATGGTCTCCCATGACAGCTAAACAAATTGAAATGAACTCCTAAAAATCAAACCACATCCAACGTGTATGAAAACAAAATTTGGCAAGCAAACATGGTTCAAGAAATCCTGGAGAAAGCTAGGAAAGTTTCCATTAAAAAGAAGTAAAAATCTAGCTAAAAATGAAACCCTTCCTTCATCATGGAACTTGAAACCCATTTATAAACATCTAAATATGAAACCCATTTGTTCTTAAAACATCAATCCACTTCACAACAGCAAACCCCAAAAATCGAGAAATTATAGAATCTAACAGCAAACCCCACATTGCCCAATCAAGAAATTGCTCAATGACAGCAAAATATGAAGAAACCAAATGATTACAAGGATCAAAGCATCATAAATCTAAACAAAGGTAGTCTCAACCACCAAAATCAAAACAAAACTCAAGAAATGAGCTATTCATGAGATAGATCACCAACCTTTAGAAGTCCTTGAAATGAAAACGAAAAAGAGAAGAGAAGAAACATACCTTTAATGGATCCTTGAAGCAAAAGAATGAGAGAAATGATAAGTTTCTTCTTGAAAAGGAGAGGAAAAGAGATTAGAAGGCCAATGTAAGAGTGGAGGAAATGAGTTTCAGAACAGAAAAAGAAAGAAAATTCTGTATAAAAATAAAGACTCTTACCTACGTAGACCCCTACATATTTACAAACACTCTTAAAAAAAAATTATGGGTGTAAACATGATGGAAAACAGCCCTGTATCTCACCCTGTTGTGCTTGCTGAATTGATTTAGTGAAAGCTGGAATGTTTAACACAGCTGATAAAACACCCCTGTTATACATCCTATTGTGCTCTCTGGACACCACCGTAGGTATTGCCTCATTTACTGCAGCCATAAAACGCCCCTGTGGTGCATTCTGTTGCGCTCGCTGGACAATTTTTTTTTTTTTTTCGGTTTTAAACCAGAAAATTTCTACAATCCCATTCTTTTCTAGGACATTGCCTCGTGCCCCACCAAAAATCAAGAAATAACTTTAAGATTCCACACACTTGTCCAGCCATCTCCATGGATTAAATGCGAGTGGATCGGGATACAAATACGGATCATAGTTAATTTCTCTGGTGTAGACATATATTCTCCATCCTTTTGGAATTATATGCCATAAAATCAATTCCGTAGTTGCGTGATTTTAAAATCCTGCTTCGCTCGAAATCCAAATGCTTCTGTACGTGAAATCCAAATGGCTCTGCACTTGAAATCAATTGATCGACGCATGGATTTCTTTGACATTGATTTGCGAAATTCAAATGGCGCAACTCCTGCATGATTTACATTGTTTGGTCTGCATGTGTTTTGAAATTAAATGCTCCACGTGAATATTGCTGCAGCCTGGTCTTCGTATTCATCTGCTTCCTAAGCGAGTTTTTCATAGGATTTGCTTTAAAACATTCCTCGGAAGATTAAGATTGAAAGCGAAATCGCAGTTGCCAAGTCAGAGGACTCATTCGAAAATAGTTGGAATGACCAGGCTTCTTTGACATTAAAATCCAACTGTCTAGCCTGCGTGATTTACATTGATTCCTTTGATAAGAGTGGCAACAGGAAAACGGCTTATATGAGATCTCCTTGTATGATTTAATCATCAAAACTTTCACTAAATGTTCTCCGATTTGTGTAATTCAGAAAATTTCCCTGCAAATCAAAAACAAATAAGAGCATTACTCTTACATCTAAACTTGATTAAACCAACAACGAAGCAAAAGAAAAATTAGGCATGGGTTGCCTCCCATGAAGCGCTTTGTTTAATGTCGTTAGCTCGACAAACTTCCCTTTGCTTGATCACAAATCTGGTGAATGAAAACGAAATTCTTCACGCCCCATTTGGTCTAGATCAGCTCCCAAGTAAAGTTTTAGCCGCTGACCATTAACTTTGAAAATTCCTTTCTCTGGATGTTCCAATTCAACAGCCCCATATGGAAAAACTTGTTTAACTAAGAAAGGGCCAGACCATCTTGATTTCAATTTTCCCGGAAAAAGCCTTAACCGAGAATTATATAAAAGAACTTGGTCACCCTCTTTGAACTGTTTTGGATGACGAATTCTTTTGTCATGGTAAAACTTTGTTCTCTCTTTATAAATCTTCATGTTTTCATAAGCAAGCCTTCGCCATTCATCTAATTCATTGATCTGAAGTTTTCTTCTCATACCAATAGATTCTAAGTCAAAATTGACTTGCTTAATAGCCCAATAAGCTTTGTGTTCTAACTCTACTGGTAGATGACAAGCTTTTCCATAGACAAGCCGGTATGGTGTAGTACCCAATGGTGTTTTATAAGCAGTCCTATATGCCCACAATGAATCATCAAGTTTTTCTGCCCAATCCTTCCTATTGTGCTCTACCGACTTCTCTAAAATCCTTTTCAAATCACGATTTGATACTTCAACTTGTCCGCTGGTTTGGGGGTGATATGGTGTTGCAATTCTATGAGTCACCCCATACCTTTTTAGTACTTTCTCCAATTGAGAATTGCAAAAATGTGTTCCTCTATCACTTATAATGGCTCTTGGGGTTCCAAATCTTGAAAAGAGCTTTTTAAGGAACTTGGTGACTACCCGAGAATCATTGGTAGGTAAAGCTTGGGCTTCTACCCACTTTGAAACATAATCTACCGCCACCAAAATATATTTATTCCCAAAAGAAGTTGGGGAATGGTCCCATAAAATCGATACCCCATACATCAAAAACCTCACATTCAAGAATATAATTCTGAGGCATCTCATCACGTCGAGAAATGTTCCCACTTCTTTGACATCTATCACACATAGTAACAAACTGATGAGCATCCTTGAAGATAGAAGGCCAATAAAATCCGGATTCCAAAACTTTTTGAGCTGTCCTATTCGCATTATAGTGACCTCCTATAGGACCAAAATGACAAGCATGCAAAATTTTCCATCCTTCTTGATGAGAAACGCACCTCCGAATTATTTGATCTGCACAAACACGAAACAAAAACGGATCCTCCCAAAAATAATACTTCAAGTCAGAAAAGAATTTCTTCTTTTCTTGAGAAGTCATTTCTTGGGGAAGAACTTTAGCAACAAGATAGTTGGCGAAATGTGCAAACCAAGGAATGTCAGAATTAAATACCTCATTCACTGCATATAATCGCTCCTCGGGAAATTCATCATTAATATCTTCTTCTTTCAATTCCTTCAGATTGGAGTTCTCCATTCGAGACAAATGATCAGCTGCCAAGTTCTCCATTCCCCTTTTGTCTCGAATCTCCAGGTCAAACTCTTGTAGAAGGAGGATCCAGCGGATAAGGCGTGGCTTCGCATCTGTTTTAGTCAAAAGGAATTTAAGAGCAGAGTGGTCAGTATAAACAATTACCTTGGATAAAACCAAATATGACCGAAACTTATCAAAAGCAAACACCACTGCTAATAACTCCTTCTCAGTAGTAGTATAATTCTCTTGAGCACTATTCAAAGTTCTGCTGGCATAGAAAATAGGATGAAAGTGCTTCTCCTTCCGCTGACCTAGAACAGCTCCAACAGCAAAATCACTAGCATCGCACATTAATTCGAATGGTAAATTCCAATCCGGAGCTATCATGATCGGTGCATTGATGAGCTTTTCTTTAAGAACATTGAATGCATCAAGACATTCTTGGTTGAAATCAAATGGCACATTTTTCTCTAGAAGTCTTGTCATAGGTCGGGTTATCTTAGAAAAATCCTTGATAAACCTCCTATAAAAACCCGCATGACCAAGAAAACTACGGATTGCTTTAACTGATGATGGAGGAGGAAGTTTTGCAATGACCTCAATCTTTGCTTGATCCACTTCTATACCCTTGTGAGAAACTTTGTGTCCGAGAACTATACCCTCCTTGCACATAAAGTGACATTTTTCCCAATTAAGAACCAAATTTGTTTGCTCACAACGAATCAAAACTTTGTCCAAATTTTCAAGACAATCATCGAATGAATCACCATAAACAGAAAAATCGTCCATGAAAACCTCCATTATTTTCTCTACCAAATCATCAAAAATAGCCAACATACACCTTTGGAAAGTAGCTGGAGCGTTACAAAGTCCAAAAGGCATCCTCCTATAAGCATAAGTGCCATAGGGGCAAGTGAATGTTGTTTTCTCTTGATCTTCCGGAGCAATTGGTATCTGAAAATATCCCGACATACCATCCAAATAACAATAAAATAAATGGCCTGCAAGTCTTTCCAACATTTGATCAATAAAGGGCAGCGGAAAGTGATCCTTGCGAGTGGCTTCATTCAATCGTCTATAATCTATACAAACTCGCCATCCGTTACTGTTCTCATCGGAATCAATTCATTCTTCTCATTCGGGACCACCGTCATACCACCTTTCTTAGGAACTACTTGAGTTGGGCTAACCCAAGTACTATCGGAAATTGGATAAATCAAACCAGCATCCAAAAGTTTAATCACCTCTTTCTTCACAACCTCTTTCATATTTGGATTTAATCTTCGCTGAGGTTGAACAATAGGTTTGAAACCCTCTTCAAGTAAAATTCTATGAGTACAAAATGAAGGATTGATACCTTTTATATCAGAGATTTTCCAAGCTAAAGCCTTTTTGTGCTTCTTAAGAACAATCAAAAGTTGTTGTTTTTGCTCACTTGATAAATCTGAAGCAATGATAACCGGAAGCTTGAATTTTCAGCTAGAAAAGCATATTCAAGATAATCTGGAAGTTGTTTTAGCTCTAACTCTGGTGGTTCTTCAATAGAACTTTTCAATCTCAACTCCCCCTCATTCTTCAATTCTTCAAATCCTGCTTACATGTAAACTCCTTAGCAGAATCAAGTTTCTCTAAAACAGCAACAACTTCACAATTCATTTCACTATTCTCTTTGCCATGAATTAGACTCAATGCTAAACCATCTTTACAAAGAATTTCATCCAAATGATCAATGACTGAAAAATCAACAATATCAATGGCATAGCAAGAGTCATCACCATTCATTGGTTGCTTTAAAACTGAAGAAAGCTTAACAACAAACTCTTCATCACCACTCTTAAAGTGAGTCTTCCACCTTCAACATCAATCAAAGCTCTAGCTGTTGCTAGAAAAGGTCTCCCTAAAATTAAAGGAACATTTCTATCCTCATCCATATCAAGAATGACAAAATCAACAGGATAGATAAAATTTCCTACCTTCACCAACACATCTTCGATTATTCCCTTAGGAATTTTCACTGATCTATCAGCAAGTTGGAGGCTCATCCTTGTAGGCTTTGGGTCAGCAAGTCCCAATCTCTTAAAGAAGGAATAAGGCATCAAGTTGATACTTGCACCTAAATCAGCCAAAGCTTTTTCCACAAGGACATCACCTACCACACAAGGTATCGTGAAACTACCCGGATCCTTCAATTTTGGAGGTAATTTATTCAAAATAATAGATGAACAGCTCACTCCAACTTCAACAGTAGAAATATCCTCCAATTTCCTCTTGTTAGACAATATTTCTTTCAAAAATTTAGCATACTTGGGCATTTGAGACAAAGCTTCAACAAAAGGAATGTTGATATGCAATTGTTTAAACAAATCAAGAAATTTACCAAATTGTTCCTTTTCTTTTGTTTTATTTAAACAAGAAGGATAAGGAATCCGGGGCTGATATTCCCTTACAGCTGGTGGAGAAGAATTCTTTTCAAATTCTGTCTTTTTAGTCTCTACTCCAGTTGATGATAACTTCTGATTTTCTTCATTTCCTTGTTGATGTTGATGCTCCAAATGCAACTCTTTGCCACTTCTCAAAGTGATTGCCTTAGCTTGCTCTCTTGGATTAATTTCAGTGTTGCTTGGAAGAGAACCGAGTTGCCTTTCAGACAACATCTTAGCAAGCTGACCTACTTGAGTTTCCAAATTATGAATTGATGCTCCATGATTCCTCAAAGTAGTCTCTTGGTTCTTCAAGATTAAATCAAGAGATTTTTGCCTTTCATCAGAATCCTTGATAAATTTCATCATCAAATTCTCAAGTTGAGAATTAGAGCCTTGAGCTTGTGGTCTTTGAAAACCGGGAGGAGAAGGATTTGGATTGGAATTTTGATTGCTCCTCTGAATGCTATTATTATTGTTGCTCCAAGAAAAATTTGGGTGATTTCGCCATCCCGGGTTATAAGTATTGCTATAAGGATTATTTGAGCCCGGATAGGATTCCCCAAATAATCAACTTGCTCAGAAAAAGACTCTTCACCACCAGATGGTTCAACAAAAGCTAGTTGCTGCTGAGGTGAAATTGACAAACCATCAATTTTCCTTGATAGAGCTTCCACCTTAGACATAATTGAGGTAGCCACATCTACATCCAACATACCAGCTGGTCTTTTATCTCGACTCCTAGTGTGTGACCATTCATAGTTGTTTGTGGCCATATCTTCAAATAGCTTCAAACTTTCCTCAGGAGTCTTATGATTAAGAGTACCACCAGCTGCGCGTCAATCATTTGTCTTGTTTGATAGTTGAGTCCATTATAAAAAATTTGGACTTGCAACCATTCCGGAATACCGTGATGTGGACATCTTCTCATAGATTCCTTGAATCTCTCCCATGTTTCATATAAAGTCTCCATTTCCATCTGATGATAAGATTGAATTTCAGCTCGAAATTTTGCTGTCTTGGAAGGAGGAAAGAATTTATCCAAGAATTTCTTTATAAGCTCCTGCCATGTAGTAATTGAATTTCTTGGCAATGAATTGAGCCATTGCTTGGCCTTGCCTCTTAGTGAAAATGGAAAGAGACGAAGACGAACCGCATCATCACTCACTCCATTAAATTTAAATGTGTCACATATTTCCAAAAATGATTGGATGTGAGCATTAGGATCTTCGTCTTGAAGGCCATCAAATTGTGCATATTGTTGCACCATTTGTATCACAGCTGGCTTTAGCTCAAAATTATTCGCCTCAACCCGAGGACGAACAATACTAGAATTGGCTCCAATTAAAGTTGGTCTTGCAAAATCAGAATTTGTTCTTGGAGCAGCAAAATCAAAGTTATCTTGCTGGTACTCTTGGCCTCGATTTTCCGGTGATCAGCCATATCTACTGTTAGAGAAGATGATTCAGCTATGTCTTTGTTCTTCTTCCGATATTTGAGAATAATCTTTTCCGGATCAGGATTAAATTCAACAAGTTGTGTCCCTTGACTCCGGGTTATACACTATCACTGCACACAAGATAAAACAATGTTTAAGTTCAATCTTGCAGCAAAAACAAAAATCAATACAATAAAACAAAAACAAAAAGCTAAACTAGCAGATTTAGAGCTTTCCTAATATTATTCCTATTCCCCGATAGCAACGGCGCCAAAACTTTGATAGAAAATTTTTCTTTTTCTTTCCAATCGTAGTTTAAATTTATAAAACTCTTTCTAAAATAACTACGAAGGAATATAGGCAGCGAACCTATCAACGTAGTATAATGTTCAAATCGAAGTCGTCCACGGAGAAGAAATAACTACTAGTAATGACTCTATTTCTACTATCTAGCAAGATGAATAATGATTGATTGATTGATTAAAATCTCTCACTAAGAAACTAAAAGAATTAAATCGAATTTAGAATCACAAGTACTTAGAATTCAAGCAAGATTTCAAAAATCAATTACTTAAACCGACCTAGATCTCGTTCTTCATTTAATTTCATCATGTGAATCATAGAACACTAAAGATTAAACTAATTGAGTTCTTATACCATTGAGTTCCTTATACAAATTGACAATCCTCTCGGATTTATCAATTTTTCTAACCTTAGATTGATTAATTAGGATCTCTCCTTAACTAATTACAAACTAAGATCGCATGAAGAATATGAACTCAAGAAAAACAGAGAACATACGGAAGATTTTGCAACCTATCTCTAGGATCACAATCAAATCTCATCAAATTGCATAGATCTATTCATGAAAGCGATTTCTCAATCAACTTAAATGAAAACAGAAATAAACTTGTAATCCGGATTTACAAATTCAAGAAAACGATGAAGAACATGCAATTTGATTATAAGAACATCAACAACAGATTATTAAGATCAAATCCTCAACACATGATGAAATTAAAATCCGAACATGATCTAGATCTACGAACTACTCCTCCATCGAGATAAAAGAAAACAATTGAAATTCAATAGAAGAGTATGAATTCATGAATACAACCCTTAAGAATGAAGCTCAGCTGATGGAATTGGATCTAGATCTTCAAATCTGGAATAAACCTTCACTTGAATTCTTCAATACTTGTTTTCCTCTAATGCTCTCCAAAAGTCTCCAGAAAATTCAAAAGAAAAAGAGATGACAAGAAAACAAAATATCTCTGGCGTGTAACTAACTTCTCTCTCTAAAAATGGTATTTATATGACGCCAAAAAT
Source organism: Combretum micranthum (assembly GCA_024138025.1). NCBI lineage: Eukaryota > Viridiplantae > Streptophyta > Magnoliopsida > Myrtales > Combretaceae > Combretum > Combretum micranthum. The sequence continues at coordinate 459,180 of JAMXBD010000697.1, forward strand.
GAAACAGGGACCCAAACGGCCTGTGGAGAAGGCTGTTGCGCGTTTTAAAATGAATCCTGGTTGCAAACACCCTCCAAAACACCCCTGTGGCACGAGCTGTAGCGCATACTGATGTTGAATGAGTCATCCTGGTCCAAAACAGCCTTCAAAACAGGGTGTATTGAGGGATGTTGTGCCTTCTAATTTCTTCAAAACAACACTATTTGGCTTCATTCTTGTCGCATTTGTCTTGTTTCTTCATGAGGAGATCAAATTTGCCTGAGATTAACAAATTAAACAACTAAGAGCCATTTCTAAATGATTTTTGCTTAGAATATCAACTAAATGAGCTCAAAATCATCTTAGAAATAAAGGTGTTATATCACTTATCACCCCTGAATCCATCAATTTCTGTTTTTTCACGCATACCATTAGTTGAACCAGAAACCAAACCACCCATTTGGCTTTTGGTTGACTCTTTTTCCAACTTTAGCCAGTAACAACTTCAATCAAACTATTTTTTGAAAATCTAGCTTTTTATGAAAACCCTACTAGTTCCTTGTTGAGTGTTCTATGTCAAATGGGTCGAGTTTGATATGAATTGGGATCTCCAAGAGAATAGAAGTAAAATTTGGGCTCGACAGAAATGTTTGAGTTATACTTTGAGAATTTTGGAGAGCACACCCAAAGAAGCATTCATGAACCATCTTCGGGAGGTTTATTATGTAATGAGGAGAATGATAGTTCTGGAAATTCAAGTATGGAAATGTATTGCAAATTTGTGATGTTTGTTCAAACTACTCAGCCAACGAAAAGTGAGTTGGATATCTACTTAGAAGATAATTTTATCATTGGTGACATGAATCGTCCCTTTGATGTGCTAGATTGGTGGAAATCAAGTGAGTCAAAATATAATGTTTTGTAAAAAAAAAAATGGCTCGGGATATCCTTGTTATTCCCATTTCAATAGTTGCATTAGAGGCCACTTTTAGTGCTGGAGGTCATATTATTGATACTTGCCATGCTTCATTGTCTCCAGTCATTGTTCAGGTTTTAGTTTGTGGAGGAGATTAGCTATACAAGCTTCATGACATCAAGAAAAAGCCTAGAATAGTAAGTGTTGACACATGTATTATTATTTCTTCTATGGTTGATTCAAATTATATGCACTTCTTTTTTTTTTATATATTTTGATTAAAATATCAACTTTTGTATATAGGAGGACGATGATACAATGATGGAGGCTAATTTAGAGTATCTGAAGAAAGGTACGTGTTCTGGAAATATTATCTGTTTTATGGAAATATCAACTTTTGTAAATCCAACCCTTTATGGCCCCACTATTTTATTATCTATCTTTATATGTTTAGAGATGCAATGCACTTACCTTAGTTTACTAAGAAGGACTTACTAGGCAAAGTTATAGGTAATATTAGCTTCTGTTAGATGGCTAGATAAGATTAAAAAAAAAATGAATTATGATGGACTAAGAGTCTAGGACAATATAATGGATGGTATATACAAGTTTGAGTCAGATTTATATTCCGTTTCAGACATTGAAAGAGTAACTGTGACTAGGGTAATTTAAGAAGAAGTGAAAGAGGGGAAAGTTAAGATGGAATGAAAGTAAATGCTGGTTGAATGTAAATCAAGATGATGTGAAAGACACGTCGCTAATGGAATTTAATTATAAATTTGTCCAATTAAAATTACTTGTTTCTTAAATATTAAATGTATTAGAGGATGTTATCCTTTTGTTCACTATGGTAAATTACAGGCTATGAATTACTAGCTTAGCTTCCCACTTTGATTAAGCAACAACCTTAGTTTACTTTAAGTATTATTAATGAACATAATTCCAACAATTAGTTTTGATTATTCAGTTGAATAGAACAATTTATCTTACTACCTAATGTCATGAGCAAATAACATGTGTTTTGATTGAATGTTTATGTATTAACATTATTTATTAATGAAGAAATATCATATTGATTGAATGTTTTATTCAGGTGTATAACGGCAGCTTAAGAGGATATGTTTTTTATTGAATGATGAAAAAGTGTTATGGTCGAATGATTTGCTTTGGTGGTGATCTCATTTTGGCCGAAGAGATGTTGTTTGCAATCCACATGTATTTTGAAGATAACACTAAAGTGATCGTCAACTGTTGAGCCTAGATTTTCCAATTCTAGTTTAATTTCTTTCAATTCGATTTGTACCAAACCCTAACCCATTTGATACAAACCATCGACTAATAATTAAAAGAAATTTAATTTTTTGAAAACTTGGAGTCACCACCTGACTATAGTTGGGAAAAATTATAAGTTAAGATTAATGAGTCAGTTAATCTTAACTTAGCTACTGATCTACAAAAAATTTGATTTAAAACCAAATTTGATAAACCAGAAAATTTTTGGATTCGAGATTCTCATATTAAAATCATATAGTTATCACTTAAAATTCATAAATTAAAATTTTATCCTTTTAATGCTAAAAATTTATCAAATATCATGAATTTCAAAATTTACAGATTGATGACAAGTCAATTAACATTTACAAGAAATAACAAATTAGTTATATATATACAAAAGATATGACAGAATAAAAATGAGTTTTTCAAATCTTATGTCGCCTTGGAGATGCCTACGTACTCGCTAATCGGAATCAAACAATATGTAGTTCTTTTTAAGAAAACTTTAGTGCGTTGGTTATTTTTAATTTTTCAAACTCTTTTCACTTTAAGTTTATTAAATTTTTAATCAATTTGGCAAAAAATGTAGTTTTAGGTGTTAGATCTTACAAACTATCAATTTTATTTTTCATTTGTGAAAATAAGATTCTCTATGACAAAATCTTTATTTTATATATAGATACATATTTAAATTATCTAGTCTCTTTTTATTACATTTATTACTTTTTTATTTTTATTTTTATTTTTATTATACTTTAGTATTTACTATTATTCTTATTAGTCTACGAAACTACAAGGCTAGCATAATATTCATTTCTTTAATCTTTATTTTCTTTTACTGTTATTAATGAAATAATAAAGTAAAGAAGAAAGTAACTTACTTGATGTTCGATGCATATGCGGCTTTGAAATAGTGCTTAGATCGAGTACGTGGTTCCAACTTAAATTCGCAGATTGGAATTTTGATGGGAACCAAGTCCGGGGTCATGGACGATTCAGCGATGCTAGTTCATCTCAAATGTCACGGCCAATGGTGGTTTCAAATCTTTCCATGATGGTCAGCAGCTGAGCTTAGATAAGAGTTGCTTCTGATATCTTTGAGGATCGATGAGAACACCGATCTATGGATCAACTTTTCTAGAACACTCTTGTATCAACCAATTTATTTAAACTTCACCATAAAACCTGAAATCGAAGTTTTTAACTTTGAAATCCTAACTTCTAAAAAAACTTCAGATTTAAGGTTTTTTTTTTTTGTGTTTTCTGTCTCTTTCTTCCATTGATGTATGTCAGGTATTTATAGACATTTAATCTGCTCACCTATCGGATAAGCTATCGCTCAACTACCCTCAAATTAACTAAAATTGTAACGAGCTTAAAATATTTAATTTTTATTAAATGGGAAAAATTGGAGTATCTATATCAACCAATGTTCTAGTCCAAATGTACTTTCTGTTGCTTTTTTATTTACAAGTTTAAATGGACCAGCAGTAGCATGGAGGCAAATTGCAAACAAATGGAAATTTACGTTCACCTTGACTAGTTTAAGAACTTTAAAGTTTCTGTAAAATGAAGTTTTGATGTATTTTATCAACTTTTATACCTTAGTAGGGAGTACTCTTCAATGATTGCTTATTTTGCTAGTAGCAGGTTGTTAATTTTTTGGAGTTGGAAGAAGCCTTGGGAGATGACGCTGGCTTTTTCATGTTTTTTTTTTTTTTTTATCAACTTTTATACCTTGGTAGGGAACTCTTCAATGATTACTTATTTTGCTAGTAGCAGGTTGTTAATTTTTTGGAGCTGGAAGAAGCGTTGGAAGATGATCTAGGCTAAATTTGTTTTCATGTCTTTTTCAACTTTTATACATTGGTAAGGAGTACTCTTCATTGATTTCTTATTTTGCTAGTAGCAGATTGTTGGTTTTTCGGAGCTAGAAGAAGCCTTGGAAGATGACTACCGCTAAATTTGTTTTTGTGTTTTTTTTTAATCAACTTTAATACCTTGGTAGGGACTACTCTTCAATGATTGCTTATTTTGCTAGTAGTAGGTTGTTAATTTTTTGGAGCTTGAAGAAGCCTAGGAAGATGACCCTAGCTAAATTTGTTTTGTCTACGAACTTGAAGTCTCTATTTATTTATAAACAAATTAACTTTTTACTAGGAAAAAAACACGGTGTACTTGGATATTACTTGATTTTATATGGGTGTAACTTTTATCTATATCCCATTAATTTACACGACTTTTTAAATTTTTTTAAAGCTAAATTCGGTGAAAAAAGGGGTGAAAATGTGAAACTAAGATTACCCATCATAAATATGCTTTAAATGAGCTTAAGCTTGAGCTTCTTAACATACTCTAGCTCAAGCTCGTTTAAGGCTTATTAAGCTAAAAGAGCTCGAACTTAGGCTCATTTAGCAAACAAGCTTTAGCTCGAGCTCAAGCTTGTTTATAATAATAAGACCAACAAGCTGAGCTCGGGCTTGTGCATTCTTAACAAGCTTGGGCTTAGGATTGTGCATTCTTAACGAGCTCAGGCTCAGGCTTACCTTTTTTAGGTTCAATAAAAGCTTGGCTTGGCTCAGCTCATTTGCAGCCCTAGGTATGGCGAATAGATTGAAGTTACCAACTGCATTTCATCCACTACCTTATTATATCATGCAAACAAATAGGGAGGAATGACTTACGTCACTAAACAAGTTTGAGTATTTTATATTATTTTGATGAAGTTTTGTGTGATGTAGTACTTACTACTATTTCTCATGTCTTACTTGACAATTCTTATGTAAAGGATAGAAAAGCAACTTATAATGAGCAACGTGACTACTATTCTTTTAATATAACTATAAAGAAAAGGTTATTATTATTGCCTATGAGTTTAGCTCAAGTTAGGATTGCTAAGTCGGAGATGAATCCTCCTAAAAGGTAGTTAGATAGGGCTAAGGCTGAGGTGAGGTGAGGGTCATAAATGGTGTTTCTGAGTTTCTTGATAGGGATGTTGCAAATGAGCTAGAAGTATTAGTAGTTGATCAAGGTCAAGTTTCTATAGATTCAATACTAGTTAAAGGGTTCCTACAATTGTAGGTGTTAATAATGGAGTTAGTGATGATTATGTAAAAGCATATGAGCCAATTGAAGAAAAGAAAAATAAAGAAGACAAGGTTACAAAGATGGCATATGAGGAGAGTAATTTGGAAGTGCAAATTGATATGCAGATACTTGACATGACACCTTTATTGCTAACTTCTAGTGAATAAAGGTATTTTCATGTTTACACTCCATCCTTTTGGTTGTTTTATCAAGACCCATAATGGGATCATGAGGTGAAAGATTGTTGTTCTACTATACCTGTGAAACTTTACATGATATTTGTTGGTGATTATCGAGGCTATATTAGAGGTTATTTGAATTGGTGTGGTATTGTACTTACAATTGGTGTTGGTGTAAGCGAATTCAAAATAGTTAGTAGATTGAGATTATATGAGAATTTTGAGAGGTTAAATTTTTATGAACAATCACAGATGCATCTTATCTCATATGGTGGTGATGTTCACGAAGAGAGTCTAGAGGATAATCATGTGATGTAAGTGGATATTACTAGTGGTGTAGATTGTGATGTTGATGATGAAGGCACATGGGATGTTAGTGTAGAGTAAATATATGTTACAGAAGTTATGCCATGTGATCTTGAATTAGATTTACCTTTTGATATTTGTATACCTGAGTTAGAGTCACTTCCGTTCTCATTAGGAGTCGTTAATAACCACATGTATTATCATATCCTTGTTCCATCATTATGTAGGGTCTATACTGATCCATTGATGGAGTTATGGAATAGTATTGAATATATTAGCTATATTTTACTTGAAAAGTCATATGAATCAATTTTGAAGTCTATTAGAGTCTTATGGATGTTATATATACTGATAGAGTATTCGGTTTTGGTATGGTACATGGTAGTGCGAGCAATACTGTATGTGTGACCTATTTGTAAATTAACTATTAGAGGAAGAGGTATTATTACATCACCGTATAGTTGTCTTCCTTTTTATTTTCATGGTTCCAAACCAATGTTGTTAGGGTCTTTTACTACTGAGTTGGATGGATATTTGTATTGGAAGAGTGCATTGTGTATACATGGTACTGAAAGGAGAAAAGTTATGATGATTAGAGCATTGACTGTTGGATCGACATCTGATAGTAATCATATTGGTCAATGACTGGTGGAATATGTCATACCTCATATTTCCCATTCCAAAGTAGCAAATGGTATGATCATTGATCCTTCAATTTCTATGATGCCTTTTCCATCTATTTTGATTTATTATTGTACTGGTTTTATGCTAGATAGATGTCACATATATGGTAGACCTTCATGCTACGACAAGAAAGATACGATGCATTATCGGGGATGCTATGATTCTAGGAGAATTTCATGTTTTTAGGATTGTAATGATTAATAGAGGAACTTCTCATGTGAATACATGTGGTTATTTTATGAAGTTGATATTTCATGGTTTTTACTGTATAACTTGTAAGATGACCAAAGTGGAGAATTTGAGTCAATATATGTGGAAGTATGAGTTTGTTGAATTGTATGATGGAATATTTGTAGCTAAAGAGAAGGTATTTGATGTTTAGAGTGGACATATAAAGACTAAAGTGACAACAATATTGAATGGAATAGGCTTGAGATTTATTATATCTTATTTGTTAGAAGGTCAATTGGAATAAACCTGAGCGACAAAAGCAAGTGTAGAATGTTGAGGTTTAACTACTTTAAAGGTGCAAAGGAAAAACTAGAGTGCTTGAAGTTGATGTTGAAATGCTCTAGGAATTATTAATCTAAAAGGATTCACAGATTAGGAGTTAGAGATAATTCATGGATCATGGTATGGCTAAAAAGTTTTATTTAATTGTTATTGCATTTTGCATGTTTATCTTTTATCCTAACAAATAAACATTCAAAGGTTTGAAGGCAAATCTTCATCATAATAAGGGATATGATAGGGATCATGGTTCATTTGGATTGATAACTTGATATGGAGCGAGGGGATTGATGAACTTAGCTCAATGAACCATTATTAGTAAGTCGAATGAAGTTGAGATGAAGTATCTGTAGGGCTATCTAATGCACTTTTCTATTAGGCATGAGCTGGTGTGGTTAAGCATGGAGAAAAGGTAAGATTTAAAGGAAAACTTGCAAGTATGGAAACTCACACCCATGCCAAAGATAGTGAGTGAACACCTGTGTTCATGCCTATTATGACTGACATGGCCGTTTTGGGACTGTGAGCACATTGTTTTCGTGACTATAAGCACACTGTTTTCGAAGAAAGAAGGAGGTTGAGGAGGACACTCTCTATAGCATGGCTATGCCTAGGTTGGATCCCATACATATGGTTGTAAAAAATGCCTATTTCAATGTCCGATTATGCAACTAGAATGGTATACCCCTAACGTATGATTTTAGCATGTAGCTTACCTTCATGTCTTGTTTCCATTGCTTATTTCTATGTTTCTTTTTTATTTGTTTTGGATTTTATGTTCCATTATTGCCCTTGCTTGACTTGTAGGAGTATATAAAGGTCATTAAGATTATGTTAGTAGGAGCCTATCTAGCCTACTTATCTTTTGTCATTAATTGTAATCAATTACTTTTGCTGACTTCCTTAGAGTTGTTCCAAAACTCTATTAAGTTTTTTCTGAAGATTATTCTTCATTGTTTCTTTAATCTTATGTCATATCGATTGAGTGAAATACTAGTTTGATTTTTTTCTTCGTGCATCATAATCTAGAAGATATATCATTAATATCCTTTATTTTCTATTTTCATTAAAATCTACAAAATCATAAACATATAAACACTTATTGTGAGAAGATATTTGAGAGAAACCCTGTGAACAAATGGTAATACAAATCCAATTTGCATCATCTTTATTGAGGAATCTGTTGCGTAACTCTAACATGGATTTTATCCATGTCAAGTTGATTCTATGCTCAACATGGGTAGAGTACACGCTTATGTTTGAGGCCATGTTGAAGGCTATTTGGCAAGTTTACTTCACTGATGTAGAGTAGATGGGCACAAACATCAAGTTGTATGGGTGGTTTTGTGGAACCGATAACACTTATTTATTTATATTCCATAAGTTTGTTTCGTGTTAATTATATTATTTATTTTACTGACTTTTTGAGACTCCTGTAAATAATCCTATTCATGTAATGACTCATTACTATGTTGATATTCAAAAAACTTCTTTGAGAGTCTTTACTCTAAACCCTCTTATCGATCAAGTTTCTTTGATTGTAGCGAGTACAACATGAGTTAATATTTGTGTGTAATATCAACCTTTATAAGTATCCTGAGATCTTTCTTGTTTAGTGAGTAATATCCAGTAATCAAAGTCCTCTTTAACTTATTTATCTAAAATCTTAGTTTCTTCTTGAGATTGGAGCTCTTATCAATTAATTGTTTATTTATTATTTGATACCTCACAGCGATAGTCCACACTAGCATATTAGAATAGATTATATTGTGATTGAAAGTGGAAAATTGATAGAAATGATGTAATAGATGTGTGCATTTTGTCACACCCCAAAGGGTACCCTAAACGCGATAGTCCGCCACACTCGATATTTAAACTAAAGTATGACAACCTTAGTCACTCCATGAGTCTAAACACTGGGTGTAAGGCTCACATTCAACATATAGGGAACCATACTTTGATTCGAAATACCTTAAGGAGACATACATAGCGATAAGAATGTAAATCATAACGGTTATATCTAGATTTAATCTACTACATGAGCTAAAGGGGCTTACCCCCATCAAAACATTAAGAGTTCTGAAGTCCTCATAAGTCCCTTACAACAACCATTGAATATATCAATATAAGAGATTTAACTAGAAGTCTATGCCTACATCTAGGTCCCGACTTCTTCAAAAAAACTCTTTTAAGTTCTAAAACTGTACCTAAGGAAAGTGGCCTCTCGGAGATAGCTATAAACATTCATACTACAATAAGAAACTATTGAGGTATAAGCTTACCAGCTTAGTGATTTTCATTTCCAAATAACATACTCATTCAAGATATATATACAAGCAAGTTATAGTTAATCAATCATATGAATGCACAAGCAAATGAGCATACAAGCATATGACTTTCCGGTAGCCGTATGTGAATGGATTTACGCCCTCCATTCGGGGTCGGGGTGGTCCATAAGTCATGCAACCATAATTCCAATATTGAGTGAGGTGGTCCATAAGACATGCAACCATGATCACAATCTCTTTCTCTTAGTTATACAATCTTTGTTGTTTTATGTGGTAGTTTCAAGTGCCTACCCCACTTCCGTTAACTTAAGCGATTTCGCATCCTTAATGTTAACACGGGCCTCCACACCTCCGCTAATATACCTTTGTCCCACCAAAGGTATACTTGCTAATGCAATGTGACTCACTACGTGATATGCATGTATAGTTTATTCATATAATCGTGGCATGTTAATTATGTAGGTTAAGAGCGATCATAGAGAATTTCAGACAATTCAAGTCTATACTAGCTCATACAATGTATTTACAATAAGTCTCGTCTCGATATACTTATCATTCATTCAACCAAGATTAGATCACAACTCATCACAATTTTATCTTTTCCTAATTCTAATGCCACTACGATTGCAAGCACATACATGAGCACAACTATTTAAGAAATGAACTCACTTTGCCATGGTGCGAAAATCCACTTAATTGTAATAGTCCTCGGAAAGGTCTAGTTTGTCTTCCAAGTCTCCTAATAAAAATAAATAACTCTAATGAGTATTTCTATGAAGTTTGAATGAACTTATAATTTCTATCCTAACAAGTTCGTTAAAATTCGTCTAAGAGGAAATTCCAACTTAAAACGGCCATAACTTGGTCATTTTAACTCGGAATTTCGTATATTATATACCGATTTCTACCTATTCGACGAGAGATATCTATTTCTAGAGTTATTTCCAACAAAAAGAGTCATTTAGTATATGAACAGTAAGGTACATAATACTATACAAATCCCATTTCACAATTCAACTTCTAGTTTCAAATCAAGCATTATACTAAACCTTTGATAGATACTTAGCTATCATTATATTTCATAGGACTCTATTATATATGTATATAACTCAATATCATGCATGATTCATGAGTGTTGGAAAATTCTAATTTCTCATGTACTTAGATAGTGTCAAATAAGAAGTATATGACATTACTTTCCTAACTTTGTTTCTACAAGTGCATCATGTATATATGCAACACCTACAAGCTATTGTCATAAAGGTTATGATATGAGTTACCTATATGTATATTCTTAATGATATAGTATCAAGAATGCTTTTTGAAAAACTTTTATTTTGCAAAACTTTTGAAATTTACTAGACTTAAGAAAGGTGGTTTTCTTTCTTGAAAAATCACATTTGCTTTCATCAAAACTTAACCTTGATGTCCTATATAGCCATCATCTTCATTATTTTAATAAAAACCTTCATTTCGGGGTTAGAAAATAGATGTTTAAATAGGTGGTTTGCCTAAGTACGAATTTTACAAAATGTGAAAACATTGTTTAACCTATTCTTGGAAACCATTTATTGTTCTAAGATTATATTTTGATAAACCTCTCTTATTCTTGTCAAAATTGGGTCTTTATTACATGTATCCCCTAGGACTTCCATTTTTTTATAAAAATTATCATTTTGACATTTGGAAATAGGTGTTTAAATAGTAGCCATTTTCAAATCCGAATTTTGAAAATTTCATTTGAGATTGTTTTCTTTGTAAAACCCATTTAGCCCTTCAAAAACCATTTTCTAATCAAATCTACTCCTTAAGGCTTCCATTTCTTTAATAAAAATCTTGTTTTGGAGTTTAGAAATGGGTGTTTATACTTCAAGACTCATTTATTACGAATTTAAAACTTGTTGTTGGAATTGAAACATAACCTTTATAAACTTTTCCTTGTTTTGAAAATATTCTTTAGTAGATCTAAGATTTTCTCATCAAGATCATTCATTTATGATATCTATTCCCTAAGCTCTTCATTTTAAATGAACATTTTGAAGTTGAAAAATAGGTTTTCTAAATATGGTTTCTTTTTTATCCGAATTTTCAAAAGTTATTTTTATTGAAACCAAAATAGATCTTGAGCTTTCTAATACTTTTCTACTATCATCAAGCTATTACCAGTCATTTATGAACATATAACAAAAGTCTAATGCATGTATGAACTTAAAACAACTAGATCTAATTTACCATACTAATCATAAATGCATGAATACTATGATGGTTATGTGAATATGAATAGATGATGAATATATGCACAAATCATTAATAATAATAACATAACTTAATAGTAAAACAAGATAATAGCAAAATAACTCAAATAACAAGATCTAAAACATTGTGATGGCAAGGATCTCATGTTCAAGTTTTTCCACATCCTTAGTTTGAAGATCATGGGGATTTTTATGTGGAATCACGCATGAATGAATTTGCCATTATATGTTTTTAAGATACTAAGGTATAGATCTATTACCTATTGGTTGTGTGGAGTAAGAAACTTGAAAGAAAAACAAAGTGTGTGTGTGTAGAGGAAGGGGGAGCTCACGGTTTGAAAGAGGAGAGGGAGAGAGAGTTTTGCAAAAATTTTTCTAAGTGAAAAAGAAGAAAAAGAGAAATGAAATGAAGTGGGTATAAGGAGGCATATATAGACAATGGATTAAGGTTTGCCTAATTTAACCAAATAAAATAAAACAAATTGGAGAGAGGAAAAGAGGGAGAGGGGGCGCCGGTTTGGAGGGTGTGTGAGAGAGAATAGGGTGTTGTGTAAGTTTTGGAATTAATTAAAGTAATTTAAGCAGTAAAAGTTGTATTGGAAAAGTAAATTGTAAGAAAAATGATGAAATTGTAAGAGTAGAATGTAATGATGTAAGAAATACGTTATGGGTAGTTGAACTTGTGAATAATGTAGAAGAATTCAAAAAGTAGATTAGATAGTTAAAGTACTGGTAGTAATGAAAATATGATAAAAAGGTTATAACTATAACTTTTATAACCCGAAAAATTATATAACTGATATATTTGGAAATCTTATGAAATTACGATTCTAACGGAACTAATATCATATATTTAATATTTCGAGCCCCTAGACACGCTTTTCCAAGTCTGTATCCGATCATGTTCGAAATAGATCGAAAATTCACTAATATAATCTTTTTATGCAGTCTAATATTATTACGAACCAAACTACACTCTTCACTCCTATTTCGACTTCTTGGTTTAGAAATACGGGATTGTCGGATCTAAACTTGTTAGTAGTATTCTCATTATTTGGATTTCGATGATAACAAAAAGAGTTACATGTTAACTAACAAGTGTATTGAATGTCAAGTTCTTATGAAAATGTTTTACAAGAAAATATCAATCAGAAAGTATTTTCAAGAGCAGAAAAGAAGCAGAAACAATTTCAGAGAGCAAAATAACGTGTTGCGTGGATACTTTACAAAAGAGTGCAAACTCAGAGGATATTTCAGAGAGTATTCAAGGAAGGTTATTAAGCAAGAATGAAGATTCAGAAGCTTTTTTAGAAGGCATTTCACAAGAGTTACAATATGATAATGGATATGAAGACCCAGCACCAAAGTGATTGTATTTGGGAAATACATTCAATAATGTTCCACAAAGTCGGTTTAATATCCAAAGGGGAATAAATTCGAAATAGAGATCGTTTTCAAGAACAATGGAAGAACATACTGCATATTGCACTTGAAAAGAAAGTTAGTGTGCATAATATGAAGTACTTACAAAAGAAATAAGATTTTCAAGGATAATGTCTGAAGATTCTACTAGTATACGGAAAATATGGAAATATATCTATGAGAGAATATGTTATCAGAGGATATCATAAGATTCATGTCTCAAGAAGATCGGTTTTGTTTTTGTTGCTATTTTCGTGGGATTTTTCAAATTAAGATCACGCACCAAGATAACAACAAGTTTTCTTATTCTTATCTTAATGGAAGACGTCTGGAACAAACAACTCGAAGATTTTCAAATTTTCAAATGAAAGAAGACTCTATCAGCAAGTCATCCGAATTAGAAGCAAAAAAATAAGGGATCAAGCTTATCTATTCCAATGATTTAGCCGTTAGAAGATTATCAAGCTTATCCATTTTTGAAAGTTCCAACCGCTTGAGAATGTGTGATTAAAAAGGCATGATCAGAACGAAGATGATAAGATATTGAATACCGAGAACACGAAAAAGAAGGAATACATACGATCAAAACTTACAAGCAAAAACTGTCATTTTCACTTTCATTTTGTACCGAAATATTAGAGGATACTTTATCATTATTTCCTCAATTTGATTTGTTTAATCTTTGTGAGATTGAGAGTTACAAGTAGGCTCAATAGGTTGATGTTAGCTTGAAGGAAGCTAGGAAGATCAAACTGAGTGCATTTGTAGCGAAGTGCTTTGGCAAAAGACAACTTGTAACATTGATTTGTTCTTGGATAGTGGAACATACCGGTAAAGACAACCGGATCCCCAGCTTGGTGCTGGAAGAGAGGACTGACGCTCAAGGCGGAACCTCTATAAATAGCTTTGCAAATTCTTCTACCGTACTCTTTTTAATTATCGTATATAGTTACTTGTTTGTGTTTATCGTGACTTGTTTCAGAGACTGTTTCAGAGACTAATTGTTACAAGAATTAAAAAGCAGAGACTAAAAGTTTTGACATATATTCTTGATTGAGCTTAACAATTGTTATAGAAATTAGACTTGTTTGCTTCCGCATTATAAATAAAACATTTTTATTAAAGTTATTATTTTAAAGATTTGAAAACCCATTTTTGTTTGATTAATCAAGTTGGTGAATTTGATAAAGTTTACTTAAAGGAATTTTTTTTTTTATTAACCAATTCAACCCCCCTCCCCCCCCCCCCGGTTAGTTTTTGGGACCAACAAAACTACTAGGGTTTCCTAGGAATCTGTTGACTTAAGGTCTTCGGTTGACTTTCTGGTTTAAGGTTTCGACTTGATTATTACCCTAAAAATTAGGGGTTTACACATTTGGCATGAATCACATATGGATAGGAATCGATAGTTGAAATATGGAAATTTTGAATATCAATGAGCAATTGAACATTTAGGTGATGGATTCTAAGGATATTTGATTAATAGAAATCATAGGTTAGTGATTAGATAAGTATAGATGTGTTTCTTTAATGAATTATGTTAAATTGAGGAATGTATGGGAAAAACCTTATTTGAACGGGATTGTTTAAGGGCAAAATTAAAGTTGGTTTTGGTAGATTATAATATAATAAGTCAAGAAAAAATTACCCCTCATATAAAGAATGGAGAAATTGTCAAATTGAATTATACTTGGTTTAAGTGAAATTGGGAGCCTTAATTAGAGTAAATCAATTATTGGTTGTTTTGAATGAAATAGAGTGGTAATGAGGTGATTTGGTGATGATTTTACACGAGGAAGGAATTAAAAAGGGTATATGATTTGTTGCATGGAATTTTAGGACCTATGTTAAGTACTTGACAAAATTGAAGAAAATGGAAATCAAATCAAATATGGGGTGTTGCATTGAGAAATTTGATTACCTACAATCAATTTTGTATTGGAAGACTTGGAGGATGTATTGATGAATCATGTGTATGCAACTAAGGCTTGTGAGTGATTAAATTTTACTTTATATATTTCGATGTTCAATTTTACCTTTGTTAAGAAAAAACTTCATTCATAAGATGCACACATATAGATTGGTCAAAATAGAGTTTAATCTTTTTCTTTTGAACCCTTTGAAATGTAAGCCTAAGGTAGATTTTTTGAAAAATCTAGTAGTGCACAACCTATGTATGGATCCGTCTACTTGGACGTTGACTCCTTTGACTTAAATTCTTCCATTTTGGTAGTACATAACCTATGCACAAGCCCATGCATTTGGTGATGTATCCCTTTGACTCAAATTTTCTCAACTCTGGTAGTACATATCTTGTGCACAAGCTCATGGACTTGAGTGCACGACCTATGAACAAGCTCATGCACTCAGTCATTCGCTTTCTAATTTTTCAAATCTTAAAAGAAATATTCATCCAAATTTTGTGAATTTTGTCCCAATTCTTCCTATAAGCTCAAATAACCTTCCAAGACCTAGAATAACACATTCAACAACTAAAGTACCGAGTTCATGAAATTATTCTTCAAATAAATCAAATTAAGACTAAATTATTTTTTTCCACTAAGTGTTGATTTACACTTTCCGATAAATCTCAATAACCACATCAAGCTCAAATGTCTCACCTAAATAATATACCTTCACACTTATTAGTCTAATAATTGAGATGGGATGCTAAAGACTATACTTGATTCGTGGACTAGCGTGAATCTATTCTTAGAAGGCTAAGAACCAAAACTTATAAAAATATAGCCACTAATCATTTGGTTAACTCAAACCCCACAACCAATCATAACTTATGTAGTTAACTAGAAAAGTTGGATAAATAAAATCGATGACATGGAAACCTAAGAAATATCACTCGTCTATAACCCAAACTCAATGTACCTAAATGAATTGAGTATAAACTATGATCCATAACCTTGTGGACACTAAGCGAATAATTAAACCAATAAAAGTAAAAGATAATTGTCTGGAGTTACTCGAGACTTGATCTTAATGCATGTATTCATGTATTCAAACTTATGAACAACAAATGGCATTTAGACTTGGAAAAGGGAAGAAAAAGGTTTTGAAACTATTAATAGGTATATAGCAAATGCATGTTGCTTGTTAGCAAATACTTAATAGCCAAACTAATACTTAAAATTGGCCTAAATGTGCGTAGGTAGTTGCTTGGCTGCTTATTCCTAAAAGTGGCACTTTCGGATTAGGTTGTGAGTTTGATCGTAATTTTGACAGGATATGGTAGTATAAACGCTTAGGCCCTCACAGAGTGCATGGTAAGGCCCGATAGGTAAAACTAGGAATTTTCAAGATTGAACTGTCTGTTGGACTAGGAACAAAGTTATAATGAGTTATACGAGATAATGAGACCTAGTATAAAGCATTGCATTGGACCATACTCATTGACAATAGGATGTGAGGAGATAAACTAGAAGAGACTACATCTTTCTTTTCTAATCTAACAAGTTTTAGAGGCTTGTCAATCCCTTTGATGTTGGATTCAAAACCCTTTATGTTCCCTGTTTGATTAATAGGAGTCATGAACACTCTTATGCATATTCATATTTCTAGAGTGTTGGAAATGCTTGCTTGTTGGATTCTTAACTAATATATTACACCCGTGGTTGTTTTATTAGAATAAGTATGTATGATATGCAAGCATACATTTTTTTATTATGTCTTGGGCTTCGCTTCTCATTCTCTTAACATTTCAAGTCCTACTAATGATCTGTACGTGGACTTGCATCAAGACTTGTTGGTTTTGGGGATGAGGACTTGAGTGATGTTTAGTAGATGACGTTGCCTAAAATATAGATTTTATGAGTTTTTTTTAAGGACTTTGCTAAAATCTTGTTGTTATAGTTGGATCATTGTATCAAACTAACTATTAACAAATGTTGTTTTGAGACGGAGCTTCAGGTCCTAAACATTTTTTGGTTGAGTTGTACTTATGAAATGGACCATAGTAAGCCATGTTTTATAAATAAGTATTTTTATGAAATGTATATTTTAAACAGGTTTTTTTTTTATAAATAAGTATTTTTATAAAATTAACCTCTTTTACAGGTTTTTTATAGTTTTGATATAACTTGAATCATGAAAAAATAGACAATAATCTACTAATTTTTTATAAAATCTAATAACTATTTCTTAATTGAAAATTGAATAAAGACTCACTTAGTTAATATATGTCTTACATATATCATTTGAGGTGCTATGTGGCGAAACACAAAATTGCTACATCATGTATGCTCAAAATGTAATACTTATTTTTATATTAATAAGTAACAATTTAACAAATGAGATAAAAATGCAACATTGGAGTGTTTATAATGACCATATAAGACACCATTTCCCAAGAGTTCCACTACTCTTTTTTGAGACTCTTCTAACCTACAAAATGATGTGGCTAGGGGACTTAAAATATGGATGAACTTATAATATTCGCACCAACATACCATAAATAAACTTATTACATTTGTACTAACCAATACCCTTGGAAAAGTGAACTGACTACATTTGACTATTTCATATTTAAACTAACCTATCACATTTGCACCAATCTCCCACATTTACGCTAAAACCTACCACATTGGGATAGAGACCTTTATTTTAAATCGCCGTATGCAATTTAACCTAATAATTTCCTAAGGTATGTATGTTATGAGATAAGTTTCATTCACAGTACCTGAACTTTTTTATTTGTAATGGAATAATACCTAAAAAAAGTTTTGTACCATGAAAATACCCAAACATCTTAAAAGTTTCACTCGTGGCACTTCTAGATAGATTTCGCCCATATTTCCATCAAAAACTAACATGACAGGCAAAATGATTAAAAAATTAATTTTCTACCATGTTTCATGTTTTTTAATTATTTTTTATTTTTTACTCTCTCCTCTCTATCTCTCTTTCCTTTTCTTCTTTTTCTTTTTTTTTCTTCTTCTTCTTTAAATAAAAAGAAAAAAAACAACCATTACTTTCATTAATTCATCTTCTTTATGGTCACCCGCAAAATATTATAGCACCCAATAATGAAAATTGACTAATGAAACATATAAAGTCCTTAACGATTCGATCTTTAATGAGTATGAGAAAACAAGATTAAGAATTCATCTATGACCAAACAAAGTTGATGTTAAACATTCCACTATGTCAGACTTTGACCAAATTTTTTAAAAATCCATCATTGTAAATTTGATGTTCTGATGGAGATGGGACATGTAGGGGCCATGGTGCTTGGGGTTAATGGAGAAGTTGGTGTTTGTGTATGTGTTGTGGTGTGTTTATATAGTAGTTGATGATGGGGTGGTCTTTTTGTGTGTTGGCATAGTGGTTTGTGGCATTTTAGTTGGTGGTTGTAGAGACAAAAGGAGGTAAAAGAGAGAAGTTGGAGAGAGAGAGAGTTATGGGTTCTTCAGAAGAGAGGGTGTGCTAGCAAAAAAATTGAAGTCCATGAAAGAAGAAATTAAAAAAAAAATTCAAAGGGAGAAGCCAAAGAGTCTTTGGGAGAGAAATGGTGATCTTATTGTTAAGGTTCAAGATGGCGATTAATGGCTGTTATGAGAGCTTAATAGAGGAAGAGGGAAAATGAAAATTTGAATTACTATTTTTTGGAAAAAAATTTATTTTGTACTCATTTTTCAATCTAATGTTAATGTAGTATTTTCATATTCAATATTTTTTTTTTTATTTTTAATGGGTTTTGCGATTTTAGGTTTTTTTTTTTTTTTATTTGAAGAAGAAGAAGAAGAAGAAGAAGGGGTAGAGGAGGAAGAGAGAGACAAGAGAGGGCGTGTGCCCGGGGGGGGTTGTTGATGTTGAGGAAGAAAGAGAGGAAAGTAAAAACAAAAAATTGAAAAGATAACTAAAATGCCAAGTAGGATAGAGAAAAAAAATATTTTATTCGAGTTTGCCTACCATTTTAGCTTTTTGATGGAAGAATGAATGGAAGGTGAAAATAAGTAGAACTTTTAAAAAGTTCAGGTTTTTTCTTAGTATAATTTTTTTTTAAGGTATTATTTTGTTACAAATAAAAAAGTTCAGATATCGTAAATGAAACTTACCCATGTTATGAGAACCTGATCTTTACTTCAATTCTTGTGACTTCTTCCATGGTCCAATGGATAAAAGTTGAGCTATGTATAGATCAATTAGTACAACTTTAGTACGAGATATGCAATATACTTAGCCGGTAAGGACATTAAAGAAGAAGTGGGATAAAGACAAACTTAATTTATTATTTTCAAAATCTTTGTGATATCTTTTATTTAAATTGTATATAAATGAATAGAGACAAATTTAGTGTTGAAATAAGCAGAATATATTATGTTGTTATTCTTATATGCACCTTTATTGGCTAATTTAGCAAAGTGAATAAATTTGTTAAATTGTTACTATTGTTATTGGATGTATTATGGTGTTTATGCTGTTTGAACTCTAGAATGAACCATGATGAGGGAATGGATATGATTGATGGATGGTGGCAGAGGCATACACATGAACTATTAAAATGTTATTTTGATTAGCAAATTTTTCCATCAAGCGATGCAATTTGTTGGGAAGAAAGAGTTTGAAAAAGTATAATATTGAGATGAGTTAAACTTAGGTCAAAATTTTAAAACATCAAATTCCAAGGGTTTGTGAACTAACTTAATTAAGAAGGGTGATAATGTTCCTTAAGATAGATTTGCTTCACCACAAAATCCTTTCTCTAGGAGAAGCTTTTAAGCTTCACTATTAAAATCATATTTTACAACACACAATTTCGTATCGTTTGAAAATTATTTGAAAAATAAAATATTCATTTTTTAAATTTTGTTCTAGCATCTAGCCAAAAAAAAATTCCTTAATTTGTTTGTTTTATCATATTCTTGTCATATGTGGTATCATATTTTTATTATTATCAAATAGATATTTGTTAAGAAAACAGATACTGGTAAAAAACTGATAGTTTTATTCATAAATTAATCAAACATATACGATACAGATAAGATATAGACATAATATATATAAGTTATAGATATAAATCAAATACAAATACGACATAGCGGATACATATTTACATTTTTTCTTACTTATGTATAATCTAACACTTTTATCCTTGTATCCAATAATTTTTAATTTTAGATAAATCACCTTTCACAAACCAAACTAAAGACATGTATATAATTAAAAAGAAAAAAAAAAAAAAAGAGAGAAACGACGAGGACATAGAAGTTAGGAGATAGATCTTGGTATAAGCTTTCGTTTTCATGCAACCAACCGGAACTAAAGAAAATGACTTATTGACGGTTTCGTTGATACATTCCCACATTTCTTATTATTGACTATACTCGATATTTTTATTTTCACGTAAATTTATATTATTATTTTCCTCGAATCTACTTGTTTTCTCCCTCTTTCTCTCTCTCACATTGTAGATCCAACTTCTTGTCTGGTCTCTCTTATTTCTAATACAAAAACAACAATAATCTGAATCTCAAGCCCTAGTATTGACGTACATTGTCGTAGATTTGGATCTGGTAGGAAATAAAAATGGCGACGATGGAAAGCTTAATCGGTTTGGTGAACAGAATCCAGAGAGCGTGCACCGTTTTAGGCGATCATGGTGGCGAAGGAATGTCCCTCTGGGAAGCTCTTCCTTCAGTTGCCGTCGTTGGTGGCCAGGTATCGCAACGTTTTCGTTTTTGGATTCATACACATTACGAATTTGAGTTTTGACTTTGGACATTTTGTATGTTTTCTTTGATCTATGAAACTTGAAGAGTTCTGGTAAATCTTCGGTTCTCGAAAGTGTGGTTGGAAGAGATTTTCTGCCTCGTGGATCCGGTATCTCTCTGTTCGTTCTTTTTAATGTTCATGTTGGATTTGATCTTGCCTATTGCTTTTGATATTGCATCAACTTTGATTTTGAAATGTAAGTGCTTATTGTTTGTTTATGTTATCTTGGTGTAAAGGTATCGTTACAAGGAGGCCATTGGTTTTGCAACTGCATAAAACAGATCGGGGAACTCCCGAATATGCAGAATTTCTTCATGCCCCAAGGAAAAAATTTACTGACTTCGGTACAGTATTGCATCCTTTCTATTTTCAGGAATTTGACATAAGAGTCCTAAGAGTCCTTTTTGTTTGTGATGTCTCTAAATTCGTCACTGCTTTGTAGTGACTAGTGAGTGTCTGGTGTGGCGACTCACTACTATAAGTTAGATTGAATTTTATAAAAGAGGAGTGGTTACTCAGATTCGATACCCAATGTGGTAATTGTTGGACACCATTGAGTGATTTGATTTATAAATGTATGATCTCTAAGAGTTCGGGGCTCTATAACTTAGTGTGTCCTCTCTTCCACTCAGGAAGGACAGCTTTTCTTTTGTTTATATGGAGCTACTGCCTAGATTAGATGGTGAATTAATGGAAACCATAACTGACTTCCTCTTTTATTTAATTAAGCTATATTAAAGTCTATGCTGTCCTATAGTGGAGTAAGGTTACGAATGTTTTTTTACTGAAATGAGGTCCATAATTTTATTGATTTGTATCTCTACAGCAAGGCAGTGATGAAGCTGTTCTTGTTATAATTCTAATATGCTTTATCCATTCATTTGTTATACAGCCGCTGTTCGTAAGGAAATAGCAGATGAAACAGATCGTATTACTGGAAAGTCGAAGCAGATATCAAATATTCCAATTCACTTGAGTATATATTCTCCAAATGGTATGTTTAATGTCTGTCTATCTAGACACACTAATTGGAAAGGAATTGTTACTTGAAATGAGTAAACAATCGGTCCCTTCCAGGAATATGTCATATAGGAATTATCATGAAGAAGTAAATACATGTAAATTTCCTAGTATCCTTTTGTGGTCTGGAACTGGAAAACATGGCATATATCTTGTAGTTTCATTAACCATCAAGGTAATTGTTTTCTTTGCAGTTGTCAACTTGACTCTAATTGATCTTCCTGGTTTAACAAAGGTGGCTGTAGGTATAACCTCTGGACCATGCATTTCCTGGTATACTGGAGACTTGATTTTCACTCACATTAGTTGTTTAACTGTTTGAATTTTGTACTTGTGCAGAGGGACAGCCTGAAAGCATTGTTGAAGATATTGAAAATATGGTCCGCTCCTACGTTGAAAAGGTAAACATTCATAGAACTCTTTGATGAACTACAATCTACTTGTAGCAAATTTTCAATGACCATCCTTTCTTTCAGTTGCTAGAAGTTGTTTTCTTAATTTTGTTTGTCCCAGTGTCCTGCTGTCACCTTTTTTTTCCTCACCCCTCCTTCATTGTCTTATTTTCTGGGTTGAATATATATCCCACTAGTTTGTTAAACTTTGACAAAAGAATTAACGTGTAAATGCTTATGTGTACCATCTATATTATCCCCCATATGGAGTGTAATGGAACTCTTACCCATGGAGACATCTATTGGTATAGTGGCTGTAATTTCATTAGAATTCTGAATCTTAAGCATGCCTAGTGTTAGTAGTTCCAGGATGAGTGAGGAGTAGCTATATTGAAGAACTAAAACTGTGTGACACATGATGTCGCAATCATACACTATGTTGAACTGAGGAGTGTGTTATAGATAATATTGGAGCAGTTCACCTGCCAATGGGAGAATTGTCGCTCAAGACAATATGTCACACTATGGAAGTCACCTCTTTAACTTGTAAAGGCCACCTATAGAGTCCTTTCTAAATGGAAGAAATTATAGTATACATCAAATTGTGATGGAAGTCTTAACTATGTAGCATCTTTTGGTGGAGTAACTTGGAGTTTATAAAAAATTTCAAGGTTAAACTTGGTTGGTGGCAAGCAATTGGGAATAACTAACCTTCTAGGGAGCGGATATACAGTTTAACAAAACCATGGGTCATATATGCCCAAGCAAAAAAAATCCCAGTGTGAGGAGTTCCTATTGTTGTATATATGCCTTGAAGTTTTTCAAATTTTTTTTTTCTTTTTCAAAATCCTTTAGTGCATATTTAAGTCCATGGAAGACTTCTATAGTTATCAGAATTCATGACTCAATAACTAATTTTCAAAAATTTCCTTTAGTTACAACCCCTTTGCTTTGCTGGCAAATGAACCATGCTCTACCTTTTTTAGCATTTCAGAAGAAAAAGAAAAAAAAATTCTCAATGTGCACAGTGGTAATTTCCTGATTTAGTTTGTATGATGGATGGAGTTTGTTTTTGTTCTGTAGCCAAACTGCATTATATTGGCTATATCACCAGCTAATCAAGACATTGCTACTTCAGATGCCATCAAACTTGCCAGAGAAGTTGATCCTACAGGTACCATAACTTTAATTCAAGGGATGTTAGTTGGTTTATGATTGTGTTTCATATGCAGTAAAATAGCAGAACGTCATATTTTCTTTTGTTCTTATAGGGGAGAGAACATTTGGAGTTCTGACAAAACTTGATCTGATGGACAAAGGAACTAATGCAACGGATGTATGGAGAATATAGCTCAAGTGTTAATTTTTAATTTTGGCCAAATGAATTTTACTTACTTAGCTGTTTTCTTTAGATATAAGTTTAATGCTCTATGTGAAATTATAAAGGTTCTGGAAGGAAGGTCATACAGGCTGCAACATCCTTGGGTTGGTATTGTGAATCGTTCACAAGCTGATATCAACAAAAATGTTGACATGATTGCTGCTCGTCGGAAGGAGAGAGAATACTTTGAAACAAGCCCCGAGTATGGACACTTGGCAAGTAAAATGGGCTCCGAGTACCTTGCAAAACTTTTGTCAAAGGTTCTTTATTCCCCCTTTCATTCTTGTGAATTCTCTTTATACATTATATTCTATTTGTTTTCCTTTGTTTCATTGAAGCATTCCCATAGAAGATTTCAAACATGTTAAGTAAACAATTACCCGAAGAAGAAAAAGAGAGATTTGAAATATCGTAGACTGATTAGTTTTTTTTTCCATTTGCAGCATTTAGAAACAGTTATCAGGCAGCGCATTCCAAGTATTATTGCACTGATAAATAAGACTATTGATGAGCTAAATGCAGAGTTGGATCGTATTGGTAGACCCATTGCAGTTGACTCTGGGGTAAGAGATTATGTCTTGAAAATGTTACTTCTTCACTTAGTTTTAGGATTCTATTATATATATATATTTTACATTCTTGAATTGTTTGTACCCTGCATGCAGGCCCAGCTATATACAATTTTGGAACTTTGTCGGGCCTTTGATCGAGTTTTTAAGGAACATCTGGATGGTGGGTAAGTGCTCATGTTCTGTTTACCTTTCTTGGGGAATTGTGAAGTCTCGAAGTCTAATGTGTTGTTTCAAGCTCTTTTGGATAAATTCCGTTGATGCTAACTCATGAATCAAAATATTTTGAAATTTGATTGTGCACGCACATGTGTGTTTGTTTATGTGCATGAGCATATATAAGACTGAGAAGTGTGAATGCTTAAACCTTCATGCCAATTTGCAAGCTGCCTAAACCTTTGAAAGGATGTGCAGGTTCAACCTTTCTAAAACTTATGTGACAGTGCTGCCTTGGTTCTAACATTTTTGTGTTTGTGAGTGTGCGTGTGCCTGTGGCCAAATGGTTCTAATAATGTACCTCAAAAAAGAAAAGAGGAAACTCTAGCAATATGTCTGGAATTCTTTTGCTGGCATGCTCTGCATGACGCTTCACTAGAAATAGCCATTTACTTAGAAGTGGGTGCAAAAACACTGTAGGCACCAAAATGAATGTCATAGAAGCAGCTGGGTGCTGGGACTTGTGCGATTCTTTGAAAGGGTTTGGAATGACCCCCAAATTTGCAAAATGGAAGTTTAAATGAATTGAATAAATGTAACAGTAGAATATTTTTGATAAAAAGCTAGTCATGATTTGGGAAATAACATGAGGATTTGATTTAATATAGTGAGCTCTTTTCACATTTGAAAAACATGAGGTGATCTTAATTTACACCCTTATCATATGGATTAAGATAGGAGGTTGCATAGCTGTTCTTCTGTAAAGTAGAAAATAACAGCAGAAGTTGACTAACCATTTCTTGTCAGGCCTTTTTTTTTTTTTTTTAGTTGAATTTTTACAAAATGAAGTAAATTTATTGATGAAGATGGGTAACTGCATAATAACTAGCAATTCCATGAGCCTTAGTGTGGATATACTGATAAACATATATATTCTGAATCATATAAAAAAGTTCTCTATAATCTCCAGAGAGAAACCAATACTTATTTCAGCTTTGAAGGACTATTTTCAATTGGCTTAGATAGACAAAATGTTCTATTCTTTGTTGGGATACATATTGAAACAAGTGGCACCTAAGTGAAAGATTGTTGTCCAGACGACCGGGTGGAGATCGCATATATGGAGTATTTGACCATCAGTTACCTGCTGCCCTGAAAAAGCTCCCCTTTGACCGCCATCTCTCCTTGAAGAATGTACAAAAAGTTGTTTCAGAGGCTGATGGTTATCAGCCCCACTTGATAGCTCCTGAACAAGGTTATAGAAGACTCATTGACGGATCAATAAGCTTCTTCAAAGGCCCAGCTGAAGCATCAGTTGATGCTGTAATACTCCTAACTGTACTTGTTTTTTGTTCCCAGTTGGTCCTTGCCATTATATTTAAATTACCACAATCTTCAGTAGTGTTAGAAGTGCATGTTCAAGATAGTTTATACTTATCTTTCTTGGGATAGTGTAAAGAGAGATTTGAATGCCTTGAAGTGATGACTGTCTGCAATTTTTCCCCTTTTAAATTAATAGTGATCATGCATTATGCCTCTTTGTTTCAATCAAACTAATATTTTTAGAGATAATAATGAAGATATGTCATGTTTATGCTCATGTCTATTGTCAGCAATTCAATGTTCGTGGGCCATACAACCTGAAGATTGAGATGTCTTATTTGCTAGTTGTTAAATGTCCTAAAGATCTGAAGAGAACAGTAAAAATAATATATTCACTATATTTACACTTAGAGGATTACATGTCTATTTAAAGAATAAAGAAATAACAACTTCAGCTGATATTTTGTTAAATATCTAAGACTTATCTCAGCTGACTTTATCTAAAGGCTTATCTTGTTTCTAAAGATAAGGAAATACCAGATCTAGCCTTATCCTCTAAGGATATGCGAAAAAATAATAAACACATTTTACAACACCCCCCCTCAAGCTGGTGCGTATAGGTTCCACATGCCCAGCTTGCTGATAAGATCTTTAAAGTGGTCTTTGGCTAATCCCTTGGTCAGTAGATCTGCTTCTTGTTGCTTACTTGGTACATAGACGAGACAAACAGTTCCAGCTTCAATCTTTTCTTTAATGAAGTGTCTATCTACCTCCACATGCTTGGTTCTATCATGATGAACGGGGTTATGTGCAATACTTATGGCTGATTTATTGTCACTATATAGCTTCATTGGTCTAGAGCTTTGAAGTTGTAACTCCTCTAGTAATCGTTTGATCCATAGAAGTTCACACATTCCTTGAGCTAAGGCTCTGAATTCAGCTTCAGCACTACTTCGAGCTACCACTGATTGCTTTTTGCTTCTCCAAGTTACCAAATTACCCCAAACTTTAGTACAATATCCTGTTGTGGATCTTCGGTCTTCGATTGAACCTGCCCAATCAGCATCAGTGAATGCTTCAACACCTTTTTCTTTACTTTTCTTAAAGAATAAACCGTTACCAGGTGTTCCTTTGAGATATCGAAGAATTCTATATGCTGCCTCTAAATGTTCCTCGAGGGGATGGTGCATGTACTGACTTACTAGGCTAACTGCAAATGCAATATCAGGACGAGTATGAGATAGGTAAATTAGTTTGCCTACCAGTCGTTGATATCTCCCTTTATCCACCAATTTTCCTTTGTCTCTTTCATGATATTTGATCTTTGGTTCAACTGGTGTTGCTGCTGGTTTACATCCTAGCATCCCTGTTTCCTTTAACAAATCTGTTACATACTTCCGTTGTGAGACCGAGATTCCGTCTTTGCTTCTTGCAATTTCCATTCCTAGAAAGTATCGTAATCGACCAAGATCCTTAACTTCAAAATCTTGGGCTAATAATTTCTTGAGTTTCTCTAGTTCTTCACTATCATCACCGGTTAGAATTATATCATCAACGTAAACTATTAAAATAGCTACTTTACCAGTTTGTGAGTGTTTGAAGAACAGAGTGTGATCGGATTGACCCTGTGTATAACCATGCTTCTTAATTGCTTGATTGAACCGTTCGAACCAAGCCCGAGGAGATTGCTTTAGCCCATAGAGCGATTTCTTCAAATAACACACATTTCCATTCCCGTATTTCTCTTGGAAACCAGGCGGAATTCTCATAAATACTTCTTCCTCTAAATTTCCGTTCAAAAAGCATTCTTGATGTCAAGTTGTTGTAGTGGCCAATCGAGGTTAGCTGCAACTGAAAGCAAAATCCTGATAGTATTGAGTTTGGCCACGGGTGCAAATGTTTCCATGTAATCTACCCCATATGTTTGAGTGAACCCCTTAGCAACCAGTCGTGCTTTATACCGTTCAATCGTTCCATCAGCCTTATATTTTAAATTAAATACCCACTTGCATCCTACAATGTGCTTGTTCTTCGGTTGGCTTACAATCTCCCATGTCTTATTTTTCTCTAGAGCCATCATTTCCTCCTCTACTGCCTTCTTCCATTCTGGTTGCTGGAGTGCTTCCTCAATGTCCCGTGGTATAAGAATTTCATCAAGTCTAGTTGCAAAGGCTCGATATGTTGGAGTCAACTTATTAAAGCCCACAAATTTTGAGATTGGGTGTAGGGTACAGCTCCGTACTCCCTTTCTCTTTGCAATGGGAGGATCTGGTTCTGTCCTGGAGTTATTATCAGTAGAGGAAGTATATTCTGTATCAAAGATATTTTGATTTGAAGGATTACTTACCCGATGGACTGCCTCAGGTTCGGACTCTTGGATGGCGGGTTCTATAGAGGGCTGTACCTCTTGTCCATGTTTGTTTCTTCGAGTATAGACTATCCGTTCAGGTTCCACGATTGTTAGCTCCTTTGTGTTTGCTGATTTCTCGGTTATGAGTGGCAATGTAGGAAAATTTTCTGGGATGAGAGATGGTAAGCAAGTTTCCCAAAAACAAGCATCTGTCCTAGTGTCCCCCTGAGGCGCAGTGTTTGGGTAAAATGATTGGTTCTCATGGAAAGTAACATCTATGGACACATACATACGTTTGGTTTGAGGATTATAACATTTATATCCCTTTTGTGTGGATGAATACCCCAGAAAGATGCACCGATGGGCTCTTGGTTCAAGCTTGCTTCGCATTGAACTCGGAATATGAACATATGAGACACAGCCAAAGGTTTTAAGAGGAAGAGTAGAATTGAGGTGTGTGTGGGGGTAGTTTTTCACGAGAACAGACAAGGGGCTTCGGTATTGAAGTACCCGAGATGGCATGCGGTTGATAAGATAGGCCGCTGTTAACACGGCTTCACCCCAAAATTGCTTTGGAACAGAAGTAGTGAACATGAGAGCTCGGGCTACTTCTAAGAGGTGCCTATTTTTTCTTTCGGCAATTCCATTTTGTTGGGGTGTTCCTACACATGAACTTTTGTGAATAATCCCATGAGATTTAAGATAATCTCCTATAATGGTGTTAAAGTACTCAGTTCCATTATCAGTATGAAAAATTCTCAGATTAGCATTGAACTGTGTTTTGATCATGGCATGAAAATTTTTGAAGGTATTTGCAGCATCAGACTTATCTTTAAGGAGATATACCCAACATACTCGTGTATGATCATCAATAAAAGTAATAAACCATCTAGTATTGGATACATTTTGAACTCTAGATGGACCCCAAATGTCACTATGAATTAATGAGAATGGTTGTGATTCTTTATAAGGACTAGATCTAAACACAGTACGAGTATGTTTTGCAAATTGGCATACTTCACATTGGAACAAGCTCAAACATTTATTCTTAAACAAAGTAGGAAATAGATGTTTTAAATAAGGAAAGCTAGGATGACCTAGTCTAAAGTGCCATCTCATTATTTCATCAAATCTGGAGGCAATACAACCAGCAGCAGAACCTTTATGAGGACGGATAGGTGCTTCAACATCAAGGTAGTACAGCCCACTACATTCCCTCGCACTCCCAATCGTCCTCCCCGAGGTCAATTCCTGAAATTCACAGCCATTAGGTAAGAATTTTGCAGTGCAATTCTGATCGTGAGTGAGTTTACTTATTGAAATCAGATTGCATGTAAGCTTAGGAACATGGAGAACATCATGTAGGATAAGATCGGGTGAAAGATAAATAGTTCCTTTTCCAGCTACTGTAGATAGCGAACCATCAGCTATCTTTATTTTAAAATTACCTGGGCATGGACTATATGTATTAAACAGTTGGGATTTGCCAGTCATGTGATCGGAGGCTCCGGAGTCAATAATCCAAGGAGGACTATCGGCATCAACTGTAAGGGCAGTAGGTGTAATACCTGGATTGGTTTGATCAGCTGATATAGAGGACTTTGGATGTGGCTGAGATTCTGGAACATGACTGAGGAGCGCTGAAGCTGTTCTATTTGTTCGGGTGTAAATGGATTTTGAACAGCCTTTTCGACAGTGTAGGCACGTGATCCTGATTTTGGTTTCCAATCCGCTGGTTTCCCATGCAGCTTCCAGCATGTTTCCTTGGTGTGACCCTTTTTGTGACAGTGTTCACACCAAGGCCGTCCTCGTCGAGCATCACGAGCATCACCAAACGTTTCATTCCTTCGTGTTACCAAGGCTGAGCAATCAACATCAGCACTTGGGGGAGATCCCAGCATGACGCGTCTCCGGCTTTCTTCACGCCGAACTTCTGCAAAGGCCTCTCGGATGGATGGTAAGGGAGTTTTCCCCAGGATGCGTCCACGTACCTCATCTAGGTCCCTATTCAGACCATATAGGAAATCAAATAGTCGTTCTTTATTGACTATTTTCTTATACAGGAGTGCATCCTCAGTGCACGTCCACTGAGCATCACAAAAGAGATCAATCTCTTGCCAAAGATTGTAAAGGATGCTATAGTATTGCGTCACAGTTAGATTCAACTGCTTCTGATCCCGAAGTTTCGATTTGAGTTCGAAAACTTGGGCGGAATTTTCTAGGTCGGAGAAGGTTTCCCTTACGGCGTCCCACACTTCCTTCGCTGTGGTTAGGAATAGGTATGTTCGCCCAATGTCAGCTTCCATGGAGTTAATCAACCACGCGACGATCATGGAGTTTTCAGAATCCCACTTCTGATGCTCGGGACTTCCAACTTCTGGCTCCTTCGTTTGTCCCGTGAGATACCCAAGGCGTCCTTTTCCTCGGATGTACAAGGTCACGGATCGTGACCATTGCAAAAAATTGATCCCATTCAGTTTTTGAATGGTAATCGGCATTGATGGGTTTTCAAGGCTCAAGGGGCTAACAACATCCAAGGTTGTTTCACTCTTCTTGGCCATTATTTCTTTTCCCTCATGTTTTTGGTCAGAGAGTGGCTCTGATACCATGAAGAGAACAGTAAAAATAATATATTCACTATATTTACACTTAGAGGATTACATGTCTATTTAAAGAATAAAGAAATAACAACTTCAGCTGATATTTTGTTAAATATCTAAGACTTATCTCAGCTGACTTTATCTAAAGGCTTATCTTGTTTCTAAAGATAAGGAAATACCAGATCTAGCCTTATCCTCTAAGGATATGCATAAAAATAATAAACACATTTTACAACAAGATCCATTAAATAAAAGCTACTTATCCATCTATCTTTTCTAATACTATACATGGGATATCCCAAATTTCTTCATAAATTTTCTACACAAATTGAAGTAAATAGTTCCAGTATTAGAGCTTGTGTTTACAAAAAGATGTCTCTTCTTTTTTCTGTGAGCTTTGGAGAAACTTTTAGTTATGATTGTTGTTGATTGTTCCTTAGGTGCACCTGATTTTGAAAGAACGTTCGCAAATCAATGCTGCAACAGAGGTAAGCAGCTTATTCAGGAAAGTTTTTGGCTTTATCCTAAATAGCATTGGATCCATAATCTTCTGTACATAGCGTTAGTCTTGAAGTTTCTCTGCACATATACATCTATCCCTCCAAGATCTGGTAGTATGCTACACCACATAACTGCTAAAATGTGACTGGAGATGAATTGTCTCATGTAGTTCATGAAAGATTACTTTTGTCAGAAGCTTAAAGCAAGTTTAGGGAAGTGCTTATCTGGTGCTAGTGCTTCCAGTGACCTTATTTTTACGTTTCCTGGGGTCATGCCCGCTGCTACAGGATGCAGGGAGTGAAAGCAAAGTGTTAATTTGCAAATTTAATCTAATGATGAAGCTTTTAAACACATAATTTTAGAATTTATGGATTCAGTTTGCCTTTGTTTATCTAAGGTCTGCATCTTGGTTTAGATTGTAATTTCTTTTGGCAAAGATATGATGATCCATCTTTGATCAGACTGAAAATATTAACAATTCATTCTGACAGAAACTTGTGGGCATTTCATCCTTTTTTCACACCTCACCTGTCACATTGAATAATCATTGAATTCTAAGTGTAAGAAGATTAAATGTTGCATGAAGCTGCTTTAATCACATTTAAGTTGAGACAGAGAAATGGTTTGTGCTGAAGGGCAGCACATTATCCTTTTGTCCCCTGATTTCTGCCCTGATGATTGACTTGTTCAGGATTTTTTCTGAATATATTTTAAGTATAGCAACGAAACCTTAATAATGCATCTTGCATGTTTTTTTCATGTCTCTAGGAATTGAAGCGATTTCCAACACTTCAAGCAGATATAGCTGCTGCAACAACAGAAGCTTTGGAAAGGTTTCGTGAAGAAAGCCGCAAGACAGTTCTACGGCTGGTAGACATGGAGTCTAGCTATTTGACGGTGGAATTTTTTCGAAAACTTCATACTGAGCCTGAGAAAACTTCGAACCCTAATGCTCCTAATGCTCAAAATGCTGATAGATACTCAGATAACCATTTTAGAAGGATTGGTATGTGACTTTCTGCTTCATGCCAAATTTTACTAATGGGCACAAACAATAATTAATTTTTTGCCCAACTTTTTCTCTGCACTCTTTGGATGCTACTGCTTCAGTTTTATGATGTATCCCTCTGATTGTGAATATAGAGCACAAGATATTCTGCTTGACTCTGAAAATCCTTTTATGAAGGAATATTAAATTGGTTATGACTGACAGGTGCTGATGCTTCTCTTTTTAGGATCTAATGTCAGTGCCTACATTGGTATGGTTTGTGATACATTGAGAAACTCCATTCCTAAGGCTGTGGTCTATTGTCAAGTTCGAGAGGCTAAGAGATCTTTGCTGAACCATTTCTATGCACAAGTTGGCAGAAGAGAGGTAAAGTTTGATCTACAGTTGGATGCATATTGTGCTATCCTGAAATATATTGCTATCAGATGCATTGATTTTTATGGATCTGCAGTTGGATGCATATTGTGCTCATTCCGGAATATATATTGCCATCAGATGCATTGATATTCATGGATGATGCATTGAGGTTCAGTTGCCATGTGCACTGCACACCAATGTGCCAATGATATTCAAATACTAAGAAATTTAAAAGCAAAGGCTAGAGAATACTAATTTGCTTCTACTTGTAAGAGTTTCACTTTTATTTTGTGTAACTTAGATTGTGCTATAGAAAGGTTGAAACTCAGTGATGCTATGAGAATTGTCTTTCGAATCTATACTAAGTTTCATTCTAGAATCTCTTGGTTATTTCTAGTCAACAAAAATTTGTTTGCATGAGTTTCCAGATAGAGTGCTTAACTCACAAAAGTATGCATTAGGTTTTGATGATAGATAGCATATTCACTGTGTTTGGCAATCTTTTAAAAAGGTGGAAAGTTGTGGAAATGAAAGAAAAGAAAGGAAATTGAAGGAAGAGAAATATTTACCCTTGTTTGGATGTGTAAAGTGGAAATGAGAGGAAACCATTGGAAAGAGAAAAAACAAAATGAAAGATGGACTAAATTACCCTTTTTTATTTCATATTATTACAATTTTTAGGGTATTTTTGTGATTTCAATATCTTTCCACTCTCTAATTTTAGAGAGAATTTTAAGGTTCTCAAGTGGAAAGTTTCCTACCCATTTCCACCCCTTGCATCCACTTTCCACTTTTTATTTAAATACCCACACAACTTATTTCTATTCATTTCTATAGCTTTACATTGCTTTTCACACTCTTCCACGCATCTAAACACAGTGATTGGCCTATGACATAAAAGGTTCTTAGTAACACCATGAGGAGAGTGCTTGAAGGTGATGGTAACTACTGGCATTGTAAATTTTGTCTGTTTTTGGATCCTTGGTTTCTTCAATTTAGTTCGTCCAGCATGGAGAAGAACTAACTAGAGAACTCAAGCTTTTGATATGTGTGTTTCACGGTCTCTGTCTTTACTGTTTTTATTTCAACAGTTTCAAAAGAATCAAATAGGATGCCACCTTATCATATGCTAATGTTGTTTTCAACAAAGTGTGATAGAAGACCTTTTTAATTTGTCTTTTATAAGTCAAGGACTAATATGAAAAAATATATAACAAATAAAAGCATATGCATTGGAACGGAGTAAAAATACGAAATACTTAAATCTTTTCAGTATCCTTTTCCCATCATAGATGAAGTACGAAAATGGCAACAAGCAACTAGTCAACTATGCTTGTTCTAATTAAGGAGGATTTGGCCATTGTGTAATGGACAATAGTGCAGGCAGTTCAATGGTAGTTTCCTTTTAGCTTCTACGTGTGTATGTGGCTGCATTTGATTGGGACTGCAAAGTGAAATTTTCAACAACATAGAAGCAAAGAGCAATTGGCAGTAGTGTTGGTAACGTTGATTGTCCAAGTTATCAACATCACATTTCATGTGGAAATATCTTCATCTTAAGGAGTGGTTTGTGTTCCATTCCCTTACTTTCTGGAGTAGTTAGACTTTTTGAGACTAGCAGTGAGTTGTTGTGAGCATTCATGAATCTTGATGGAGGCTGTTTGTATTGTGAAAGAAGACAGTGCTAAACTATCTAGCTTGTTGCATGGCCATCCATTATTTCTGTTGATTGACCTTGAGTGTGGCATTTGATTATATGATTACTATTTTCTGCAGAAGGAACAACTTGGTAAAATGTTGGATGAGGACCCAGCACTGATGGAGAGGAGAGCAACCATTGCTAAAAGGCTTGAACTGTATAAGTCAGCCAGAGATGAGATTGATTCTGTTGCATGGAAATGATAGAAGCTATCTTTTATTAGGCATATTCTTTTCCAGAGCATTATCCCAAGAAGAAAAGCTATTACCTCTTCAAACAGAACCTTCACCATTCTTTGTCTTGAAGAAAATAATAGTATCGAGGGCTCTCGTGTGGCCTTACCAGGTGCCTCCTAACACGTTTGTGTTCCTTTTTGGGGTCTAAAACATTGATCTAAAGGATTGCAAAGGGTTGCTAGACCCCGCCATTTTTTGGATGTGTAACATTTAGCTTATACGAACATCTAGACTTAGGATTTGTTGCTATTCTTATTTGCATATTCAGAACGAAGAATTATACATGGGCGATTGACAATTAATGAGAAAGTTTCCTTGTCCCTTGTTTATCTTTCGGCAAATCATTTACTGCCTCTTTGAATTAAAAGGAGGAAAAAGACAACGAATCTTTCGTTAAATTTTAGTGAGCAGGCAGCAGTTGATGTGGTGTAAATGGGACGCCTTATCATCTGTATGTTGTAACAATTCCCTTAAACTAATCTACACTGTTAATTATTATGTGTGTATTTGAAAAACTAAATAGATAACAGTATAAAGAAGTATGTACTCCAGAAGTGAAGATATGAATTATTAAAAAAAATAATAAAAAAAATAGAGATAATATTGCCGACATTTTCAATGTTAGCATGCATGACGCAGTTAATAAATAAATAGACAAATAGATAGATAGATAAATGGGTGAATTATGTCTAATATTTTTGGGGGAAAAAATTACACATATAAATTGGAGAAAAAAAATTACAAAACTACTATTGCTACATCACATTTTGAAGACGAGACACAAGAATTTATACAAATATTGCATTTCTAACATGCGATATAGTAATCTACTCGAGCAACTTATGAAAATAGATGTATCGCATAACTAACATGTGATATAAGTCTAATGTATCGCATGTTGGTCATGCGATACACATTTAATATTTACATGAGTGTCACATATTGGTCATGCGATACTCATGTAATTTAAAAAAAAAAATTATATCGCACTTTCAAAATGCGATACAACGACATTATTCATGTAATTATGATAACTTAATGGTGGGAGGAGCTTTGACAGTCCTATTGACGGGATCATCTAGTCACCATCTAATTGTTAAAATAAATATATAATTAGAACTATTTTTAGCTCGATCACGACTGAATGTGATGTAAGTCATTAGATAGTTGACATAACTGGTCCCATGAAAATTAATAACGAGACTATAGAATTTCCAATGGTAGTTTATGATGGTTATGAAAATTCTTTACATCAACAACCCTTGATTTGATTAAAATATGGTTAGGTTAAAATTATAGTTTAAGAAGTCATTTAATGATACACACTATAGGAGGAAATTGCGTGTTTAGTATGTTTTAAAAAAAAATATGTAAAAGAAGGTTAGAGGATAATAATTACTAGATTAGTGTTGCAATATCGCATAAGTTATATAAGATAGAGTACTTATAAGTGTATCGCTAATAGGCCATGCGATATAAGGTAAATAGAGTGTATCGCATTGCCAAGTGGGGATAGACACGGGAATTTGTGTTGCTTATGGTGTATGAGATACAAGTGCTTCCCTACACAACAGTATACCTTGTCAATTTTTACATGTACCTGTAAATTCACCATTATATGACATTCTTATACAACAACATCTATTTTTCATCATCCCAATCCCCAATTTATCTAGTTGTCAATCAACAGTTAATCAATCACATCTTGTTTCAATAATCAACTCCACTATTTTGTTCAACTGCCAGTCAAATTTTCAATAGTAAACCAACTAAATAATGATAAAGAAACAATATCAAGGTATCATGAATTACAAAACAAGTGAATTACAAAACAAAGAAAATATATTTACAATTTTTTTATTTACAAATGAATCATATACAATTGTCTATGTTTTCTTTCTTTTCTAATAAAAATTCTCTTAAATTGTCTCTCCTTTGGCTTTGTTTGTGTAGATCTATTGCTTGGTCCTTCTTCATCCATGCTTATAGGATGAGGATCCATTTGAAAAATAGATATTGTTGTATTAGAAATTATTACATTATATATTTAACTATAATGAATCAACATTAGTTTTGTTATACCTGTGATACTCCCTCTCCTATGTCTGATGATACTGGGCAATCTGGTTTCATAGGAGTCGGGGAGTGCTCAAATTGATATTCTCTCAGTAGATGTTTAAGGATCATCAAATCAAATGATGAACTCTTGTATCAGTTAAAGTCATACTATGAGATGGATCCTTTGTAACATCGATGCATCTATGTGCAGAGGCTGTATAGGATCAGAATGAATAGGATATGAGGAGAAGGATTTGCACTAGGCTCTACAGGTGGATGTATGGGAACATCTAGAGCATCATTTACAAGTGGATGTGGAATCGGATCGACGTGTGGAGGTATATCTACATTCTCGTCTATCAATTAACCATGATCTAGTGCCCATCCCCATCCTGTCGTCGCCTTCTCCCCCTCCCTCTCCCCATTCCTCTCCCTCTCCTTTATCCTTGTACAAAGTCTTGATTTTGCTCTTGCTGATTTGGGTGTAATAATCTAACTCCTCCATATCCCTGTAATCTACTAATCCCCATATCTGCAAGAGCATGCATCTCCTTTGTATCTATGGATCCCCAGATCCTAGAAAATGTGTCTGCCTGCACATTTATATGAAATAACAATAAGTTATAATGAATTATTAATATTTGAACATTTATTTTAGATATGAAACTTACAAGTCCAACCAATAATTCTCCTGAGCGGCTGATATATCTCCGAGTGATCCTATGATACTAGTCATAGTAGTCGACAGAGACCATGGAGGGTAGTGTATCATCATCCTGTAGTTGTATGAGTCTCTTTCATCTATCATCCTATTGGGTGACAAACCTAGCATGTTTTATCCCCGTCCTCCTAGATTTGCCCTTAAGATCCATACTATATGTATTGTTAGATCAGTCTCACAATCTTGTGGGATGCTTTGAATCCCACCACATTGTCTCATAACCCTATCTAATAGGTGCATCTCCACATCGTGGAAGCAAATCCGGGACTCTTGCTAGCCAGATATCACTCCCCTCTCTACAAATATCTGGCAAAGATATCATCTTAGAGTGTAAGACATCCAACATATTTGTATAAAGATATAAAATCATTTTAGTATATGAAAAATATATTATACATAACTTTTGAAAAATTAAATTTTAGAAGTATGAGATACCTATGAAGGGGTCTGGAGATCAAGCTTCTCGCAGTACCGATGTAGTACATGTGTAAAGTCTGTGTGACATCATAGACGTCATCCCATCTAAATGTAAGAGGACGCCCTTGATTGGCACATGCGTGAGGCTCCTAGGGGGCTATACGAGGGAATCTATCACATGCCCATATCTGCAAAAGTATGTAAGCACCTCTTATCTCATAGGTACCCGCTCGGGCAGCTCTACATAGATATTATATAAGAAAGCCAAGCATGTCAATCCCCATCTGTATATCCTAACTACCTGGAAATCCTCTAATATGGTAGGAACATCAAATATACGAGACTAGATGATGTATTAGGGAATAGGATCCACCCATCAATAAGAGAATGTGTGCCCTCGCATGTCTCTGCATGGTAATCTCATCGGCCTACTCTAGTAATCCCTGTAATAATCTCTCTTTTAACCATGTCATCCTCAACCTCTGACCACTGACATCCTGGTATCTAGTCTAACTCCTAGTAAGTGCTTACACGGATCAGGCCATGTGTGTGCAATAGTCCTTGCCACTGCCAACCCATCTATGGGTTATCCAAACTGGACAACAATATCCTGTAAAGTCACCCGACCTCTCCATATGGCATATGGAAGGTATTTCTCTAGTCTTCATCTTCTACTAGTGCAATAATCAAATCCTAATCTAGCATGATAAATGGAAGACGGGTACACAGAAAATCCAGCCTGCTCAATATAGGGATCTATGTGAAGATCGTATGCTGCTCTTATCTCCTCTGGATTCTTTAATGATGCCTCACCTCGTCAGCATATCACAAGTCTATGCTCCTACAAAAATTAAATAAATTATAAATATATTGACAAAATGAATAGATTGATTGTACAAATATTTTAGCTTAGTTTTATACCTCTCCATCCCATACAAGCTGTGACCTATGTGTACACTGCTGGGTCAACAATGATTGCAACTGGTCTTAGATCCATCTATAGAAAGTAAAGTAAAGACTTGTTAGTTTTCTTAACAAAATTATGTTAATGTAAAGTAGTCAATCAAACAATAAAATTATATCATAACAAAAATTGAAAAAAAAATTATGAATTGGTATTTGTTAATTTTTACCTTATTGTTTGGACAAGTTCTTCTATTGTGTCCTTTTTTTCTACATTTTCCACAAGTATTCTTGGTAAGTTTCTCCTTTAAATCCATTTCATTATGGAATATGCTTGATCTTAGTTTTCTTTTTCTCTAGCATTTTCATAGTGCAGATGTATACATGGCATATCTTCCACATCTATCCATGTCTACCTATCTCTAAAGGCTGGAAATTGCTTATGTAACAAGCTAGTTGATTCTCTCAATGAAATCATCTTTCAATTTTTTGCATGGGATCCATTTTCACATGTGTCATGGTGCAAAGGCATGGGAGCAAGGTATTTTGAATATTTGCCACTTGTTACAGTTGCATGTTTATTAAGAATATTCACCATATGATAATGGCCACCCTTTTTTTCCATATTCTGTAAAATAAACCCCTGTTTGAACCTCAAAAGTGCCAATTGTTATGCTAAATGTAATGACTATATGTATGTAGCTGTGCCTCTCCATCTTTCTATCTTGGTTCTAACCCATTTAGGGTAAGTTTTTCCTTTCATTATAGCCTTGTAAGCTTCATTGCTTCTTTTATCAAAATAACCAACACAATTGTAGAAATTTTCATAATCAAGGTTGATATAGGCAATGATCTTGCACCTTTTAATACTATTGTAACTTTCACTAAGGTTTGTTGTCATTTGACAATACCTGAAACCCTCATCATACTCTTGTCCATTG
The DNA here is from genome assembly GCA_024138025.1 of Combretum micranthum. Classification (NCBI taxonomy): domain Eukaryota; kingdom Viridiplantae; phylum Streptophyta; class Magnoliopsida; order Myrtales; family Combretaceae; genus Combretum; species Combretum micranthum. The sequence continues at coordinate 498,439 of JAMXBD010000697.1, forward strand.
CTCAAGTGGTATGCTTTCAAAGTAGTTTGGAGCTGTTCTGTGTCTCTTCCTTATCTCCTCCATATATAATTCATATTTTCTTTCATGTGTTGAGATTCCATTGCTATTACTAGTTTTTCAAATATTGATTTTTGTATTTTGTGTTGAAATTGCTAGCAACATGTCTTATGTATATCCTTCATTGTGCAAAAAGGGGCTGCCATCCAACATTATTGTCCTTCAAGGCTTTTACTATAGCCTTGTGTCGATCGATATAAGACACATAACGTGTGATCATCATTGTGTGATCCTTCAAGACAACTTTTCAACTTTTTCAAGAACCATGACCATGATACATTTGATTCCTTATCCCCAATGCAAATGACAATGGAATGATGTGATTCCTCATCTACACAACATGCAATCAATAAACTATGTGGATATTTGCCATACAAAAATGTCCCATCAACACTGACAATGGGCCTACAATGTCTAAAGGCTTCTATGCAAGGCCCAATACCCAAAATAATTTGGCAAATACCACATCACTATTACTTTAGTTGATTGCACTTTCCATGCAATATGTGTTTATGGGTTAGTTCTCTTGATAGCAGCCATCAATTTTGGCAATTTATTGTATGATTCATCCTAATTTCATACACTTCTTCAATTGCTATCCTTTTAGCGCCCCAAAATTTCCTTATCGACATCACATACCCATAAGTGTCCTCAATCTGTTGTCTAAGAGTTGAGATTTTAACATCAGGATTATTTTTTATTTGACCCAAGAAACATTCTCATGAATGTTTGGTCAAGTTGTGGATCATCCTGTCTGAAGCTTCTGTTTGTGCATGTGTGTAGACCATCAGCGATGGTAATCACAAAGTCGACATCCCAGCATTTTTGTGTCCATGAAGTCGCCATTCACAATCACAACTCGTCTTGGCTTCACAAATAACATTCCATATCTTCTTATTTGATTCTGTCACTATGAAATTATATTGATTCTTTATGTGCACATATTCACCACATAGACCAAATCAACTTTAGTTTTAAACCTCATTCTAACCTTAAATTCATTGCCTAAACACAGGTCCTTAATTTAAGAAATTCTTCCTCATAAGATGCATGACCATCACCAACATCATATTACTAGAATGGAATAGGATCTTGGAATGACGAACTTTCATTAGTTTGTTGTTCTGCTTGAGCACTCTATAGCAATATCTTCTTGAAGAATTTCATTTTTGTTTGGAGCTCGTTTTCATCACTTAATGCATCGATCTCAAAATAGTATCTCATTCTCCTCATCTTGATTCTCCTAAAATATTACCTCATATTCTGAATCAATTTCTTGTAAGGCCTCCTCCATTTCTTGCTCTATATCATTTGCAATGTAAACATTTTCTTCAACTTTCGACATTGAACTATTGCTCCTTTCTATATTTATTTGAACATTTGTAGACTCTTGTGTCACTAGCCTTTTTGGTAGAGCTGGCTGATCTATTATGTTTTGCTCTAGGCATGGTTGTGATTTTTTAACTTCAACATACAGTTGTTGAAGACATGTCATACCAATGCCTTTGCAATGTCAATTAAAGCTTCAACATCATGTCTGTATTAATATCTTTAAGCATGACTTCTTTGTAAGTTGAACTATAGATTAATACTTGCTTGTGGTACATTTCACTTTGCTTCCTCTAGGATCAATTCCAACTCTTCACATTCCATATTCAAGAGACCAATGTAATTAGTATCTGTCCTTACTTTAATATTCCTCAGTGGTCCCCTACCATAATATGGTCCATCCTAACTTTGCAAAATCTCGCCATTAGCAAAAAGAGAGATTTTGACATAATTGTCATTGCTATTGTTATTTAGACATACAATAGCATAAGATAGATTAGCCATATTAGTTGTGTAATATTATATAATATAGTGCATATATGATATGCATGATTATTCATTACTTTGTAATTTCCATATCATTCCATTATTGTCATTTTGATTCGTAATCATTCAATTCAATTCCTAACTCCTATCTAGTAGTACTCTTATAAAGCTTAATGATATATAGAGCAAAACTAGCTGCATGCACATGCTTACATACTTCGAATGATAGCATTTAAATCATGACTTTTTGAAGGGGTAAGTAGATGGATATCTAAATAATTTACCCTATAAGTCCATGCTTAGTTATACCAAGCATTAGGAAGAAGTTGGAGTAATGTCTAAGATAGAATGATAGCCAATAATAAGAACTTTGCACTGTCCTAATTATGTAAGACTTTTCATTCCAAAAGTATTACAAAACAATGGCAGGTTGTCTAGCATGAATTGTTCTCTCTTTTTCATTTTCCCCTCTAAGTAAAAATATTTTATAAATATCATGTTTAGACTAAAACCAATGTTGTCACTAGATGAATGATACAATGCTTGTTGCAACATATTTATGATCCAAAGGAATCTCACTGGTATCAGTCCATGTTTACATTTGCAACAATAAAATACATAAATTGCAAAACAAACACCCCTACTCAATTATGCCAAATTAAACTACAAAGGTTATAAAATTAAAAGCACTGAAGTATCAAAGATTGATGAATTGGCAGGTTATACCCAGTCCATATGCTTTCAATATGACAGACATAGATCATAGACTGTTTATAGCTTTATATACTTATTATAATCTACTGTCGTGTTTTACTTCACCACAATCATATTCCTGGTAAAAAAGAATATTTGTTTTGTAAAAATCAAATTGAAAACCAATAATTAGGTGATGAATTACCAAGTGATTGCAGGAGACATGGGCTTCGATTTTGTAACAAGGAAATCAACAAATTTGTACCCTAGTTTGTCGAAATTAGCGAGTGAATTCGTTTAGCAACCCGATCCGATCCTTGTGCTCATCAAAATAAAGAAATATCATATATTGGATCAACACTTTTGAAAGAAAAACACTAGAAACCGAAAGATTAAACAAAAAAAAAAACAAGTGGAATTTACCTTTCGTTTCTATGTCAAGCGTCAATGATGGTGGATGATTTACAAATAAACTTGAGGATGGTGATGGGATGGATTGTTTTCTGAAAGTTATGACGATGATTCGAGCTTGAAGATACAAATTTGGGTAGAGTTAGGATTAAGAAGACGACAATTGAGCTTGTTGAAAAAAATTTGGGTAGGAGCGTTTTTTTTTTTTTAAATGATTTGGAGCGCGAATGAAAGAAGGAGGATTAGAGTTCTAATAAAGGAGGGTGGTGTAAAGGAAAGTAGCGTGTATCACCATGCCTATATGTGATACAAGTTTGTATCGCATATAGGTACGACGATACATACTCAAAATGTATCGCTTTGTTTATATGCGATACACGTATCGCCGTCTTCATATGTGATACAAGGTCAAAACACTGTATCGCTCGGGTTATATGCAATATACGTATCGCTGTCTTCAAATGCAATTCAAAAGTTTGCAAAAGTAGGTCGTTGTATCGCTTTCAGTATATGCAATACATGTATAATTTTGGGTATCTCTTTTTCTTTATGCGACATAGAAGCTCTGTTTTTATTTTTTTATTTAATTTCTATTTATGTATTATTTTTTTGAAAATACATTAAACAGGTGCTTCACCCACACTATAGAGATAAAGAAAATATCCCATGCACCTTAATATTACAAATTTTAAATATCTTTTTAGGTTGCTTTAGCTTTTAAATACTGTTTCATTATTACTCATGCAAAATAAAATCAAACATTTTCAAGTTTTTTTTTACGATTTTTCTTTTGATCGTGTTACCTGCTCTATTAACTTTTTGTTGATAAGTAATTTTGGTGACAGGTTTCTTAAGCCTACGCTGTCCTCTCTAAGCCATGTGCCTACCTATTTGGTCTTGGATCAGGCTATTGATCATTGGTCGAGCTATTAGGACCTGTGGCTAACTTTGAAAAACTTTGGACAAGTCTTGCAAGGTTAGATCAAGTTATTATATTTGGTAGTAGTTCAATCACCTCCTGTATTGTTTCATTTGTTTTCAACTAGCATAAAAGTTATAAAAAGTTTCCAAATCTAGAATCCATATTATTTTAGATTTACTTTCCCTTAGCTATCTAAAGATATCTTCTAGATATAAACTTATTCACTTGCCAACTCTATCGTGATCCACTCCTACAAGAATCCTAAGTGCATTCGAGTAAGATTATTCACACATAGTCTTGTTGCTATTTCACTTCTTCCTGTTAGGAAAAGATCTGACCTTTTTCTCTTGCCAATGCGATTAATAAACAGAAAACAATAAACAAAATAAACAAATCAATACCAGGATTTACGCGAAAAACCCTAAATAGGGAAAAAAACCATAGAACCGCCGCACAAATTTCCTTCACTATCAACAAATAATGGGATTTACAATAGTTCTTCACTAGATAACACTAGTGGATATCTCAAGTCATCACCACAATGGTGGATTTCACAAGAAACAGCCTTTCTATCTTTAGAAACTCTCTCTAGGCTTAAGAACGAGTTCTGACTTCTCTCTTGTGAACCCTAAGAATAATAAGGAATACTTATATGTATCAAACAAAGGCTGGCACGAATAAAACTAAGGTTAGCGGTGTAGGGGGCAGTGTTAAAATGTGTAATTCTGGAACCACAGTGCGCCGATAGTGTGATCGCCTACGCCGGCATTATGTTCCTACTGCTCTCGATAAATTCTACAGAATTCCAATGCAACACTCTTGTTTCTACTGCAAGTGTACATCCTGTTTTCATAAAAAAAATTCTCCTTTGTCAGTTCCCTTCCAAGCATATCTCATATATCCTTGATTAAAAGTCATCTAAATATATATATATATATAAACATATATTTAGGATTCCTTATCATAGATCCATATGAGTTAGATCTATAACCCAACAATCTTCCCCCTCCAGCTCATATGGGGGGTTTCCATCACTCCTACTATCTTCCTGCAAGAATTGAGTTTCTCCTTGAGTAAAGCCTTGGTCATCATATTTGATGCATTTTCATCAGTATAGATCTTCTCAAGCTTCAACTGCTTTGATTCAAGTACATCCCGAATGCAATGATACTTTACATCAATGTGTTTAGATGGAATGGAACATTAGATTGTTGTTAAGATGTATTGCACTCTGGTTGTCACAAAATAGCTTCAAATCTTTCTGCTTTTGACCCAGTTCTTCTAAAAACCTTTTCATCCACAAAACTTCTTTGCAGGCTTCAGTCACTGCAACATATTCTGCATCAGTGGCAGATAGAGTAACACATTTCTACAACTTAGATTATTATGAAATAGCTCCCCCTATATATGTAATCAGGAGACCTGAAGTGGACTTTTTGGAATCTAAATCTCTAGCCATATCAGCATTTGAAAACCCTTCCAATACAGGGCTTGCTACCACCTCCAAAATGCAAACTTAAACTAAAAGTGCCCCTGAGATATCTAAGAATCCATTTAACAGCGGTCCAATGCTCTATTCCTGGATTCGAGAGAAAACGGCTTACAACACCAACAGCATGAGCAATATCAAGTCTTGTGCATACCATAACATACATCAGACTCCCAACTACTGAAGCATATGCGATCTTCCTCATTTCTTCTTTGTCTGCCTCACTTTTAGGACACTATTGAGAACTCAATTTGAAGTAACATGTAAATGGAGAGTAAATAGGTTTGACTTTGCTCATATTGAATCTCTTCAGCACATTTTCTAGATATCTCTCATGTGATAAACACAGCTTCTAGCTCAGTGATACTGCTCAAATGGTCCTCTATATTCCTTACCATTGTCTGCTCTAACACAAATCAACTTCCACCCAGTTTCTCATTCTACTCTAGAGTGATACTACTTAAAAACATTTAGCACTTGATCTTTGGACTTCAAGGCATAAGTCCAAAGTTTTCTAGAGTGATCATCAATAAACGTAACAAAATATAAAGCACCACCTATTGACCTGTCTTTCATATAGCAAACATTTGTATGGACCAAATCTGGTACATGAGCTTTCCTGGAAGGTGGATTTCTCTGAAATGCAACCCTGTGTTATTTACTAACAAGACAATTTGTGCAAGTCTTCAGAGGAATACCTTTGATATCTAGCAAAAGCTGCTTCTTTACAAGCATCCGAAGGCCTTTCTCACTCATGTGATCAAGCCTTTTGTGCCACAACTCCATAGAAGCTTCATTTGTCAAATTGACATCTGCTTTACCCAATTTTGATGACATTAGGTAAAGTATATTGGATTTCATTTCTTTGGCAACAATAAAAGTACCATTGGTGAGCTTCCATCTACCCTCACCAAAGTGATTGTGGTAGCCATCATCATCAAGCTTCCCTGGAGAAATAAGGTTCAGACGGATATCTAGAACATGTCTCACTTCTTTGAGGATGAGTTTGCAACCTGTGTTAAGTCTCCAGAGCAATATTCCCAATGCCAACTATTCTTGATGTTTCATTATTTTCCATCCTAACATTGCCATAGTCACCAGCAGTGTAGGATGAGAAAAACTCACCATGTGCAGTCATACGAACCGAGCTCAAGCTTTGATTTAGGCTCGCAAGTTGGCTTATGAGCAAGCTCATTTAGGCTCGTAAATAGGCTCGCAAGTGGGTTCATTAATAAACTTGTTAACATATATGTAAATTTTTTTATGCATAATATATTATCTATAACTACATAATAAATCTATAAAAACTAATTTCTAATTAATAATTATGTATATATATTATAGCAACACTTATATATTATATTTTAGGTTTAAAAAAATAGAAAGCGAGCCATTTAAATAAGTTGAGCTCGAACTTAAATTTCAAACTCGATAAAGGCTTGTTAGACTCAATAAAAAGCTTGGCTTAGCTCAGCTTGAGTTCATTTCATAAACTAACCAAGCTCAAGCCCAAACTTGGACTCGTTTAGCTAAACGAGTTGAGCTTAAGCCTCGATTTCAAGCTCAATAAAAAGCTCAGCTCGAGCTTTCTAAATTTTAAACGAGCCAAGCTTGAGCATTTAAAAGCTCGATTTGGCTTATTTGTAGCCCTTATAAAATTGGAGTGCCTCATACACATTGCTTTGAAATTTTTCAGTAGGAGAAAGGTCGAAATACTAAGCTTTTTATGTATTAAAACTCCTAAATTTTTAAAAAAGAATATATATATACGCACGTATATACAGTAAAAATAATAAGCGATTTAAACCATATATTGAATCGTAATTTAATATTCGTATTTGATCCATGGCTAAACCGATCTACACCGTATTGTGCTGGCCCACGACACCGCAAGTTTTACCACAGTAAAAAGTGAATAGGCTGTCAAATCGTGGACCATAAAATATTCTTCCACCGTGTTAGTGAAGAAAACAGCTAAGGACAGCCGGAGTTTTTGAATCATAATTTCACTTTTCACTTCTTTCCTCCTCGTTTTCATTGCGTCTACAAGATGCATTTGCACCAAACTGCATTTCGTCCTCTCTTCTTTTATATTATATATGGATATATATCTTCTTCTCGTAGCTCCCAAGGATATCTTATTTGAATTATCTAGTTTTTATTTATATTTGATCTATATTTATATTTTATTTATATATTATTTATATTTAATATGTTTGATCTATTTAAATAAAAATATTTATTTTTTAATTTATGTCTGTTTTTTTTATAAAAATCTATTAAAAAATAACAAAAAAAAACTTTAAAATAACCATAAAAAGATGAAATAAACAGATCCAAATCTTTTCAATATATGAAGCACCGTTGTATATCAATAATATAGGATGGCGGCTAGGTTGTTCTCGCTCGCTTTTTGTTTTTGTTTTTTCCTTTTCCTTCTGTGACCTTTTAATAAAAAGAATGACGTGGACTTACATTGATTGGACTCAAAACCTTATAGAATATTGATAATAAAAATAGTAAACGGCATAATCTAGATGGGAAAAGAAAATTAATATATATATTTTTAAAAATAATTATAAAAATATTATTATGATAAAAATAATCTAAGAATTACAAATTAATCCTATGCCTTAAAGAGACGAGGTTATAAGTAGGGATGCAATCGGAGCGGGTTTGGGACAGGTTACATAAAACCCGAACCCGACCCACTTCTAATAGGATATCCTAAACTCGCCTCGTGACCTTATAGGGTTTTTTATTCAATACCCAAACTCGCCCCTACGGGGTTTTGACCTTGACCTATCTCGTCCCGCAATCTGCTTTATTTCTTTTTTTTTTCCCCTTTTCAACTCTTAGTTAAATTCAATTGCATCTTCTAATAAAATATTGAGTGGTAGGCTGGCAACTAGACTTCAGTATGGTCTAAATCTAGCTAGGCTAGTTATGCCATGCTCGTCAATTCACAGGCTCATAGAACTAGCTATTTTATTTGTTAAAACAATAAAAATTAATAATATTATAAAAATAACTTTTTAAGAGGTAAAATTAAAAATTAGAAAAAAAAAGACAAAATAAAATTAAAACTATTAACAACCATTCTTAAAGACAAAAATTAGTAGAGTTTTGTTTTTTAAAATTTTAAACTCAATTTTTTAAATTGTTTATAATTTAACAGGTTCGGGTTACCCATCGGGTTTTTTTAATGACCTGAACCCAACCCTAAACCCTATAAGGTCGGCATGTAATTTCTCGAATCGGTCCCGCGACCCTATAGGGTCTGACCTTATAAGGTTTTAAACGGTTCGGGCGGGCCAAGTATCCTATAATGACCCGCTCCGGTTGCATCCCTAGTTATAAGTGATTGATCCCATCTCTTTAAAAAAATAGATTCATTATGTCTTTATCTCTTGAAGAGACAGGGTTATTGCATTTTACAGTAACCTTGTCTCTTGAAGAGAGAATATTGGCCACTTACAATATCGTTTTTTCAAGAGACAAGTTTAAGTTGTTTATTTTTAGGATTTTTTTTCATATGACGAGATTTGTATAATTTTTTAGAAAAAAGTTACTACTTTTTTTCTTAATCCTAATCTAGAGATGTGCATTAGTGGGTTGATTTTTTTATTTGTTCGACATATGCTTAGTGTTTATTTGGTGCCAACTATTTTTTAATAATTACTCATATACATGTTATGTAAATTAAATATAGAAATAAATCATATACATATATAGATTTGGATGATAAATAAACATTTCAAACACTGTACCACCTTATATGAGAAATAGTTATTTATGTTTTGATAACTTTGCAGAGTGCACCATTGAAACCAGTTAAAGCGACAATCATCAAATGATGACCTTTTTTTAGTTTCTTAGGATTTTAGAAATGGAAGCCAATTACGTATTAAAAACTCAATTTTCTTATAATCACACAGAAAGACAAATCATGAAAAGCATGAGTAAACAGTTCCATTGATATTTTTCTCTTTCTATATCTCCCAATTCAATTTAGACTATTCTTTTATATCTTAACGTAATTAATTAAAATTGAATATTATTAGGCTACTATTTCTATTTGTAGTTGCCTAGGTAGTGTATTGATGATAAGTGGGGAGAAAATTTGCAACACCATATTTGCTTTCACACTACTATTTTGATAAATTATAATATATCACATATTATTCAATATTATCTACAAAAAAAATAATAATAATTCAAATTAAATTTATAACATTCAGCATATTGTCATTTGCTGGAATAGCAATATCATAACAAGAAGTTTGGCACAGCAAAGCCGATGTGACGCTTGTCCGAACGTGATAATGATGTCGGTTAGTTACCATGTAACGAAACCTAATATCATTGGCCTCTAAAATTTGCAAACATCACAAGTCATGTGAGTTGCATGATCACATGGCTTTTATTGGTGAAATAACTTACGTGAAACCTCAAACAAGCTATAAATATCAATAAAATTCAAATATAAAAATTATAATTAGTTAAATTAACATTAATCCAATAGGTGTAAAAAAAAAATAAAAATAAATACTAAAAACCCCATAATGTGTGCACACATTATATTTAACTTTGTGTCTATCCAAACAAATAGTGATCGTAAACAGTATAAATAGTAGCGATTAAAATTTTAATTTAGTGTATAGATTAATAATTTAAAATTATAGATATATAATTATAAATAGACGTAAAGTTAAGGTATAAAATACCATATTAACCTCATATATATATGATTTATTTATTTACTTTTTTGGTGGCTACCAGAGATATTCTATCTATTTTCTTTTCAATATATGAAGTAGCTTTATATATTAATATATAGGGACGCAACCAAGAGAGCCACTATATGGTTTTCGACCTGCCCAATTCATTAAAAACCCTATATGATTGAACCTTATAAAGTTTTGGGATCAGTTTTGGATACATAAGAAAAATCCTATAAGGTTATAGATTTGGTTTTAGATCATATAATAAACTCGATGGATATCTAGCAACCTGGTACTATAATTTAAAAAAAAAAATAAACGAATAAAAATATTATTGAAGGGACAAGGAGAGAAAATGATATATAGATGAACTATCATCTTTTCCATCTTCCAGAGATGTTTTTTCTTTTACGTTTATTAGACTAGTTAAGGATTTTAATTAGAACTTTTCATTAAAGTTTGCTAATTCAAGTTTGTTGTTGAGATTAATATTGTCTGTTATCTGTTATATTTTAACCCTAGTAGAAGATTTAATTTAATCATATTCTTAAGATGTTATATGATGATAAAAGTAATATATTTATGTATTTAAATATTGAATAATGAATGTAATTTGCTACATATTCTATCAATTCTATATGTATCTTTTCATTTTTGAATTTATAGAAAACATGTGTAAGAAGTACTAGTTTATCTTGAATTTATTATTAAAAATTGAACGTAGGGTGAAAAAAAAGATAGAGTTATAGGTTCAGCTTTCTTGTTCTAATCAATCTCTATAGAACGGATTTGGACGTAGCATGAAAATCCCATAGACTTATAGGGTCGAGTTTAGTAGACCCTATAAAGTAGCAGATCGAGTTTTGAGTTTATATAATCCATCCGAATCCCAATCTAGTTCCATATCAATTAGTACATGATTGTAGTTGGTTGTTTTAAAGGGTGAAACACATGTCTGGGGTTATTTGAAAAAAAAAAACACACAAATATAAATTATAGAAAAATAATTTTCAAAATAGTATTGCTATGTTGCATGTTGGAGTTGTAAGCCCCTAGATTTTTCGGTAATATAAGTAAACCCTAGAATCGAAAGTCAAACAGAAATCCTAAAGTTAACCTAGTTCTATGTTTAGTCTAGTGAATCTAGATCCGGCAATCCCGTGTTCTTAAACCTTAGACAACATAATTGAGATAATTGTGGAAAATGGTTTGTAATAATATAGGAAAGCTTAAAAATATTAGATTCATAATTTTCTAGTGTCTTTCAAATCTGAACGGGATCAGTTTTCAAAAATCGTGCCCTAGTGCACTAGATAGTGAAAATATTCTGATGACACCAATAAACTCGTAAATATATAAGGTTTTCAAAAATATCAGTTTTAGAATTTTTTGGTAATTAAAAATATCAGATATAGGCCGTTTACGCGTATTTTCTTTACTATCTGTATTTTAATTGTCTAGTTTACTATTCATAGTACTATTTTTACTATTTATTACTATTTCACTATCTCTACTTTTTCTAACACTTTACCATATCTATACCTTACAATTTACCTTCCCCATACAACTTTAATCACATCACACTTTACAGATTACTTCTTTTTATTACAAAACAACAAATTTAATCAATTTTCCTCTCTATTTCCCCATGTTGCCGTCCATCCTCTCTCTCTCATCACTCTCAATTTATTTTCTTTTTTAATTTATTTAATATCATCTAATTTCCACTCCAAAACTCTATAAATCCCCGCTTTCCTCCTTCATTCTTTCACACAATTTATTTCCTACTAAAACTCTACCAAAATTTCTCCACAAACACTCTCTCTCAAATTCTCTCCCAAGTTCTCTTTTCTCTCCATAAAACCATTTCCCACATATTACTACAACCCATTCTTTTCCTCTTCAACAAACACATAACCTTAGGTAATATTTCTTACACATACTCATCATGTTCATACAACTTTGTATGAGCTTAGTGTATGTTTCTTAGACTCATTGAGAGTTAAAGAAGCAACAATATGTTCATATTTTGTTTTTGTTCATGTTCATATTTTACATTATATTATTATTGTTATTATGTTGTTGTTATTATTGTTATTATTATTTGCTCTAATCTAGCTTCTATAAAGTATTATGTATATGATGTATATATATTTCTTTAGAGCATATAAGCTCACTTGTTATTTATTTATTTTCATGCTTTGCAATTTATTTATTTATTTCATGCTATTGTTAAGACTAGTCTTTCTAGTCTTAGACTTGTCCATATCAAGTCAAAACAATTTTCTTTCTTTTCTTTTCTTTTCTTTTGGGACTGGTTTATTTAGTCTTGGGATACCTTGATGAAACTAAGGTTCCTAATACTTGACTTTACTATTATTCTCTTATTACATTTATCTTATTATGTTGTTTTTCTCATAGTTACATATTCTCATTCGTGCATGAACATGTTGATATTGTCTCAATCATAATGAAAATGAGTTTTCTTAAATAATAAAAATAAAAAATCTCTTTAAAAATAAATTTTGTCATATAGGAAATGATTTTTCCATAAAAACTTGAAGTTTTATCTTAACAAATATTTTCTAAAGTTAGATAAGTTTAGCTCAAGTTTTAGTAATAATACTATACGGGATTTCATCAATAAATACATAAAATAAAGTTATCATAAACTCTCTTTTTAAACCAATACAATAAGAAAGTTTCTTTAAACTTAATTCTTTGTTTAACAAAAGTGTTCTTAAACACATATGTAAAGCTTTCATCAACATACTAAGATTTAGATAAGTTTTACAAAAATTATCAAAGAATAACCTTTCTAAGGATAAGCTTTACTTAGGAAATAAAAATAATAAATAACTTATAAGATCATTGATATTATTTATTTAAGGTGGATCTAACTTTAGAAAAACTTTAGAACACATAACCAAAAAATATTAGAAAAACTATATTTTTCAACCACTAAGAATAAAATTGTAGGAATCTTAACAAGACTAAAATTACTTTTTGAAAATTAATTATTCTCAATATTAAGAAATGGAGGAAATACTCACTGATAATAATTTAGAAAATTTCCCAACAAAACTAAAAAGGAAATTTTCAATTCTTAGCATAATCTCACTTTGAAGACACATTGTTTACAAAAAAAATCATTGTTGAGACAACACCACTAAATTCATGCATATAATTTGAGTCTATATATATATATATATATATATATATTCAAAGGATTTTTTCAACCATACAAATAACTATATTTTTGTACAAAAATTCTTAAATGGAGAAAAGATTGAAAACTTGAGTTTGAAATCTGGAATTTTCGTAACAATTCTGTATGTCACTATTCCGAGACCCAAATGACTTCTTTTGATAAAATTAACCTTAGAAATGGATAGATCTTTTCGAGTAGGTAGAAATTGGTATATAATATGCGAAATTCCGAGTTAAAATGAGCAAGTTATGACCATTTTAAGTTGGAATTTCCATTCATGCGAATTTTGACAAGTTCAATAAGATAGAATTAGAGAATTTGAGTAGATCTTGGATAAAATACTCACTTCGGGTATTTCTTTTGTTTAGGTGTCAATGACCAAGACCTTTTCTTCCCTGATGATTATTTCGACTCATAGAAGATCACTATGGACAAGTGAGTTTCCCTTATGTTTATGTATTCACGCATTTGCTTGTACAATAGAGCACTAGATGTTAGGAGAAGATAAAATTGATATGCATATGGGATATCATGGGAATTATGTATGTGAATGGTTATGTGCGATCAATGAATGATAAGTATATCGGAACCCAATCTGTGATTGATATAATTGTTTTTATGTATGTATTGCTATGTGTGTAATTATTGTTTGATCACTTTAAATGAATTAATGTCATATTGGAATCCCCATATAATAAATTGCTTATGCATATCACTTAGAATATCATTTCAAAATTTTGCTACTACTCCTCAACGTGGGATCGAAAGGTAAGCTGCCTAGCTACATCTTGAGGAATTAAGATGTTCGAGAATACAACCTCGAGTTGTAGCGGAGCCGGATCGATCGCTTTAGGTATGGAAAGCTCGAGGACTAGTAGTACGGTTCGTTAGAACCCGAAGAAGGGCGCAAATTTTATGGAGGTCATTTGGGCCAGTTCAAATCATTCCCTAACCACCGATGGAGGGGTAAATCCATTACACATACGAAACCGGATAGTCTTATACTGTTTGATCATATGGTTGTTAAATTTCATATACTTGTTTAATGAACTTGGTTGAATACTTACTATGAGTACTTTTGCGTAAGGAATATCTCACTAAGCTAGTTATGCTTATACCCCAATAGACTTTTGATATTGCAGGATCATTATTTTGCACCCGAGACCATCTTAATCATCCGGTAGAATCTTTATTTTTGGAAGCTTTTGAAGGAACTCTGTTTTGAAGACTTAGAATGGATTTCTTCTAAAATCTTCTAGCCTTAGTTATTTATCTCAGTAAGATTATGTTGTTATGGAAATTATCAGGGGAATGCCCCTTAGAAATTGTAAGACTTTATATTTCAATAAAATATATTAAGTATTATTTTGCATGTTCCATTGCCAATATCTTAAAATGCATTACTCCACTGGTCTCCCTTTGATGTGAATCCGTCTTGTACCGATATGGAAGCTTTCGAGTGATTGAGGTAGTCATTCTTAAGTTTTAATATTGTTGTACGGCAGGCTGTCACGTTTAGGGTACCCATTGGGGCGTGACAGGAGTTAAGATATGCTTGATTTTACTTGTATCACAGCACCACCATCAATATAATGACCTAGCCCTAAAAAGTTTGAGAAGTATGTGTATCGCATAAACATCAGGTGATACATGTATTGCATCTACACCAGGCGATACATGTGGTATAAAACTTTTAATCAAATCAAGAGCCAATTTCTCAGTCTTTGGTTATAAATGCAAGTACTCTATACATATTCTAATGGAGTCTCGTTTGATGGGTGAAACACATGTTTGGGGTTATTTAAAAAAAAAATACACAATTACAAATTGTAGAAAAATAATTATCAAAATAGTATTTCTATCGCATGTTGGAGTTGAGATATGCTTAGTTGTACTTATATCGCATGTACCATTAACAATACAATGACCTAGTCCTGCAAAAGTTTGAGAAGTGTGTGTATCGCATAAACACCAAGTGATACATGTATCACATCTACACTAGGTGATACATGCGGTATAAGACTTTAATCAAATCAAAAGTCAATTTCAGTCTTTGGTTATAAACTCAAGTACTCTATACATATTCTAATGCAGTCTTATTTGACTAAGAAACTAACGAGAATGATTAGCACTGGGTTCGCTTCAAGAGCAAAGGTGCATCCTCAGGCCACCATTGTTATGATTACAATGTGTTTTACAAGAGAAGACATACAAACAACTTCACAAAGGATCTCTTTGATTGTAAACCCTTGAAATTTTCATAACTCTTAAAAATAATCCTAGAAGTCTAACACCAAAATCGAAAACTTCGAAAATCGACCCAAGTTAAAACCAAATTCTAAAAAGGTCAAACATGAGAATTCTTAATCTTGAGAAAAAGAAAACCCTCAAAACAAAATAGAAAATCCAACTATCAGTAAATTCAATATCCAACACCAATCAAATCACCTATCCGATTCCTAAAACGCAAATCAAGATGATATATTCAAATAACGCTCGATAATAAAATACTAAGATCTTAAATCCTTCGGTGAATTTTAAAATCAAAAGTTTCAAATTTCACCAAAAGTCAAACTGAGTCAATCCTTAATCCTAGACTTAGTTAAACAATCCCAAGAACAAAAAAATATTAAATAATCACAAATAAAATGAAATAAACCATAGACATTAAACTAAAAATATAATACGGGCAAAACCCCAAAATTTTATGATCTTACGAATAACTCAACAAAACCGGAAGTCAAATCGGAATCCTAAAAGTCAACAAAGCTAACAACATATCTTAGTGTGTAAGATCCGGCAATCCCACGCTCTTAAACCCTAAATAATGAAATTGAAATAATTGTTGATAATAGTTCATAATAATCTATGGAAGCTTAAAAATATCATATTCGCAAAATTGCAATGTCTTTCGGATCCGAATAGGATTAGTTTTAAAAAATCGTGCCTGGTACACCGGACGGCAAAAATTCTATTAATACCAATAGACTCGTAAAAATATAAGATTTAAAAAAAATATCAGTTTTAGAATTTTTCGATAGCAAAAAATTACAGATATCGCTTTTATACGTGTAATTTTATTACTATCAGTATTTTATTTGTCTAGTTTACTATTTATAGTGCTTTTCTACTATTCATTACTATTCCTCTATCTCTACTTTTTCTTACTACCTATTTTACACCTACATACATATTTCTTACAATTTTTTTTCCCATAAAAATTCTACACTACATATTACTAAACTTTTCTCACACTTTTCTTCTAAAATTAATTTTTAATCAATTTTCTCTCTCTCCCTTCTTCATTGTCGTCCACCCCTCTCTCTCTTCCCTCTTCAATTATTTTCTTTTTCAATTAATTTAGTTACATCTAATTTTCACTCTAAAATTCTATAAATACCCCCTTCCTTCTTCATTCTTTTACATAACTCATTCCACTACCAAAACTCTCTCAAATTCTCTACACAAACACTGTTCACAAAATTTTCCTCTATCAAAACTCTCTTTTACCAAATACTCACAAAAATTTCTCTCTATACACAATCCAACTACAATTTCTCAATAACCACATAACCATACATTCACTACCATCTTCATACCATATAAACATTTTAGGTAAAATTTCTTCCAACCATTTAGTTTATCCATGTCATGTAACATAACATGACTATGGTGTTGTTTTGAAAAACATGAAAATCCTATTTTATTATCTTGATATTATATATGTTGTTATTATTCGTTATTATCATTGTTATTATTATGCTAACTTCTTATTCATATCTAACTAAATATATTTATATATAATCTTTAAAGTATATAAGCTCACTTGTTATTTATTTAATTTCATGCCTTGCAATTTATTTATTTCATGTTATTTTTAAGACTAGTCTTTCTAGTCTTAGACTTGTCCATATTAAGTCAAAATAATATTTTCTTTATTTTCTTTATTCTTTTGGAAATAGTCTATTCTTAGTTCCGGGATGCCTTGATAAAACTAAGGCTCCCAATACTTGACCGGATACCATGATGAAGCTAAAGTTCCCAATACTTGATATTTTTTTATCTTACTTATTATTATTTATTTCTAGTATTTTCTTATATTCTTATTATTTTACATGCTTATAATACTTGTATCTACATAATGATATTATCTCAACTATAGGTGCAAACAAGCCAGGCCAAGTCGACTTTTGCAGGCTTGAGCTCGGCTCGTTTATTTTTTAATGGGCTCGAGTCAAGCCGAGCTTTAACGAGCCTAGAATACATAGGCTCGAGCTCGAGCCTGACCCTGAGCCCGTTAAGCTTTTTTAAGCTCGAGCTCGTTTATAATATTAAATTAATATAAATAATTTTATATAATATTACATATAATATATTAATATTATAATATCAATATTATATATATTAAACGAGCCCATTCACGAGTTTGGCTCTCGAGCTCTTAACAAGCCTATTCACGAACTTTGTTCTCGAGCCCATAACGATCCTGTTTGCGAACCAGCTCACGAGCTTGAGGACAAGCTCAGACTCGGCTCGTTTAGCTAAACGAGCTTGAGATGGAGCTCGAGCTCGGCTCGTTTAGCTAAACGAACCAAGCCAAACCGGGCCTGAAACGAGCCGAGCTCAAGTAGCTCGCGAATAGCTTGGCTCGTTTGCAACACTAGTCTCAACTAAATTTAAAAGTATGATTTTACTTTATTAAAAGAGATCAAAACTAAATTTTCTATTATTTGACTTGTTATTAAATAATAGAGTTAGTACCAACAACATAGAAATGGAGTAATACAAGTTTTCTCAAAGTTTTCTCAAATAACAAAGATAGCTTTACCAAGAAAAAATAAGAAATAAATATTTTCTTTTTATAATATGGTAACCTAAGTTTTAGTAAAATAATTTATTAGTTTTCAACGTTTTTACAAAAAGCTTAAAATTAAACTCTTTTCAACTCCATAACAAAACCAAGAAACAAACTAGTTTTTAAAATTAAGATAAAATCAGCTCATAAAGTTATAAACCCACTTAGAAAATTAATGATTTTTAAGTTTCTAAGAGAGGAACTTATTTCCAAAGAATACAAGTGTGATGAGATAAAAAAAAAGGATTTTATCAATAAAAAGGATTCTTTTCAAATAAAATTTGTAAAGGAAATGAAATACCAAGTTTTAGAAAACAAGAACTTATATTTTAAACAAGAAATATAAAAGGAAAAGACTCATTTTTTAAAATCATTCTAAATGCAAATTTATAAATAGGTTATTAACAACTTAATAAACTTTTGATAACTTTAATCTTTTATCACTAGAAGTAGAAATTATAAAAGACCAAAGTTAAAAGAAAAATTAACTTGTTTTGGAAAAAGAAATGAAGAAAATAAAATAAAAAAATACTCATTTATAATAACTTAGGAAAATGTAAAGTTTCTTCAAAATACCTAAAAAGGAAATTTGCCAAGATAAGTTTTAACACTTCAAAATGAATTATTTATGAAATAAATTGTTGAGACACTACCATTAGAATTTTTGCATATAAAGTGAGCTTATCTATATACTAAAAGGATTTATCAATCATATATATATATATAATATATTGCTATCAAAAGATTTTTTTGAATGAAGTTGAGTTGGAAAATTATTTCGCAAATCTAGAAATATTCGTTTTAAATTTGTACTCTTTGTTTTCGAAACCCAAATGACCTTATATGACAAAGATAACCTTGGAAATGGATAGATCTTTTCGAATAGATGGAAAACAGTATATTATATGCGAAATTCCGAGTTAAAATTAGCAAGTTATGACCATTTTAAATTGAAATTTCATTCTATGCGATTTACGAACATAGTGAAATAGAATTAAAAAGTTTAAGTATAATTTCTACGAAATACTCATCCCGAGTATTTATTTTGTCTAGGTGATGAAGGATACGAGATTACCCTTCCTGAAGATTGCTAGGACTAAGAAGATTGCGAAATAGACGAGTGAGTTATTCCTCTTAATTTCGTTACTTTGCTTGTGCTTGTAAAATAGTAGCATTGGTATACTAAGAAAAGATAAAATGGATATGTATGGGGAATTCGGGATATGTATATATGTGATTCTATACTTATGTGTGAAATGAGAATTAAAAGCAACTTCAAATTTCCTGTTTAAGTGTTTTGTTTACTTACTTATATGATTGCTTATTGCTTGACAAATTGATTGATCGCCCCTAATAAACCTTAATAAGGTTTGGCTTAAGAAAAATAAAAAAACTCACGTATAGCATCATCGAGTCACATCTCTTTCGGAAGGCTGCTATAACAATTGGATTGGTTGTTATTGTGTAAGTCACGGGGCCATGTTCTTTCCTAGAGAATCCAAATCGCCCTGGGAATGTGACTCTAGGTTTGAAGCCGAACCAATCGAACGCTTTAGGTGGGGACCTGGGGACTAGCAGTAGAAGGTCGCAGATCTTCAACACCGATTCCCTAACCTTCGATATGGAAGGTAAATCCGTTCTATATATGGTTTCGGATAAATATATATATTTGTGTAATCACGTAATTGTTGCATTATATGCATAGCATATGTGTGAAAATTTAAATGAACTTGTTTGAAACCATGGTGCGAATGAAAAGGAATACCCCATTAAGCTAATTGTAAGCTTATATCCCCATAGATTTTGTTGAAATATGTATACTCGTGGCTTAAATCGAAGATCATGATATTAAGAAAGTAATGAAAGGACGTTAAACTTTTATGAAGGAAATGGGAACATAAGCTGGAGTTATTTGTAAGATTCCTTATATGTAATGTATGCTATGTTAGTGTTTTAGAAATTTCAAGAAATGTATTTATTTTGACTTGAAGACAATAGAGGGATATGCCCCTAAAAACTATAATTTACCATGTTTATATCTTATGATAAGTATTCTCCTTGTCTTGTTACTTAATTATTATCAATGCAAATTGCGCTACTACTCCGATGCATTTTCTTGGTTGTGATGTACGCCTTGTACATGATATGGAAGCCTCTACATGATTGAGGTAGTCATTCTTAGGCTTCAGTATTGTGTATGACGGACTGCCACGTTTAGAGTACCCCTTGGGACGTGACAGTTTGGTGCTTTGGATCAAGTGGGTATCAAAACGTCTGTGGATGAAAGAGAGTTTCATCAAGGAAAAGAGGTTTCAAACACACACATAGAAGCCATCCGAAGTTCTAAGATGGTAATTATAGTTTTCCTATGAAACCATGTGAGCTCTTGATTGAGTTTGGATGGAGTCACAGAGATTCTTCAGCATAATGAGACAAGGGGTTTGGGATTTTTGCCTGTATTCTACGGAAAAAAGTTTGTTGTCCCCATTGTTTCCTTGCAAATTAACATTTGACACATATAAGAAATGCTTCCTATATTTTAGGAATTTTTATATGTTTTTTTAATTTATTTAACATGTGTTAGATATTTATTGGTAGAGACACAGTAGGGACAAGATGTTAGAGACAGGAAACATTTTTCGTATTCTACGATGTGATGCCCATTGATGTGCGGGATCAAACAAATCCACTTGTTGAAGCATCTGCCCACTATGAAATGAACTGCAAGGATGAGATTAAGACGCGGAGGATATAGGCCAAAACATGTAGTACACATTCATGTTGCGATAGACGTATTACTATTTATATTGCATCTGTCTTATGCGATATAGCAATATCATTTATGTAATAATTTTTTTTAATTTTGTTTTGTATAATTTTTTTAAAGATATATTAAACACGTAATATTTTCTTAAAACTTACTTATATTGATCGACTCAAAACTTAACAAAATATAGATAATAAAAATAACAAATGACATGATTTAGATATAATATATGATAAGCAAAAGGCTACAACGATATGAGAGATGGTCATTTATGTTTTGACAACCTTGTGGAATGCAATATTCCGGTATTAACAAAGAAACAATAGGTTGAAACTAGTCAAAATGACAATCATCATATATTTAATGATGATTATAGTGACCTTTCATAGGATCTTAGAATTTGAAGTCCATCCTGTGTTTTTTTATGGCCACAAGTCCATCCGGTGTTAGTTACTCAATTTTTGAATATAACAACACGAAAAGACAAATCATGAAAAGCATGAGTATACAGTTCCATTGATATTTTCCTCTTCCTATATCTTTCAACTAAATTTAAATTTTATACCATTCTTTTACATGCTAACTTACTTAATTAAAATTGAATATTATTAGTCTACTATTTGTAGTGGCCTAGGTAGTGCGTTGATGAACTGACAAGTGTGGACGCTTACCAGATGGTCAAAGTCCAAACATCATAACGATGTTAGATATTTTCACTCTAAAACGAAAGGAAACAACGTCATCTCTAAAATTTCCAAACATCGCAAAGTCATGTGAGTTGAATCATTTCATGGCTTTACTGGAGAAATAACTTGCATGAAACCCACACAAGGTATAAATGTAAAAATTTATTATTAGTTAAAATAACTTAATATCGAAAAAATTGAACCATTATAAATCTACCCAAATAAAAATTATTCAAATAAAATTAGTAAAAATAATTATCAAAATACAAACGTTTTTATATATCATTTATATTATATATTAACATGAATTTGTATAACATGTTATAATAATCTATATATTATATTGAGAACACACACATAAATATAATATATTCAATTTATATAACAAATAAATTATAACATATATTATATAATTATACCAATAGATTTTATATACGTATAAATTTGTTGCATACATACACGTATTATGATATATCTATATGATATATGTTGCACGTAATTTATAGTATATATATACTCTTTAAGTGATGTGTGTGTGTGTGTATATAATCTTTATAAACGATAAATGTTATATATGAAATCTATCGTATGATTTTTAGATATATAATCTATATATATTAATATATTTATACATTTTATTATATATGATCTATATTTAACATGCATAAAAATATATATAGCATATTTATTTCATGTAATAAATGAATTATAACATATATACAAGTACGTAGCATATAAATTATGTATGTTATATATATTTATATAATATACTTTATATGTACTCGAAAAGCTATACATATGTATTATGTATAAATTTGACCTCTTTACAATTTCTAAACTAATCTCTATTTTAATGTAAATATTTATATAAATGTCATATGCATAATCTTTATATTAATATTAGATTATATGTTTATAACCTATAGACTTTATTATGTATGTGTTATATCTATACGTATTTTTATTATAGATATCTGATTTGCTATATGGTGTATATACATATATTGTGTACATCTATGTTTATAACTATACATGTAGCAAATAAATGAACGATTACTAATATATTTTATTGTTGAATAAAATTATGTTTTGTGTATGTTATATTATGTCTATATGTAATTTATATTATGCTATACATATATATATTATTTGTTTCTTGTGTGTATAATTTTATCATTTTACATTTTAATTATCAGTAATAATATTAAAATTTAACAAGATAAGAATACAAAACAACAATATTATATTTTGCCGGTTCATGGGTTTGTAAAGGAGTTTTGACCCTAACCTAAGCTCAACATGTTTAAAAATTTGTATTATTTTTGGGTCGTGTTTATCATTGGTTATTTTTTTCTATAGTTATCAAAATCGTGAGTCAAATATACGCTTGTACGAGTTTATGATTTTCTATATCTTTTCTTACTTAAAATAGATGCAAAATTGATAAGAGCAGACTTTATGTCAAATTATGAATTCAAGTGCATGACTCTACACGTTTATAATTTTATCGGTTTAGCACGATTTCATCCGTATTCAATTTATATTAATATTTTATTTATATATTATCTATATTTTATTTATATTTAATATATTTGATCTGTTTAAATAAAAATATTTATTTCTTGATAAAAATTTATTTAAAAATAATAAAAATAATACTTCAAAATAATGAAATAGACAGATCCGATTCTTTTCAATGTATGAAGTACCCTTGTATATCAATAGAGGATGGCGGCTAGGTTGTTCTCTCTAGCATTTTGTTTTTGTTTTTGCTTTTTCCTTTTCCTCTTATCTCCTTTTATTAAAAAAAAAATGATGTGAACCTATATTGATTGGACTCAAAACCTTATAGAATATAGATAATAAAAATAATAAACGGCCTAATTTAGATGGGAAAAGAAAATTAATATATATATATTTTAAAAATAATTATAAAAATACCACTAAGATGAAAATAATTCTATAGTTACATAAGTTGATCTTGTGTTTTGAAGAGATTGGGTTATAATGACTGATCCCGCCTTTTCAAGAGACGATATTCATTCTGGCTTCGTCTCTTGAAGAGACGGGATTATTGTATTTTATAACAACTCATTTTTTGAAGAGACGACATTGGCTACTTACAACCTGGTCTCTTCAATAGACGGGTTTAATTTGTCTAATTTTAGGATTTTTTCATATGAATGGATTTGTGTAACTTTTTTTGAAAAAGTTATTATTTTTTTCCTTAATCCTAATTTAGATATGTGCATTGTGGTTGATTTTTTTTTTGTTTGACATATGTTTAGTGTTTGTTTGGTGCCGATAATTTCTTAATAATTACTCATATATATTATATAAATTAAAAACATATATAAATCATATACATATATAAATTTGGATGATAAATAGACATTTCAAACAGGTCGTACCACCTCATGGGAAATGGTTATTTATGTTTTAATAACTTTGCAGAGTGCCATATTGAAATCAGTCAAAGAGACAATCATCAAATGATCACCTTTTTTGGTTTCTTAGGATTTTAGAGACGGAAGCCAATTACGTATTAATTACTCAATTTTATTATAATCACACAAAAAGAGAAATCATGAAAAGCATGATTAAACATTCCATTTGATATTTTTCTCTTTCTATATCTTGCAATTAAATTTAGTAGTGTGTTGATTATATGTGATGAAAATTTGCAATACCATATTTGATTTCACCCTATTATTTTGATAAATTATAATATATCACAAATTATTCAATATTATCTATACAAAAAATATAAAATAGTTCAAATTAAATTTAACATACGCATATTGTATTTGCATATCATAACAAGAAGCTTGGCACAGCAAAGCCCATGTGACGCTTGTCCAAACATGATAATGATGTCAGTTAGTTACTATAAAACGAAACCTAATATCATTCGCCTCTAAAATTTGCAATCATCACATGGCTTTTATTGGTGAAAGAACTTACGTGAAACCTCATACAAGCTATAAATATCAATAAAATTTAAATATAAAAACTATAATTAGTTAAATTAACATTAATATCTGTTCGTCTTTTAATCCAATAGGTGTAAAAAAAAATAACAATAATTTTTTTTTCTCTTTCTATTATTGCCAGATTTTGTAGGCCCCACCTTAAAAAAAGCTCCTTGTATTTACCAGCGCCACCATAAAAATACTAAAAACCCATCATGCGTGCCCACGTTATGTATAACTCCGTGTCTCTCCAGATAAATAGTGGTTGTAAACAATATAAATGTAGCAATTAAAATTTTAATTTAGTGTATAAATTAACAATTTAAAACTATATGTATATAATTATAAATGAATAAATTATATCAAAGGCATCAATGTTTGGGGGTAAGTTCATTTAAGGTATTAACGTTTCAACTCGTTAAAAAGAGGTATCCACATTTTGCAAAGTGGTCAAATAAGGTATCAACATTTTGTAAAGTTCATTTAAGATATCAATATTTCAACTCATTAAAAGAGATACCAACGTTTCACAAAGTGGTCAAACGAGATATTAACGTTTTATAAAGTTCATTTAAGATATCAACGTTTCGATTTGTGTTCAATTAAGTTTTTAAATTTTTCATTAACGATCAATAATTGATACCTTATTTGATTTACTTTATAAAACGTTGATATCTCTTTTTAACTACTTTAAACATTGATACTTTAAATGAATTTATTCCTAAACGTTGATCACTCATTTGAATAAGTTGAAATGTTAATACCTTAAATGACCTTATCTCAAACATTGATACCTTTCATTGTAATTTATCTAATTATAAATAGGCGTAAAGTTAAGGTGTAAAACATCACATTATCCCCATATATATATATATATATATTTTTTTTTTGCGGCTACCAAAGATATTCTATCTAATTTCTTTCCGATATATGAAGTAGCCTTATATATTAATATATAGGGACGCAACCAAATGAGCCATTATATGGTTTTTAACCGCACAATCCATTAAGAACCCTATATGATTGAACCTTACAAGGTTTTAGGATCAGTTTTGGATACATAGTAAAAACTCTATAGGGTTATAGATTTGGGTTTGGATCATATAATAAACTCGATAGATATCTAACCACCCGATGCTATAATTTAAATAATAAATTAATTAATAAAAATATTATTGAAGGGACAAGGAGAGGAAATGGGATATAGAGGAATTACCATCTTTTATATCTTCCAGAGATATTTTTTTCTTTTATGTTTTCTAGATTAGTTAAGGATTTTAATTAGAACTTTTCATTAAAGTTTGCTAAGTTAAGTTTGTTGTTGAGATTAATATTGTTTGTTGTCTGTTATATTTTAACTCTAATATAAGATTTAACTTAACCATATTCTTAAGATGTTATATGATGATAAAAGTAATATATTTATGTGTTTAAATATTAAATAATGAATGTGATTTGTTGAATATTCTATCAATTCCATATGTATCTTTTCATTTTTGAATTTATAGAAAACGTGTCTAAGAAGTATTGGTTTATCTTGAATTTATTATTAAAATTTGAAAGTAGCTTGAAAAAAATTAGAGTTATAGAGTTGGCTTTCGTGTTCTAATCAATCTCTATAGGGTGGATTTGGATATAGCATGGAAATTCTATAGACTTATAAGGTCAAGTTTAATAGATTCTATAAAGTAGTGGATCAAGTTTCGAGTTTATATAATCCATCCAAATCCTAAGCAAGCTCCATGGTTATTAATACAGGCTTGCAGTTGGGTTGTTTTAAAGGGTGAATGTTAGGTATTAAGTCCAAAGGGAGAGCCCAACCTAAAAGACTAGCCTATTAGGTGGGAGAACCCTTTAGACTTAAGTGTCATTCTGCAATTTCTCGTAAAACCGATGTGGGATCGTAACATTTCCCATCTCTTGAGAAGCCAACGCCCTCGACGGCCTACTCTAGTTGGTCCACTCTAGATGGCTTTCACTTTAGATGGCTGCACTCTAGCTTTTTTTTTCTAGGTAGCTCTTTCTTAGGTGGCCCTTTTTCAGGTCGCCCCTTCCGCTAGCGTCGGACTCTCAACGAGAGCAACAAATGTTAGGTATTAAGTCCAAAGCGAGAGCCCAACCCAAAAGACTAGCCTATTAGGTAGGAGAACCCTTTAGGCTTAAGTATCATTCTACAATTTCTCGTAGAACCGATGAGGGATCGTAACAGTGAAACACACGTCAAGGGTTATTTGAAAAAAAAAAAAAAAAACACAAATACAAATTGTAGAAAAATAATTGTCAAAGTGTTGCTATGTTGCATATTGGATTTGAGATATGCTTGATTGTCGTTGTATCGCTGGTGTACCACCAGCGATACAACGACCTAGCCCTACAAAAGTTTGAGAAGTGTGTGTATACGCATAAATGCCAGGACTAGACTAGCCAATACATGCGGTATAAGACTTTTAATCAAATCAAAAGTCAATTTCTTAGTCTTTGGTTATAAACACAAGTACTCTACGCATATTCTAATGGAGTCTCATTTAACGGATGAAACACATGTCTAGTGTTATTTAAAAAAAAATACACAAATACAAATTGTGGATTATAATTGTCAAAATAGTATTGCTATGTCGCATATTGGAGTTGAGATATACTTAATTGTACTTGTATCACATGTACCACCAGCAATACAACAACCTAGCCTTACAAAAGTGTGAGAAGTGTGTGTATCGCATAAATGCCAAGCGATACATGTATCACATCTACACTAGGTGATACATGTGGTATAAGACTTTTAATCAAATCAAAAGTCAATTTCTCAATCTTTCGTTATAAATGCAAGCACTCTATACATATTCTAATGGAGTCTTGTTTGACTAAGAAACTAGCAAGAATGATCGGCACTGGATTTGCTTCAAGGAGCAAAGGTGAATCCTCATACAACCATTGCTATGATTACAATGTGTTCTTAAGCTTTACAAGAGAAGGCATACGCAACAACGTCACAAAGGATCTCTTTGGTGCTTTGGATCAAGTGGGTATCAAAACGTTTGTGGATGAAAGAGAGTTACCTCAAGGAAAAAAGGTTTCAAACACACACAGAAGCCATCCGAAGTTCAAAGATGGTAATAGTAGTTTTCTTATGAAACTATGCGAGCTCTCGATGATGTTTGGATGGAGTTACAGAGATTCTTCAGCGTAATGAGATAGAGGGTTTAGGATTTCTGTCCATATTCTACGATGTGATGCCTATTGATGAGCGGGATCAATCGCGTCTGCTTGTTGAAGCATCTGTCCATTATGAAAAGAACTGCAAAGATGAGGTTAAGATGCGGAGGATATGGGCCAAAATATGTATCGCACATTCATGTTGCGATAGACATATTAGTATTTGTATCGCATCATGAAGGTGTGATATATATTAAAAAACTATATCGCATTTGTCTTATATGATATATCAATACTATTTATGTAATAATATTTTTCTAATTTCGTTTTGTGTAATTTTTTTTAAAGGTATATTAAACATGTAATATTTTCTTAAAACTTAACATGAACTTATATTGATCGGCTCAAAACTCAACAAAATATAGATAATAAAAATAATAAAGGACATAATTTAGATATAATATACGATAAGCAAAAGCCTATAACGACATGAGAGATGGTCGTTTATGTTTTGACAACCTTGTAGAATGCAATATTCCAGTATTAACAAAGAGACAATAGGTTGAAACTAGTCAAAATGACAACCATCGTATATTTAATGATGATTATAGTGACCCTTTCATAGGATCTTAGAATTTGAAGTCACTGTGTTTTTTATGGCCACAAGTCCATCCTGTGTTAGTTACTCAATTTTTGAATATAACAACACAAAAAGACAAATCATGAAAAGCATGAGTAAACAGTTCCATTGATATTTTCCTCCTCCTATATCTTTCAACTAAATTTAAATTTTATACCATTCTTTTAAATGCTAACTTACTTAATTAAAATTGAATGTTATTAGTCTACTATTTGTAGTGGCCTAGGTAGTGCGTTGATGAACTGACAAGCGTGGAGCTTACCAGATGGTCAAAGTCCAAACATCATAACGATGTTAGATATTTTCACTCTAAAACGAAAGGAAACAACGTCATCTCTAAAATTTCCAAAGTTACGTGAGTTGAATCATTTCATGGCTTCTACTGGAGAAATAACTTGCATGAAACCTCACACAAGGTATAAATGTAAAAATTTATTATTAGTTAAAATAACTTAATATCGAAAAAATTGAACCATTATTATAAATCCACCTCAAATAAAAATTACTCAAATACAAATTATGTAAAAATAATTATGAAAGTACAATCACATTATATATCATTTATATTATATATTAACATAAATTTTGTATAACATGTTGTATATAATCTATATATTATATTGAGAACACACACATAACTATAACATATTCAATTTATAAAACAAATAAATTATAACATATATATTATATAATTATACCAATAGATTTTATATACGTATAAATTTGTTGTATACATACATGTATTATGATATATCTATACGATATATGTTGCACGTAATTTATAGTATATGTATACTCTTTAAGTGATATGTGTGTTATGTATATAATCTGTATAAACTATAAATGCTATATATGAAATCTATCGTATGATTTTTAGATATATAATCTATATATATTAATATATTTATACATTTTATTATATATGATCTATATTTAACATGCATAAAAATATATACATATTTATTTCATGTAATAAATGAATTATAACATATATACAAGTACGTAGCATATAAATTATGTATGTTATATATTATATAATATACTTTATATGTACTCGAAAAGCTATACATATGTATTATGTATAATTTAACCTCTTTACAAATGTTCTATAACCAATCTCTATTTTAATGTAAATATTTATATCATATGTCATATGCATAATCTTTATATAATATATAGATTATATGTTTATAACCTATAGACTTTATTATGTGTGTGTTATATCTATACGTATATTTATTATGGATATCTTATTTGCTATATGGTGTATATACATATATTGTGTACATCTATGTAAATAACTATACATGTAGCAAATAAATGAACTATATACTAATATTATATAATATATATATTTTATTGTTGAGTAAGATTTATGTTTTGTGTATGCTATATTTATGTTCTATATGTAATTTATATTATGCTATACATATATGTATTATTTGTTCTTGTGTGTATAATTTTGTCATTTTGCAATTTAATTATCAGTAATAATATTAAAATTTAACAAGATAAGAATACAAAACAACAATATTATATTTTACCAGGTTCATGGGTTTGTAAAGGAGTTTTGACCATAAACCTAAGCTCAAACATGTTTAAATTTGTATTATTTTTGGGTTTGACATGTTTATTATTTGTGTTATTTTTACTATAGTTATCAAAATCGTGAGTCAAATATACGCTTGTACGAGTTTATGATCTTTTATATCTTTTCTTACTTAAAATAGATGCAAAATTGATTAAGTGCAGACTTTATGTCAAATTATGAATTCAAGTGCACGATTCCACACGTTTACAATTTTATTGGTTTAGCACGATTTTGTACGATTCTACCGATTCTATGCTTTCTAATGAATATTGAAATCATGGTTTTGGTAACCAATATTTGTACTTACTAAAACCCTTTTATAATTGTGTTGTGTTATGTCTACGTTCACAAATGGAGTCGTAAAGCGCTAGCACTAGGTTGACATATAAATTACATATAAATGGTGTGATTCATGTTGATGATAAGGAATAACAACTACACAGTTCCTTTCACCTTCTACTACACACTATTTAATTAACGAAAATATAATTTAAAGTTGACATATAATTATGTATGAAAGATGCAATTTACTAATTAATATAAATCACTCTTTTATGGTGTGATTTATTCATGTAAATCGCTTCTAGTCGTGTGATTGTTTTGTTAAAAAAAAAATACACAACCTTTATGCAATTTTGCAATAATAAACTCGTAATTAAAATTATGTGATTTGTATTTGATGAACCTTTGCAAGTTGATAGATATGTTTTTGATCTAATTCAATAGTTATAAAAAAAAATAAAAAAATAAATAATAATAACATTGATTTTGTTTTATGTCTCTTATTGCCAAATTGAGCCCCATAATGAAAAGGTATCGTATTTAATCTTTACTATAGAATCTATTATAAAGTCATTCAGTAAATTATCTAAAAATTAAAATAAATATAATAATTAAAATATTAATTATTTTAGTTACGGTAGCCATAATGGCTGGCGGCCGTCCAAAATTAACGCAATGACTTCATGGAATTTCCGTACAAATCCCTCCTGAAGAATACTATAAAGTAAAAACCCAATGGTGTGCGCATGTTATTCGTATTATCTCTGTGTCTACCTAGTGCCAATGACTTGGCGTAAGAAAGAAACATAAGTAAGTCAAGCCGAGGCCGAGAGACAGACACGACAGACAGACAGTGGCCGTAACATCGTGATGCTGGCATTATCTGAGGTTGTGGTTCATTCAGGTCGTAACAATAGATTTGGAGATCTTGTTCCATCTCCTCCTCATGCTTTCAGGAGTTTCGATACCCACGACAAGGTGTTCTTGGCTCTTTCTTCTCCATATGCCTATGATTTAATGTATTGGTATCTTATTTTTCCTACTGTTGTCTTTCGTTCGTATATCTTAAATTCTTAATGGTTACCGCTAAGACACGCAGATATTTGTTTAGTTTTGTTTTTCCTTTATTTGGTTGTCGAGAGTGTTAATGGTTATATTGTAGGTTTGCATGGTTAAAAAAAATGAACGAATAAAAAGATTTTTGGTCTTTCCAGAAAATTTTATGGAGAGTTTGTATTTCAATATTGGATAAACATAAATGGTGAAAAAGCTTTGTTTAAGGTTGATAAAAAGTTCAAAAAAGAAAAGGGGTTGATAAACAGTTGGTGTTTCGTTTTGTGCCATGTCGTGTGGACACATGCACTGTTTGTTAGTCTTATTGGAGAGCATCCAATGGTGGTCTCTACCACGCTTGTGAATCTTCACCATTAAAGTGAGGTTATTCCACTTTTTTAATCTCTGAAAAGAACCCAGAAAGTTGTTTCTTTTTCCTTCTCTTTTCTATTTTTTTTTTCCGTCTTTTATTATTTTTATATACTTTTTAATATAAATAAATGATAAAGAACTCCAGCGAAGACATTAGTGATAATATAAATACCTATTGTATTACATATTCAGTAGGTAATATATAACATGTACATATACACGTGATGCGTAACTAAGATAGTGGATAGTTTTACTGCCATCCATGAAGGAATGAGGTTCTTTGGAGGACTTAAGAATAAAGTTGGGGGTCCAAAAAAGTTGCTAAGAATATTGAGGTAGCACCTAAAAAACCAAAATGGATGAATAGAGTTCCTTTGAGAAAGAAAGTTTCTTAGGATATTCACATAGTGTCTTGAAAGCATGACGGATCATTAGCATTGAGATGCTCTTAGAGAGCTTTGCTGGACCTAGTAAAACATTCTGATCTTAGCATAAAATAAAGTTGATTTGGAAATTAATATAAGAACATTACAGTGATGTTGGAAAATCTGGTTGATAAGATATTCGCGTCTGCTAGTGAAAGCAGAAGATAAAGCACCTATGAATTCATAACCTGAGCAATATATGAGATGATTTTGTTACCAGTTATTCCCAAACATGTGCTTTTTATTATTTTGATGAGGATGGGGAAAAAAAAAACCAGGCATTATCTCTGTGGTTGGCTCTTGGACTTGTTTCATAGTTTATGTCCTTTTCAAATGTGAACAGATTATTTGAAAATTTTGAAGCAGGGCCAAGGTAAATGGGGGGATTTGATTCTTGCTTACAAGACACTTGGAGTGGTTTTTGGAGGTTTAGTAACTTCACCTCTTTATGTTTACCCATCAATGCACTTGAAGTCCCCAACAGAAGCCGACTATTTAGGAATTTACAGTATCATGTTCTGGACTCTCTCTCTCATTGGTGTGGTCAAATATACTGGAATAGCTCTCAAAGCTGATGACCAGGGTGAAGGTACATAAGATCCAACCTTTCTTCATCAACTGCAAATTACTCTTTCTTTGGATGTTAACATTGCTTTCTGTTACCTTCTAGTTGGTGCTACCCAATAAGTTATATTCCATTCCTAGAAGTGATGATTCCATGCCGAAATTGGCAAGCATTGGATGCAGCTCGGTTCTGCCCTAATTCCTTTCTTCTAGTACTTTATTTTGCAACTACAGCTTTCTGGTTCTCTCTCATGTGGACCAGGAAACTGAAATTAAAATTTCATTTGTTTAAGTTTAGGCAGCTTTTTTTGCTCTACTTTTCTAAGGAATTCTTAAAAATGCCCTTGTGAATTGTGATGCTCCTGCTTGTAAGTTTTGTTTTTATATGTATCAGTGCAATTCTAATGACATATATGCTATACATGACCTTGTTTTGCCCTTCTAATTCCTCCTTTCAATTGATATGATGAGATGTTAGAACTCCATGAGATTTGTGGAATATAATCATAGTAGCTCACACATAGTAGATGTTCTGACACCTTGGAACTGCCAATGCCACAGTGTGCAGTAGTTGTTTGAATCCTCTACTGTAGTTAATGAAAGAATTGATGCAAATGCAACTGGCTGTTATCAGAGGTTTTTAAAAGAGTAGATAATGCAATATGAGTTCCTTCAGTGATGGAAACTTAGTTCTCATCTGTGAAGAATCTTTGAATTCTTATTTTATTTCCAATAAATATTTGGAAGCAGTGTCAAACTTGTGGAGGTTGATCAATAAGAAACCAGCAAAAGCTTTAGAAATGAAAGTGTGTTTTGCTTTTTATCTTTTTCTTTTTAACTTGCACAGAGACTGCCAATTGCAGTTCTTGTCAAAACTAATAATTACATGTGATTTTATTTTTATATTTAAGGTCCCATATGCCATAACTTAGGCTGATTTCATTACTGTAGTACTCGATTCTAAGATATTGACCTGTTGCAGGTGGTACATTTGCATTATATTCACTGCTCTGCAGAAATTTGAACGTCGGGATCCTTCATTCAAAACGTTCAGACTCAAGATGTAATACCTCTATCTGTCAGGGTGCTGAACAGCAAAGTAGGCTTGGAAAGTTCTTTGAAAGAAGTACTATTGCTAGAAGGGTATTACTTTTTATTGCTATGTTAGGCACGTGCATGTTGATTGGTGATGGTATACTTACACCAGCAATCTCAGGTTAGACATATATTTATGCTTGTTTCTTGGTTGTAAGAAAATCTTTTATTTACTTTTTAATTGTTAATACACTTGCAGTGCTCTCGGCAATGGATGGAATAAGAGCACCATTTCCCTCTTTCAATAAAAGTGAGTATTGAGTAGAGTTCTTAGATTGATATTTTTATGGGCTTGACAAATCTGTTAGCCCTTAATTTGCATTTATAATGAATTCAAAAATTTGGCTCTTCTATAAACATCAACGTGTATGATGATGTTGATGTAACCGTTTCTTTTGTTCCCTTATCCATGCCTTTCTTCTTATAAAATGCAATTTTCCATTGTAATGCTAATAAGGCACACATGAAGCTCATAGAATGAAATAGAATGAAGCTTGTCTTCAATGATGGGCACATCTTTTGTGTATGCATGATGTATACTCGAAGCAACTTCTTTTATGAGATGTTTTTCCTGGTTCAATGGGAATGAATTTCTTGGTTTATACATAGAGGCAATTAAAATATCTTCGCTCTACAAACAAGCATAAGTTTGGCAGTTGGACATGTTATACTGGGAAGTAGGGGTGGGCACGGATCGGTTTGGTTCGGTTTTTCCTAAAACCAAACCAAACCATAATTTATGGTTTGGTTTTTTTTCCATCCCAAACCAAACTATTAAGTAACGATTTAATTCGGATTATAAATTTTTAAACCATTAAATAACTGTTTGGATTACGGTTTAAATCAAAATTCTAACTAAAAATTTTCCTTATTCTAGTTTTTTTACATTTGTGTAGATTCTTAAATATTTATATCATTTTACAAAGTTGATATTATAAACCACGAAAAAATACTTTATAAATTCATCATACTTCTAATCTATAGTTCTCTATAAAATCAATTATCCACTAATAAAATACATTCATTAACCAATACATAGTAAGTCATAATTTATGATTTTTAATATAACCATCATGTCAATTATCTACCAATAATTTAGCTAAAATAAAAAATCATCTATCAACAAAATTCATCAATGAATAAAATGACCAACGGATAAAATACATTAAATAATTAATTCATAATGAAAGTTTATAACTGAATAAATAAATTTTATACTTTACAAAGTTAAAAGCTATTTAAAAAACAATAGTTCATCATAAAAAATACATAATCATGAACTTAAAAAAAATTTAAAAAAGAACAAGTTGATTTTAATAATATTCACCAAATAATAAATATAAAATGAAATCATATAAACATATAGTAAAATATTATTATATTTTTCTAAAACGGTTTGGTTCGGTTTTACGGATTGGTTTGGTTTACGTTCCAAACCAAATCATAAATTTACGGAATGGTTCGGATTTGAAAAATTTCAAACCAAACCATGAAAAAAACCATACTTTCGGTTTGGATTGGTTCAGTTACAAATTGGTTTGGTTCGGTCGGTTTTTTTGCCCATCCCTACTGAGAAGAGTTTGCGCTCTGGTTTCATTTATTCCATCGCTGGACTGAGTCATGTTAGTAATTTCATAAGCCATAGCATTATAGAAATTTTCCCTTTGTATAATGTACCAAGTAAAATACTTATTGACCTCTCGTATTTTATAATTTCAATTACTGATTAAAGATTTTCTGGCATGTATTTCTGTTAATTTTAGTTAATATTTGTCATGCTTCTTTTCGTTTAGAGATATATATCTTGCTGTACGTCAGATAAATTGTCACTTAGATTCCAGGTATATTGGTGAACAAGATGATGTGAAATTAAAATGTCCTTTGTCAATATCGTACCACATGATACATCATTCCATCTCCTGTCAAGACGGTGGAGACCTACAGTTATCTGATTCCATTAACATTATGAACCAATACTCTTTCATGCACTTAACGTGCATGCTGGTTGGGAATAATTAATGAGAAAAATAACTGCTGGTCTTAATCATGATATAGTTTTGAATGTATAAGGTTCAACTGAGGACTGACTATTCAATGTAAAGTTGAAAATTTTTATTGAAAAAAATGCCAAATCCCTTTTGCCCCTTCACTACTTGCTCTGGAATATGTCTGTATAAAAAAGCATAGAAAATATGACTACTCGTGTAAATGAAAAAACCTTTTCTCACAATCTTAGAGGTTTCTTATTGTTATTTTCAGCCTGGGTGAAGCTCTCTCGCATTTTGTTTTGATTGTTCTTTCCTTCTGCAAAAGTATGGTACCTCCAGAGTCAGCTTCTTATTTTCCCCCATAATGGGGCATGGACCTTGTGCACTCCCTTGGTAGGAATCTACAGCATTATAAAGCATTATCCCGTAATTTAAAGCCCTGTCACCCCACTATATTGTCCAATTCTTCTTGCGAAATGGAAAGGAAGCTGGCTATTACTTGGAGGCACAGTACTTTGCATTACAGGTTAGTCCACTTGTCAATATTCATGATAATAACTACAGAGAATCTGCGTGCACGGAATTTGGCAAAAATGAATAGAGAAAAATCATTGCAATTGAAATTATTAATAATATTGAAAAGATGAATCATTAATGATTTTCCTTTTAGATTTGAAATGCACTTGGTTTCACACATACATGATTCTTTTTTCTCTATCATTAGTTAAATTTAAAAGAATGTGTTGCTTACTAAAAAATAATGATCAGGCCCCCTGATTACTCTGAACTGGACATTGGAGTGCTGATTTTGTTAATCTTGATATCCATATGCACGTGTAAGCACTCATATATCACTCCGGACAAATCACTTATGTGCATGCTGTCTCTTTTCCAAACATTCAGAGGCCATGTTGCAGATCTTGGCCATTTCAATCGTTGTTCTATCCAGGTTTACGTTTCGCATCCATTTGTGTATGTGTCATTTTTATTCGGCTTATGGAGTCTAAAAGATAATCTTGCTTGGCAGATAGCATTTTTGTTTACAATCTAACCCATCCCTGATTCTGACATATGCTGGTCAACAGCTTATCTAATCAGACATCCCAATGATCATGACGATGGATTTTACAAGTTCATACCAGGACCTATCTATTGGCCAGTCTGTGATAGCCACACTCGCAGCAATTGTTGCTAGCCAGTCACTTATCTCGGCCACATTTCAGTTATTAAACAATCTGTTGTACTTGATTACTTCCTAGGGTAAAGGTGGTTCACACATCTTCCAGCAAAGAAGGAAGTATACCCCCAGAGATTAACTACATCCTTATGGTTCTCTGCGTTGCTGTGATCCTCATTTTTTGTGATGGAAAAGACATTGAAACGCATTTGGTATGAAATCCAATCTATCCTCTCATGTTTTTGTCATAATTAAACATGCAACAAGATTGCAGCAAGTCCAACTAGTTATAATCTATTTTTATTATAGATGTTTAGCTGTAGTGGGATCAACTTATTAGAGCTAATGAAGACAATTTCTTTCATGATGGTGAGTTAGGTTATAAAGTGTTTGATCATCAAATTTAAAATCAAAAGTCATTTGTACATTGGGGTTTCATGTAGTTAAGAGTTAATATTATGCATATGCAATTAAGTCTCAATTTTCCTCGTTTTTTAACTTTTATTTATGGATGGAATTCACCAACTGTCCGAGCCATTTATACAGTACTCCTATATTTGATCATGCAAATACTAATGTATGCATTGTTTGATCTAATGAATAGGATATGCATGTGTTCCAACAGTTTTTTGTCTAATTTCTCTTCTTCTCTTCTTTTTTTTTCCTTCTTTTGTCATCTTTATTGGTAATTTTATAGTCCAATATCTATATCTCTCAATTACTTAAATGTGCGTTGCAGGTGTGGTTGTTAGTTTAGTGATGCTTATTACCACTGTCTTGTTGACGCTAGTCATGATCATGATATGGAGGACTCA
The DNA here is from genome assembly GCA_024138025.1 of Combretum micranthum. Lineage (NCBI taxonomy): Eukaryota > Viridiplantae > Streptophyta > Magnoliopsida > Myrtales > Combretaceae > Combretum > Combretum micranthum. Next base: position 536,196 of record JAMXBD010000697.1, read on the forward strand.
TCCACTACTTGTGCTCTGTATTTCATTGTCTTTTTGTGATGGAAGCCTTTATGTCAGTGCTGTTTGCACAAAAATTCCCGAGGGTGGATGTATTCCCTTTGCAATATCTTTCATTAATGGCATTTATCATGTTTGGCTGGTTTTATGGGAGGCAGAGAAAGTTAGATTATGAGCTAACACATAAGATAAGCATGGACAGACTAGGAGAACTGTTGTGTGATCCGGATGTCAAAGAGTTCCTGGATGTGCTTCTTTATACCAACATCCAAGATGGCCTAACCCCAATTCTTGGACACTATATAAAGAATACGCGATCTCTTCACAGGGTAACTGTTTTTACAACACTACGATACTTGCTGGTCCCAAAGGTCGCAGCTAAAGAGAGAGTTGTCATTCACAGGCTTGGACTCAAAGGGGTATATGGGTGCGTGATTCAGTATGGATACGCGGATTCACTAAATCATGAAGATGATGACCTTGTTACTCAGGTTACAGAAAGTTTGAAGGCACATATACAGCAAAATTCATGCTTCCCACCACCACCTCCTCATGAAGTTCACCAAGAGAGAGTTGATGTGGAAGAAGCAAAGCAGGCTGGCGTTGTACACATTCGTGGGAAGACAAGATTTTACATAGGAAATAGTTGTAGCTGGTTTGATAAAATTATTCTTGCCTTCTATGAAGTTTTGCATAGCAATTGTAGGTCTGCACTTCCAGCTTTAGGGGTTCCCCTACAGCAGCGCATTGAAGTCGGGATGCTCTATGAGGCCTAGACAGGCAGCTTTTGCATCCATACACAATGAGTCTCTTGCAGTCTTACAACAGGAACAAGATAAAGATGTATCTAAATTCAGGATATGAACGAGTTCTAGAGAAATATTTTTCGTTAGATGATCCTTTTTCAGTCAAGAACACACTCTTCATGTCTCTTTTCACCATTAGGTAATGCAATATTCTTTTTGTTGGATTCTAACCCGAATGCTAAGTTTCATGGCAAGAGGAAGTAATTACTTGAACGGCAAAACCCCAACCACTAGACCACATTCTAGTCAAGCATTTTGATGGAAAACGAGTATTTCGAATAACTTCTTTTGTTTCTATTGAAATAATTTTTAATTTAAAGCATTTGTTGAAAATAATTATTTAAATAAGATCAAGTTAAAAATAATTATCAATATATAGTATTAGAATCACGTTTTATAAACATGACATAAAAATAAATATTATATGTATATATATAGCGTTTTTTAGTTGCGATATCGTGTATATCGCAATTATAACACACGATATACGTGGGAAAAAATGACAATCTGTGAGAGATTCAGAGAGAGGATAGACATGGAGAGAGTGGGAAAAAAATGACAATCTGTGAGAGATTCAGAGAGAGGATAGACATGGAGAGAGTGTGTGAGATAGAGAAAGAAGTGCCAGAAAAGAGTGACAAGAAAGAGAGAAAAAGAAAAACAAAGAGAGAGGAGAGATAAAAAAGTTATAATAGAGACAGACAAAAAAATAGAAAGAAAAGAAAATGAAAACAGAGAGGAGAAAAAGACAGATGCTGAACGAGAGTGAAATGTGAAAAAGTAAGTGGTGATAAAACGTACGTACATCGCGGTGTTAAAACGCATTTTTCTAAGAGAATTAATATTTCCTTTATTGAACGCGATATAAATATAGTGCTAAAACTTAATATTGCGATGAATAATTACGATTTATGTATAAATTTTTATATCTTGTTTTCTAGACACGATTCAATTATTGTATATTTATAATTAATTTCATCTAATTTATATATTAGTAATTTTTTTATATAGCAACAGTAGTTCGTTTCTATTTCCTTTTAGTTGGCAAGAACGGTTTCGAAACTTTAATGTTACGAATTTTCTAGTGGACCAAGTTACTCTTAGCTAGAGTGGAAAAACTTTACCCTCGACCTGTGTTTTTTATTATTATTATAAAATAGGACATAATTAAACTTAATTGTCAAAATAGACCACCAAGCTTGCATTTAAGACGTGTTTTAATTTTAACCTAATGTACTGTGCAGATTAAGGAAAAAAAATAACTTTTTCAAAAAAAAAAAAAAAAAAACACAAATCCCGCTAGATAAAATATAATTTTAAAAATAGACAACTTGAATTCATCTCTTAAAAAGACGAGGTTATAAGTGGCTAACATTGTCTCTTCAAAAGACGAGATTAATGTAAATACAGTAAACTCGTTTCTTGAAGAGATGAGGACAAAATCAACCTTGTCTCTTCAAGAGACGAGATTGATTTTACAATACTAAATTTATCTTTTGAAGAGATAAGATAATTCACTTATAACCTCGTCTCTTCAAGAAACGAGTTTAATTTACCTAAAACTGAGATTATTTTCATCACAATGATATTTTGATAATCTTTTTTAAATATCGATATTAATTTTCTTTTTTTATGTTGCACATGCTAAATTTGTCAATGATCTTCCCAAAAAGCATTGGAACTAGCAATTCTTAAATGCAAATGTCCATTGGGACTCATAGTTCCTAAATGTGAGTTACTATAAATTTTATTTTTTATCTAACTTTCACTTGTTCAACTTATGTAGAAAGGATTATCTAAAATAAAAAGTGGGATCTCTATATGAATATAGGGCAAATTTCCAAACCTATTTCTGGAATATGTTTAACCTCAAATTTATTAAAAGATGGGTGAATTAAAAAAAAAATAGATAATGTGGTTTCACAATCAACAACAAAAGACAATGTGCCTTGAAGAAATAAGAAAAATTGCAAAGGGAAATTCGAACAACTTACTTAAAGTTGTGAGTGAGTTACAAATTTGAAACAAATTGGATAAAATATGCACAAATCGATACTTCAATATTGTGGATTGAACGAAATTGACTAAGAATTCACATTAATTTCATCAAAATAACTGAAGATGTTCATTGAGGGTTCAGGTTAAGGTTTACATATGTAAAGATGGGAGGAAAATGAGGATCTGAACGAGGAAGAAGAAGATTCGGTATTTTTACCTAGCCGACCTCTTCTCTATAAAATATTGTCTCTTAAAGAAACGATTTAAATTAGTTCAAACACTTACTAACTCATCTGTTGGTGAGTTTGAATTGCTTAAATTTGAAATTATTTTCGTTTCAATGGCATTTTGATAATTATATATTGATTTTTTCCCCTTTTCCTCAAGTATTCGCAATGCATGAATCATTAATTCACACATCCACCACAATTTTGATCATATTAATCAAATAACTGAAAATTAAAATTCCCATAACGATCCTGTAACTCCTATTTTTATGTTTTATAAACATAGTATCTAGATAAAATAAACAACAATTATCATTTCACATTATCTAAACTTAATTACAATTCAAATTTAACTAAATAGTTTGTTGTGGATATACATAATGTTCACTATATGCCAATGATATAATCAACAACTTGTATTTAAATAACATATCACATAGAATCAAGTTTCGTCAACTTGCAATTATAAAATTCAATTTTAAGCATAATATAACACATACGATTACGTTAAAGAACAATATTCACATATTCATTTCACTTAAAAATATGTTTCTCGACAATAAACTTTAGGATTTACATGCACATTTGACAACCAATGCACAACACAATTCCAAATTCACTAATTTCAAATCCAGTGTTTAAAATCACATCCCTTTTATTTTTGTTTTTTTCTTTATAAATAGAATCACAAAATTAAGTCTCGTAGAAAATATTTGCGTTCTTTCAAAATTATCTTCAATTGATAGATAAAGAAGCCATTCGATTTGTAGATGACATAAAGTCAAACTAGGTGAATGTCGAGCATTTTCAAATCTTATATATATTCCAAGGAACACGCATTAATAGTAAACCAGTGTTTCAAACATATTGCACATAAAATTTCATTTGAACTATTTGTTTATATTTTGAATTAATGCAATCATTTTACTTCTATTCTTACAACTTCCATGCATCTTTCAAAGTCCAATTGCATTTTATCCATGACAAATATACCATAAAGGTCATACAACAATGTTTCATGCACCAGTATCAACTTGATTGGAATAACTGATATAGAAGTTGGCTACCATTAGTTTCTTGAACTTTTACGTCCTTGTATGCATAAATTTCTATAATTTGAAATTTTCCGGAGAGTTGTCCAACAATGAAAAAGCCTTAAATTATAACTCTAAAAATTGCACTCGTTCCACTAACTGTGATTGTAAATTCTATAAAACCGTAAGGAAAATATGACTAATGCAACTAAAATTTCATAAACGGCTTAAAAGCATAATGAATTCTCTTTCTTTAAAGAATTTATACCTCTACACTAAGTTTGTTATAGGAGTTTTAACGTGCAATTCCCTCATGATACAACTAAATCTTCTCGTATCAAACCACACTTGGAATTTATGTGAGATGTTATAGCCATTAGTTGTATAGAGGAGACAACGCAAAAATTAAATAAATAAAGAAAATTGTGCAAAAATCTCTATAAAAATAGAAAAGCAACACACTTATATCATTGAAAAAACTTCAAACAACATGACTCTTCCCAAGATTCTTGATCGTGAAGATTTGAATCATTACCATTATATTCGATTTAGGTTCATTATAAACTAATCTCAAACTTTAATCATGAATAAGTGTAAGCTAAATGTGTAAAACACTTCAAAGATTTGATCGAAAGCTGCAATTGTAAGCCCCAAGACTAAAATATAGGTTAAGTCGAAATAAAAACAATTTAATAGTGAATTATCCCTTTAACGAGTCAAAATTTAGATACTTAAAGCCTTCATTTAATAAAGTTATAACAAATGAAAACATGTATTGAGTTCAATAAATTAAAATTATAAATATAACGTTAGTTTAAATAATGTGTATGATTAAATTCAATTAAAAGTAATACGACATTCAATTAAAACTCTTATGTTAATGAATTGGGTTAGTATAAACTTTCATCAAATGATATAAATAAAATTGAAACCATATAATAAATTTGCAAACATGCTAATATTTTAAGGATTTTAAGTACACCATCGTCTTTAGAATAATTTAATATAATAGGCAAGTAGGTTTTCATACGAAAATATTATAAAACATGACCTTGTAATAGCTTGCCATAGTTAAGTAGACTTAAGAAATTGAATTTATCCAAAAACTGAACCCGTAAATAGAAAAAACTATTTCCTATCAAACAAAACTATATCTTCTCTCTCTCTTTCTTAGAATTATTATTGTGAAAACTTTATGACTTTGAAATCCAAAAACCTCCCTAAAGTATCATGATTCTATGTTTATATCTTCCGCATACTTCCACAATCTCCAATTTCTCGAGTTGAATTGTGATAGTGGTGTTGCGTTTTTCTAATCAATAGTAGACTCTATAAACTTTAACAGTTTAGTAAGATTATAAAAATTTTAATGTAAATATTTGATTCTAACTTATATATTATCGATTATATGAATCAATTTCAATGATCATATTGACTAATTCATAATAAGACTAAAGTGAGTGGGAAATTCTATGACTTACGACTTTTGTTTCCCACTTGATCATTAAAATTGCATTTTCATGTTAGTTGTTTATCAACATATATGATTCATTTTTTCATGTTTGAAGCTAAGATATATTAAGTATAAATTGTATATAATGTTACGAATATAAAAGTCATGAGAATAGGAGAGTAACAATGATAACCGTAACCCAACTTGAGAAGACCTAGCAAGCTGTTTGTTAAGCCTTTAAATCGACAAGTTGGAAACTTAACAAACAATCTAGTCTAGTTTGAATATGCAAACTAGTGGTTCTAAAAAACTTGTAGTTTTGTGTTAAACTTGTATGTTCAATGTGAATTTTAATGAGACAATTAGTTGAACAATATAATGATCAATATGTCAGAAAATATATATTTTCTGCATGTGTTGTTCTCTAAAGATTGTACAGGATATAGCAGGAAAATTCTAAGCGCGACATTGGTCACGGTCATGTCGAAGGCTCGATGATCCATTGGTTGGGCACAACAAGCTCAAAGTTAAGGCTTAACAAGTTCAAAAGATGCACAACCTTGGTCAAGGTGTAAATCTGAGGTGCAACAAGTTTAAGGCGCAATGAGCATTAAGGAGTAACAAGTTTGAATCTAAGGCTTGAAGAATTTAAATGAGCACACTTGGTCGAGGGTCAGATCAAGGTGCAACAACTTAAAAACATGAGCTGATGTGGCAAAAAAGAGCCGTTGCATGCATTTTAATACTTGGGATTTTAAGACGTTATCTCCAACGGACATTTAAATGTTCGTAGGTTATAAATACTTTATCCTTGAGAGATTGAAAGTGTGGAGATGGTGAAAAGAAAAAGATGAAGTGCAAAATTAATAAGAGCTTTTATTTGCAAACATACAAATTAGAAAAATCTCCTGTTACTTTTGTTAATTAACTTATAAAATCTGCAAAAAGAGGAAAAACTTTAAGTGCTCTGTTATTGAGCATTTTTTTTAGTGAAGAAAATATTTTATTTCCTATGTGTTGTAAAGTGGTGTACTGCTCAGCTTGAGCATTTGTGTTTGTGATTATTAAAGTGGGTGTGAAGTCCTCAATTGGAGGTAATTATGGATCGTGGAGAGTAGGAAGTGGATTGAACTCCATGTTAAATATGGGCAAAATTTTTCTTTTTCTATCTCTATCTCTTTTATATTTCATGTCAATTTTTTTGTTATATTCGATAAAGTTTAATTTGATCTATTGCATAAAAATTAATTGTTTGTACATTTTAGTCAAATACTTAATTCACCCCTGCCCCCCTCTTGAGCACTTTTTAATGCGTTTTCATTGGTATCAAAGCATCATCTCTAATCGCTTATCGAGTAAAGATCATGGCATCAAATGAACTAGGGTTTCTAGATGGGCAAGCTATCAATAGATCATCGCTTCTAAATGAGAGTAACTACCCATATGGAAGAGTAGAATGAAAATCTTTTAAAAGCTCAAAATAGATTCTATGGAATGTAATAGAAAATGAGCTATTGATTATCGAAGGAAAAAAGGAAAAGATTATAATGAAGATGATTGGAAAAGATTAGATTTAAATGATATACCTATGAACATACTACATTGTGGATTAAATGAAAGTGATTTTAACAGCATCTATACATGTAAATAACCTAAAGAAATACGAGATAACTTAGAAAAGATTTATGAAGGAACATCAAGAGTAAGAGATACAAAAATAAGTTTTTTGTGTGTCAGTTTGAAATTTTCAAAAAGCTTCCAAGTGACTGTATAGATGAGATGCATAACTGATTCATCAACATTATAAATCCTTTGAGTGTACTTAGGAAGAACTTCACTAACTTGGAAATAAATTCTTAACTTCTCTTATCACTACCGAAGGATTGTAAAGCAAAGAGAGCAACCATTGAAGAAGCACAAGATTTAAGTACTATGAACAAAGAAGAATTTCTTGGAGCACTCAAAACGCATGAGCTCATTAAGAAGAAAGGAGATGAATCAAACAAGAAGGCCATTGCCTTGAAGGCCACTAATCATGATTCCAATGATGATGATGATGATGATAATGAAGAACTTGTCTTGATGGCCAAAAAGCTTAAGAAGTTCATGAAGCCCAACAACAAGACAAAGAGAGTGGATGATGACAGTAGCTCATCAAGATACAAAAAGAACGGATGTGATAACCTGCTACAAATGCCACAAACCAAGACACATCTAACAATACTATCTACTGCTCAAGAAAGCATCAAATGAATCCAGAAAGGAAGCACCCATAGCCTCTTGGAGTGATGATGACTCAAGTGACTCAGATAAGAATGTATGCTTCATGATATTGGATGATGAGGTAAATTCTCCATCTTCTCCTTCTTATGATGATATATATGCTATGTATGATAAAGTATGCAGCAAGTTAGTAAAAGTAGAGAAAAAGAATTGCATGCTTAGAATATTAATGATGGAAGTAGGAGAAGAGCTAGATAAGTTCTAAATCAAGCATGAGGAGATTAAAATAGAAAATGAAAGCTACATAAAGAAATAAAATTTGAAATTAGAAAATGAAAAGATGAATAATAATTATAAAAAGCTGAAGAGTAAAAATAATGAGTTAAGCAAGATCAATGAAAGTTAACAATTGAAAACGATCTGCTTGATGTTGAAGTAAAAACTTTAAATAATGATATTGTTGCATGTGCTAGTAGTTGCAAGCGATGAAATCTTAAAACAGCTAGAGGAATTAAAAAAATGAAAATCTTACATTGAAAGCTAGCTTAGATAATTCAAAAGCTGCTATAACCAAGTTTACCAATGGGAAAAAGAATTTGAACACACTTCTTAGAAATTAAAGGTGTGATTCAAATAAATATGGAATTGGCTATAGTAGAGAAAGTAGATGCAAGTCCCACAATACTCGTTTTATAAATGCCACCCATGGAACATGTAATTACTATGGAAAATCTAGTCTTATTGCACATAATTGTGCAATAAGAAGAACAATGCATTTGAATCATAAAAGCAAGCTGATTTTTGGTTTCTAAAAGAGAGATTCTTGTTACACCTAACCAAAAAGGACCCAAACTCAAATAGGTACCAAAGAATAATGCTCCACTTTGTGGGGATCTTTAAGTGGGATCAAACAGTGATACTTGGATAGTGGCTACTCTAAGCACATGACTGAAGACGTATCCAAGTTCACATCTTTAGACTTAAAATATCAAGAGAATGTTACTTTTGGAGACAATAAAAAATCAACTATTCTTGGTAAAGGTAACATTCTTCTAAACAAAGATATAACTATTAAAAATGTGTTGTTGGTTGATGGATTAAAACATAATCTATTTAGTGTAAATTAATTATGTAATAATGGTTTTAGAATAACATTTCTTGCCAATGAATGCTTTGTTGAAAGAATTGACAATAATCAAGCTTATTTTGAATGATATAAACAAAGAAATATTTACAAAATTAATTTAAATGATTTCAAATCATTAAATGAAACTTGTCTATACTCTAAAAAATGACAATAGTTAGCTATGACATTGAAAATTGAGACATGCTAGCATGGATGTAATTTCAAAATTGGTTAAAAGGAATCTAATCAAAGGTTTACCAAAAATAAATTTTCAAGAAAACAAGATTTGTCAAACATGTCAATAAGAAAAGCAAACTAAGACTTCTTTTAAGTTAAGGATGTTATTTCCATTTCTAAGTCATTAGAACTATTGCATATGAACTTATTTGGTCCTACCTAAACTCTAAGTTTGGGAGGCAAAAAATATACCTCAGTTATTGTTGATGACTTCTCTAAATATACATGGACTTTCTTCCTTGCACTAAATGCGAAAAAAATCATTTTTTTAGATATTGCAACAAAGTCCAAAATGAAAAAGGTCTTAACATTGTATCTATTCAAAGTAATCATGGGAGAGAATTTGAAAACTATGAATGGATGATTTTTGCAGTAAATATGGCATTGAAAATACTTTTTCAGTACCTAGAACTCCACAATAAAATGGTGTAGTCAAAAGGAAAAATAGAACCTTAATTGAAATAGCTAGAATCATGTTGTGTGAAAATAATTTACTAAAATTTTTGAGCCAAAGCTGTAAATAATGCTTGTTATATATCAAATAGAGTTTTCATAAGACCAATTCTCAAGAAAACCCCCATATGAGCTTTGGAAAGGAAAATGACCTAACATCTCTTACTTTCATCCTTTTGGCACTAAATGTTACATTTTAAATAATGGAAAAGAATAATTGGCTAAGTTTGATGCTAAAAATGATCAAGGAATTTTTCGAATTTATTCTTTATCTAGCAAAGCATATAGAGTATTCAATAAGAGAACCTTACTTGAGAAAATTCCATCATATTGCTTTGATGATTCTTTACCTTATTTATGCTCAAGTGATGATGTCGATGATGTTTGTGCTGATTTGGATAAGTTTTCTCTTCAAAATAATAACAATAAAGAAGTAAATGAACATAACAAGGATGTAATGCATGAGTCTGTTAATAATGATCTTTCTAAAAAAATGAAAATATGTAAGATCACATCCAAAAGATCTAATAATAGGTGAATCTTCTAATAAGGTACAAACAAAATCATCTTTAAAAAACATGGGTAATCTTATTTTTCTATCACAAACCGAGCCTAAAAATACTTAAAAAAACTTTAAAAAATTAGTTTTGGAAATAAGCTATGTAAGAAGAATTAAACCAGTTCATAAGAAATAAAGTTTGGAAATTGGCTCTTAGACCTAATAGTAGACCAGTTATTGGAACCAAATCGGTTTATAGGAACAAACTTGATGAATCTAGAATAATCATAAGAAATAAAGCTAGACTAGTTGCTAAATGATATAATCAAGAAGAATGCATAGATTTTGATGAGATTTGCCCCAATTGCTAGACTATAATCTATTAGAATGCTTTTGGCATTTGCCTCTTTCAAAAATTTTACTCTTTTCAAATGGATGCCAAAAGTGCTTTCTAAAATGGTTTCATAAAAGAAGAAGTCTATATAAAGCAACCACCAAGTTTTGAAAATAATAAATTCTCAATCATGTCTTTAAACTAAACAAAGCTCTTTATGATCTCAAGCAAGCTCCTAGAGCTTGGTATAAAAAACTTAGTAGCTTTTTTGAAAAAATGGATTTTCTAGAAGAAAAATTTATACAACTCCTTTATAAAAAATTAAAAGTCAAACACATTGATTGTCCGAATCTATGTGAATGACATTGTTTTCATAGCTACTAATATGAGTCTTATTAATATATTTGTAGAATCCATGAAGAAAGAATTTGAACTAAGCATGATGGGAGAACTCAATTATTTTCTAGGTCTTCAAAAAAAAAATGAAAATGGAACCTTTATAAATCAATCAAAATATGCCAAAGATCTGTTGAAAATGTTTAAAATGGATAATTGTAAAACAAGACCTATACCTATGAGCACAATTGTAAAACTTCATAAAGATAAAAAATGAGAAAAATATTTGTAAAAATTTTTATAGAGGCATGATATGTAGTTTGTTATATTTGACAGCTTCTAGACCTGCTATCATGTTTGGGGTGTGTATACGTACTTAATTTCAATTTTACCCAAAAGAATCACACTTGAATGTAGTAGAACACATATTCAAGTATCTTGCAGGTACTATTGAAATTGGCTTGTGGTATCCAAAGTTTACCTCTTTTGATCTAGTTAAATACTCCAATGCTGACTTTGTTGGGTGCAAAGTTGATCGGAAAAGTACAAACGACACATGAAGCAAATTAGTTGCACTTTCAACTACCGAAGTTGAGTATATAGTTGTCAATAGCTGTTATGCACAAGTTTTATGGATGAAACAAACTTTGCTTGATTATGATTTAAAGAATGAAAATGTTCCAATTCGTTATGATAACACAATCACTATAAATTTAACAACAAATCCGATTGAACACTCAAGAACCAAGCATATCGAAATTAGACATTATTTCATTAGAGATATATATTATAAATAGAGATATCAGCTTGGAATTGTTGATACAAACAATCAAATTATTGATATTTTTACAAAACCCTTGAGTGAAGATTGTTTTGCACATTGCGTAGATAATTAGGCATGATCAAGCAAGATGAGTGCTAAATATCATGGAGACAAGATGATCTAGAAGTTGATCTAAGGACTAAAGAAGCTATTAGATATTCATATATGTTTCTATGATATTTGTCTACAAAAATCTATTATATGTTATTTATGTGCATGGTCAAACCAAATGTTGCTAAAATCTGGTTTTGAATATTTGAACATACTTAGTGAATATTTGAAAAATGGCTGAATATTGTTTTAGACAAATTCTGTATGCTCAAACCAAAACCTTTTAGAACTGTATGTTGCTTGCATCTATTCTTTCTACATATTCTCATCTATTCTTATTTTTAATAATATAAAGGGGAGATATGTTGTATGTACACAATTAACATGCATGAAAATATTTTTTAGTGTGCTGTTAATACTTTGAATGCACAGTTTTCTATTGGTAAGTCCAAAGGTGTAAGAATACACAATTAATGTGCACAAATTATGTATGATGAGTCCAAAAGGAGAAGTGCTATATATTCAATTAATATGCATGAAGTGTTTTTAATATGTTTTATGAGTTCAAAGGGGAGAATTGTTTTTATGCTATGTGTTTTTTTCCTAAAAGGGGAAAAATGATGAATTAAGTGTACTTACATTTTCCCAAGAATAAGGATCAAGTCTTTAAATTAAATTTGAAATTTCCTTTGAAATCTAGATGCTCAATTGAGGGGGAGCATGTTTAATTGAAAAAGAGTTAATTATGCATTATTTCCTCACAAAAAAGGGAGAGATTGTTGAACTTGTATGTTTAATGTGGATTTTGATGAGACAATTAGTTCACCATTAATAATTCAATTGTTTAAACTACACTTAATTAGTAGGACAACATAATGATTAATATGTTAGAAAATATATATTTTTATGTTTGTTCTCTAAATTGTGCAGATTTAGCAGGAAAATTCTTAAGCACAACTTTGGTCGCGGGTCACATCGAAACTCAGTCCACTGGTTTAGGTGCAACAAACTTGATTGACAATTCAAATTGCATAGCCTGGACGAGATAAATCTAAGCACAACGAGCATTAGCGTGACTCGAAGAATTCAAATGAAGCAGTTTTCAATATTAAATTAAGGCGTAACAATTTAGAACAACAAGCCTTAAGGCACAACAATTAAAAAAATGACCCATGTGGCAAAAAAGACCATTGCAAATTTAATGCTTGGGATTTTAAGATGTTAACTCCAATAGATATTTAAATGTTTAAAGGCTATAAATACTTTGTCCTTAGGAGATTCAGAGCATGGAGAAGTGGTGAAAAAGAAAAGTTATGTGAAGTGCAAAATATTAGGAGCTCTTATTTTCAAGCATACAAATTAGAAAAATCTTTCATTATCTTTGTACTTATGTTCATTTATTTTGCAAAATATGCACAAAGAGAGAGAGAGAAAAAAACTTTTAAGTGCTCTATTCTTAAGTACTTTATGAGTGAAGAAAATATTTATTTTATGTGTGTTGTCAACTATGTACTGCTCAACTTGAGTTGTGTGTGTTTGTGATAATAAAGTGTATAAAGTCCTCAATTTGAGGCAATTATTTGTGAGAGTAGAAGCAGGCCAAACACACCACATAAAAATCTAAATTTTTCTATTCCTATCTCTTTTATATTCATATCATAATTTGTTTTGTTATATCCACTGCTAATAAAGTTTAATTTGATCTAATGCATAAAAATTAATTGTTTGTACATTTTAGATCAAATACTCAATTAACGCCCCTCCCTCCCACCCCCTGCCCCCCTCCCCAAGTATTTTCTAGTGCGTTTTAGTTGTACACCTGAGCTTTTAGGTCTCACACTTAGATATAAAGTTATTGAAATAGCTTAAAAACAATAATGATAATAATTGTGCATATAAAAATAAGTGTCAAAATAAAAAGAACGTAAAAGTAAGGAGAAACAAATCTTTTTCAACCTATAAACTTATATTTATGTATATAGATAAACCTTCCTTCTATCAATGTATCTTTTCTTCTTAGTAGTTCCACATTTCTCTTTAAACGTAATGTCTCTCCAAAATATAGACAATCACTAGGATTGGGTGGTAAGACTTCTTTCTTGTGAATTTTATAATTCTTGGCTAAGAAGATAACTTAAAGGACGTATTTCAGGTGTTCATCTAAAAAATTAGTCACACTACGAAATAAAGGCAGTATGTTTAGTCGAACAAAAGATTTGAAAAGTTACAGTAGAATCTCAAAAACATCAAGGATAGTCACAAAGTAAGTATAAGTAAGTGATGTAATCTTAACATTAATTTGTTATCGAAGTGTTATTTTTTTGTGTTGGAATGTATAGTTATGAGTTTTTGCTGGAGTATATATATGGAGGATGTTAGTTCTATATTTGAAAGAGTTTTTACTAAATAAATTGTAACTTTATAATGTAAAAAATAAATTTTATGGAAGAATCAAGGAAAATTATGAACTCGATCTTATTAGGCTAACATGATCTTCGACATGGTCGTGTCCATATCATGTTAAGCCTCTAATACTAGCACAATTCCCAAAACAAGCCCATGTATAGGCCGATTGCTAACACGACCCCCAACATAAGTTTGAGCTCAAAACATGACCTCTTGGCATGGCCATGTTTAATACAACTTCCTCAAAACTTCTAAATCCTCCTCTAAAGCTCATGAAACTGATTCAAATCTTTTCTTTAAGTTTGAATTACACTTAAAAATCTTGAAATCAAGATAAAACCAAATTGAATAGCGATTTCAAAGTTTATATATCGAATAACCAAATAAAACAAAAAAATGTCTTATAAGACTCTAAGTATGAGTAGATGATCTTAATTGCAAGTGATATAGAGGTAGGAAAGTGTCAAATATTATCCAAGTCAACCTTTTAGGTATGCTTTTACCATGTTTGCTTCTTATGCTTGTCCAGGGTAAAACTCAAGAATTAGACTAATCACTTCAACTCTAAATGACAGGTTGCTTGTGTTTGGTTGCAATTAGTGAATAAGGAGAACTGGTGATGCTAACATCATACTCCGATGATCCTTATGCAATTTGGTTCCTGCATGGAGTTCTACTTGGATATTATTTAGGAGTATACAACATCATATATGTATTTTTGGTGTAACTCGAGATACCGAGTTATCCTTTTGTTGCTTGTATGGCTAATTCAAAGATAACATTTAAATGATTGTTGCATGCTTTCTAATAAATGCATATGTGATCGGCTCTTGTATGTTCATGCTCATGTGTGGTATCGACATACTTAGCTTCAACTCATCCTTTTTGTCTTTTTTTATGTTTGGGTGATAATCCCGTTATATTTTATCTTTTTGGGTACAACGTTGTAGTTAACTATAGCGATGACACTAATAGAGAGGACAACCCAGCTAATGACTAGATTGGCGTGATCCTTAGAAACAAGGGCTATATATTTCTATGACTATGGTTTAAGCATTCATGCACTATGGTGTTATGATAGCTAGTTCATTATTTGTTGGTATTGCTAGTTTGATGTAATAGACACTCTGACTTGTGTTAGTGATATTTAGGCTTATGGTTGTTCTTATTATTATTATAAGGTAAATTACATCAAAAGATATCAATATTTGGGTGTAAGTTGTCAAGCCTGAATTTTTGAAAATGTATCATTCGGTTCGATTTCCATTAGACCAATACCCATCTAATGAAAACCCTCGATTAGAACCGAAAGAACTGAAATTGGAGTCGCCACCCAAGCGAGGTTGGCAAAGAAAGTTAAAACCGATGGGTTTGATCATTTCTAACCTAGCTACTAGCCTGCATTTAAAACCAGAATAAAACCTTTTTTGAGAAATCAAAGATTACGGGTTCGGGGGCTAACCTATTAAACCTTTCAGTGCCACTTTAAAACTTTAATTTAAATTATATCTTCTCGCTACTTATAAAATTAATTAAAGAAAAAATATTTACATAATTATTCTAAATTTTCAATTTTTTATTTTTTAAAGTGAGTAAATTTAAAAAGAGGACACTATAGGTTTTCTATATTTGGGACTGCTCGAAGTGCCTACGTATCCCACTAATTGGGAATCAAGCCCGCATAGTTCTGCTATTCTATCTTTTGATTAAATTTTTTATCTTTGTTGGTGGATTTTATGAAAAATTTAGCCAGCTTAAATTTATTAACAATTTATTGATTTTTATGAAAATATTTTTAAAATTTCTAAATATAAAAGATAAATAAAGAAAATCTAACTTTTATAATTAATGTTCTATAAAGAAATTGTTTATTCTTTCTTTCTAAGTCTTTTATTTAATCATTAATCATTATTTCACTTTAAATATATTAAATTTTATCTGAAAGGGTAAAACACTTTATTTCATTTTCTCTTCTAAAAGACCTCCTAAAAAAGGGGACAAAAAGAATAAAAAAAGGAGGAGAAACTACCAAAGAGTTTTTTTTTAAATATTTTTTTATATTTTTCTTTATCTTTTCTATTTATTTTTTTATTTTTTTATCTTTTCTATTTTTGATTTTTTTAATAACACGTATAATAAATGACTTAATACCACAAGTATAAAATAACAACTATACTAATCATTATTCCATATAGCATATCAATTTAATTTCTAACATGATAAAAACAATAAAAGCACTAAAAAACAAACAATTGCAAACGATTAAATAAATAAATAAATAAAGATAAAAATAAAATTTATTTTCTTTTTTCTTTTCCAGATAGGCTAAACCCAGCCTTGTTTTTCTTTTTAAATAGATCCAAGCCGAATGGCCTTGGCTGGACCGGATGGAACCGGTTAGACTTGGATCCCGGGTTGGATTAGGGTTAGGGACTAGGTAAGATTCGAGTCAAAACCCGGATCGCGACCTGGTCAGCTGAGGATGACCGGCGGAGCTCAATCTGCCGGTTCTGGTGGTGGAAAAGTGACTAGGGGGTGTCTGCGAGGGCGGTGAGGCACTAGGAATCACTCAGGAAGTGCCAACATACCTGGATAGTGGCAGAGGGTGGTGTTTCACGGCAAAGCAGTGGTTCATAGTAGCAAATCACGGTGGAGCAACCTTAGAGCTTAAAAACAACTTCTATCGAAAGCTTTAGACCCTGTAAACCTATTTCTCTCTTCAAAAGCACTCGAAATTGCTTCAGAACACTAATCGAATTCAAAATTCGATTTTTCCCTAAATTCTAACTTTCGACAAATTCTCTCAAATGTAGTGATTGGAGCTTGATTCTGATTTCTGGATGATGAAATAGGAAGTAGGAGTCCCTATTTATAGGGAAAAATCAGAAGCTCAAAGGATTCAGCCATTAAAATGATTGTAACAGTCGAGGAATATTTTTTAATGTCAATATTCGACGGTTTTAATCCTCCATTTAATCTCTAAAAATGACCGAATCTAAATATGAAAAGGGTGCCCTTGATTTACTCCCGTGTCGTCTTCAAAATCCAGCAAAAAAAAAAATTATCTTTTTTTTTTATTTTTTTTTTTAGATTTAAAACTTGGCTAAAGGGGGGCAAAAATGAGGTGTCTACATAAGTTCATTTAAGATATCATCATTTTGAATGGTTAAAAAGAGTTATTGACGTTTAGGATAAGTTTATTTTAAGGTATTAACGATTAAAAAGAGGTATCCATGTTTGACAAAATGAGTCAAATAAGGCATTAATAATTGACCATTGATAGAAAATTAAATTGATTTATTTAAAAACTAATACAAACGTCAATACCTCAAATAAGCTTTATAAAATATTGATACCTTATTTGATATACTTTGTCAAACGTCTATATCTCTTTTTAACTACTCAAAACATTGATACCTTGAAAGAACTTATCTCCAAAAGTTGATACTCTTTTGTGTTATTTACCCTATAATTATATGTGAAGTTGACTTTCACGTATCCGCTGACTAGGAGTTAATGTGAAAAACATGTGCTTGAAGTTATAATGAGTATTACCAGGTAGTGAGCTCTAACATGTTTACATTAAATGTTGACACCTAACTAGTTGCAAAATTCCTAAATTTAAGGTGTTATAGTTGTAACTCAATATTTTAATCATTACATTAAACGTTAGAGTCAACTAAAGATAGGGTGGCTTATTGCAATTCAATGATAATAACATTTAAACCTCTATGGTTTATAGGTCTACATGTTAATGGATTAATTACTTATGATCTTAATCTAAGAACCTTACTTGCTATAATTTCAAAACTACAAAATAATTATCAAATAATTGATTTAATGGGGAAAAAAATATAAATGATGATCTTCAAGATTATACCTTAGTCACAATGCTTACAAACTTGACGAAGAGACAACAATTGTTCCTTTTATGTTCTCCATGAAGGAATATGATTGCTTGATTTCTATTTATAATTATGACCAGAATCTTAATTAGTATATTGCAACTCGTTTTCCTATATATTGACCGATGTGTTTGAATTATATTTGATTGACCACCCTCAAACCTACTAAATCACTATTAAAAGCATAATAAAATCGATCATGATCAGGCACAGCATAGAGTCCCACACAACTAAAAGCCATTACTATCACACAATGAATGAAAATAAAAATTATGTTAGCTCAAGACTACATTTGAGGTATCTTAAGAATACTCCGAACTACATTTAAGGTATTTGTGATTATTAATAGGACTATATTAGACACCTACAATCTCTTCATATGTATTATCAAGTACCCTACTTCGTTGATACAAATTGAGACTTGAAAAGGTCATGTATTACTGAAGTCATGCTTTACTCGTCATAAGTTTATGGAACTTATGACTATATTTAAAGTACCTTAGTTGGTTTAGGAATGTATTTAAGGTATCCTGAGTCTAGATTGCATTTAAGTAATCTGTAGCTATTAAGAGAGATATTGGATATTCCATATCAAGATCGCATCCGAGGTAGAGGTGTAAATAAGTCCAGCCGCTTGTGAGCTATTCAAGCTGGACTTGCCTTAAGCCAAGCTCAACTCAAGTTTAAGCTTAAAATAATGTCTGTTTAGTTAAACGAGTTAAGTTTGAGCTTTTGTTCAAGCTCGCGAATAGGCTCGTTAAGAACTCGCAATCAAGTTCCTTCGTATATATTATTTTATTATATATATAATTATATATCATTATCTCGCTATATGTGCTTGAATTATTAAATTTTAAAATAATTTCTGGTAAAAAAGATTTAAAAATTGTTAATATTAAATAAATTTTGAACTATAAACGAGCTCAAGCTTAGGTTCATCAAGGCTCATTAAGTTAAATGAGCCTACAAGCCAAGCTTAGGCTTGTAAATCCTTAGGTAGCTCGAACTTGAGCTTGAGCTTGAGCTTAAACTTAAATCTATGCTCAATAAACGCTTAATTTGACTCAAGTTTGTTAATTTTTTAAACAAGGTGAATCTAAGTTTTCTAAAGCTCTATTTGTTTGGAGCTTTAATTTAAGGTATCTTAGGCAAAAGTGAATTTTAAGCATGCTGAAGCTTGCAAGAAGAGGAATTTATGTGGATGACTTAGACAATGGTGTATAATCAACTCCTTTAGCTCAAAGTCAAGGAGTGTTATAACTTAGATTTCACACAAGTTCCCAAAAGACTGTGTGTAGTGTTGCATTAAATATGTATGTTCGTGTGCGTCTTGCGGCTGATAACTATTATGTGTTTGAGGTGATAATGAGAATATTGCACTTTAACTCATTGAGTTGTGGTTTTTCTCAATCCACAATAGAATAATTTTGCAAGCAATTCCTTAAAAGTGAAACAAGATTGGATTGAAGTGAATAAGAGCTATCCTACCTCAAGACAATTATCGTAGAAAGCTAAAAGTTTAAGATAAAAATATAAAGTCTAATTGTAGAGGATCTATTGTGAACATGATCTCCTTTACCAATTATGTTGACACTGGTATAAGTTAGTTGTTTTATCGCTTAGTATGGGATATCGATTTTGTACATATCTATCAATATGTAGAAAGTCAAGATTCCTTAGTCATTTTCACATTACAAGATGTATATATGTATTATTATTAATGGTAATGCTTAAATGTTTAGGTATATATTTATTCAAAGGGTTCAAAATGGAGTTTATATGAGGAATTGTATTACATAATTACACAAATATCATAGTCAAGTTACACATAATTGTAAAAACATGTGTAATGCGATACACTTTCATATGCAATGTATTATGTCTTTGTGTTTGTGAAAACATAAATGTAGAACGTGTTTACAAAACCTATAAAAAAATTACTAAAATATAGGTCACATGAAAATAATAACCAAAATCCATAAGAAAATGCATCTTATAGATGAGATATCAATTATTTTTTAGAAAATCATTTGAATAAATCGCAATATGGTGTTTGGATATCGTTGTTGTATCATATGAAAAAAAAATGTGATATTAATGGATGCATATATATCACAGCTTTCAACCAAAATTTCTCTTCAATCACATTTCCTTTACGTAGATGAAGCCATCTATAAAAAAATATGTGATGGGATGTTATTATGATAGGATGGTTACATGGAGCAGGTGCATGCATTAGTTTTAAATAACCTTTCTTAGAAAAGTAATGGGATAAGACGGTTGCTAAAGAGTATTCATTAGTTTTAAATAAAGTGCTTTTTCAACACAACAAGACATTATACGTGTATGGTGGTTTATAGACCGATATACGCAGGTATGTAGCATTTGTAACGCACAATAATGGTTGATATCCACCATTTATATGTCTTGTATTACAAATGCAATTTTAAAGCTGTATTTTGGTAATTGATTTTGATTACTTTCAAAAGGGTCCCAGACAAGAAATAATTTTGTGTTTTACAGGACACCATTGCATTATAGCTAGTGTCCAGACATCAAGGCATGGCGACTAGATACTGGCATGATCAGAAGAACTAATCATGTTCGAAGCTATCATTTAGATGTTGATCCTGACATTTTCATGAGTGGGCTATCATCTAGACTGTAGGGTTGATATACATTTTCAAAATGCTTTCAACTATGTGCATTTTGTTAGGGTCCAAATGTCAAGGCATGGCATTCAATCGATAGGCTTGACCTATGCAGACAAGGTGTGGACGATACTTCAAACACAAGGGATGGATGGAGTTTTCCATATGTTTAGATGGTGGCTTGTGGTGTCCAAACACTAGGTACCAGAAAACTAGTCGTTGGATCATTTGCTGTAGAGAAAAAATAGGAGATTTTGGCAAACATCCAATTGACTTGAGGAACCTATAAATATAGGTTGTTGAAAAGATTTTAAGAAGTAGGTTGAGTACTTGAACTTGCAATTAATCTAATTGTTTCAATTTCCTAATTATATTTACTCATGTACATTATTTGCAACTTCTTCTTGTGGGAGAAGGTGAGTAGTGCCATTGAGAATCTAGTTTGTAATTTGTTGTTTGACAATACTCAAGTGATTGTTTGTGTGATTAGAAAGTGAAAGTTGTGCCTTACTTGTGCTATTGTATTTTACAATGAGCTACAACTTGAGTAAGTTATTCTATGAGATTTTTTGTGATTGTTGTAGCTCCTCAGGAGCAATGTTTGAGTTGTTTAATAAAGTATTGTGTTAAGTCCTTATCCAAGGTAGTTAGTGTTCGTAGAGACTAAGGGGTAATCTAAACTTCACGTTAAATCATGACTTGGTTTCTCTATCCCTTCTCTCTTCATTTATCGCAATTTACGTTATTTTGCCATTATATTGTTTACTTTATTAACAACTACCATGTAACAGATGCATGCATAACACAACAACTTTTAGCTTTTCCTATTAACTCATTTTTAGGGGTCATTAGAACAACTCTTCCAAGCTTAACATTCTAGAAATTCTGCAAATTCAAAAGGTTTAGACTAATTCAAGTTAGTTCATATTAACTTACTCTACTATAAAAGAAGTCCTAACTAACTCAAGCTAGTTCAAAGTAACTTGTACAATCACATGATGTTTTACTTTTATTCTCTTTATCCCCCTCTTTTACTCATGTTTAACAATGATACTACTTTAGTTAATCATCTAACTTTCCAATTATATGGCTTATACCTTAAAACATATAATTAACAATTTATTTTAGCAATAATTCTCATTGTTTGTATCATTCAGCTTCATTAGATGCTTATTATAACTTATATTAATATCTCCATCAATAAATTTTCTATATGTAAAATAATCACTCATGAAATTGTATTTAATTAAAGCTTATGTGAGAGAGCAAGTGCTAGTTTCTTCACAATCATCTAAGAATGGAATGGAACGGAACGAAGCAAACCAATGTGTTGAAGTAACAATAAAATTGTCATGGGAATAGGCGTAGACCCAAGCACAAGTCAGACCTACCTTAACCTAAGTTTATCGGGTCATAGGTTTGGAAATGGAGAGTCAATAACTGAACCACCTAGATGGTTCTAGGGAAAGTCCAAGACTTATCGGTTCATGAGTCTAGAGTTATGGCTTATGACTTGGCAATTTTTTTTAACTTTTATTTATAAAAATTTTCACGAATAATTCTTAAATAAATTAAACTTTGAACTCAAAAGAAAAATTGGGCAGGAAAAAAAATTAATCTTTATCCCATCTCTTAAAAGTTGTCAAGAATGTGCATTCATTTGTATAAAACCAAATCTAATCTAGTTGTGGCATCAATTACATCGAACTACAAAATATAAGAGGGCTATAGAAAAAAGTTAAAGAAAAAATTAAATCTCACATTATTAAGAAATGTGAATTTTTTAATAGAAGACTACGTAAACTAAATCAAATATGCTTTAAAAATATAGGATTAATTACAAAAACATGACATGTGTCTTGATCAATTTGCAAACATATGACCTGTGTTATCTTTTTTAATGATTTGGTGATCCAAATTTCATACAAAAGTGTCAATATTATTTAATAATTTTAAAATAATATGTGTCAATATTTTATTGGTTATAAAAATTAATTTTATATTTTTTTCAATTTTCTTATTTTCAAAATATATTTTTTAATATTTTATTTATTTAATTTTATTTAGTATTATTTTTTATTACATTAATTTTTTTAGACTAATAAAACTTTAACACATTCCCTCTAATAGTAACTAATAATATTTACATTTTTTCATAAAACTCGGATCATCTAATTGTCAAAAAAGATAACACAGTTCATGTGTTTGCAAATTGCTCAAAATACGAGTCATGTTTTTGTAATTAACCCAAAATATATTTATATCTTATATTGTTACTAAAACACTTATTATTTAATTATGTCATCTTTATATTTTCTTTTGTTTTTTACTTTTTTAACTTTCATGCCAAGCTGATAGGTTTGTGCCAAGACTAGTGCCCTACAAGCCACTTATTAGTCCGGTTTGGATCATACCAACCCTTGCTTTAAATCTAAGTGGAGCAAGGTGAGATCTAAGTGGAGCAAGGTGAGATTTGAATCACGTTTGCTCATTAGAATGGAATAAACTTGAAATGATTATAATTTTTTTGTTTTATGATTAAGGGGATTTTTTAGGGAAAATATTTTCATGAAATATAGTTATTCTTCTAGTGAAAAATATGGATAGGAATTTTTTACCTACTCTTCTTTATATGGAATAGAAATTTTTTATGATTAAATTTTTTACAAAATAACACAGACAGAACACCAATTCTACTCTATCAACCAAGGGAATAGATATTCCATGCAATAGAGATAGAGTATCAATTTCATTCTTACCAATCAAACATAATGTGAAAATTTGGATAGAAAAGTGCCTAGTAAGAGAGGAAAGTGTTCTATGGGTTTGGAGAAAGAAAGGAGAATGATTTTGATGTGTCCATCTCTCAAGGAAATGTTTTAACCATATTAAAAAAAAGATCTCATTTACATTTCCTTGAGGTATTTTTGCATTAAAACACTCATTATCCTTTTGTTGTTTTTTTTTTTTTTCTTTCTTTCCCCCCATATTAGCTGTATTTGGAACCTCAATCAAGGCTTAATGTGCCTCAACTAGCAAAATGTCAGGACTGTCGTTGAACAATGAAAAAGAACGGCTCCGTATAATTAAGTGGAGAAAATTATAAAAGAATGCCAGCAATCAACAGCAAAATACTTTATTTTGATAGGATGTCTCCATAATCCGGGATGCATAAACGTCTGCTGACATCCAAGCCAAATAAATAAACTATGGTCTCATCCCAAATCCAACGAGTTACGAGCCAGTTCGCGAGGAATTATTTGTGCCATGGACTGAAACACATGGAAGACCTTCAGCGACACCAGTTTCGGCTAGAAAACAACTTCATAGGCCTTGTTTATTCTTTCTTTGTACAAAAATGGCAATCCCCTCCAAAAACAACACAAAGAAAATATATTGATAATTACAGTCAGGTTACCTTGCTATCTAGCACAACTTTCAAGGAGCTTGAGGGAAAGAAAGCCGACTTGGTGAATCGATTTTAATTATTACATCTTCCTCTCCATCAGATTCATCACTAGAATCAACAAAATGACTTTTTGTGTCATCAGGGTGGTGTTGGGGAGGAGGAGGTTTTTTAGTATAGTCCCTCACTTCCAGATTCTTCCTCACAGTGGTACACCCTTCTGATTTAACTGATAGAAGTGGATGAGTACGATGTGATGGAACTCTAGGATATGAAAGGCTCATCATAATCCGAGAAGCTCTATGAAAACTTTGGCCGGGATCGCATATCAACCTTGTGTATAAACAAAACGAAAAGTCAGTGCATAAAGACGACAAAAAGTGTCCTGTGACTTTCATATAGGAAATAGGAAAGCTATGATATTAGAGATAGCAGCTATCACTAGGGAAATTTCGAAGCACAGTATCCATACCCGACTGCCAAATATACTCAGCTCCATCGCTCTTGCAGACAAGTTTGTTGTGTTGACTACCCAGGTTCGGCTTATGCAGCCTCACTTTGCATAATTGCTCAGGCCAGCTCATTAGTCCAACATGTTCTTTACTGACAGTTCTAAGAGGGTGGTCAACTGGTTGTGATACTGACATAAATGAGGATGACCTTCTACGGAGAACATTCTCAGCTTCAAATGCTGAAATGTCAAAAATGATAACTCTTGCCCTGGTCTCCACAAGATAGCAGGAGCCCTGATAAGAAAAGCTGGAAGTAGCTCTAATACCTGTAGGCCAAAAGTAGAGAAAAGGGAATAAAAACATTGATCAAAATTAATGTCCATGGTCTTCATTCAAATGCCCAACCATAACTTAGGTTATCATCAAGAAGGAAGCTTGACGTACCTTTGATTTAAAAGTAAAAATATTAATGAACATTAATTTGAAACAAGCTACATGGTAGCACTGTCATTATGAGCTGTAAAGCATGGCATTTTACATTTGTAATATTCTCAAAAGCTTATATCGATCATTCCAAAGGCTACAAGAAAGTTCCAACACTCATTCAATACTATCACTATGTCCTTTTATAAATAAGCGGCAGGTTCTTACCCCATCAAAACTTGAATCTTACAGTTTCAGGTGAAACACCTATCTACCCATTGTGTAGAAGGATAAGTACCAAAATAAAGTTGAAATGAAAAAGTTACCAAAATACATTCCAAAATCGCGATCAGAAATCAGGATATCTATAATTTCATGTGGATCACATTAATAAGACGTGATACTATGTTTGGCTATTGTCACTAAATCGCATTTCGTGATGGTGATATGGAATTTTCACATATATCTTGTTTTCTTTAGGTGACATACGTGTGCACAGTGCACATGTTTCTATAATGCCTCTAAATTCTCCAACGAAATTAAATTCTTCAAAACCCTAATTTCCCTTCAAATTGTAAATTCCCAATCCCTCCACAGCTTACAAATCCATACAATCAAACCTTCTCCAATCATGTATTCTAGGGATTTCGTACTACGCAATTTGGCCCAGATTTTTAACCCTAATATGGAGGAGATGTCATTACCTACACTCTACAAACAAGCTCGCAAAATTCACATGACAGCAACGAATCCAGTGCTGATCAGGTTGTCCCAACACTAAAAAGATTCAAACTTTAGTGTTGTTTTTGTTTATATTGGTGCTTTTTCAATATGATTAGGGTTTTGTTTTAATTTGACTTGGGAATATCAGGATATGGTGAGGAAAGAGATCAAAGCTTTTGCAGAAATGCATGTGGACATATATCACATGTAATAATAATGATATACTGTTCAGATCACGTTATATCGCATCTTTTAACCGCAGTACATATTTGGTGCATAATTTTTTTATATTCATTTATTAATCATGATTTTAAAGCTGTATATTGATAATTATTTTCAGTTTGACTTACTTAAGTAATCATTAATAAGGACCTTAAACAAAAGATTATTTCTACATTTTCCTTACAATCATTAGCATTCTATGGGTGGGCTCAAACAAGGTTATATTCTAAAGAAGACTCTTGGCCATTTGATGTTTTCAACATGACCCAACAAAAACAGCCATGTTTCTTTCTAGACAGTTGAGCTACATGGCTGGATTTAAAATGAGCAATGCCGGAGAGGTACTGAACAGTGAAATATACCAAAAACTTCACTTATTGGGAGACAAGTTCACCATACAATGGTACAATTCAACGTAGGACTTCAAAAAGGCTGAAAAAGGCAGTCATCTACTGCAGATTGTGAGAGCATCTTTGATTTAGAAGGCAATCTTATGCACATGATGGTACTGCTAGAAATGACAAATATAGCTTGTGAAAGGAGACGATATTGTTACAGAAGTAATACATTGTTTATATAGCTACTTACATTGTGTATACAGCTGCTCATATTGCTAGCAGCCCTCTAATTCGGCCCCATAAAAATAAGTTTAACAACTTAGTGGTGTAGCTGCTATGGACAAGGTTATTTCACTGCCTTAAACTTCTTTCAAGCATCTTGCAATTACATTTCATAGAACTCCTGAACCAAAGGCTTTCTAAGTTTTAAATGACACGCTACATCTGTTAAATATATGCTTTAGTTCAAGAAGAGTAATATTATCTATAAAAGACTTGGTAGCATGCCCTCAATTTTTCTTTTTTTCCTTTTTTTTTTTTTTTTCTTTTTGTCTTCTTCTTTCTGTACTGGCTACAATGAACAAGAGATTATTGAGTTAAAATGACAAAGATTGAGTCTGATAAAACTATAAATTAATCGAAAAAACATGTTTCTTCTATATCAAATATAAACAGTTTCAATGGATCTCAAGTACCTGATTCATCAACACTTCTAAAGCTTGAATTTCCATGTGAAGGCAACAAAGCTGCAGGAGACATGATCAGTTCTTCCTGAATGCCTTGAGTTTTGACAAATCCCTCCAATAGAAAGCCAACACAATGTTGAGGTACTTCAATAGTTTCTCCACTGATGTGTATTTTCATTAATGATCTTTCTGCAACAAGTGCCCTTAGTTCTTGCAATGCCATTTTTTCAAATATTTGTGGAAGCAAGAGTTTAGCAAGAACAATTGAACTTTCCTGCCAAAAAAAAAATCACTTAAATTCAAACTTTAATCTAATCATGAATATACTTCAATTGCAGCCATAGGGAATGGTACACAGAGAAGTGATGAAAGAAATTAGTACACAGAAAAAAAGACACCCTTCAAAGAGTTGACAGGTAAGTTAACTTTCTGAGATTGTATACCTTTTTCAGAGTCAACAAACAAGAGCATCTCTAAAGTCTTTACAAAAGACAAGTAAAAGAACTAGCCGAGAATACCTGCCATAGAAAATCTTCTACTGAGGGCTGGGATCTGAGCAAAGTGATTATCTTTTCACTATTCACAAAGAAACAAAGTACGACAGAATCTGTAATCATGTCGCACATATTTGGCTTTCCGCTGAGCACTTCATATAAGCCCAAAGTACTCCCATAAGTGAAGGCTGGATGCAAGGAGTGTTTGTTTCTTAAAGTTTTACTTGCCCACTGCCAAAATAAGGTGTTCAAAACAGATATAAAAATAAAGCAATTAGATCTAGAACAAGCAGACGCTAATAAGTAAATTTCCAAACTACCATTCAATATTCTGTTACCTTCACAACTCCATTGGAAATTAGCCAAATACCATTTGGCTTGGAGCCCTCCTTGTAAAGTGTCACACCACGTAACTTCATTCTCTTTTGTAGAATTTTCAAATGGCCCACGAAAAGTAGAAGGAAGGGCCCCCAGAAAGGGATGTGCAATTAGCAAATCAGTTATTTTAGGTAATTTAACTAGAGGAGGATTTCTTAGAAGCTTCTTAAGGTCAGTCTGCCAACAAATTCAGAGTAAATTATCATGAACTGCACTACAGGATCTACTGAAGAGAAATCAATTAGGCACCATGCTTTGTTACCTGGACTGCATCATGAAGATGAAGCATCTCTTTTTCTTCCAAAAGTCCACCCTTTTCAAGATTTTGGACATAGTCAATTAAACGATTCAGCACTGAATAGGTAACTGTCTGGTCTTAACTACACGGAGTACCTTCAAAGGTTTCCAATAGATAAAAAAAGAGGAAGTTCTGAATCAGACAATGGAAACACTTATCAGCAATGCACTAAAGTGTATATTACTCTATTGACTGCCCTTTCACAATGTGAAAAGCAATATAAGTAGCTTTGCCAAATATTGGACAGCTACCCATGAATCTAATCTTTTTTTGGTATTTATCCATGCAACTAACTTGTTTATACAGCATAAGAGACAAGTGTGTCCTACATCCATTTGGAAAAAGTACAAATATATACGTCCACTTTTAGGTTGATTCAGTGCTGTATATACAGTGCCGCCAAAGCCTTCAGACCAACATTATATCAGATATGAAGCGGACTTCATTCGATTGAAGTTAGATCAATTTGTGTGGGGCGGTGGGGGTGTTGTGTGGTTGGTTGGGTGTTCAATATACATAATAGCATGAATACTATCCCAGCAACTACACAAGTTATGAAGATGATTGGATACTGCAGGAAGTTTTTATACAAACCTGAGGAAATGTGACACGGACATCTTCCAAGAATTTTCTTGCTTCTTCTCCTTCAGACTGGCTTTCATTAATCACTATAGATGTAACTTCACTGTATCCTATGACAAAAACATATACAAAGATTATAAGAGGTTATGCCAGCAAGAAATCAGCATCATGGGGTAATAGTATTTGGCCCTAAGAAATACAGGTAGTACTAAGGCAACATGCATAAAATAATTTAAATTTTGCTGAAGTAATTATCCTTAAATGTTATATACTAAGAATTTAACAGGGTCTGAGCAATAGGCTCATGAATTGCCACCAAATGTCTAGGATTGCAAGGTCAAATGCCTTCAGACTCCTACTTGAAGAAGAAAAGCAGACTTTCTAAATAAAGCCATAATGATATGCTCTCTGCTTGAAGACAAATGGGGTGAAATTTTCAAAAGGAATGGGATTCTTTCTTTTTCTACGTTAGGGGATAACCCTCTTAAGTTTGTGCTAAAAGTTTGTTTCATCTTTTATTTTTAAAAGGAGTCTATATTACAATTTAATTGAGTTTTCTATATTTTAAGTGAGTGATTTAAGTCCTCTATATTGGTATGCTACTCCAGTTATAGTATTCCGATAATTTAAGGCCACAAACATGTTGACTTGTTTGGTGTGACAATAAAAGAGGACTAAGATCACCTGCATGAAATAAAGCATTTGATTGAGTTTTAACATAAACATAGAAAACTAAATTAACCTACCCAAAACATCAAATACATGATTGAATTTTCACACAAGCATAGATGATTTTAAATATATTCATCCAGATATTAAATCTGTTAGCCTGTATAAGCTCATGAGTACTTGGGTAACCATAGTAAGAAAGTCGCCAAAATTGTGTAATGTGTTCCTAAAAGGTACATTTCATCTTTTTGGCCAATAATCATGTGAATACATGTTATCACAAGAAACAATGCACATAATAAAATTAAATTGGCCATTATGTTTGTCTTTCCTCATATGCAGTAATCTTCCGAAAAATGATCCCATAAAATATAGCTATCATACTGAGATTCACTTCATTTTGCTTTGTCCTCTTGCAGATATATTTGCATCAACTGTTGCGGTGTTGGCCTTTCTCTAAATTATTTATCCATAGTTCCTCAACCTTCTTTTCGCTAGTCCATTTCATATTTCATTACATAACAACATTGGCCGAGGTGCTTTTATAATTACAAAACTAATTATGGACACAGGTCTGTGTTATCCCCGGTACAGAAGCCAATTAAAGGCTGATCCTGGATATTACCACTTTAAAGAGAGAAATTCCTCCCAAAAAAATCAACAATCTTTACTACAATGGAAGAAATTATATTTTGAACCACGGACATGGAAAAAAGAAAAGAAAAAACTATAGAAGTGGACAGCTCATAATGCACCTAAGCATGGATACTAACCAAGATTAAAAATTACACCAGGAATGCTAAGAAATCAAATCTTGGCTAGTTTAATTTTACAAACAGCATTCAAGTGGTTATGATTAAATATTTTTGTTTAACCTGCTTAGACAGATAACATAAGTAGTAGTAATACGTGGATGAAGAAATACCAGTTCTACTCATGAAATAATGTCAGCAGGGAAGGAGCTTTATAAAAAGACTTGAAGGAAGATGTTTGTCCTTATGCAATGATAAAATGGGCTGTTAAGGAATTCAGTCCCATTTTAATTCATACCTATGAAGTCATGGAGTTGTCGACATGCAATTCTGTGTGCCCGCAGAAATGCCGCACAGATGTAACATGCAGATTCCAGCCTCTCCACAGTGAAATACGTAACCAGTTTTGGTGGCCAGATACTGGTTTGAAGGTACTTGTAATAGTTAGGGAAATGAACATGTGACTTTAATCCTCTCCAATCACACAAAGGCTCATTAGAAACCAAGTCAATTGCTTCATCCACCGATTGCATCAAGATATTTGCAGTAGACTGAGTGATCCTTCCCTCATCCAGCATCTCCCAGTAAGCAGCCTGAACACCTAATATAAGACATACTTTTATAATTTTCCAGATAAACCAACTGGTAGAGCATCTGACTAAAAGAAGAGCTTGTAATTATGAACAAAATTTGTGAAGTCAAAAATCATGTCTAAGGACTCAGCATGAGAAGCAATGATTGCAACTTTCCGCAATTGCAAGGAAAAAGCAACGCATGGTCTTGAGGCCACAGTCAACTAAATTGCCTCAGGAAAGTTGCGCAAAATCACTTACCAGATGCCACCAGGACTCCATATTGCAACTGACGAATTGGACCAGTGATTTAAACCTTGAAGTACAACCATCTTATAGTGTCCATCACTGGTCTGGCATGTGACTGTAGGCACATGAATCAATGATCCAGGGTAGAGATCCTAGTGCACGTGGAAGTGCATGGACACCTACCTTATGTGCCAATGAATCACTAAGATTACTAGATAATGTATTAAATTGCAACAATTTGAGAAGCTGTCCTATTTGATCTTTGCAAAAGGATATTGCTGTGGCTTCAAATGAAGTAGATTACTTGGCTTTAGCCATGCCTGTTGGACTTCCCATTCGACTGTTTCATTAAAATTCCAGCAGTTTTACCTAGTTTACCATGGCTTGTTTCGATGTCACACCAAGTACTTGGTTTGTCAATCACCCTAGGAGCCTTATTGCTCAGTCCATCTTGTATTACAAGCGGAGTGCTCTCATTGCATGGAATGATTGGTCACCAACTCACCATAGCATGGTGGATTGAAAAGAGGGAGTTCATTTCAAAAAATTATCAAGTGTTGCAAACAGACCAAGTTTAATGCAGTGTTGGTCACATTTTCCAAAAGTTTGTCTCGGTTATCCCCCCAGTTTTTTCAATCCTAAGGACGGATAAGATTGAGCCATAGCCATCTATGAAAATAATGAAAAGAGTCAAAAGCTTAACCAATTTTATTCAAGAATTTGATTGTTTATATATACAAGGCTTACAAGAAAGTTAAAAATCACACATTTTAAGGGACATGGACAGCTAGAATATATATGAAATCCAGCCATATTAAGAAACCTATATTTTATTTTGAGAAACAAGGATCACATATTAAAGTAAATTCTCCAAGAAAAGCATATATGCGATATGCCTAGGCCCCACACAAACCCACCCCCCTCAACCAAAAAAAAAAAAAAAAAAAGAAAGAAAAAAAGACCAAAACAAAAAACAGAAGATGCTAGGGAATTTGATGTTGCATGATGATGACACATGTGATACTATAGGCACACGCAAGATAAAGTATGTCATTCCTGTACATCAAAGAAGCAAAGATGAAGGAAATGCAACATTCCTGCTGGCCAAAAAAATAATTAATAAATGCCCTCTCATTAGCGTTGTCTATTTATCTCTCTTCACCAATAAAAATGCATGTTGAAGAGAGAGAATTTAAAACTATGACAAATCTAAAATAGATGCTGGTTCACCAAACTTACCATTTAAGAAACGTATACGTATATCTTTCAAGTTCATAGGATCAAGGCCGCCATCACCTTCAGATGTTGTATGAGGGTGCAAAGGTTCCCCTTCCAAATCACCAAGACAAGGAATGTATCTTTTGACCGTATGCCAGTCCACAGGCCCTAGCTCTTCATCCTCTCCAAGATCACCAAAAGCCTCCAAGGCTTTATTCAACATTTCATATTTGGTGAATTCCAAAATACGCCTCTGGCAAAAAGAAATGTAAAATAACATCAAGAGATTATGACAATGAAATATGATTCTCTTGAAATACATGCATAAATAAAAACAAGTTCAACTAAAAGTTCAACATGGTTTCAATGATTACAAAAATCAATATGCAATTGAAAGTATTTCCACGTATTTTCTAACCCCATGGGTAGCAAGACAATGGGAGATTATTGCCCCAGGTGAACACCCTAAATGAGCATGGAAGGTGCCACTTTTGACTTGCCTCTAGTAGTTACCTATCTCACCGTCTGATCTAGACAACTGGGGGCAAAAATGTAGAAAAGCAAAGTCTGTTTGGGAAATTGCTTTCTTGTTGAAAATGGGATGAATTTCAACATACATCCTCAAAGTACTATTTGTTAGAATCCAGCATTTTAAGATCAAGTTACCACCTGGCAATGAGAATTCTTATGGGATATTAAGGGAACTTTCTGGACAGCAAAAACCAATATTAAAATAAAAAAACAACAATTTAATGGCATCAACTATCTCCCACACATCACCACACATTTCCCCCCTCCACCCCCACCCAACCCCCCCCCCCCCTCTTTTTTTTTTGGGTGCATAACTGCATTTGAAGGCATTTGTACGGAAATATTGTTTTTTTGAAAATAATTATGGAAATACAGCACCAGAAAAAATATTCCAAATATAAGGGTCAAACACGCATGTAGTACATGCGCCTTGGACAAATTTTTTTTTAACATGCACCCTCTTCAACGCAACACATGGACATTATCCTCCTCGCACTCTAATATTCCTGGACGTCTATAACTTGTTCAAGGCCTTGATCGAGACCTTGGCTCACCAGAGATTCCATAGAACCAATCATCTGAAACAAAGAGAAAGAAAACATTGGTTCATTGGCTTCACCAGTGCCATTATCCCTCTTGATTGGTCCTCTATCCCCATTCTCAATGACATAATCACCCACTCTAACAGCACCAGGTATGGCTAAATTCAATATGTTCATCTCTAGAACAACTCTGCCCCTTCAAATTCAAATGTCTTCTGGCCTCTTCTACAACCTTCCAGCAATGAACAGCTCCACGGCATAGTGGGCATTTCATGTCATGTTTTGTCTCTGAGGAAATCTCCACATCTGTATCTTCCAATTCAATATGTCCATCTCTTCCACAGTCATCTGCATATTATATAAATACACGCACATTAATTAGTTAAAACCAAAAATAAAATTCAATATGTTTTAATAAATAGCATGTGAGTATGAGGTTTTTGTTTTTTTTCCTGACCTGAACACCAAGAGCGACTCCATGATGATGACAACTATCACCACTGCACTTGCCTAACTTGTGAAGTTGCTGTACTGCCGTCTTTGTATTATTCAACAAAGAGGGCACGGGTGCCACATGTGCTCTCTTGCTCTCTTTGTTTTATAAAGAGGGCACATGTGGTACTTGCGCCCTCTTCATTTTTTAAAAAGGGCACGTGTGCCACATGCACCCTCTTTAGTTTGGTCAAAGGCACGGGTGACAGCTACGCCCTTGACACATATATTCCGAATATTTTTTGTTTGTGCCGTATTTCCGAATTTATTTCTAAAAACAGCAATATTTTCATACAAAGCTTTGCATTTGAAAGATCATGCACTAAAGCATATCATTCACACAAATTGACTGTGATCAAAGAAATTGCCTAGATTGCAACTTAAAGTTAGTTGTAGACATCAGGTTGAAAACTAATGGCATTTCAGTTGATACCTCATACATTTAGTGATTTGGTTTCCAAGTCCTCAAGGAATAAAAGGATGGCAATAGAACATAGGCAACGGCCCAAATCTTTGTCACAACTGGACATGTTTGCTGTTATCTCTCTCATTCATTCAGTTATTTGCAATAATCTATTCACTTCCTTTTGCTTAAGTTTTGCTATACCATATTTTTAGCTAAAAACCAAATTCACTCCTCCTGGTGGGCTTGTCTATCTTGGGACATTGATAGAAGCAGCATTGTAGTGATAATATCATGGTCTCAAGACATGATAATGACATGAGATGTCAACCAAAACAACAGATAAAAACCTTTTCTCCCCACCCCTTTTCTTTCTTTTTTTTTTTTTTTTTTTTTTTCCCTTTCTTTTTCGGAAACTAGTTCTTTCTACAATGGATTCTTAGACAAGTAAGTTGAATTTTAGTAAATCCTCAAGCTGCTTACACTCAAAGCTACTGCGTTTTACATCATGTTTAGAACATGTAAGTTAAAGGGGGAATCACTAGACATAAATTCACAGTCACCTTTGCTGCAGACAGCTTATCCATGCCTAAGAAGTGTAAAACAAACTGTGTTGTCGAACCATTAATGATGAGTGTTAAGAATACAATGCACTGTGAAGAAAACAAACTACAAAACAGAAGTTAGCACTTGAACATAAATAGAGTAAGTTGTGAATTTAAAACTTCAGTAACGTACCAGAGTTCCTGTTTCAGAAGGGAGGGAAATGTCACTAGACCGCTGAAAGATACAGTAGCACAGAATTAATTATTGACATCACAATAAGAAAGCTAGTTATAACTATAAAAATTCAGAAAAGAAACATCTAGAAAGAGAAAATTTTATAACAGTAAAGATACAAGAGTACAAAATTCATTACTGACATATAATAAGCAAGCCAGTTTAAACTAAGAAACCTCAGCAAAGAAACTTCTGAAAAGGAAAATTCATCCATTATATACTAGAAAAATGGTTAAAATCTGATTAACTTTAATCAATTATATCCAAATCGGTTTATATCTTCTAAGGGAATAATACCTACTGATATTATGGCAGATCTTTATTTTGTCCTTTGTCTATTGTATGTGTATCTATGTATAAATACTCAAAAATGAGATGAGTAAAAAATTAAATAAACTGCACTCATAAAATAGTCTGTACCATCAAAGATCAGGTATGTCTGCAAAATCTCATTATTTCCATCTAGCATGCTATAAAAATGATCAAAGATACAAAATGATTTTTATTTAATTCCCTTCATTTCGTCTATTTCCTCTTTATTTAAGCAGGCAAAATAAACATAATCCTTTCCCCTCCTTTTGATCCTTACAAAAAAATATTATTAACGCATTCTCAAATAGCCTATTTAATATAATCCACGAAAAAGAAAGTTCTCTTCAGAAGGAAATGCAGAAGAGTATGTCAAAATCTCTCAATCCTAGACACCTCACACTTGTGATCTAAGATTCTAGGAATATGAGAAGAAACTGAATATCGAAAACTTGCCTTCACTGATAGGGAGAGTGACAAAGCAACAGCTCCTCGTAAGCCTGACCATGTAAGAATCGTGGCTTCTTTCCAGTCCAAACCATAACCAAAGTAGCGCAGAAAGGGAAAAAGTAGTACAACAACCACGAACCGTGATGCCTGAACATACAAGTAGAGGAGAACAAGGTATGTCCATGATGTTCCTGAAAACATCCAGATGAATGATTCATCACTACATTGAAAAGAAGCCATGTTCAAGGTGATTAAGGACATTCGTAAAGCAAAATCATTTTACATCTACAAGTCAAATCATAGAGAAACTTCTTCTTCCCGCCCCAAGGTACGTAATTATCCAGTACCTGCCCAAACCATAAACAAACTAGAGTAGAAAGGAAATTATATCATAACTGTGAACCATGATGCCTAGACAAACAAGTAGCGAAGAACAAGTTATGCCCGTAATAACTCATCACTGCATTCAAAAGAATCATGAGACCGAGGTGTTCTAGGGCACATGTAAAGCAAAATCATTTGACAGTTAAAAGTCAAATGCTAGAGGGAGGAACTTCTTTTTTCTTTTTAGTAAGTACAAGAGGTCAGTTACTATTCAGTACAGGTTTTCTTCTTTGGTAATTACTACTGGGTACAAGCAAAGCGTAAAAAAGTTTGAAAAATAAGGAGCAGCAGACATCTGAATCTAAAGTTATGAATTTTCTTACAATGGTGTACATAACTCTCTTTACTAATTCTGCAGAGACAGCCCAATGGCTGTTCTTGAAATTGCCACTCAGCAACATTTCTTCTCAAAAAGAGTACAATCATTGAAAGTAAAATAGACGATTAAAAAAAAAAATGCATAGTGCTTCTAAAAAATTTGTCTATTAAGTTGTGCCTTCCACTACTCAGCTCATAAATTATAATATTGAAGGATAGATTACCATTTGATCCAACTCAGTTAGATTTTCTTTTGGTAACTAATAACTGTGAACATAGTACTGACTAATAAAAAAACAGAAGCTAAATGTCCCCCATTAAAGTTGACAGGCAACTTTTTCGATAACATGCATCCATTAAGCTGATGTTCTAGGCCAAAATCTGAATAAAATTACCATGATTAAAAGCGTCTTCACCGCTAAGAATGCCTTCTGCTATAACAACTCCACTGCAAAAAGAGAAGTTCAATAAACTTTAGTCTTGTTTTAGCACCAATGAGAGTGATTCTAGCAATATTCCTAGTCAAACCTATAGTAAGTAGATATAACATATGGCACGCCTGTTATCAAAAAAACATTTTTAGGCATAGACTTCTTTTCATTAAGGGCATGGCTGTAGTTAGACAAGAACAACATAAGTGATGTGGATATGCAAAGAAGATAACCAGGAAAAAATTGAAGGGGAAGGAGTGAGTGGCCTTCTGAGCTGCAAAGTACAGACTTCTAGATATAGTACTTTGTTCTTCACTAGAGAAGATGGAAAGCAAAGCGTGCAAGGTAAAAGCAGGCTTTCAGATTTAGAGGGGCCTCCTAGAGTTTAATTTCATAAATTTGGAAAAAACGTGCCATAAATAAGATGATATATGGGAATCCATATAGAATTCTGGATAGGTTATATAGGTTAGCAAAGGCTAGTATGGGCTATAATAGGGAAAAGAGGTATAACTTCTCTCTCTCTCTTTTCGTTGTTGTTGTTGCAAGGGGGGTTTGCACAGGGTTTTGTTATTTGTTGTATAATAAATATATTGCCCACACCATATTTACAAGATTAGAACTTTCAAATTAAATTATTGTGGAGCTAACCTTAACATAGTATCAGAGTAGAAGATTGTAAATTCAAACTTCTGCATACTCATTACAACCCCGTTTAATTAAGTTGTCCACTTTACTGGGCATGGTTAAAATCTCGGCCCACAAGTAAGAAGGAGTGATGCTAAGCTTATGCTTTTAGATTAGATGGTTGTAATACTAACCTTAACAATATTCAACCTTAACCCAATTAGGATTCAGACTAAACAATGTCATTTCATTTAGTCCACATTCAATGTTTTTTCCTATCTAGTATCCGTATCAAACAATGAATAATAATTTAAACCTATCCAGACTATATATGCATGTCCAAACATATAATGCTGCTCATGATTATCTTTATACATGATTTAAGAATGTATAATTACAAATCAAGCAAAGACTCCAAAGGAAATCCATGTTTGGCACAAACTCCAAGATACACTTTAGTGGACGTAAACGTGAGCTACAACCTCATCATACATAAAGATGGTAGCAGATAGTACTAGGCACTTCCAGAAAGCAACTCTGTAAATCAACCAAAATCCATCTTGTTGCCAGCAAGGCTGTGGCACTCAAATGCAGTAGGGTTTGCCTAAGGTATTAATGAGAAATCAATGGTGCTATAAAGTTAATCCATTGAGTGCATACATTAACTCCCAGATGGAGCAAGTAGACCTGCTGATATACCACTGATATTTTGGGTTTACACAAGGAAAAAGAAGAGCCTAAGGACTGATTAAAAACAAAGAGTTGACGTAAGGAGTGACTTGTAAATATAGAAAATAAATAAGATTAATGTAGCAAGTGAGCGGATATAAATAAAGTAGTGTAGTTCTCACTTTTGGAAGGAAAGTTTTTTATGGTGGTGTAGGGGAACGAATTCTTTTCTGAGAGTTTTGCAGTCATTTGATACTATTTTTCAGGTGCAATTAATCTACATAAACTTGATAAATATTTTGAAGCTTTTATGCCCTTCTTGTTTGGTTTGTGTAAGAATCTCAAGAAGTCATGTATCGATGAATATGGACCAACATTTCCTCACTCTGTTCATATGCGTGAATGTGAAACTAGAATCATATCTGCTATAACTGCAAAAGATCAGAGAGAAAGTATGTAAAAAGATCAGCATGGCAAACTAAAACTTACCTTAGCATAAAAATTAATGTATTAGCAATATAAGCGACCATTTCCCTGAAAGGGAAAAACAGAAGTGAGCTCAAATTAACTTTTAACCAACAAATCCAAAACAACTTACACATGCAACTATATACCAAAAACATTCTACATGCAACTAATTTTATGTAGTTAAAAACAGTACCAAAAATTAACTAT
This sequence comes from Combretum micranthum, assembly GCA_024138025.1. Lineage (NCBI taxonomy): Eukaryota > Viridiplantae > Streptophyta > Magnoliopsida > Myrtales > Combretaceae > Combretum > Combretum micranthum. The sequence continues at coordinate 574,828 of JAMXBD010000697.1, forward strand.
AGGTTTTACATATCAAATATTCCAAATCAAATCATAAATGTTAGACGCACAAACTCAAATTTTAGGGTTAGAGATATCCAGATGTATAACAATGCAATCACCAAAGAATTTTTCTAGTAATGTCTTAAAGTCCAACATTATTAGCATCAGCATTGATGTAATACAACATTTAATTGCCTGGTTTGAAGATTTGTTGGGATCATAAGATAACCTAAGTACAGTGTTTACTTTTTTATCAAAAATTGTAATGTTGCTGATGACAAATAAATATGTACAAATTTCTATATAATGAGAGCAAAGCCTAGTTAGCAAGCTACCCAAGGTGCTATGGGAGGTTCCTTTTGTATATCATTCTCACCAAAAAATAAGAATCAACCATAAACAAATCATTATACAACTATGCCAATATGGGATTCAATATGTTTTTCATTACTTTGAGGAAGAACAGTTCATGTTCTTATATATATGTATAGCGTACATTCTAAACTTAGTAGATAGTTGTACGTCCCTAACTTAAAGGTACAAAAAAATCCCTAACTGAAAGGTACAGACAAGATTCTAATAGATATTTACAACATATGCTAAGTAACAAGATAAAATAAAATTTATAACTGAAATATCTATGCTAAATCAGGAGACCAACTAGAATTTCAGATATCATATCTAGCTTGGCATCTTCCAACTCTTGCTGTGTTTAGAGAAAAATTAGGTAATTTTATTGATGAAAATCAAAGGGCTACACAATTTCTGGCTATGAAAGCTTCACGAGAGATGATAGATCTTCTATTACAAACTTAGGTGTATCTAAATCTCTAGAATACCTCTATCTATTACAAGTAAAGTACTTATACTTAATGCTTAGTATTAACTACATAGGCCAGCTGTCACTAGCATGGCAAAAACTAACAATGTTCTTCACAATACTACAATATTCTAGACACTCAAGTAGCCTCTGACAAACTTACTTACTCAGCTAGCCCCTGTGTCTCCTTGTGTATACGTGTGAATCAGGAGGCCAGCATTAAGGATCACATCAATACCCCCTTAATTAGCATTGACCTTGTCCTCAAGTTTACACTGAGCAAACTGTAAGATTAAGGAAGCTATATATATTTAAGTAGCATCATCTGGTGAAGAACCTTCCCACTTCACAAGCATTTGATGCGTTCCTGAATTATCGCAGAGACAAAAACAACCCAACACTCAAGGACACAAAGCAGATACAAAGGCAGAATCAAGCTCGGGAAGGAGAGTAGATTTAGTAGGATCTGCACCAATAAACTTCTTAAGAAGTGTACGGGGAATAAAGGATGAATGCATGAGCTAGGAGGAAGCAACAAACAATAAGCCACCTGACCAGCATGCTCTATAACATGAAAAGGCTTGAAAGGAACAAGCAGCAAGCTCCTGAGAGACACACGAAGAAACACTAACAGCCCGTTTATTTCGCTGAATGAAATAAGGAGGGAATGGAATTCCAATTCAAAGGAAATTTAATAGAATTGTAATGGCTATTACAATATTCATTTAGTATAAAAAGTAAAATAAGTAATTATGACAGTAAAAAGTAAAATATCTATAATGTTCCTTATATTTATTACAAAAAAAAGAATAATTGTATAAGTGTTATTTTTAATATAGAGGTATTTATGACAAAATTGAAAAAAAGATCATTGAATGACAATTCATGGATTAGAGACATGAGTTGCTATCCATTATTTTACATAACAGCAATTCATTATGAATTATCATTTATTTTAAGTGAACACCGTAATATCAGCTTTACGTCGAACGAGGAAGAAATAAATAGCTATTCATATCAAGTGAACGGACTGTAATAATTCTAGTGGCTGCAACTTCCAATCAACCCAATCGTTGACATCAAATTGAACATCATAGTGATCATGATTCTCAACTTGACCATCCGGATTTATGCATGTTGTAAATTGAAACACAACTGGCACAACACCTCTTGTTGAGCAAAAAACTCATCATGGACTGCTATAAGAAGTTTTGCCTTAAACGTAAATCTTCAGCAAGAAGAATGCCCATAAACAAATCAAAATGGGGTCCCGTTGACCAAGTATGCTATGGTGTATTGAACAAATATTCAGTCCAAGGATACCATGAAGAATGAGGTTGAACTGGGGAAAAGGAAAAAAAAATATTAGTATTTTAAAACAAAAGTTACGGAAATGCCACTAGAAAGAAAATATTCCCAGTTTTAGGCAACTTGACCTCGTCTCTCAAAAGACGAGGTCAATGTTCCGCATTAACCCTATCTCTTCAAGAGACGAGTCCTTCACTAAGGATCTCGTCTCTTCAATAGACGAGGTTTTCAAGTTCTATATTCATGATAAGGCCTCGTCTTCTTCATTTTACTCGCAGAATAATCTCTAAAATTCCCAAATCCCAAACCGAAACCTCAACCCCTAATTTCCCAATTGTGATTGACGCAAAATCGAAGCATCATTTAGAGTTGGATCAATTATCAGGTGTTGGGGAAGTGATAAGATCGTGTAGAAGTCAAGAATTTTGTGCGAAAAATCCCAAAATCAATAGGTAATTTCGTTTATAATTTTCGCGTGAATTTCATATATTTGTGATGTCGCATTGGATGTTGAGATCCTACATTTACTGTCAGTATTGTTGTATTGTGGTATGGGTTTGGAAAACGAGCTTGGAGTGGTGTTTTATTTTTTTTTTTTTTTGTCCCTATCATGCTGCCCTTCCATTCGGAGCAAAGGACAATTTTTTTCCCTTTTTTCCCTCTCTTTTTTTTGTGTTGTAGTTTTCTTTGTATAATTGATGTAATTGTGATTATAGTATTAAGTTTTTGAAATTATGAACCAAATAATGAAATCATATATTATATACATCATATATATTGATAATATACTATTAGATGACTGAGGTGAATATAGTAACATTAGTAAATATGCTTAAATATTAGATGAGTGCGATAGATAAGTCATGGTACGAATTTCATATATTCACCTTATGTTTTATGAGATAACAGGGTAGATGAGGAGAGAAAATGGATAAGGTCAAGTTTGTACTATACACTCATCGCAACATTATGGAAGGGAATAATGGTTTTGATTATGATAAACGACCAGTTGCAGTGGTCAATGTTAGTAAGAATTCAACATATGAGGAAATACTTTGTATAATTTATAATAGACTTAAGGTAAATAGGTCTACACATCGGATTGAGCTGTATCATAAGGTAGCTATTGAAGATAAGACGCTCCGCTACGATGTTACTCTAATTACTGATGATGAGGCTGCACATGACATGTTGGTGTACACTGAGGGGTCGGTGCCTATGTATATGTAAATATTTGAGAACGATTTGCCTCAAACACCTACAGGGAAAATGGGTATTGATGGAAATGTTGGCAACCAAAGGTTAGTGAGGGCGAAAGACCTGCAATTAACCATCTTGAAAGAGTTTGGGTACAATTTCATATGAAGGATTCGTGAGGCAAAGCGAAAAGTTATTGAACAGGTGTATGGAAGTTGGGAACAGTCATATGTTGAGCTCCTGCATATGCTTAATGCGATAACAGAGCCAAATCCACAAACAAAGGTTGAGTGGAGAATTATAGATTTGAACACAGCGGGACGCATATTCCTTGACAAACTCTTTTGGGCATTTGCCCTTACATTGAAACGTTCCAGTACTGTAGTTATGTTTTAGATATATGCTTATATTTATTTACAATTGATTGATATTGATGAAATAAGTTGTATCTGTTAATTGTTTGCAGACCCGTAGTCACAATTGATGGGACATTTTTGTATGACAAGTATAAGCACAAACAGCTCATCGCAGTAGAAGTACATAGGACAAATCATATAATTCCATTAGCGTATTATCTTGTCGATGAGGAGAAAGAGGACTCATGAAGTTGGTTCCTTACAAAATTGCTGGAACACGTTATCAAGGACCGTTCAAACATCTACTTAATATCTGACCGACATGCCAACATTAAGAGTGCAGTTGAAGGTGAGCATGTTGTGTGGCCTAGAGGGTAGCCATGGTGGTGGTGTATCAGGCATGTTGCTAACTTCTTCAACTCGAAGGCCAAAAACAAGGAATGTGAGGAATTAGTTAAAAGAGCAGCATACCAAATGCAGATAAGAAAGTTTCATGATTACTTCAATGCAGCAAAGCAAAATAGTCCATGAACGTCGAGATATTTTCGCGAGTTGCATCCATATATATGGACTTTATCTTATGATGAAGGCGTAAGGTTCGGAATTGGTACAACAAGCATTGCTAAAAGTTACAATTCCGTTCTAAAATATGCTCGATGCTTACCTATGGCAGCATTAGTAAGAAGAGCTTCTATAATTGTAACTCCATATTCAACAGACAAAGACGGGAAGCTAGCGAAGCAATGAATTCAGGTATGCTGCTTACATCGTATGCTGCGACGAAGTTTAAAAGGTGGAACAATATTGCAAGTGCTCATCGGGTAACGTGTTTCGACTACCACGAACGAGTATTTGAGGTTGTAACCGCTCCGCGCCTTATAATGTATGGCCAAAAGGAGGATCACATTCACAAAGTGGAGTTGCAAGCAGGTAAATGCATATGCAATAAATGGTAGACGTATAGAATCCCATGCTCCCATGCAATAGCAGTAATGAAAACTCTGCACATGAATTGTGTTGGCCAAGTAGGGCAATGGTACAGATGAGAGAATCAGCTGCAGGAGTATAGGCAATCCTTCCTACCTGCAGCACATAAGGCTAATTGGACTCTTCTCGACATTAAAAAGTAGCACCCCATCCCAAGACTTATTAGGAAAAAGGGTAAGCCAAGAAAAAAACGATTCCAAAATGAGATGGATATTCTAGATGTCCCATAAGGTTATTTATGCGATTCGTGTGGGCAAACAAGCCACAACATCAGAAGTTGTCCTAGTAACCAAACGGTTAGTAGGACTTTTACAAGCCAGTCGAGTCGTAGTGGTATTTGATTGGTTCATATCATTTCTTTTGCTACATTTACATCGCATACTTTATATATTCTTGCTTCTTCTTTTACATATGCTTCTGCTAACACTATTCCTACTTTCTTCATTACTGATGGATCCGAGACTGCTCGATGATTCAGTACTTACAGCTGGATCAAGGCTGGCATGGGAGGGACAGGTAAGATTATTTCCTCATCCAATAACACAAATCAAGTCATGGATTTGTTTTCAAATACAGAAGCACGTGGTGTTATATTGTCGCCATAGAGAGGCGAAGCTCAGAAGGCAAAATGGCATGCCTATAGTCTTAGATGAGAGACTTGTTCCATTTCTATCGCATGTCGGTTTCATAGGTGCTGCTCAGATACCATTTGTACAATTAGATTGGCACCTTATTACAACTCTGGTAGAGAGATGGCGTCAGAAGACACACATTTCACATGCCGGCAGGAGAATGGAATGTGACATTATAGAAAATTGCTGCACTCATCGGCCTTGGCCTACTCATCGATGGCCATGCAATTTCCAGCACATCTCAGATTGAGGTCAGAGTTGCCACCAGTTAATAGGAGTTAGACCACAGGCCGATGTGGACATGGAAGATGGCCGGCTAAAGATGTCATGGTTGGATATACACTTTAGAGTGCTACCTGATCAGGCAGATGACATCACACACTAGCAATATGCTAGAGCAAATATTCTACTACTACTGGGGGGCTTCATTATTGCAGACAAATCGTTGAATATGGTTCACATTATGTACGTCTAGCTGCTTGATGACTTGGAGAGAGCAGGGCAATTCGCATGGGGAGCAGCTTGCTTAGCATGGCTAAACAGGCAACTATGCATGGCGTCTCATTTTGAGACGGTGAGATAACAGGACCCCTAGTAGTCCTCCAGATCTGGGCATAGGAGCACTTCCCACACATCATTCCGCTGTGACAACAGATCACATCAATTACCGTAGATTGCTCGTTAATCAATTATTGGGGTACTACTTTCGATGTCGCTCCCCCACACATTGTTATTCGAGTATAGGGGGTGTTTCAATAGACAGCTTTCTAGCCAGGTAATGGTTCGTATATTTTGTATGTTCACATGTATAGAGTTGTGTTGTATTTCCTAATGTATACTATACTTTTCTTTCTTCTATAGGTTGTTTGAGCCCCTATACTATTATTATGGATTCCCTCCCTGTGTATGGCTGAGTAGGCAGTGACATATGGCGTGCTCAAGTCCCTTTGGTTTGCTTTCACATTGTCGAGCACTACTACCCAGATAGGGTGCTCAAATAGCTTGGTGGTTTCCAGGGGATTCTCGACCATCCAGTTGATATAAGAGCCCTACATGAGCTAAACTTACAAGGGCGTTCCAAGTGGAACTAAGCATCGGAGCAGGCCAGATGGATAGCTGCATGGGATGGCAGGCGAGATCACATTGTCGAGGTACTAGATATTCCCACTAGCACATCTGTAGATTATTTCGACCGGTACTATGCGATCACTAGTCGTTGGATCAGTCATACAAGAGCCATTATTCGGTATATAGTAAGTTCACTGACTACATAAACTATATATGGATTTAAACTGTATTTGTTATTCACTGATCTACTTATTTCCTCTCGCTTGCAGGCAGATTTTATCTATAGAGTCTCGGACATGCCACGAGAGGACACTCCATCCACTACACGAGATGTCATTCGTGTAGTGGATGAGTTTATAGGATTTAATTTAAATGATCCAGATCCAGCACCAGCACCAGCACCAGCACCAGCACCAGCACCTGCACCTGCACCTGCACCTGCATCTGCAGACCTACAACCTCAACCTGTACAGAGACGGTGGCCAGCTAAAGAGAGACACTGGCGGGGATAGGGTCGAGGTCAGGGTCGGGATCGGGGTCAGGAGCAAGGGCAAGCCTGAGGTGTACATATCAAAAACGAGCCTTTGCCTCGCATGAACATATATTTGATGAGCCAAGCCTTCCACATTTTCTTCATTCCGAGACTAATCCATCATCATCATCATAAGCTCATCTACATGAGCCCCCATGGCAAACACAACACACATCGAGTTCCATACTCCCCTCGCTCCACAAAGAGGCGACCGTCACCACTACATGATATGAGAAAGAGACTCACCTAGGTAGAGCCAGAACCAGTCCCATTTCATCCTTATGGTGCTGGTGGTGGAGATGGGGATGCCACACTCACTCGGGTGGATCCGACCATGGAGCTTCCTCATTAAGATGTCCACCAGCGTACACCCATTCCCCCGGACATTTGTCAGACGAAGAAGAGGGAGGCGGGACACCCAGCAATAGCCGTTGTGTAGATTTTGATCTTTTTTTATTCTTGTACATTATAGATTCTTCTTCTCTCTCACTGACGTTTGTAATTAACATAACATTCATGTATTTAACACACCATTCATTCAATTCTTCCTATTCTGAGTTTTTTTAATGTTTGTTGTGAATGGTTTTACAATTTTGCTATGATAGAATGAATTGGGTTTAGCACGGAGTTTTTTGATTGATTGGGTTTGGGAATACTTTTGTGGTTGGGTTATAAAGCCTGTAAATTGTTTAGCCATGGTAGATGATGACTAATGAATGATCTATATGGCTCATTCTGTATGATTTTGACAGGTTATAATAATTAATATGTAATCAGGGGGTCATTTATGATTTTCAACGAACTTGTGTGATGGTAGAGTTGACCTCGTCTCTTGAAAGGACGAGGTCTTGGTAACCTCGTTTCTCCAAGAGACAAAGTCATTACTTAGAATGAACCTCGTCTCTTCTAGAGACGAGGTCAGGCAAGGACAAGATCAAGTTGCCTAAAACTAGCAATATTTTCTTTCTAGTGGCATTTCCACAATTTTTTTTAAAAATAGTAAAATTTTTTTCTTTTCGGTTGAACTGAAGCAAAACACTTCAAATAAGCTTCCAAACACCTGCTTAGCACCTCACTTTGTCCATCAAACTCTAAATAGTGAGAGGTGCTCGTGTATTGAGAACCTCCAAGTCAAAAATAATTCATCCCACAAAATACTCAAAAATGAAAACAATGCAGCGTTATGACAATGGCTCAAGGAATACAATGTAGATACACAACCCATTGAGTGAATAAAGAAGCCACCACTCTAGCAATGTAAGGATGTTTGAGTACAAGGATATGGCCATGCTTAAGCCAATCAAAACCACCAGAATCACATCATAAGCCCATCAAATTGGAAAGTAAGTAATAAAGTCTAATGAAACGTCCTCCCAAATCGCATGGTGAATGGGAAAGTGCTACAATAAAACCCATAGGTGATACAAATTGAGACTTCTTGTGTTGACATAAAATAAACAAGCATATAAAATCATAGATTGTGCTTTTCATGCCAATCTAATATGAAACATCGATCAATCTTTATATGGGCAAAAGGCCTAGAGTGGACCCATTAAGAGTGGAATGAAATTCAAGCAAAAGATTGCACACTACTTCAATTGAGCTGAAAGAACCAAGTGAACCCATAAAAGAGCACCCTATGACTAAAATGAATACTAATACCTAGGAACCCATCTTTAATAGACTGTAGCCAATAGGGTCAGCTAATACATCAGCCTATGTAGCATCTTAGTCAATCCAAGCAGGACCTAAAGCAACCCATGTTCAAACTCATCATGCTATTGTGATAGGGCATCAGTAACTTTATTTTCCCAACTTTCTTATAACAAAGTTCAAAATCATTTCCCAATAATAGAAAGCCAATTCTATTGTTGTCCTTCAAAGCTCACAGAGGGCAACTAGCACAAAATTATTGCTTTTGAATAGAGGTTTGATTCCACCAGCACTACTTCACTACACTACCCCTTGTCATTAAATGTATTTCTCATGACTGATTTTTTTTTTTTTTTTTTTTGGTAAGGTCAGATTTTCATTAATTTTTAGAAAAAGAAAACTTTACAGAGAAAGCGTCAAAACGCTGAAACAAAAAGCCCCAAAAACTAAAACAAGAAACCTGAAAACTCGAACACAGCACCAAAGATCAAAACGATATCAAAGTCGAGAATTCGGCAATTACAATGCATTTGGGCTTATACAAGCAAAAAAAAAGAACAAATAGACCTAGCTATATCAACAATACTCCACAATCTATTCCCACTCTTCTCTCATTTCTTTCTCTCCGAATAAAGTGAAAAACCAAGCCGGTGATGATTTTCCAAGGTAAGGACATCCTTTATCTCCCAATTGTAGAGACTTCCCGAATATTTGCAGCACTTGGAGGAAAATACTTACACTTGGTTACTCTAAGTTTCAATAACTTCCATACCTCTACCACAAAGGGACACTTAAGAAAACAATGATCATGGGTTTCCTCTTCTCTTATACAAAAAGCTGAAATTATTATTTATAACTCCCCAACGAACTAACTTGTCTTGGATCATATATCTCTTATGAGTAACCAACCAAAGGGAAAAAGAGTATCTTGCTGCTATTTTCTTACACCAAACAAAGTTGTGCCAAGTAACCTTATCCACATGGACTCGAATGAGGTCGTAAGCTTCTTTTATAGTTAGTCCTTTAGTTGCGTTCCTTTTTCATACTAGTTAGTCTTCTATAAGTAGAATTGGATTACAATCATTTGTCAAATCACTTCTAATGCAACTCCATATATCACCGTCGGGCCACTCCCATTCCCCTTCATTTATCATCCAGCAGAGTCTAGCTTCTTTAGGAAAACTAGATCTAAATATCTCTCTTTCTCCTAACCAATCCACTAATACTCCACTTGGATACCATTCATCGTACTAAAGTGAGATACGGTTCCCATTTCCCATCTTCCATTTGAGTAAGGAGCATGCAAGAGGTCGAAGCTATAAAATCTTCCTCCATGACCAAGACGCAATGGAAGGATTTTTAACAAACCAGAAATTCTTCTTCTTTAGGAGCTCATATTTGACCCAAGAAGGCTAGAGTGAGTCACATACATCTGAGCATAAATACCAAATATGTTTCAATTGAGTTGCCTTGTTCCGAGTCACCAAATCAATGATTCCTAGGCCTTCTTCGTTTTTTGGTTTACACACGGTATCCCAATCAACTTTCGCCTTCCCTCTCTTTTCATCACTACCATTCCATAGAAACCTTTTCATCTTCTTGGTCAACTCTTTGTATATACTTTTTGGGAGGATGAAGATAGAGGACAAATAGACTTTGATAGAAAAAAGGACACTCTTTACCAGTTAGATGCGCCCCGCATAGGAAAGGAATTTGCTTGTCCAAAGATTAATACAGTTGCTACATCTTTTAACCAAAAATTGGCAAGTGAACTTGTTAGGTTTGGAGGAAACAAAGGCACCCCCAAGTACTTCACCAGCAAATTCCTTACCTGGAAATTACGTTGAATTTCCTGCTTTAAAATCTGATTTACACCACTTAGGAATATATTACTCTTTTCATGGCTTGCTTTGAACCCAGATAAGTAGAAAAAAATCCTCTAATGCTTCCATAACCAAAGCAACAGATCTTGTATCACCTCTAGTAAATATCATGACATGATCTGCGAAGCATAAATGGTTAAGCTTCGCTCTTCGTCAACACCAATGGTATGAGAATTCTTTCGTTTTTTTCCAATTTCTCCCATAAGGCAGGAGAACACTTTATAACTGAAACAAAAAGGTAAGGGGATATAGGATCACCTAGCGAAGACCACGTGAGCTAGGAAAGAAACTAACTCACTCTCCATTAAGATTGATGGAGAATTTTGGGGTGGTAACACGTTACATAATCCAATTTATGAGTTGAGAGGGGAAACCATAGCTACCAAGGTTTGTTCTAGAAAGCACCAGCGAACATTGTCATATGCCTTCGTAATGTCTGCCTTTATAGCACATCTTGCACCAAGATTATTCTTATGGTAACCCCATAGTAGCTCTGAGCCACTAGGATATTATCCATGATCCTTCTACCTTGAATAAAGGTTGTTTGCTCCTTACCCACAAGATAGGAGAGAACAAGTTTTTGTCTTTCCATCAAAATCTTGGATATGCATTTATAAATAGTATTGCAACAACAAATAGGTCTGAAATTCTTCAACTAAGACGGGTTCTCCACCTTAGGAACAAGTGAGATATTAATGGATTTCAAAAACGTCCCAGTGGCAAAGAAATCACGAATGGCTAAGCAAATGTCTTCTCCAATATGCTCAGGCCTTGCAAAAAAATTAGTATTGTATCCATCCGAACCCGGGGCTTTATCAAGACCCATATAAAAAAAAAAAAACTGATTTAATTTCGTCTTCACTCACTGGTTAGTGAGGCACTCTAAATCATCTATACTCACTTTCTTAGAGATTAACTGTTGAATCCTTAAAGAGAGGTCCTCAACAGGCCTCGGTTCATTGAAAAGAGACTGAAAGTAGTCCACCACCATCCCCTTGATATTCTCATGTGATGAAACTCGATTACCTTCAACATTTACAAGAGGACGAATGGACTTTCTATGTGTTTTTTGTTGCAAGCAATGAAAGAAGAACTTCGAGTTTCTATAACCTAGTTTAAGCCAATTGACCTTGACTTTTGTTTAAGAAAATTCTCTTCCGCTGCACTAAGAACATAATAGTTTTTAAATAAAGTCTTTTCAAGATCCCAATCAGCCATCAACCGGTTGGAGCGATTCAAGTTCTGACAATCCAAGAGCTTCTCTCTTGCATCACAAGTACGTTGTTGGATATTTGAAAAGTCCCGCCGATTTAGCTTCTTAAGCTCACTTTTTAGCAATCTGAGTTTGGAGACTACCTAAAACATAGAGGCACCCTCAACCGATCTATTCCACACTTTCTTGATAATGGAAGGAAGTCGAGATGGTTAATCCAAAAATTGAAGAACTTAAAACAAGTTTTCCTCTTCAAGTCCTACACGTGTAAAAGAACACGAATAAGAGATGGTCAAAAAGACCAGGGTTATCTACAAGTGCTACAAAAGCAGTAAACCGGTCCAGCCATACTTGATTTACTAAAGCCATGTCAAGTCTCCTGAGTATTGGTTTAGATACACAATGGTTGAACAAAGTGTGAAGAGAACCTGAAGAACGAATTTCTTCCAAATCAGCTTACATATAAAAGTCATTGAAGTCTTCCATTCCACCAGTGACAAAAATATTTCCTCTTACTTTATCTTCCAAGCTTCTACATTCATTAAAACCCCCCAAAACAATCCAAACATTTGAGATTATTGCTTTTAAACTTAGTAACTCACTCCACAACTCTTTACGACACACAACTTCATTTGCCCCATATACAAATGTTATGTAACAGCTTTTATCTCTACCTAAAAAGGAACAGAAACAATGGATAACTTGTTCAATAGACTTCAGAAATTTTACATCCCAAACTCTTGGGTCCTAACCCATCCACAATCGTCCACAACCATTAGTTTCCAACCACCAATTAGGAAAAATACGATTCCAGATTATTTGAGTGTTGGAAGCTTTAGCTTTTGTTTCAAATATACCAAAAATAGAGAGAAGATGCTCCTAACAAAATCTCATAACTTCTTTACATTTAAGATCATTTAGACCCCTAATATTCCAAAAACCAAAAAACATATATACATACAAAAAGAAAAGAAACAAAGTCACCCAACGATGACACATTAGATGGAAGGTGAAGGCGAAGATCCACCCACAACCTCCATCTCACTATGCTTCTTCTCTTTTGCCCTTTTTTTCCTCGACTCCTTTGTATCAACCAAGACAGGATTAGAAACATGGTCATTGCCAAGTATATGCGATGGACTCGGGGTTTCACCAACCCTAGATGGCATCATTGAAGAGGATGCAATCCTCTCCTCTCCATTCCCTGAGTTATCACCCATGACTCCAGATTGTTCAGAGAAGCATAGAGCAGATTGAGTAACAACATTATATGCTGAAAGACTAGCTTTCAAAAGGAATTGGACAATTTACCGGAAGACTGCTAATCTCCAAACTTTCCTGCATTAAAGCAGATTTCCCTTTGCCAAGGTAAAAGGTATGTCAGTTTCACACATCTGATTATCCCCTTCTTTAATAACACTACCTTTACTGGTGGAGGGAACAACACTCACATTTTCCTCAATATGTTGGCAATCATGAGGACAGGCCTTATCAACAGTTTGGTCACTAGAACCAAGGTTCGCTTTAGCCTCCATTGTGTCTTCCCGTGACACTTGCTTTGGACATCTAGCATTATTGTGTCCAAATACACAACAATACACACATCTGGGATGAAGGATTTATACTCCACATCAACCCTATAAACTGAACCACCACAACTCCATGTCAAAATCTTTAATGAACTCCCCATCTGCCTCCATCTCCATTGAAGCACGAACAAAATGCACACGCGAATTAATGACAGTAACAATGTCCACTTGTAACGGCTTACCAACTGCACTAATAGCATAACCAACACCTTCATTGTGTAAGAACTTCATGGGTACCCCCAAAGTTTCACCCACACCCATTTTTTGAGGGTGAACGCTATTGGGAGCCATACCAATCCGCCACCTTCCCAATACAAGCAAACGATTTGAAAAGAACCAAGGTTATCACAAAATCTCGAGGAGAGGATCTTCATCAACGAACTTGAAAATGAAGTAACCATACCCATTTGATAATACCTCCGGGAGTCCCTCATTACCCCAAATAGATTTTGCAATACGTTGCACAATGGGGAAAGAAAGGTTTTCTTTCCCAAAAAATAGCCTACAGGGGTGTTTCTCCAAATTCTTTCACCCGCTTCCGACATAGAAGGAGGATGTTTAACCATTATTCTGTCATTGAATTGAGAAGGCGGAAAAAACTAAAGAGCTATATTGATTTTCTTTGGCCCTTCCACAACTTTTACAAAAGACATAGGACCAGAAACTGCTTCAGCATAAGAGAATGGTGGTTTGGTGACTTTAGCCATCTCTTTAAGAGTTGAGTCAGAAACGGACTCCAAAACCTTACAAATTGGTGAAAAAGCGTTTGCGGGAGAAGAACCTCTGCGATTCTTGACTGATTTCACCAACTCCTCTACACTCTTTGAAACAAAATCCTCCACAACAGCCTTAGGAGCTCCAAAAACCACACTATCACCTCTAGTACACAAATCCTCCAAAAGAGCCGCTCTAGAAGAAGACAAACGAGACTTATTAAAGCCTCAACGTTGGCCACCAACCGCTGCTAAAACAAGAGCACGAGACCTAGACTCATGGAAGAAGATCTTCCTCCTCCTACGAACAAAGGTCTTCATAAAGACATGGTAACAAGGAAAAAGGGAGGGAAAGGAGGACAAGAAAGGATGGAGCTGGAAAGGGAACCAAGGATAAAATGGTTTTGATAGAAACGAAGAGAGAAGAGAAAGAAAAAAGAGGGGAGAGAGAGAAGAAAGGAAAGGAAAGAAGCGAGAAGAAGAGGAGAAACGATTAGACAAGTCGAAAAGAGTGCAAGGGATGGAGAGAGAGGAAAGAAAAAGAGGAAAAGGGAACGATGGAAACTAAAACAACAGGAGAGGAGAGAGAGAGGAGGAGGAGAAGAGAAAAGAGAGGAGAGAGAAAGGTGAAGAGACGGGAGAAGACTGGAGAAGGGAAAAGGGTGGAGAAGACAAAGTAAAAAAACTAACTTAATGGGGGTTCTTTTTAGAGAGAGGAGAGAGCATTTTCTCTCTTTAACAACAGAGACAATTGATGTTAAATCTTAAATGGAGCTCAATTTTTCAGTTAACTTCACCATATGGGCCTATTGTTTGCACTCTCCATCTTGATCAACCTCAACTCATTAATCACCTCTTTCATATATGCCACAAGTGTCTTCACTCCATCCTCCAATGCTCATGGTCAGATGCCTATCAAACAGTACTCCACCCTTTGATTCGAAAGGTCAGACTAGTTGCTAGGATAAAGGTCAAATAGTTCTATGAAGATAAGAAAATAGTACAAAGATCAATCCTCAAAGTGAGCAAATAAATCAATCGCTCCTTGCGGGAGTTATAACTTCAACAAGTAATGAAACAGTTATTTGAGAAGAAAGAAAATATCTCTATACCCCACTCTATGCACTACCAACCTATATACTCTCTCTCTCCTCTTTCTTAACACATGGTCGGGACAAACCAGGCCACACAACATAACCACAAATAACTTTATCCTCTACTCTCTCTCTCCCCCCATCTCTTCGCACGAACTTGATCAATCCTAACTTGATTCCTATCATTTTCCTAAAGGATCATCCTATATAGTGTACTATGTTAATTCCCTAGTGGAAAAATATTATGACACATGGTATCACATTGCATCTAAACTATTATAGAATAAATATAATAGCTCACACCATATCTACAAATTTAAGCTTTTACATCAGATGCGCTAACCTTAACATGATATCAGAGTAGAAGATCATCAATTTGAATCTCTAGGCACCCATAGATATTATTTTTATAATTTATGTTTATTGTGTAAGGGTTATTTTAATCATTTTCATACCATAGGGTTAAGATTTCATCATCATCATATATTTACTCTTCTTTGTATTGTAAACCCTATTTAAACTCAATAAAACAATTCTTCTCCATTTGTATTCATGGTATCAGAGCAGAGAAAATCAAATCAAAATTAATTTATCAAGTTTTTTTCCCTCTCTTTCTTCTTCTTCATCGTCGGAGTTCAAGCCCATACACACAAATTCATCTACCTTCCCAACCATTATCAGTGTACACACAAATCGCAAAGTTCTCTCCCTCTCCCTCTCCCTTTCCCTCTCCCTCTCCTTCTCTCTAATGCAAAACATGAACACGAACCACCTTTACCCTCAATCTACCACACACACTCTTCTATACCAAATGCTCTCTTCTCACTCAAATTTGCTCAACACTTTCACACCCCACTCCATCTAAGGATACACTACAAAATGAACAATGCATTAAGCATCATGGTATTAGTGTAAACGCGAGATTGGTACAGTGACCAATGGGGTTAAGATTTCATCATCACCACATACGCACACACATTATATACACTCTTCTTTGTATTGTAAACCCTATTCAAACTCAATAAAACAATTCTTCTCCATTCGTGTTCAATCTCAATGCCATTTAATTAAGTAATCCAATTGATAGACCCTAGTCAAGGTCTCGGCTCATAAGTGAGGAAAAGTGTTTTATAAAATAAATATAATAGCTCACACCATAACTACAAGCTTAAACTTTTAGATCAGATGGTTATGATGTTAACCTTAACATAAGTAACACCCTTCGAATTATGTATGGTGTAGCTCCTCCTTGCCCATTTTCATATGCAAGTAAGGCAACAAAAGTAGATACAATAGACTAGGTTCTCTAACAGCATATGTTAGTCAAAATCTTGTCAAGGATGCAATAGGTCTAGCTAATAAAGCGACATTATGATGAGTCTAATTAGGCTAGCAATTGCGTACGACTATGATTACAACCTTATCATTAGTTGTCCAGAATTGTCTCCTAAGTATCATTGACCCTTTCATGTTATCTAACCCAGTGGTACAATATCAATAGAAGCTTCTTTAAAGTGTCGCATGCATAATATAATTCAAGTCCACCTTCTAATGTGATCTAGAAACTTTATTCTAGTAACAAGGCTTGTGATGAAAATCATGGCTCACTGGGTCTAACTACACAAGCTTGGATAGCTAAACCATAGATGGTGATGGGGAATAGTGAAAGGCTTCATTAAGACCGGATTATACTTCGCTGGCAAACTATCATGTTACTTTTAGCTTCAGCCAAGTTTTGGCTAATTTAATAGGATTCTAAGGATGACTTTTATCAACTATGGGGTAAGTCCACCATTTTAACATTCAGATTCAACTGAAGCTAGTTGGAAACTGATTTTTAGAGGCTTTTGTATGGATCTAGATTAGTTTAAAACTTCCAAAATAGGCTTTGTTCATAATTTATTCATAAAATGGATTACTGAAGGCACACGTAGAGCCTACGCCTTCACTATAGCAAAATATTTTAAAAAAAAGGAGCAAGTAGAGCCTTCTCAATATATCTAGCAACAAACAACTCTCTCTCTCTAGACCAAAGACAGAACCACAATCTTCTTTCTACGAACTCTTCCATCTCCAACGAAATTAAAGCATGAAGTTTAGTTATGAGATTTCTAAAGATCCATTAATGCAAAAAAATGTAAACTTTTGTTTTGATTGTTCATGAATTGAAGGAATTGAAAACAGAATGTTTGATCATTTCTGTTTGATCATTTGGTTGTTGCGGAGTAAACAAAGAAGGCATAGCTATTATTATAAATTACTACTGAAGACATAGGCTCTACCTAAGCTTTCACTCACCCATTTTATATATAAGTTTTAGATGGGACCTATTTTGGGATTAAGTTTCAAAACCTAACCCAGATCAATACAAATCTCAATTTTTAGAGGCTATTGGGTGATAGTCACTTGAAGCTAACTTAGTCAACCAAACTTTCCAGATTCAACTG
Source organism: Combretum micranthum (assembly GCA_024138025.1). Taxonomy (NCBI): domain Eukaryota; kingdom Viridiplantae; phylum Streptophyta; class Magnoliopsida; order Myrtales; family Combretaceae; genus Combretum; species Combretum micranthum. The sequence goes on from JAMXBD010000697.1 coordinate 592,302, forward strand.
TTCATTGCTTCAAGCCGACTAAACTTGTTTAGTTCAGTCATTAGTTGGCTGATATAACTAACCCAAAATAAGACTAAACAATCAATGTGAGTGTGCGTGATTAGAATGGACTAAATCTTATCTACATTTTAAATTTGGCTCAAAATGTTGCAAGCTCACCTAAGATTCCTTTAAGCCATTAAATAAACTCATATGGTTTCCACAAAGATTGATTCCCTGGAGATCCATTTGCCCCTTTAAGAGAAAAGAGAAGGAAAATTGCTCACAGGAGAACTTGAAGCTCATTGACTAGTTATATCACAATTTAAGCCCAGGCCTATTGTCCTTGATACTCGAATTCCAATATTCAATAGAGTAACTTGAGGTTATATGGTGGAGAATTATCCATCCCAAAGAATGACCATACCATGTATCTATCAATATGCAGTTTAATATTCTTCCATTAACCAAATGTCAATGCACAATTCTGTTACACATTTTTCTCTTAGGCCAAATGTTTCATCCCATAGTCTTAATTACAGGTGAAGTATTTTTCTTCATAGTTTAGCAATGGCAATATACATGAAAAAATTCATCAAGGTTTCACAGTTTTCCAGTATATACATTTATCTATATGAAAATACAACATCAAACGGACCTCAATGGCCAACGAAGGCTATCATATCTGCAGGCTTGTAGGTAATAAAACAACAGGATATTATGTTTTATTTACTGCGTTACCAACAAAATAAATATAATCAGATGTCATTTCATCTCCAGACCTCTAGCGTGACTTTCAACCTTTAGTCTTTTTTCCATTTAATGGTCAACAAACCTTTCTACTTCAGATTGATCTTTACAGGATACTTCCTCAGAATTCAAAAGCCAATTATTTTAAGACTATAGATTTCCTTTCCTAACCACAAGAGAGAAGGAAGTTGATGAGCAAATGGATGAAAATACTGAAGCATGTCAACGAATTATTAAAGTAAGGTATTTCTTTAACAACTTAACATACCAAAAATGATGCAAGCTTTGTTGACTTTCACCCTTGAAAGCTGTTTTAGCAAATGCAGAATAGAACCTGCCCACAGGTGATAATTGCAGGGGTTTTGTGTCAGCAACTAACCAAGAGCACAATCAAAAGGCATTACAAGTTCCACTTACATTCCCAAAGTCATCACTGCTAAAACCCCAGACACATTAGCCCCTTGTTGAGCCTAATAAACAACAAACAATATCAGTTTTTCCTTCATAATATGAGTGTCAATATATGGAAGATTTCATCAATGTCAAAATATGAATTATGAGAAATCTTCTGGAAATACAATCGTATTGGTATAGAAAGGATTAGAGTGGAGATCTGTATATCTCAGCTATCAGCTCTTTTTACTGGTAAATAGTCTTATTGGATACATTGTCATATGCAGGAAAGCAGTTGGCAGATGATTGTTGCAAGATGAAGTGTGAAAGAAAAATATAGAGCTCTTCTTTAGCCCACACTACGGATAATTAGTACGGTTTTAAAAATTTACCAAGGAATTACAAATCATGCAGATGGAGCCAATAACACTAGTGTTAATTAGACAAGCATTTTATATTTAAATTGCAGTAATCTCTTATTAGACAAAGAATGATGCATGGTGAAATCTCAACTCCTTTAGTAGACAAAAACAATGAATTTCTCAAATGTTTATTAAAGGTTTTTTCTCTTTTTCTCCTTTTTTTTCTTTTTTTTTTTTTTCTCAGCATTTACTAAATGTTCATTTGGATTATTTTGAATCTTATGTTTTCCATGGAAATTTCAGACATACTAGCCCCTTCTCGAGCCTAACAGACAGCAGATGATGTCAATTTCCCTTCAAGCTGTGAGTGATCAATAATCAAAAAGGTTTTAACATTTCAGCAATAATATGGCTTTCAAGAAATTTTCTGGAAATATATTATATGAGTATAGCAAAGACTATAGTGGAGAATAAAAAATAATAATTCACATACTCAGTTGTTGGCTGTTTTTCTGATGAAAAGTAATTAGCAGGGAGTTTTAGCAAGATAAAAGTGCGAAAGGAAAATAGAGAGCTGTTTTCTAGCTTGTAGCTACATGTAAATGAATCTGGTTAAAATATTCTATCAAGAAGCTAGGTATGCAGATGGAGCCAATAAAACTAATTATTAATTAGAAGGGCATTACATGTTGCACCTAATCTAGTATTCCTTGAATGAGCAAAGTACCTTGAGACTAATCACCTCTTTGTTAGTGAAAGAATGATGTTTGGTGAAATCTCAATTCCAGTGAAACCCAACAATAAACTTGCTAATAGTGTTCACCCAAATTAATTTTACATAATTCAAATCCTATTTGTTCTTATATATGCATAATATGTAAATTTAAAAAAAAAAAAAAAGGGGCTATTGTTTGCAGTGGAGAAGGGGAGAGCCAAATGAAGCAGGCCATCTCCATGCTTGCCATAAGAGTTATAATTGTGATTTGCTTGGAGCGTAAACATCATATGGCAGTTAACGGTCTATGCTAAACTATGTGGGAACAATGGGTATGCTAGAAAGGAGAAGCAGAAACAAAAAAGGAGAAACAAATTATATGCTGCGTGTTAAGTATAATGACAAAATTCAACTTAGATCATAATTATTGAGGGCACTAACTTCATGTGCAACATCAATTGATACCCATCACATGAAACTAACTAAATAAAGGGCGGCACATTTTAACAAGATTTTTGCTCGTTTAGTTTCTTGTAAGTAAATGAATGGAAACAGGATTTCTGCATTCTATCACGTCAAACATAAATCCCGAATTCTAAAAGTTAAAATTTACACATATAGGTGCATATTAGATTTTTTTTTTTTTTTGTCTCTTTTTTTCCAACAGATATGGATGGACATAAACATGATCACAGTCTCTTTGTTAATCACTTTGTGGACATCGAGGATTGTCTATCAAACCTCATTAATTAGTGCTAATCAGCAATCTTTTCTTAGTGTAAGATAGATAACTATGACATTATGCAAATAAAGCATGAAATTTGAAATTTAACTTTTTGCTTCATATGAGGGAACTGGTCTATCCTGTGGAACATATTAAATGGAGAGCTAAAAACAAATTTATTTGATTACATATGCGGGTCTGTTTGTTTCATCATATTTTGGTCATTTCAGCATCATATTTTTATCGTTTTCAAACCGGTATTTATCAAGAAACAAATATCAATGAAAAACTTATGGTTATACTCATAAACAAACCAAACAAATATACAAATAAGTTATAGATATAAACCTAATACAGATATGATATAGATGAAAATCCAACAATCCATACAGACCTAAAATCATAGATAAGCTAGTTATAGATTGTTAACATCACATGTACCAAAAAGAGTTTGCGACAGTCATAAAGAAGAAAAAAGACGGATGGAAAACTGGAATCCAACCAAAGCTAAAAAAGATGTGGTGAGAGAAAATCCTCTCTCTCTTCTTCTTCCTCTTCTCTTCTTCTTCCTTTTCTCTTCTTCTTCCTCTTTCTTCCTGTTGTCCCCTCTCCCACTGTCGGCCCTCGCTCTCCTCCTCTTTCCCAGCCCCCTCCCTGTTCCGTCACCCCAAACTTGTCTCCCTCCTCCACACTACCCGCATCAACCCTCAAAACCCTACCATGATAAACCCTTATACACAAAATCTGAGCCAACACACATAACCATAGACCAATCAGACCCTAAAACATGTAACCCTAGACCAATCCTAACCTAAAACATGGAATCCTAGCCGACCCTACCCTAAAACTCGCAAACTCTTGACCGACCCTAAACCGCTTTCTACTAGTCTTTGTCCTTAAATCCTGACTCAACTTGGTCTCCTTCCTCCTTTGATCGTCACTCTCTCCTTCTCTTTCTCATGAAGACTTTTTTTTCGTCATAAGGAGAGGGTTCTCTTCCATGAGTTTGCTTCCCATGCCCAAATTGCTGGTTCAGCATTAGCCTCTTGCCATGGTGTGAAAAAATACATTTCTTCAGCTTCTAGGCCCTCCACCTTGAAGGCTAAGGTTGCTTCTGGTAGTGTTGATAAGGTAGCTTCTATTACAGCTGAGGTTGTTCTACCGAAAGGCCATCCAAGGGCTCCCTTAGAAGCCACGATCTAAGGTTTTGAGGACTTCATCTTATCCTGGTTTAGCAGGCTCTGGCTCTTGTTCTATCTCCTCCTTTGAGCAAGAACCATGAGTCCTCCAACTCCACTTTAAAAGAAATGGCTAAAGTGGCTGAAGAGATTGAGACCTGGGCCACCTTATCTAAAAAAGTGGTATCTAGCAAAGAAGTTTTTTCTACGCAAGCTGCCCCAAAGCCTCCGTTATCTTTCGCTGAGGTGGTCTCCAGACAGCAGCTACAGTCGTCTCATTTGACATCTCCTAAAATTAATGTGGCCCTAAATTATTACCCTCCTATACATGTGAATGGCCATGTTCATGTCAAGCACCCAAGTCAGTTTCAGACATGGGATAGAGGATTTGGAGAAATATAATTGTGGGTTATATTTTAGGAAAAAGTCTTCCTTTTCCTATGGTTCTGGGCATTGCGAAATCAGAATGGGGCAATGATGACTTAAGCAAGGTTCTTTCAAATGGTTATAGTACTTCCTCTTTAAACTCACAAATGAGAATTCCCTCCTTAAAGTTCTCAAGCAGCTATGGTTTTCTGCGGATTGGCTCTTGGTTCTTTTTTTTTTTTTTTTTTTTTGGGTAATATCAGTATATATGCTTTTTCATTAAGAAAAGATAAGGCAGCCTAGGCCATTTACAAGAGAACTATAAAAAACCTTGTTTATCAGTATGGGTACCAAGACAAAAAAACCAGGGTACACATATTGATATCCCCACAAAAAAATCACGGTTAATATCTTACGTTATACAGTCAAATAGAATAACATTTTCTTATCAATACAATCAGCTGCTGAAGAGGATGTTCCCAGTCTTCTAATACAATCAGCTGCTGAAAGGATGTTCCCAGTCTTCTATCATTCCTCTTTCCACAAAATGTAGACAAAAACTGCTGGAATTTTTCTCCAAATGGTGTCCTTGAAACCTTTAACAGAGATTGATAGATCATTAACTATTGAAGCCGATAAAATACTGCCAAAAGGGAGGTGAAGCTGATGTAGTAACTTTTGCTAGAAGGAAGTTGTGAATCCACACTTGCCAAAAAGATGGCAGTGTGACTCATCCTTCGTTGCATAGATAGCATCGGTTTAGAGTAACTAGACCTCACTTCACCAAAAGATCTTGGGTGCAGAGTCTTTCTTTGACTGCAAGACATAAGATAAAAGAGTGTTGTGGAAGATTTCCTTTATACCAGATAATGGAGTGCTAAGGAGCATGGCTTGTCCTTTCTTTGACTGCAAGCCATAAGATGAACGAGTGTTGTGGAAGATTTCCTTTATACCAGATAATGGAGTGCTAAGGAGCATGGCTTGTACCTTGTTGGAGATAGTTGTACACTGTTTTAATAGAGAACACCTTGGATGGATCTAGCCGCCACACTAATTCATCCTTTTGCTCAACTCTTTCAAGCATAGTGGAAGGAACTTCCTCTTTGATAGCATCCCAAATCTCGCCCATTACCCATATCCATGAGTTGCCATTAATGATACACCTTAGCAGAGCTTGTTTTGACCACCTTAAGTTGTAAATAGTCCTTTCTCCTAACCAATCAACCAAAGGACCTTTCGGATGCCACTAGTCACAACATAACGAAATTTCACTTCCATCTCCTATATTCCATGAAGACGGTGGATAAGCCCATGATCAAGTTTTGAAAATATTTCTCCAAGACCAAGAGGCTTGAGATGGGGTATCGACAACCTAGAAATTTCTATTGTTGAGGATATCAACAGAGATCCACCGAGGCCATAAGGATCCTTCCTCATTAGAGCATGGGTGCCAAATATGTTTTGCTTGGGCAACTTTGTTCCATAGGGATGAGTCAATAATACCCAATCCACCTCCTTTTTTGGGCCTACATCCTCGCAACATACTTTGGCTTTTGCCCTTTCTTCATCCGATCCATTCCAAAGGAAATGGTTCATTTTCATTATTAGTTCTTCAAGTATACATTTCAGAAGAACAAAAATGGATGCCCAATAAACTTGAAAGAGAAAAGAACGCTCTTAATGAGTTGAATCCTACCTACATAAGAAAACTTAGAAGTACAATGATTGATGCGTTCAGCAAACTTATTCACCAAAACTTGGCAAGACAATCTTCTAGAGATAAGTGGAACCCCCAAGTATCAAAAAGGCAAAACGCCAACTGAGAAGCCCAAACATTCTGACATTCCATTTCTGACATCCTCAGAAACTCCACTAACATAGAGCTGGCTCTTTGTAGTGTTAAACCGAAGTCTCGACAATTGAGAAATTCTTGGAGGCATGTTTCAATGAGCTAAACCGAGAGGATTTCTCCTTTGCAAAATATGAGAAGGTCATTCGCAAAGCAAAGGTGGCTAAGCTTGACTTTCTTACATCTCCAATGGTGTTTAAAATCTAGGTTGGCATTTAGCTCCCTCATAAGGCATGAAAAGATTTCCGTAACTAGTACAGAGATAAGGGAGAGAAGGACTTTCTACATCTCCAATGGTGTTTAAAATCTAGGTTGGCATTTAGCTCCCTCATAAGGCATGAAAAGATTTCTGTAACTAGTACAGAGAGATAAGGGAGAGAGGACCCCTTGTCTTAATCCTCGGAGCTAACAAAGTATCCCATTGGTTCTCCAATGATATTTATAGAGAATGTAGGTGTAGTGACACATTCTATTACACATGAAGAGAAGAGGGGAAGAAGGAGGGAGAAAGAGAGGAGGAAGGGGGGGGGGGGGGGGGGGGTGGGGGGGGGGGGGTGTGTGAATTAGACCCTTCAAAGCTCCAGTAAAAACCCCATTAACATGGTCATATGCCTTAATGATATCTATTTTAATAGCACTCGTCTCCATGAGAGTTCCGACGGTAACCATTCAATAATTCTTGGGCCATCAACACATTACCCATAATTCTCCTTCCTCTATGAAAGTGGTTTGTTCCCATCTAACCAACTTATTAGTCTATCCACCAAAATTTTAGAGATGCATTTGTAAGTGTGTTACAACACGCAATAGGATGCAAGTTCAAGAGAACCTAGAGTATGAACTTTAGGACTAATGTCAAAAGAGTAGAATTAGAGATGCATTTGTAGAGTGTTTACAACACATGATAGGATAGTTGGCAAGAGACTCTAGTGTATGAACTTTAAGGACCAATGTCCAAACAGTAAATTAATGGATTTCAAGATCTTGCTAGTGGCAAAGAAATCCTTGATAGCTATCACCACTTGCAGTCCCACAATTCCCACGTCTCCTGAAAGAAGTTTACATTATACCATTTTCATCCTCCCAAAAGTATATTAAAAGAGCGAACAATGAAGATGAATCATTTTCAATGGAACAGAAATGGCGAAAGTAAAGCAAAAGCCAAGGTTGAGTGGAATGTTGTTTGTAGACCAAAAAATGAAGGAGGGCTTGGCGTTATTGATTTAGTGATTTGAATAGAACTATCCAACTAAGCACATTTGGTTCCAATGCTCAAAAAAGAATGATCCCTTTGGCTATCTGGGTTCAAACTGAAATTATTAAAGGTAGGAATTTTCAGTCCATGAAATCATCTACTACGGTTTCTTGGTCATTGAGGAAAATTCTTCTGTTAAGACTACTTACTCTACTCTTCTCAAATGGAAGTGGAAATGGCAACCATATATCTTTATGTATGATGATGGGCACCCAAGTTGGTGTTGTGGGAGTAATGTTACAAAACCATAGTTATCTCTGCAATTTAAAGAGGAAATGCATGACCACTGTTCTTTAAATGCTCCTTCATTCATGAGATTGTGAAAGCTTTAAGAGAGGCAATGCTAGTAAATGGGTCTATCCCTTCAATGCCTATAGTATCCAAGATTGTTTCTATCTTATGGGCCAAGGTAAGCCAGCGTAAAAGATTTTGGCTAGTATGGGTCTATTATACCTGAAAAAAGGAATGAGAAGAGCTTAGAATTAGTTCTTCAACTCCATTGAACTATCACGCATCATGCTTCCTTACTTTATATTTTGAATAGTACTCCTAAATTGTAATTGTCAAATCTTAATCTTACACACTTTTGTATTTGTATAGTGTTTTACTGGAGATTTTGGTCTCTTGTGGGTCCTATTTTTTTTTTTTTTTTAATTATTCATCTTGTATATTGTACCTTTCTTATATCAACGAAATTCTGAGCTATCCTAAAAAAGATGAAAAAAGACAAACTCGTCATAAAATTAAAATTTGAAAATAGAAATAAATGATAACAAGTAAATGGTTCTGCAAAATCACTTGATGTTAGTAATATGCCCATTAGTTAAGGAGCTCAAAGCTCCTGTAACTGAAAGCAAGAAACCTTACACTGTTTTGGTAATTCCATGTAAAGTAGAAATGGAGAGAAATAGATGGAAGCGAGCAAAAGAAAAAAAGGAAAAAGATGAAAGAAAATAAAGATTTTATTTTTTGTTAAATCGTATATAGAATGGGAGGAAATTAGATGAAATGTTGTTTATAAATAGACTAAAATATCCAACACTGCATATATTTTGCTTTATTTTTAGAGGATTCATGTAATTTTAAGTCATTTCTCTTTATTTCACTTACTTTATGGCTGAAACTAAAGGCACCAGATTTTCCATGAGTTTCTTTCCGTTTCACTTCTTTTCCTTTTTTATTAGGTATCCAAACAAAATGTTTCCTTTTCCTTTCTGCAGTTTCACCCATGCTAACACAGCATTAGAATTTGTTGATGTATGAAGCCTTAGTTCAATTCAACAAATGGCAGTCAAGGAATTAGCTTAAGCCAATAACACCAAAAAAACAACATAGGATGCCTACAATTCCAGATTAATAAAATCAATGACTCAAAAATATTTACAAGAAGGAAGGGTATAAAGGGTTCATACGGTGAATAGGCGATGACTCACAGTAAGAGTCAAAGTGATCTCTATAATTGTGTCATGAAAATAAACCCAAGCCATATCACAGAAATAATTCCAAATGCTATGCCAATCCCTACACTGGACATAAAAAAGTCATCAATTAAAATAGGAAGCTATGGCCAAAAATAAATAAAGTAGCAAGCATCTTTAGTGGGAAAAATGAAGGATACATACGCTCCCAGGAAACTTCAGTCAAAAACTTTAGTATATCTGCCCATTATAAGTGCTTCCAGTGACCATCTATAGAAGATGAAAGACCACAATTCCTGTCTGAGACAGACATCAAGGCATCAGAATGTTTACGAAGATTATCACCACACAGAAGCAATGGACAATAATTTCCTAATCCACCAACCACAATGAATTTGGGTCTCTAAAAAGTTTGTATCTATCACTACATGCTTGAATGTACCCATCATTCATCAAAGACTCCCCCTCAATTATTGTACTCAGTTTCTTGCTTGCACCAAGCTCTTTAAGCAGAGCAACAACACCACCGGATCTGTAGCACCTCAAAAGTCCCCAACAGCAAGGATGTTTTCCAACTCCAGTCATAAGGAAAAGTCAACTGCAATGCACATCGGGAGTGAATTAAACAGTACTTACTAAGTATATAGCCCAATGCATGTTCCTTCAAAGCAGATCCCAGACAGAATGTTGAAATCATGACACCCGACCAGCAATAAAATCATTTGCACAATGCACCTCTGCATCAACAGAATCATATAACAGAGCTGACTTAGTCGATAATATTAATTAACAACTAGCAATCAAGAACCATAACCCTATACGTATGAGAAGTAATAGCAATTTTAAACTAGCATATACATTAACTAGAAAGTTTGAATATTGGCAGACCAAAATACAACATTTGTGGGTTATAAGTTCTAAGCATGAAGTTTTGTGCACACATGCACATGCACTCACACACACAGATCAAATAGGTTATCTACGTCTTAAGGAAAGCAAATTACCAATGTTATGTTTGAAAGCTTACCCAAAATACTCACGTTCAATTTATGGTTTCTTTAATTCAATTAAATCCTTATGTCAGCATCCTAATTGTATTGTTAGCTCTTTTGACTCACATTTTTAACTTCAAATATTTATGTGGTTCACTAAAAAATAGATGACTTATCTAAAATTGACCCTAATCATAATCTTCCCTTTATGTTTGTGAAAATTAGGGTTTATGTTTAGGTTTGTGTTTAGGCTCTGATACCATGAAAAAGGAATAAAATTTATATTTTTATATATTCTTATAAAACATTACACAATACATAGTATTTATACGTACAAGAGGTATAACTCTACCAACTCTACCTACCAACTCTACCTACCAACTCTCCTACTTTACATACAACTCTACTTCGACTGCACAACATCCTGAATCTCTACTTCTCACTGGAGCTGATCTTGAGAATTATTTACATTCAGGCTTCACAGCAGTCTTCATCTTCTCCTGCTCCTTTGCTCACACTGTAATTCTATTGCATGTCTCACTCAGTCTTCTACTTTAGGTCCATGGGTGATTGATTCTGGTGCTTCTGAACACATTTCTGGTAATCCTCATTTGTTTTCTCATTTCTTAAAGTCTACACCATTATCTTCTGTTACTGTAGCAAATGGTTCACATGCAGTACCTGAAGCTGTGGGAAGTGCACAACCCTTACCATCTGTGCCTTTGAAACATTCTTTACATTCCACATTGTCCGTTTAATCTTATCTCTGTTAGTAAAGTCACCCTGCTCTAAACTGCTCTATTAAATTTGATCCTCATTCTGTTGTTTTTCAGATCTCAGTACGGGACAGACATTGGCACAGGATGTGAGTCACAGGGCTTTACTACCTCACCAACCCTTCGCTTCTCATCTGGCATGTTCTCTACAGTCTCTCCAACTCTTCTCCACAATCGTTTGGGTCATCCCAGTCTCTCAAAATTTCAGAAGATGGTTCCTCATTTTTCTCAATTGTCTTCTTTGGATTGTGAGTCTTGTCAACTTGGGAAACAGTCTAGAACTTCGTTTCCTAAGAGGGTCAATAATCGGCTACCTCTCCTTTTGCTGTAGTTCATTCTGATATTTGGGGTCCTAGTCGAGTCGTGTCTGTTTTGGGTCATCAATACTTTGTTACTTTTATTGATGACTATTCGCGCTGTACTTGGTTATATTTAATGAAAAGTCGTTCTGAGATATTTTCAATTTTTGAATCATTTTGTGCTGAACTTAAAACACAATTCAATGCTTCTATACAAATTTTGCGCAGTGAAATGCTCCTGAATACTTTTCTGCTCAATTTACTGAGTTTCTATCTTCTCATGGCATTTTACATCAGTCCTCTTGTGCTTACACCCTCAACAGAATGGAGTTGCTGAGCGTAAAAATAGGCATCTCATTGAAACTGCTCGCACACTTCTTTACATCACCATGTGCCTATTCGTTTTTGGCTGATGCTGTTCTCACTGCTTGTTATCTCATTAATAGAATGCCCTCATCTGTTCTTCAGCACAAAATTCCTCACACGATCTTATTTCCAGATCAACCTTTGTATGTGCTTCCTCTACGTGTTTTTGGTTTACATGTTTTGTTCACAATATGGCTCCTGGTCAGGATAAGTTATCAGCGCGTTCTATTAAGGCTGTTTTCCTTGGTTACTCCAAACATCAAAAAGGTTACAAGTGTTATTCACCCACTACTCGTCGTTATTATTTGTCCCCTGATGTAACATTTTTTGAATCATCTCTTTTTATTCCATCTCTTCATCTGAGACTCCTTTGTCGGAGGTTTTACCTATTCCCTCTCAGTTAGTTCTTCCTGAGTCTATTCCCGTTGTCTCTGAGTCTATTCCTTCCCCTCCACCATTTCAGGTTTACCATCGACGCTCTCGACGCTCTCCTACATCAGATATCCCACCTGTTTCAGAGCTCCTGTTGACTCATCTTCTATTCCAACGTCTCCACCTACTGAGGACCTACCGGACAACGATCTTCCTCTTGCCATCAGAAAAGGTAACCGTACTACTCGTAATCCTCACCCACTTTATAATTGTCTTAGCTATCATCGGTTATCTCCATCTTATTGTACCGTTGTTTCATCTCTATCTTCCATTTCTGTTCCTAAGAATGTGAGTGAGGCTCTTTCAGATCCAGGTGGACCCAGGCAATGGTAGATGAGATGACTGCTTTACATGCCAATGGTACTTGGGATTTAGTTCCTTTGCCTCCCGGTAAGTCTCTTGTTGGATGTCGATGGGTTTATTCTATTAAGGTCGGTCCTGATGGTAAAGTTGATCGGCTCAAAGCTCGGTTGGTTGCCAAGGTTATACTCAGGTGTATGGTTTGGACTATGGTGACACATTCTCTCCGGTTGCTAAGATGTCCTCTGTTCGTTTGTTTATCTCCATTGCAGCTATGGCCATTGGCCCTTGTACCAATTGGATATTAAGAATGCTTTTCTTCATGGTGAACTCCAGGAGGAGATTTATATGGAGCAACCGCCTGGCTTTGTTGCTCAGGGAGTCTAATCTGGTATGTAAACTTCGCCGTTCACTTTATGGTTTGAAACAATCTCCACGTGCCTGGTTTAGTCGGTTCAGTACTGTTGTAATGGAGTTTGGAATGATTCGTAGTACATCTGATCACTCAGTTTTCTATAAGCACACATCTGAAGGAAAATGCATATACTTAATAGTGTATGTAGATGATATTGTCATAACTGGTAATGATCAGCATGGTATTACTCAATTGAAGGCACATCTTTTCAAACATTTTCAAACTAAGGATCTTGGCTTGTTAAGATACTTTCTTGGCATAGAAGTTGCTCAATCCAGTTCTGGTATAGTCCTCTCTCAAAGAAAATATGTCTTAGATATACTGGAAGAAACAGGGATGCTTAATTGCAAGCCTGTGGATTCTCCTATGGATCCCAATGTGAAGTTGTCACCAGGACAGGGGAGCCTTTTGAAGATCCAGGGAGATATCGTCGTTTGGTTGGAAGACTCAATTATCTTACTATTACTCGACCTGATATATGTTTTGCAGTTAGTTTGTCAGTCAGTTTCTTCAGTCTCCTTGCACTAGTCATTGGAATGCAGTGATCAGAATTCTTAGATATATGAAAAATGCTCCTGGTAAAGGTTTACTATAGGATCATGGTCACTCTAAAGTGGTTGGATATTGATGCTGATTGGGCAGGTTCTCCATCTGATAGACGATCTACATCTGGGTATTGTATTCTTGTTGAGCAACCTGGTATCTTGGAAAAGTAAGAAACAAGATGTTGTTGCTAGATCAAGTGCAGAAGCAGAATATCGTGCCATGGCTTTGGCAACTTGTGAATTGATTTGGTTGAAACAGTTGCTTGAGGAGTTAAAATTTTGTGAAACTTCACAAATGGAGCTAATTTGTGATAACCAGGCTGCATTACATATAGCTTCCAATCCATTTTTCATGAGAGAACTAAGCATATAGAGATTGATTGTCACTTCATCCGAGAAAAGATCTTATCTGGTTGCATCTTCACTAGTTATGTTAATTCAAATAATCAGTTTGCAGATATATTGACTAAATCTTTAAGAGGTTCTCGTATTGAATATATTTGTAACAAGCTTGGTGCATATGATTTGTATGCTCCAGCTTGAGGGGGAGTGTAGAGTTGTATGTAAAGTAGGTAGAGTTGGTAGTAGAGTTGGTAGGTAGATTGGTAGAGTTATACCTCTTGTACGTATATAAATACCTATGTATTGTGTAAATATTTTATTAAGAATATATAAAAAATATACATTTATTCCTTTTTCACAATGTTAATAACACAACATACAACATACAAAACTGCACTAAACCAATTATAACTGTGCCAGTCGAGTTTAAGCATACTTGTCATAACCACCCAGCTTGTCACAGATATTATTTACTCTAACCCAAAGTGATTTGTTAAATAAAACTACATGTCTTCTAATTTCACATATGATTTATCATTTCCCCTATTTAGAAGCTTTTCAGCACCGAAGTGACACAATTTACACAACCAAGGTTCCAACTTCTGCACAAATGTTCTTGGAAGAGAGTATATTCAGCAATTCTAAAAATTTATCCATATCACATCCACAAAAAATAAATAAAATAAATAAATCAGAGAAACAAACTGCTCCTTTTAGCCTTTTTCCAAAAAAACAAAAAAGAAAAGTCTGAACAATAGATAAGTACTATATTTTAAATGATTCCAAGTAAAGGGAAGGGTTGTAGTGTACTACAGTTTAAATGCTTCTGATGAAAGTGGAGGTCCTAGTGTAACTTTCAAGTTTTGACTCAGGAAATTTTAGATCTAATAGCATCAAATGCTAATCATTTATCCCGTTAACCTTCGTTCCATGACTCTGGCACCATTAGTAAATTTAGTTAATTAAAAGAGATGGGGAATCTATTTCCCTAGCATCAATTCTTATCGTTAAAACTAATTTGCCAAGCCATCTCTGACAAGTTGAATCTAGGATAAAGCAACAACTTTATGCACTTCCTAGAATAATCCTCCTATATCAATTCCGGTAGTTCGCTATAGTAGAGTGCCATTGCATCATATCCCTTTGGGTAAAGGTTAAGCTGCTAGATGAGGACGGTTAAAGAGCATCAACAATAGTTTAGATCCTTGCAAGTCTTCTTAGTATGGTGCCTACTTTCACATCTGGTTGGTTGAAGCTAATCCAAATAAATCTGGATTCATGATCCAATTGAGCCAAAAAAAGTTTGTCTATAGCGTATGAGAGAAACTATTTGTTAGCAAATATCATAAAATAGCATTTGCGAAATATTTGGGCAAAAGTGATAGAACCTGTAGGGAACAACTACTTTTGTATAGTGGGCTAGGCAAATTTTAAAGAAGGGATGAAATTATAAACAAATGGCTAAGCATTGCACCAAAATTATATGTTATAACTAACATTAAGCCTTTCTCCTCAGTGCATTGGTTTAAGCAGCCATCATAGAGATTCTGAGCTGTTGATTTGGAGATTTTCAATGTTTGTCAAGAGATTACTCAACCTCGAGGACAAGCACACAACTTAATAGAAAATGACGTTAGAAAATTTAATCTGTTAAGGAAATAAACTATTCATCGTCTTCGATTTAGATTCGTGCATCTTTATTAGATTAATTATTGCCTTTTATTTAGGGAAAGTTAGGAATGAATAACTTGCATAAATACACGGCTCCTGCAGGGAAAAAAATTGAGCAATAAGTATTATCTCTCAATTATAGTTGGTGTTTTTAAGTATGGAGAATTCTCTCTAGCAAGCATCAAACTTTAATCCACAATAGGTCATCTAAGAAAAGTAACAATGCACATAAGGAAAATTCATTCTTACTAACAACATAACCATCAATAGCCCACTTATCCCCCCCAAAAAAAAAAAAAGAAAAAACAAAAAACAAAAAACTATCAATAGCCGGGTAATTAGATCCATTATATGGGGCCCAAGACATGGCATGCTCTAGTTCAAAACTGCTCACTGGCTTGATTAATGTTTCATTCATTATACAACTTAAGAGGAAAATAAGCCTAGACGACCATATCAACCTCACCCTGACAGTGAAATTCTTGAAGCCTTATCATTTCCTATAATGCAGAAATTTCAGTGCTTCTAGACATGATTGTGTTTCATGGGATCAAATTGAAATATAGTACTGTATTACTTTAAACATCACAGTCAACCTGAACATAATTAAGAAGTAGGAGATGAAGAGATGAAGACCTTGATTTGGTGCACTTCCATTAAGAATGAACTCTCAAACAGAAGCGCGGGAAGGAAAACAGCCAGTAGAAGGTTAGGATCAATACCCGCCCCTGCATTTTGACAATGTTAGGCTATTTATAGCCATAGATTTAAGAATGGAGGAGCATATACTGATTACTATCTTGAAAGCACTTACAAATACGTATGCCATCCCCTATTCTCCCCAAATGGTGATGGGTTCCATACTCTGCATATAATGGGGGAAAAAAAGTTCTCAATACCAATAGTTCAATGATTTAAACAAAAGGAGGTGGAAAGAAAAGCAATTCTAATCATATATAAGGTGCTTTCAATACCAATATTTCAATGATTTAAATAAAAGGAGGTGAAAAAAAAAAGTGCTAATCCATTTCACTGTAACAGTAATTCAATTACATCTTATTCCTTAGTAGGAACTATTACGAGGATTGATTGGCCATAACAGTAATTCCATAAAAATCCATATTAAAAACTCTACTAATTATAAATAGCAATTTAATATTGAAATAAATTGTTTTCCAAAATATACTCATTATGAAAATTTATTCTTAGGAAAATTAATTCTCATCACAGTCTTATTCAGGCTTTGTACAGAAATGCAATATTTTTAAAAAATAAATACAGAAACACGACATTAAAAAAAATATTCAGAATATAAGTGTAAAGGCTCATGTGGAAGCCGCGCTTTGACCAGATTGAAGAACGTGCGCGTGCCAAGCGCACTCTTCGTTTTTTTTTTTTTTTTTTTTAAGTTGGAGGCCCTCTTCACAATTTTTGATATCTCCCATGTGTTTTTCCCCACTCCAGCTTTTGTCTAATTTGCAGTTTCCCAATGCCACTTTTCACCGCATGGGAGCAAATTTTCTTTTACCTTTCACATTCATTTGGCTAAATGTCCACGTTTTACATAGTTATTCTTATTTATGCCAAAACATAGAATAAACCCATTATCCTTAATAGATGTGGCTTAAAATTCAATTGAGATGAGTGCCGAAGCTACCACTTCCAACACAACTCTTGCAGGATCCAAGAGAAATATGGGATTAAAGACAAAGGAACGAGTTGCATCGAATATCTTTTTTTTTTTTTTTTTTTTTGCCCTTATTTCCATATTTATTTTTAAAAAATACTGTATTTACTTACACAGCCAAGCGTTATTCATTCAAAGCAAACAAGCTATGTTAGGCAACTTTGTAATGGGGGAAAGCTACGGAAACGAGCAGAAAGAAAAGAACGGAAAAGTAAATGAGTAAAAATAAAAATGTGTTCAATTTTAGTTTTGTGTTCGATAATTTACGAAGAAAGTGGGGAGAAAAAAGAGAAACGGAGTTAATATTTGACTGAAATACCTTTTAAGTTAAAAAATGTTTTAGATTTAGTTACGGTATTTTTGTAAATTGCCATACTTTCTGTCAGTTTCCGTCGGTTTCTGCCCAAATTTGGGAAGAAAAAACTAGGGACCCTTTTCCCCTTATTTACTCCCCTTTCCACCAGTTTCCACCCCTTTACAATTACCCAAACGACTGATTCCCGTCCGTTTCTACAGCCTTCAGCCGCTTTCTACTGGTTTCTACCGAATCCAAACACAACAAGCCGATTGACAGAAGACAGGGAAATATATATAAAAAAAAAAAAAACAAACAAAAGATGGTTATAAGAGTTCTAGTTGTGGAGTTAGAATAAAACAATCTCGGACTATCGAGTTCAAGGCTGTATGTTTTCCCAAAACTTAAGGCAAGGAGTACCAAACTATTCTCTTCATTTAATCTTACTTCTTCAGTTGTTCATAGTATTAGAACTAATTAAGCATGAGAGGGAGAGAAGTGGTGACCAATAGATCCGAGGCCGATGCCGAGGACAAGAAGAGCGACGGTGTAAGGAACACGTGTCCCCCTGAGGAGATGCCTGCAGGCGATCCCAAGAGCTAAGCATATTCCAACAAAGATGACGGCGTCTGTGGGATCGGACTTACTTGACGAACTCGAACTGCTGTCATCTTCCACTGCAAGGATTGTGCTGTTCGGAAGAAGCTCTTCCATTAAAGCAGCCATGATTCATGGAGGAGTTTTGTGTGTTTGTTTTCTAAATTCTAAAGCTAAGGTGACTCGACTCTTAACTACCCCCTGCAATGGAATAAAATTTGGATGGCATGCGTTGCTAACTGCAAAATGTGTCTCTCACACAAAGATTCTTCTCTATCATGAGTAAGTATCTTCGCTCATGGCTCTCTCCTTTACATTTCATCTTAAACGTATTATTTAAATATTTAATATCTAATATATTAAGCAAATACTATGTTATCTTGTCATAAACTATTAATCTTATTTTATTTTTTTTATCTTACTGTAATTATAAGAATTAAGGAAAAAAATAACTATTTTTTCAAAAAAACATAGCACAAATCCGTCAGATAAAAAAATAATCTCAAAAATAAACAAGTTAACCTCCTCTCTTGAAAAAACGAGATCATAAGTAGTCGATCACATCTCTTCGAGAGACAAGATGAATATATTTTGCACTGACCTTGTCTCTTGAAGAAACCTTGTGACAAGGTTGAAGATAAATTATTTAACATCGTCTCTTCAACAGACAAGATAAGCCAATAATGACCTTGTCTCTTCAAAAAATGATATCAGCATTACTTTTATCTTAATGATATTTTTGTAATTTTTATAAAAAAACAATATTAATTTCCTTTTTCCCAATTATAAGATAAATAATAATTATTGCCTCTTTGTCCCTCTTTTCTCTCTGCTCTCGACACACAAGAAATTTTTTTTTTTTGCCATATTCGATACACTAGATTAAAAGCATTTTTTTCAACTATTCCAACTCTTTTTTTTTTCCAACATGTTTTCGTTGGGTTCAACACATGTATAGGGTTCCTATGAAAAAATATTACCAATATACAATTTTAATGAAATTAATTATCAATATACCACATCAAAATTGTGTTTATAAACGGGACAAGTTTTTAATATGCAAATCGCGATATACACACGCGATATGATGTTTCACTACCGTCGTTATATCACGTGTGTAAAAGACGATATACGAATATCGCGTAAAGAAATCACGATATAGCATGTATATCACGACTACCAAACACGATATACATATGAAAATAACACGTATATTACTTCTTCCTTTCACGATATAGGTACTATACTGTACCTTTTGTATATCATGTTTTTAAACCGTAATTTAGAAGTGGTATATTGATAATTATTTTTATATTGATGTTAAATAAGTAATTAATTTTTATAAGTGTTCTAAACTGAAAATTATTTCTATTTTTGTTTGTTTTTCACATGCAATACGAATGCATTAAATGCTAACCTATTAATATTAAAGGAATATTGACTTATTAACAAGTTATGGTAGTTATTCTTCTCTTTTCTTTTTATCTTATCTCCATTTTTTTTTCTAAAAATAACTGTTTCTCTCTTTTTCTCTCATCTCTACTTTCATTTTTGAATATTTTTTTTCTTTAAAGATAATTATTTTTTTTTCATACATAGTACGGATGCATCATATGCTAATATTTATTAATTTAATAATAATAATACATGTATAATATTTACATAATATGTAATTACTAATGACATTATATATAGGTGTATAGACCTACTACCTAATTTATATATTGATATAATTAGAGTTATTTGTCATATGTACAAAGATCGAATATTTTTTCCCAAAGGTCATGACTTACGAATACAGCCTTTGTTGACTTCATTGTGCACCAGTATCTACCTGATGGCGAAATCGAAGGTCAGTATTGGCTTTTACCAATTTGCCCACCTAACGTGCTTTAATTAATCACGATCACGTATACGAGCGCATTTATGGGCTATGCTTTGCTTTATATAGATTAATTCTTTTTGGCCGAATCTGTAGATTAATTAACTGATTCAGATTTTACTAATTATTTAGAATTTCCATAAATAAAAGCCAAGCCAGCCCAGATCACATCAGTAGAAGTGATTGTACTGGATGGGAGTAACCCACCATCTTTCTTATTGTTATGATATTGTGGATAAAGCTGGCTTATAAATAAGATTGAATGCAATTTTTAAAAGGTAGAATTGTAATTTTTTGATTGATTTTCGCTTTAAGGAGGATCTTGATTCTATCATTAAAAAGGTAAAATGATAGTTCTATTTCTTCTTTGTAACTGATTACTACTAAATTTGCCTTTTTATCTTCTTGTTCATGTATTATGTATATTAATTATTAAGAATGCTTTTTACAATTATATGTTTTCTATGATGTATATGTGATATAAAAACCCTATAGGATTCTAGAGCAAATTTAAATTTGGAAAAAAAAATTTAAATCTTATAGGTGATGTGTCAAGTCGCAAATCATAATTTTGAGTCGATGGGGAAAACCCAGCCCATTAAAATTAATAAATATAAAATACAGCTTAAAATTATAAAAAAAAACCTTAGTAATTAATTATTGGTATTTATTTTTACTACAATTTAACTGCTAATTAGGCAATTGCATTTTTAATTCCTTAATTACTCATACTATTCTAGAAATTTTTTACAAGATTTAAAGTTTAAATCTTGTAATTCCATCCTAAGTGTATAATAAATTACAAAAAACAAAATAAATGCCACGTCATATCTTTTTAGCTCATGTGTCAATATCACCTTTTTTTTCTTTTTTTTTCCTAAAAAGATCAAGTCAAATACAACTACAAAAATTAAATTAAAGTTGCTACACATTCAGATTGATACATTTGGGTTTAGATCTTTTTTTCCCCTTCTCTCTTTTATACCTTGTTGCACTAAAAGTTGTATTTTTCAAATGTTATTGTGGTAATATCAATATAAATTTGATACTAACTAGTCACTATGTAGTAAAGATTGTAATTCCCCTAATTTTGCATATCCCGATTATAATAATTATTAAAAATAAATTATAGAATCATAAAAAACTATAATAAAAAGTCACAAAAATCACTTCTAATTCTTTGCAAATTAAAATTATTAAAGTATAAACAAATAATGAATGATGATAAATCGATCGTTACTATAAAAATTTAAAATCAGTTTCCTTAAGTTCAATAATGATTATCAAATTGTCTTTAGTATTTTGAAACTATAAAATAGCACTAGAAAATTTACTAATAATTAGGATAAATAGTTCCTATATAATAAAAGATAATAACTATAACAAGAGTCAATAATTCAACAAATAATTATAGTTGACCTTAAAATTTCGATAACAATAAAAGACAATTAAATTTTTATAACTTATTATTATAAAAAATGGTTTAAAGATAAATCAATGAAATTATAAGATACGCAAAAAAAGATAAAAAAAAACCGATCGATACTCAAGAATCTAAACATTAATTAAACATTTGAATTATGCTAATATTTTAGTTAGAAAATTTAGAGTTTATAGAGATTGAAAATCTAATTTAAACTAATAATCTTTATAACTAGTATAATAAACAGAGTAATACATGGAAAATAGATAAAAAAAAAAACATAGGACCAAACAAAAACTCAAGAATAAACTTATGAGCAATAATAAACTCATTTATAACTTAAAAACCCGAATAGAAAATACATTGACCTTAATAGATACTAAAGACAAAATTTTGTATCTTAAATTAATAAATCAAGATATAATTAAAAAGTAGCTCTACATTTAAAAACCAATAAAAGACAATACCTTTATAGAATCTATTGATTATAAAATGATAACCAAAATATGAACCGCTAGTATTATAAACACGCGATAAGAATAAAAATAGACCCATAACTAATAATTTAAACTTCAAAAAAAAATATTTGGATTGCACAATTATTCTAGTTAGGAAATTCTGAGCCTGTAGGAATCAAAATCCTAACTTAGCTTACCGAACCCAGAAAATCGTAATCGCATATACTTTAAACTTAAATTTGAACTAAAAAACAACCTAAAAATTTTGTAGAAACTTTAAATAAATTTTTAGAGACACGCCTAAATAACTAACATATTTGTTCTCATTTAGCATGATAAACTATCATAAAACTGAGATAATTAATTAATATTATAATAATATGTGCACACATTTGGTACAATTTATGCACAATATATGGTGGAAAACATCTCAATTTTTATTTTTTGCATCAAAAAACTCACAAACCACTTGCCTAATTTTCACATTTTAGTCAATAAATTCAACACACAACAACCAATGAAAATCAACCAAATCAGCAACTCAACAAATGCATTAAACATCAAACATACAAGTTGCAAATTCGGTGGAAAACTCCCCTCTTTTGGCCGAAAAATTGTAAGCTGCTACCGCCACCATATTCTATATATATGTGTGTGTGTGTGTGTGTGTGTGTGTGTGTTTCCGTGTCTTCATAAACAACAACAAAAAAAAAAAACCCTTCAATTACATGAAAAAAAACACATTAAACCACCTAAACAATAGCCAAATTCGTGCACCAAAACACACTCAAACATAACATAAACAAGCTCCATTAAAACACAAAACAAAGCTTAGGAAATGAGCAAAAAAGGTAAGTATAAAATTCGTTTTAAGTCGGTTAAGTGTTAAAACATTAGCTTAAACAATGTTATTAATAACTCTAGGTTCGTTTCAAGCTGTGAAAACCGATTCAACACCTTCAAACAAGGTAACATCTCATCATAAGACTCCACATGTGTGTTATGAATAGAAACTAGGAAATCATAGAAGATGATGATTACAAAATTCTATATGTATTAATATGTCACGTATGATACATGTGAAGTGTAGAAAAATACATAGAAGTAGCTTAAACACAAGTATAATACATGTAAAATGTAAGAAAATTGAATTACGAATAGACGAAAAATGAGAAAGATGATGAATAGTGACAACATTGGCTCTATGCCAGCGGTGTAAGTCCCAACACTAACGGTATACAATGATAGGTCGGTGGCCTTTAGGTCGACGTACATGAAATAGAAGATACGCAAGTATTTTTTTTTATGAGATATGTACGAATGCTGAAAAATTAGAGATCAACGCCGGTGGCGTTATACCTGCATATGTTATAATGCTTGCGGTTTTTAAAGCAAGCGTTCCTCGAGTTAAGACGTGTAAATTACAATAAACACCGGCAAACTTGAGCGCAACGCTAGCGTACGCACAAAAATTACCCTGAAGTAAAATATGTTTGTTGTAAAGAAGATGATGATAATAATAATAATTGAAGGTAAAAATATTATAAATAAATAAATATAAATAATTTTAAAACTAACAAACTTAAATATTTGTCAAGTGCTATATTTTAATAACCATTTACAACTAAGAGATATTTTAATAAATAATTAGATTGTGATAATTGTTCAATAATTATTATAATAAGTTAAAATTTATAAATAATACCCATGAATAACCAATAAATAACAAAAAATGAGATCAACGGAAACACGATGAAACTAAATGTTAGAAAATAAATATTTGTTATCACAAAGTAATCAAACTAGAGAACAATGTAAAATAATAAACGATGGTAATAATAACATCTTGATTTATTAAATACAAACTATATAATTAAACAATAAAAACAAAATTTAATTTTAATAGATAATTGATATACCTTTAAACTATAGGAAACTACGAATATGTTAGAAAAATAATTAAAGAACTAAATATTAAATGTAAAGATATAAATAGAAATTTCAATTAACATGAGATAGATAAGGTTGACAAACAAATAAATAACAAAATCCACTATCAATATGGATACTAACGAAAGAGGAACTTAAGTAAATTTAGAATAAATAAAACACCATAAGTAAAATTTATATGTCAATCAAAATCAAGAAAAGCAAAATGAAAATAAACAATAAATAGGAAACATCGATTACCTTAAGGTAAATATACTAAAAGACCATATAATAGAAAAAAGCTTAATAACAGAATTATTAATTTCAACTCAAAATATTTTATAAATTTAGGAAGATTTTTCTTATAAAAAGTTAAAAGATCCTAACTAAATAACTGAAAATATATTAGAACTGATAATTAGAACCTAAAAGAATACTATAAACCCTATTACATATACATGAAACAATATAGTAATAGATATCTGCGATCTTATTTCATAGGAAAAGTAAAACAGTTCTTGGACTTCCAATAGCCTATTACGACAATTTAGCGATGACAACAGTGAGTAACTTTGACCTTATCGTATTTTTTTTTCTTGTAGAATGGTTGCATTTGTAATAATACATTAAACTCATATGTATGTGGGATTTGGTATAATGCATGATGATCGGTCTACTTGAATGCCAAATTATCATAATATAAGTGATAATTCTATTGTATAATAAATATTATATGAAGCATATTGATATTTGTCTATGAATTATATGGTCACTTTAAACTTGACTAAAAATTATTGGTACCATAAATAAAAATGGGCATGCATTGTATCAATTGCATATATTGCATTAAAAAGGAGTGATGACCCCACTCGTATTAGCATTTCGGTTTTCTAGTGACGCACCTGGTTTTTCTAGATGTAAGTTTCCTAGTTCTTCTAGGAGCACCTTCGTTCTGTTCTATTCCATGATAACTACTTGGTATCGAAGGAACACCGCTGATGGTATTGACATGAAATGCTAATACTTAATGGTGTTTCTTTATTTTAAGGATAAGAGTAAAATGTTTAAATTAATTTGTGAGAGTTTATGGTACTCATTCTTCTTGGTTCCCTAATTCTCTTAGGCACGGTATATCACTTTTCATGGCTTCCTTCCAACCCCGATGAGAGGGAGTAAATCTACATCCTGTTTGGATTCCGAATCTCCAAACTTATACTTGTATATATGATTGATTATTGCATAGAATACGCTTATTAATTAAATTTGTTTGTTATTGCTTGATATGTGGTCTCCTCAGGTTCTCTCATTGAACCCGTGGCTCGCTGACCCCCATAATTTTTATGCAAGAGTAATACTAACAGGATTGGGCTAGGAATGTGTGAAGAGTGCTTCTCCAATAGACATTATTTAAGTTAGAGATAGGTTATCATGAACTTAGATTACATATTTGAATAATTTGCACAAATAGCAGTGATTTTATATTTTGTAAAATTGAAACCCCATTTTCACTATTTGTAGGATATCGATTCTCTGCGATCTGGTGAGATGTGAAAAATCGATTCCATAGTTGAATTCCAGTAATAGTATCATATGTAAACATTTCTTTTAAATAAGATATTAATAAATAGGTAGAGTCTTGTACACTCTGACTTGTAAGACGATTCTCATATTAGAGGTGCACACATGGTATGATAACTTTAGGGTTATCCTACTAGACCCCCCTTTTGAGGCTTGACAAAGATAGTTGCTTTAATTTTTTTTACAAGTAAGATGGATTTCATTCAATCTGAAAAAATTACATCAATTGAACTCACCAATACAAAATGATCCATAAACGAATGATCAATATAACCAAGGTTTAGGGGTATCAAAACCCAATTGGATAAACCAACACATCCCTTTAAACATTAAACTATCCACTTAGGAGGTAATATATTCGTACGAGAAAGACCTATCCTATTAGCGAGTAGAAAAAATCCATGATATGGATGATATAATCCCGCATAGGGGATAATAATAAAAGGGAAAGAAAAAAGATAAATACATTAAAAATTGAAATTAAAAATAAATCGTTTATTCAAGAAGCTATTAATAACCTGAAACTCGTATTGTTACAATCTCTTTATATTCATTAAATCTATTGAAGTAAATGCACGGCAATGGATTGTGATGAAATGGTAATAGTGGAAACGGTTGAAAAAAATAGATCCGAAATTTTTCTATTTATCGAAAAGATAAGCATTCATGGATATTGAATCAACAAAAGTGAACTTATTATTTTAAGGTGGTAAAAAGGAGATAAAAGATTAGACAGGAGGGGCGGGTAGGGTGGCCATGTGGTGGCCTCTCAAATGTTAGGGATTAATCAAAAGGTTTATTTTGCCCTAGAGAGAGAGAGAGAGAAGAGAGAAGCCCCCCCAATTGCTAGGGATTAGTGAGAGCTTTTTTTACTTGGGGGTAGCTGTGAAGAGAGAGAGAGAGAGAGAGTTGTTATTATTAATAACTAAAAAAATTATTAAAAAAGACATATTATAAAATATTATTTTTAAAGAATCATGAATATTTAAATGATATTTTTTTTGATGTATATAGCTAGGTTTTTTTTTTTGGAAAGAAAAATGGGTTATTACCGCATAAGGAAAAAAATGACATTACATTTATTTTTAGGTAATTTATTATATGCATATGATGGAATTGCATGTAATTAATCAACCCATTTTTGAGAAAATTGAGGTTTCTTGTAATTTTAAAGGTTTTTAGGGGAGGTATGTGTAATTTATCTAAGTTTAAATTATGTACTTAAGTGGATTTGAGATGGAAAATGAAAGTATCCTTATAAAGAACACTCATAAACATCTTTAAGCATCAGTTTCTCTCCTTTTTTTCCCCTTTTTTTTAGCCATTGCTGTTATTTTTCTTTAAAGATTAGTAGATTACAATTTCTTCAACAATATCTGTAAACTACTACCCTGCACGCTATAAAGTATTTATTAATGATTAGAAAAAATAAAATACAAAACATATCATAATTTGCAAATTTTACAACAATAAATCAAATTTAAGGGGGAAAAAACTAAGGTTAAGGGAAAAAATTGTAAAATAACCTATTAGGGCAGGAAGATGAGTAAATAACAATACCCTATAAGAGGGTTTAAGTATTAAAAAAAAATCTGTAGGGTTATGGGTTAGGCTTGGGTAACCCTATTACGAACCAAAGCAGATTCAGTTTTATAATGATTCGTCCTAAACCCATACAGTTGCATCCCTAAGCAAAGAGTAGAAGCTAAAGGAAAGGGGGTAAAAAAAAAAGAGCTACAACATCAAGGATGGTACACAACAGCACATTGATACTCAAATTAATAAATAATTCAAGACTAATAAGAATAGAAGTCTCCATGGATCAGGTTAGGTTAAGACCTAAACCTAACCTGACAAGTCCTAGTTAGAAAATAAAGAACTAAACCCCCTATGAAGTAGTGGGCTGGTTCATGAACCGTAAACTCATCAATTTATAAGTTGGTTGGGTCTAGATCCAAACCACCCATCATTTTTTTCTTTTAATTTTTAACAAAATTCAAAGTATATAAATTTTAAAACAAAAAATTAAGAAATTAGTATAAGAATATATTATCTTTAACTCATTTACATGAACAAGTGTGAAGGATGTGCATTTATTTATATACAATCACATCCCATTTTAGTTATACATTAGTAATATAGAACTAAAATACACTCTAAAGCTTTCTCACAAAAGAAAAGAGTAGTCCACGTTAAGAAATAAATTGTGTTTTTTTTTTTAATAAGAACTTTAAGCCAACTACAAATTCCTTTTTTTTTTAACAAACTTTAAGCCTGTAAAGACCCGATCCTCTAAATCCCGAGACTTAGAGTACCGAACCCCAACCACAATATAACGTTTGCACATTATGTAAGGTTGTCCTAAAACTAACATTTTAAAATTGTTTGATCAAAATCACTAAACTTGTAAAGAGCTTTTACACAAAACAAATAGCTACCAAAAGCAATCTATACATACATTTACATCATATAAACATTGCTCAGTGCCAATACATGAAACAAAATTACATGTGTTTCTCAAAACAAGAATCCTAAAGGATCTTAAGGTCATTACAAAAGAAATTAGCTTAACTAACAAGCCTTCTATACATAGCTTATCTTAGCAAAAAGTCTTCTAAAAGTCCCGGTAATCGGATTCTCATTCATCCCACTCATCTAGAAATCTTTCGAAATCGGACCCTAGCCCAAGTCATTGTAATACTCGTCTCCAATACCTGCAAAGCAGCAAAAGTGAGCCAGAGGCCCAGTACACAATAACCAATGCATAACAAGTCATCCAATTGATGTAATGCATCATAGAACAAGTGGTTATCTTTATTACACTTTCTTCACCAAATCAACAAGAGGTATTCAAACCCCGTTACACTTTGGGAATCCAGGGATCCTGAGTAACACAGCCGCTCAGGGGTTGATATAAGCAGTCCGAATACTTATATCTCCTATATCTATTTCATGAAGATAATAGCTTCATCTAGGGTTTAAAAGCCGTTACCCGACTCTACTTAAACTCAGTCCATAACATGAGCTTAGTTCACGAGTTCCCAAAACTTTGAACTAAATCATGGTATTTCCCCCTAAGTTTAAGCAAACGTTACTCAGATACTATTTCCCCCCTATCGGCTACCCACTTAACCAAAAAGAATCGCTATTGCATCATAGCGTACCATTGCATCATGGTAAAGTCATTGCATCATGACTTGTTAAGCGCCTAGCTAACATGTCATTGCATCATGACAGGTTTGCTGCTCCTCGGACCAGATTAAACAGCGTAATAGACATCCGATTCATTCAAATGTTAAGACGAATCGATTTAAAATCAAATTAGGAATGTCTATTCCTAGCAATCATCAAACAAGTCATTGCGTACCTGAACCCGTTAGTAAATAACAGGATCTCTCGGTGATGCACTAACCGAAGAATCCTTAACTGTAATAGAATATCACAATAATCAATAAATCACAAGTATAGATTTCATTATCACCATTATACACATATTATATCCATATATTCAATTAATCAAAGAAATTCAAATAATTGAATGCAAGGTCATAAATAAGCATTTAAAGGTCCTATATATCACAAATTGCTTGATAAAACTCATTTCTCACATAACAAACTTTGGAAACTTTTTAGAAAAAGTTCTAAAATTCAAAAACACAGGGGATACGCCGGTACTCAACGCCAGCGCGTTGAGCCAGTGTTCAATGTCCAAAAAAAAATGCATACTGCCAACGCTGGCAGCGTTCAAGGGTACTCCGTCAGCCTTTGCATCCTACGCCGGCGGCCTTGAGCCGGCGTAAAATCCAAAACCAAAGTTTTCAAAAACGTCCAGAGAGGTGTAAGCCGGCCGCTTAAATAAGTACGCGGGCAGCCTTCACACGTACCCCGACTGCCTTGATTCCCAGCAGCCAGTGTACAATATGGAAGAAAGAACGCCGGCTGACTTTCCTAGCGAAAGCCGGCTGTGTTCAGTCGGCTTTAAGAAATTTGATTCTGTGGACTATCAACACCGCCTCTACGCCGGCGGCGTAGAAACTCAAATTGCCGGCATACGTTCTGAAGAACAAATGCTGGCAAATCCTTAGCATAAAAGCCGCGGCGTAACAAACGACATTAGAAAAATCGATTATGTGGGCTTTCTACACCGCCTCTACGCCGGTGGCGTAGAATCCCCAGATGCCGGCGTAAGTTTTAAAAACAGGCTTAAACGAGAGAATTCAAATCCCCTGTTTTTCAACTTTGAAAAATTCTATCTTAATACATTCTAAACCTTCCTCAACTACACTTCCAACTTCATGTACTCAATCCTATCAACTTAAAAACAAGAATTCAACACAATTAAACACTTCAACTCCACATCAATCCAATCTAGATTTCTCTACACAATTCCTCTTCACTTACTCCCCACACTTCATATCACTACAACAATGCATGCACAATCTTACACACTCATATAACACATTCATATCTCATCCCAAGTATGAACAAACAATTTGATCAACATTAAACTCAATTCATCCAATAACCCTACAACTACTTCAAGAAAGGGAAACAAAACAACAATCACAATTAAATCCACTCACATGTAAATGCTTTGCCTTGGAGAGAGCTTGATTTCCAAAGCTTGCTATTGCTCTTAGTTTAGGCTTGGAATTGGAAATGGAGAGGGAAATGGAAGAAGAAAAGAAAAGGAAGAAAGAAAAGGAAAATTCGGATAAAATTTGAGCAGCCCCAAAAAGTAGTCAAATTAGCTTAATTTTGACTTTAACACATTCCAAATTTACCCCTTAATGCATATATTAACTTAGGATGCATTTGGCATGAATTTGAACTTCATTTGGGCCTTATATTTGAACATAAATGTTACTTAATTAAAGAAACAAAATTTCCATCACTAATCTTGTAAAACCAAAGTTGATTTTTATAATCTAACTTAACTTACACCTTAATGCACAAAAGGCAAAATTAATAATTTCATTACTCACACATTAATGCATATAAAATAAAAATATTAATGTCAACATATACATATACAAAATCATATATCTTAGACTACTAACAACGTAACCATGCTCACTCAATTCAACAATTTAAAATAAATAAATAAACACATGAAATTTGAATAGAATTGAAATCTAGGTCATTTCAAAGCCACTACAAATTTCATTTAAATGTATATTATTTATTGTATTATTATCAACAATGCACATTGTGAATGGATAATAAGCTATTTCTATTCACATAAAAAATAGTTAAAATATCAAATGTTATTTACTTTTTTTTTCTAATTTTTAATTTGTTTTTATTTTAATTTGCTTATATTTCTTTAAAAATTATTATCATTTTTATTTTTTGAATTTTATCCAGAATTAGGTAGCACTATCTAGTCTATACTTTAGGTCAATTGTATTAGTTTGGACCTATAAACCTAAGCGATTTAACTATAGCTTAGAACCGACAAGATAAGTTGGATTCGAGTCCAAAACATGTCCCTAGAATTCTTTATATGAGAATATGACAATAGCAAAAAGAGGGTATGAGAGAGTATAGTCATCACAAATACCCAAACCAAGGGTTTAATAGGTAAGTGTGGCGGTATCACAAGGAAATTGATCCTTTTCCCTTTACCTTATATACCATGGGGGTACTTACTAGAGAAGGTGGACCAATGCTTATTAGGGCACATCCCTTTAGCCCTTAGAGGATGTTGGGGAGCATATCTTATAGGGAGGAATGTTGATGAAAGGCAACCTTTAATGTGGTGCCACCTCCCATGATATCCTATATCATTTTCTAATAAAAAGGTCTTGATAGGCCAATCTTAAACATGAAGCTTCAACCATGAAAACACCATTAAAAATCTCATTGTCGACTAGTAAAAAATGAGAGACTACTCTGCTTGGGCCTCTAAACATCTAAGGGCAAATTGAGCTTTAAGTCATTGTTTAGAAGTTCGACCCTTGCTATAGAAGTCTAACTTAAAAGGATAATGTCACAAATGATAAATGAATTTTGGAAAAATATATAATTAGTTATTTGAGCTTTAAAATTGATCAATTTAGTACCCAAGTAACTTTGAAAATTGATTAATCATAAATTTTATGGTTTTATCACTATCTAACGGCTCAAATCATACACAATCATAATCGAACCACAAAAATATCCAATATTTCAAATACTATATTTATTTTAACTATTAGATGATTGACTGAATGATCTTATCGATGAGACCGTAGAAGCTTCAATTGATCGATATAGTACTTGAAAGAACTTAACGAAGGTATTGCTAACGTGCAAGAAAATTTTTTTTAGGTACCAAATCAATCAATTTCAAAGTTTAGGTATTAAATTGATCGATTTCAAAATTTAAGTATTTTTAAATGGGCTTAAAAATATAAATAACATTATTTATTTATTTAGGCTTGACCATAGGCTGAGTGATGGGGCCTAATGAGTCTAGTTCAACTATTGGGATAGCTTGGGGAGATTTGGCTTGGTAGGCTTGGAACAGGGATCGTTGCCTTATCCAACCTTTCTCAGATAGGCTCATGCACACACAGAAGATGACTGTTGGCCTTGGCCCATGAGGAGCTCATTCAGGATAAACATGAATTGAGCTTACTTCATCTCATCCGTCAATCACTAAGGTAATCTGACGGTTGTTATCCATGCCAAATGCCTATAAATACTCAGTCATTCCTCTTCATTTGTAACTTTTGGAGAGGGAAGACAAACAACAGTTTGTAAAGGAGCTTCTATTCAGAAAGATCAAACAAGGCAACTCAAGTGATTTCTACTCCAACTGCTCAAGAACTATAAGGTTGATACGTGATGTCTACTCAAGCTCCCTTATCTATCATTTGTGCATTTGAGACACTGACACTGCTTGTTCTTCCTCCCTTGTTATTTTCTACAAGCCATTTCGTCATCAAGTGTCATTTCCTTAACAGCAATCTGAAGTCACGTGCTAGACGCGAGATCCACGTGACACGTACGTGACCGCTACCAGTAAGAACCCGCATCTACAGTATCTAATGGCATATGTTGTCAAAATTTAAATACCATTTGTAACATTAACCTACAAACACAAGAGGTAAGGAGAAATATATACACACACCCTTTTCTGTTTGATTTACACATTTCTCATGTCCACTCAATGACCACCACATGATACAAATTCACTCTTTATACAACTCCCCATTCAAAAAGTTCCCTTAAAGAGAGAGAGAGTAAGCAACCTAATGGTTAAAAAAAAAATAAAAGAAAAAAGCAAGAAGAAAGATAGGAAGAATCATTGTTTGTATCATTTTAATATATGGATATTGTTACTTTAGAACAAGGAAATAAAAGGAAATTATTGGCATATGAAGTCCAGTTCAACACCTTCTATATCCAATTTTGCATAAATTGAAGATAAGCTTATTTTTTATTTTAAAAGAAACAAAGAGTGGTAATTTTATTGAAATGTGCTTCCATTTAACATAATTTTTTAGAGCATTTTAGTGTATATAAATATTTAATTTATTTTACATATATAAAAATAAAAAGAGCTAATGTCACGAATGATTCATAAATTTTAGCAAAATGTGCAATTCAATATCTATATTTTTAAGTTGATCAATTTGGTATCTAAACTTTGAAATTAATCGATTTGACACTTAAAAAAAACTTTTTATGCACGCCAATGAAGCATCTATCAAGTTTTTTAGGTACAAAATCGATCAATTTTAAAAGCTTTTTTAGATACTAAATTCATCAATTTCAAAGTTTTTCAAGTACTAAATTGATCAATTTTAAAGCTTAAGTATTAAATCGATCATTTTCAAAGTTTAAGTATTAAATTGATCATTTTTAAAATTCAGATGTCTAATTAAATATTTTGTCAAAGTTTATGTACTATTTATGATTTACTCCAATCAAAGATTACAAAAGTACATTTTGAATTGAAAATAAATCAATACCATACAATAAAACTTTTTTCTTTTTCTTTTATTTAATCTTGAAAGCAAAAAATTAAGCAAAAGGAAATTCATTATACTTAAAAGCACATTAACTGTATGTGTAGAATGGCTTGATCCTCCTTCTGAAGACAAATACACAACAAATACAACATTCTCCAAACATGATTATATATTGTCCACTTGGCTATATGGAATTATTCTGGTTTCTTGCAGCTGACTATAGAGTTTGAGTGAGTATTTTCTATCAATAAATAAAATAAATATTCTTTTTCTTAGTTACTTTTGTGAAATTTATTTATTTGTTGATTGATATCTTTTGTATCAATAAATAAAACATATGAATTTTTTTTTTCAAATAATCTACATGTAAAACATGAAATAATACTAAAATTGTCTTTAAGTCCAAAGTAGGAACAAATTATAAGTTGAGTGTGATATACTAATTAAAATATGAAAAGTCATTTGAAGATTAGTGGCATATAAATATTGATAATTTTTTTTTTCATATAAAAAATTTATATATTATTCTCATCACTTGTTTAGAACACATACATACAATATCATGTTAAGATATAATTATGCATCTAAATTTTGAAATTGATCAATATAGTACCTAAATTTTGAAATTAATCAATTTGGTATCAAAAAAATTTTTAAATTGATCAATTTAATAGCTAAAAAAACTCAAGAGATGTACTATTAGCATACAAAAAAAGTTCTTTAAGATATTAAATTGATTAATTTCCAAATTAATGTATTAAATTGATTAATTCAAAAATTTATATATTTAATTATATTTTTATTAAAATTTAGATATTATTTATGAAATTAAATAATTGAGACGGTCATGCATGGTTAGACAAGCTCATCTCAAAATAGTGTAGGCAAGGTTAGGAATGCAAGTGGGGCAGGTCATTATAGGATACCCGATCGCCCAACCTGCTAAAAACCCTATAGGGTTTTGGGATCTAAAAAAAACCCGATAAGTTATTGGGTTGGGTTTTAGGTTTATTATGTAATCCGTTGGGAAAACCCGACCCAGCATAAATTCAAAATATTAAAAAGTTGAAAATATTAAGTTATTAAAGCAAAGATCCCATTTATATTCTATGTCTGTGAAAGTACGTAGAAATGAAGTGTTTGCATCATTTTATATGATATTATTGTCTAAAATTCATTATTTCAATATAAGTGTTTGTATCATTAATAACTTAAAAAAATTATATTTTTGCTTTTAAAAAAAAATTAAAAATCTTAGGGTTGGATTGGGTTATGAGTTCCTTAAAATCCTAGCAGGTCGAATTTTGGGGATGACAAAAAAGACTCAATTGGGTTTTTCTCGGGTTCTGGGACAAGCATTAAGGCACGGGTCAGGTTCGAGTTTCAAAAAACCCGTCTCAAACCAGCCCCGATTGCATCATTAAGCAAGGTGACGCTTTCAAGTCCATCATGTAGGTCATATTAATTGACCATAAAAAAATTTAAAAAATTAAAGATATAATAAACCACAATGCAAAACCCGACAAAACACATTTTAAAAGTAACAACAAGAAAAAGGAAGACAACTAACAATTATATATTCGTGTTTGGCAAGAAACAGGCAAAATATAAATGATTAATAATTGATAAATAGATAATTTTACTCATAAAAGTATTAAATAGATTATATATAAATCAGAGATATCAATAACAAATAAATATAAATATAGATAAAAAATAAATGATTCAAACAAACTTATAGTCTTTTTTAGGATTTGTTTGTTTAGCTTTTTTTATAAATACAGATACTTATTTTAAATTTTTTTCTAATAAATCATCTATTAAGAAATAGATATAGCTAAAAAAATCAGCTGTTCTCATAAAAAAATTAAATAGATCAAATATAAATATAAATCATATATATTTATATATATTATTTTAATACAGATACAAATATCGATAAAAAACTGACCATTCAAACCGACTTTAATTCTTGGTTTGTCTTGATGCTTGCACCTCTTGCAGAGCTGTGGAGAAAGCTCTGTGCGTCGGCCCCGACCATGACAACGATTTATCGTTTTAAAAGAGAATCTTCAAGTAGATCTGTTTCCATTTATATTCTAATTCAGATGCTTATATTATTATAACCCAAGTGGCCAATCGTCGAATATATGCAAGTTGATTCCTTGTCCAACACAAACACCAATTAAATTATTTGGGGCGGTTTTACGCAACTATTTTTATTATTATTATTATTTTTTTTTAATACTTGGTGAACTTATTTTCTTCCCACGGGCCTCGCGTTTGTTTAAACTTCCAAAGGGTAGAATTAGAATAACGACTCCTTTCTCATAAAGATCCTCTCTTTTTCTTTTTTCCTTTCTCCTATTTTATATTTAACTTCTGAGATTAGAAAAGATTAAAAAGAAAAAAAAGCTATTTATTTAATTATCTACTTATTTTCATACTTCATTCAAGGCATCCTAATCCAACAGTCAATTGAATTGGATAAGGTAAATCAACACTTTATAATATATGTACTTTATATAATATAGTAGGTGGCACCTAAGATATTTTTACAAAATTAAATACTGTTAAAGTTTAAAAGATTTATAAGAAAACAAAAACCTTTAGATGGTTTTGGCCTACTTGTAACAATATGGCATGCATTGTTTTGAATTTGAAAGACATGGAGGGATTGTTTCAAATAAGCGATATGAGTTTTATATTTATCAAATATATAATTTGTGTATTGTACTTTTGCAAAAAATAACTTGAGATTTGTTTTTTTTAATAAATAGATGACATGTCTCTACACGTCTCTTTTTTACTATTAATACAAAAATACAAGGTATCTATTTGTGATAAAACAAAACTCACGTCACTACTTTATAAAAATACAAAACACCAATAATGAATTTATCAGAAATAAAATTTATATCACTTAAAAAAAAATCAGGTCATTTATTTATAAATGTACTAAAACACATGTTTTATCTTTATAATTAATCCTAATAATTACTCATTTTACAGTCATACTGTTACCTAATTTTATTACCTCTAAAAAATGTATTATCAAAGTTCTATAAATCTAGCTATTTTAAAGACCCTTCTATATGGCCTTACAAACCGCTATATTATTCGTACATAGCTGATGGATATGAGCAAGCATAAGAAATGGAACAAATTTCAGAAAGTGTAAAGAAATGATGATGGAAAAATTGACTTTGAGATGGAAGAAATCATAGCAGTACGGGGAGACTTGAACTTAAATCCCCAAATGAACGAGAGGGTACACTAAGAAATAAGGACATGTTAGAAAAGCTAAGTCACAACGCTACGTTTATTGTCTCGAAGTACGACTTTGGATCATGGGATATGACCAGAAAACCTAAAAGAAACGATGCTTCCTATTATTATTTAACGAGAGAGACAGTTGCTATGATGAGTGCAAGTGCTAAGAGGCCAGAAGGGATAATTTGGAAACCCTTTAGCTTTGTCGAAACTTAGAAGAAAAAGCTTTACTAGTTCTAACAAGTCACTTGTCTTGATGAGTAATGTACAAGTATTAATAAATTTTTTAAAGAATTAATATCACAAATTGTATCTAGATTTTAACAAAATATATAATTAAATACTTAAAATTTGAAATTGTTCAATTTAATACATAAACTTTGAAATTATCAAATTTTATAAATGAAATGACTTTTCATACACGTTAACAATACTTCTAACAAGTTCTTTTAAATATTAAATTGATCAATTTTAAAGTTTTTTAGATACCAAATTAATCAATCTCAAAGTTTATATACTAAATTAATCATATTTAAAACTTAGATACCTAATTGCATATTTTATTAAAGTTTAGGTATCATTTGTGACATTATCTCAACTTTTATATACGAATAACCTTTTAAAAACTTTTCTACCATCATCACTACTTGTTATAATTATATTGGTATTACTATATTATTCATTTCGATACATCGCGTGTTGATACTAATAAATCTTTTTTTCCAAAACTTGCTAAATAACAAAGGTTGATATTCCACGAATAGACATGTGGAGCGAGTGTTTGCTGGTATACCGAGT
Organism: Combretum micranthum; assembly: GCA_024138025.1. Taxonomy (NCBI): domain Eukaryota; kingdom Viridiplantae; phylum Streptophyta; class Magnoliopsida; order Myrtales; family Combretaceae; genus Combretum; species Combretum micranthum. Next base: position 629,310 of record JAMXBD010000697.1, read on the forward strand.
ATAGTATGGGGTAGTTTTGAGGATCAAACCATCCTGGAGAGGTTAGATGCAATAGCCTAAAATTTAAGTTTACAAAACCTTAACGAAAGTAAGTCTAGGCTCCATTTCTTCTAGTCTTGTTTCACAAAATTTGCTTAAAACCAATATATGAAATTTGAAAACAATTGGAAAAAAAAAAGAAAAGAAAAAGAATTTCAAAAACAATTAACTTAAAAAAAAGACCTACATATTAGCTTGGAATAATTTGCATCCACATCCGATACTATTTAAATTTTCCAATAAATATGCCTTCAATTTTTCCCTAAATAGTCTTTAAAAAAATCATCTCGATCCTTATTAAATATTTAAAATTTTAGATCAAGATGTTTCGGCCTAAATCGTGTGTTGTTGACTATTGGGACAGCGTCACTAGTTAGATTCATGGTTGTTGAGCTACCAACCTTGAGTGTACCTGTATATACTTTTGTGTATCTGAATCAAGGGAATTTCAAATCTAGGGAGGCTCAAACTATGATTTGATGGGGCTAGGTCCAAAAAGGGGGACTCGGAACCGCCTAGGGAGGGGACGAGGCGGGTCGAGATGGGTCCAACCCATCCTCTTTACATTAATTTTTAAATTTTTTATTTAATTTTTAAGGATTAACCCATATGGACTAGTGTATTTGCAGGTCTGCTTGGTGGGTCAGACCTGCCCTATTAGGTCAGGTTTACATGAGTCAATTCCATGGTCCAACCAGGCCAAGCCAGGTTGGCTTCCGATTTAGACCCGACTTGAAAAAATGTATAATTAGACAAGCCCTTTACATGTAATTGATGTTTGGTATTAGCATGTATTTGTTATAACTATAGATTGAGTTTCAGCTCTTTAAATACAGTAGAAATAAATGTAAAGTTCTAATTGCAAACTTAGGTTTGAGGTGAATGTTAGAGGACAAAAGTGAATCTATTCGTAGAGCAACTTTATTCGGTTTCTTGGCACGGAAACCTAAATTAAGCAACCTTTTTATGAGTTGCTTAACCAATGAAAATGTTGCTTAGCTTTGGTGGGTTGCTTAAGCTGATTTTTTTTTTTAACTTTATATAATTTATATAATGTAGGACCCATACAAATTTAAAAAAAAAATTGAAAACAAACCTTAATGAAGTAACCCACGGATAAAGTGAAGAGCTCATTAGTATGAAGAGTTGCTTAAGATAGTGGTGTGATATTTAAGTAACTTCCTAAGTAACTTATTGATAAAGATGGTCAAGTTGTATAAAAGTTAAAGCAATTGTTATTATTCATCATTATATAAAGAGTAAATTTAGTTAAGGTATCAAAAGTTCAAGTAGTGAAAAAGAGAAACCAATATTTAGGGATAAATTCATTAAAAGTATAAAAGTTTCAAGTAGTTAAAAAGAAGAACACGTTTTCTAAAGTCAAATAAGGTATTAATTAGACAACGGTACGAGCTCAAACAGGCTCAACCCGCTTAGCTACCCTTAAGACAAAGCTGATCAAATTCCAAGCCACTTATCGATTCATGGCCTGTTAAACTGACCAATAACTTTTTTAAATTAACATAATTTAAAAATAATTAGATTAATTAATTATTAAAAGATAAATTAGAACTAAAAAGAGTAAAATAAAGATAAATTCCATAAAGTAAGTTTAAAAATAACCCAGATAAATTTTTAACTTAAAATTAAATTGGGTCTAAGAATAATAGCATTTAGCCCATTTGTTGGAAGAATCGTTCAAAATATACATTTTTATATACACAAGCGTATTTACTTCTACTTGAAAACACTGAAGACACAAAACAACTCTCAAAGATAAAAATAAGTCTCAATTATTAAAAAATAAAAAAAAATCATTGGTTAGAAGTCTATATAAATGGAATCACACGTCATTTTAATCATATTAATTGCATGTGTCGTTAACAACTCTCATTTGATGTTGTGAATAGTGATAAATTTTTACTATACACATTAAAATAGTTTAACATACATTTTTTTATTTGCTTTGTTTTTTAATGGGTCGACTTGAACCAACCCATCGAGTCAACGAATAGGGGGTCGAACCATTAATGATGTAGCTATCCATTGGGTCATATGGCGAGTCATGATTTGTATTGCTAACGTGGGCTAATGGGTCGATCCATCGGTGGTGGTTTAAGCCGCATCACCAGTCAAACCCGGCTTGTGTCTATATCTAGTATTAATAATTAGCTATTAATAAAAAAAATATCTAATTTAAAGTTAATTCAATTGTTAATACCTGAAATAAATTTTATGTCTCATTTAATTTATTTTAGAAAATCTTAATTCCTCTTTTTAATCACTCAGGATATCCATACTTTAAATAAAGTAAGCTATTTATAAAATGTTATGGGTCTATTTTGATGATCTATTTTTCATCTATATTTATATTTTTTTAAAAATGATATTTGTAAATATACCTGATTTATATTTATATTTTATCTATATTTGATCTTTAATTGAGAACTACCAACTTTTTTTAATTATATTTAATTTTTTATGAATAATTATTAAAAAAATATTTTAAAAAAGTGTTTATATCTATAATCTGCAACAAACAAACAGACCTACCATATTCAACCTAGTTTTAATATATTTGGCATGTTTTTGAGAATCTACAACGTTGCATAGGAGGAAAGTGCACAAACTAACCTTTTGTGCAGTACCTTCTATAGCTTGGGCACTACGGCTGACGTTTACCCCACCCCACGCCCAGCCAGAGGAAAAACAAAAAACCCTTCAATTATTGGCTAGATAGTAGAAACCCAGGAGGAAATGAAATTATAGCATGAGCTTGGCGTTAAAGTATTGGAAAAAAAGTTTTATTAATGATAATTTTTTTGAAATTACATTATATAATATAGAGATTACATATAAATACATAAGATAAGATGAACCACCAAAAAAGATTAATCGTTTGTTTTGCTCGTCTTATTCTGATCATTTTGATATCTTTTTTTGTTATTTCAACAGATTATTTATAAAAAAAAACAAATACAGATCAAAAATAAATATTTTTATTCATAAACAAATTAAATAGACCATATACAAATAAAATGAAGATACAGTATAAACAATAAATAGATTAAAATAAGACAATCCAAACAAACTTCTTAAATTAACCCTATATGATATATATATATATAAAGTATATACAACAATACTTGATTGCTCAATCATCTATTATTATATATCTATCTATTACTATTAAACCAATCCATGATTATTCGTGTCAAATATTCTAATCCTATGTGATAGCAGTTATTATCTATTACTATATGGCATGTCCTAAATATTTACAGTTATGGTTGATCGCGGTAACTTCTATTATCGCTAATCCACGTCGTCCCATGTTTATCTTTTACAGTTTCTTAATTCAAATAAGTGGAGAAAAGAGTGAACTAAATGGAGAGATTTATTGCATCAGCTCATCCCATGTTTATCTTTTAGGGTTTCCTCATTTCTATCCCACCATCTCTCTCTATCTCCCTCTCTCGCATCATTCATCAGTTTCTTCATCTTCTCTATATGGCACTTTATGTCTCACTCTCATTTCTCTCAAATTTTATATCCATTGGATCCATCTAACCATAGAAATAAATTTATGCACGCAATAATTCTCATTTTTAAAAAAAAAAATGATGAAATCTTACCCACTTTGCATGCAATAATTCTCTCCATTTAGTTCACTCTATTCTCCATTTATTTGAATTACTTTATTCACAATTTAGGTTAATTTTGATTTCTTGGTTACTCATGTATCAAAAAAATTTTAAGATGAACAACCACTCTAGGTAAGGCGCATTGGAGTTTATATTCTTCTATTGGTTTAGTAGTTGAATTGTTATTTGCATGATTTTTTTATTTATTTTAGTACCTATCCTTTTTTTGTTTTACTTTATTAATATTTTGTCGTGTTTATGAGGATTTTTGTTTTGTTTTGTTATTTGTATCAAAACCACACGTTGGTTGAGTCTTTTATATGATTTCACCGTTCTACTGTGTTTTCTTGTTTGTTCTAGGGAATTCATTGGATGATACAAATGCATTGATATGTGGTTATAGATAAATTTGAATGACTTTTTCAGTTTTTGGATTTTATGTTTTTGGACGGTTGACGTTTAGCGGTTAGGGAGATCCCCTTTTGAATGAAAGTGCACATATATCATGGGAATAAGTTTGTTACTACTCTCCACGCAATACGCATTACATTTTTTAACAAATTCCTAAGACATTAAGAATATAAGTATACTTTTGCTTTATTTTTCCTATGATACGTTTTTCTTAAATTTAGAGAGAAGCAAATTTAAATAGTTCAGGCAAAAGATCTAATTATAATGTATGTTATCGATGCATTTAGAAATAGACATATAATTGTTAGACAATTTTTCTATTTGCCTTTATTTCATGACTACTCAACAATGTTATTTTGGTTGATGTTTAAAAATAAGTGATAAATAATTTTGTTATTTTTTTCAATTCAATGTCATTGTATCAATTTGATTTTCTCTTTGTATTTCATACCTACCTATAGTTCTTAGAAGTACATGACATCTCCAAAATGGTTTTCAACAATTTACTATTTTTCATGATTTCTTAATTTATAATTTATGTATTATAAGATATGAAGTCCACTATGGTATCCTTTATAGTGCATAACAGCAAGTAATCCAATTAATTGGAGTTTTGATTTTTAGAAGCTTTACAAATGTGCAAAAATGCAAGGTAGGCTATAAAAAAATGTTGTACAATACCATCGTTCCACATATAGATATTGGACATCATCTAATAGTAAACATTTTAGCATCTTTTATAGTTAATATTAGTTGATTGGATTTAAAAATTTTATTGGTGAAGATTAAGATACAAATAGATGGTTTTTTTACATCTTTCCTTTTCTTTCTTTCTTTCTTTTTGTGTGTGTGTGTGTGTGTGTGTGTCAATTGGGACAAAATGGAATGTTGGCCATTAATTATTAAAACAATATTTACTTAACTTATCATATTGTATATTATATAGTGATAGAATGTTTTTTGCCATTTTAAATTTCTCAAGAAATCAGATCTAAATTTGACAATTTATTTTCATGCTTAATTATTCTATATAAATGACTAGATTTTTGACAAATACCTTTTGGAATTGTGATAACCGATGAAAAAAGAATTATTTGGCTTATATTCATAAAGTGCTCTCACAAAAGGAATGAGAGATCCTCTCTATATCCATTCACGTGGTAGGAAATTGATTGATTTAGTTTTGTTTCTAGAATTTACAAATTTTATAAGCTTTAATGCTTGAGAGAAGAATGCCTTAATATAATAATCTTAAAAATAGAAATTCTTTATTTTTTTTAATTATTTTTCATTAGTATGCATTGTAAAGATTTTCTTCTTTCTTTCATGTACATATATAATTCGCTGCATGTTGTTGTTAAATATTAGTTCAACGATTTCTTCATCCTCGGGGAAAAAAGTAAAATATAATATATATATATATATAAAGAAAACAATACTCGATGACATCATTGTATGTAGACTTATTATTATAAAGGTAAAGAAAATAAGATTGCTAATTTTAATGAAAAGGCATTAACTTATTAATCTAATTATCAAACTACACTCTATTTCTTTCTATGTTATATTTAATAATATACATCCTTGAATTCTAAATTACAGTTACCATTTTTCACCACTTTGATAAGTTGGACAATTGTGAGTGATGTAGTAGACAAATTCATTTCATAAACATACTCTATATCTAGGGAAAAGAAGAAGGATGGATTCAAAAAATGTAAAAGTAATTACCCATATAGACAAAAATGGAGAAGTAATGAATGGATTAATGAATTCAGTGTGTAAGGAATTCAATGACTAACATTATAATATATCAATTTATATGGGTCTTTTATTTTTTTGGTACACAAAATATTTATAAATTTATAGCCAAACATGACCTTTTCAATAAAAATAAATTACTTTAAAAAAGGATAGAGCAAACAGCAATTAGCTTTACTGGTTTGTTTTTTTTTTTCTTTATCAATTTTATATATCTATTTTCAAATATATATATATACACCATTTTCTTTTAAATATTTGGTCATAAATATAATTAAGTTGGTAATTTGCTATATTATAAAGTTTAGTTAATTATTTAATTTATTTTTACACACATAACGCGAGTGTGCGTTTGCTAGTCAGTATAGATACAAAACCAATTGAACACTTAAAATCATTAGAGGACTTGACAAATGATAATTTTGGGAAAATTAAATTAAGGATCCAGCACTACAAATTAATTGGTATGGAAGATATAATTATAAGTCTTGAGTGCAATATATATCTATCAAACTTTTTAAAAAATTATCAAAATATATATTATAAAAAATCAATTACCATATCATGAAAGTAAAATTGTGGATACCTGCAATTTCTGAAAGGAATAAAAAAATATAGAAATTGAATAAATAAATGTTATTTCCAAAAGTACATATCATTCTTAAGAAATTCTATTTCTAACATACAATTTTATAATGACATTTCTTTTATTATTTTTATATGATTGGTATTTGTATATAAAAAAAAATTGGGAAGAATTAGTAAAGAGACAATCTCTTATTTCATTACTCATATTCAAATACAACTCCTCATATACAGGCTAGGATGGTGAATCTAATTAAGTGAGGGTTAAATGATGACAAGGAGAACATCATATCTATTGCTTGTATATACTAAAAAGAAAAGAAAAAAAAAAAACAAAAAACCCAAATTAAAGGGGAATGAAAAAATTACCAAAACCCATTGCAAAATCACGTCTATTAGATGGGATACCGATTTTATATACATAAATCACATGGAGAAGAGGGGATACAATGTTCTAATATAGTCAATAAATCACTTTTAAGAAATTGGATACATTCTTTTCTACACATATTATGTTTTCCAATAGGATATACATGCATGTTTACAGTTAGCCCATATCTTCCTTTTTAAAACGTGATTTTAGTGTCTTAATTTGGTAATTATTTTTATTTCGATTTTATTTAATCAATTATATCCATTTAAAGCTCTAAACAAAAAATAATCTGGATGATGATAGATTAAAAATCAAAATCAACAATCTTAAAAGAGTCAATAACAATATCTTACCGAGTACTACAAAAGAATTAAACTTGGAGCATTGCCTATGATTGATAAACCTAATAAAAATTTCATGATATATTGCTCCAAGCATAATGCTTCCTCATCCAGCAAAACAACTTTAGATCCCAAATCTGCATCAAGTAAAACAAGATGTGTAATTTAAACTATCGGTTCTTTTGTATTTCATAACATCATAACATAAAAACATAAGTTTTACCACAAAATTACCTAAGCCTTAGCACCAATCAGTTAATTAAACCAAGGCGAAAAGAAATCCAGTCACAATTTCATTGGGTTTGATAACATATCTAAAGAGCCAATCTTGATCCTTTAAGAAATTAAAGGAAATCAAAGATGAAACCCACAATTTAGTGGAAATACATTTTAAAGATATAGCTAACAAACATTGAGAATTTGTGGTGTGTTCATTTGGTTTCCCAATTGCATAACCCAATAAGTAAGAACAATTATAATTCAGTTATTTGGATCTACACAATATAAAGGTGCTCATTCACCTACACTTTTGATTCTTGAAAAAACTAAAAATCGAGAAATGAATTGATCATATACCGGTAATAAGCATAGTACATTAATAAATAATTGGCACTAGAAGACAACCTATAAAAAATGATCTAATAAAAAGTAAAGACTAATAAACGAATGAAACAAAAATCAAATGTCCTACCAACACGTTGAACATTCAGGATCAAGGTACTTAAATTAGATAGTGATTTACAAATATATTTTCCTTTGAATTAATAGAATACGTCAAAATGATATTAAAATTGAGTGGTTGAGATTCAACAAAACTTCCAAAACTCATTCACCTTTTAATGTAGCAAAGTTCTAATTACACTATAAATCATGGCCAACACAATGGATTTATAATTATTAATGAATAGTAACTTACTCTTACATGAGAAATTTCTATAATTATTAGTAATTATAATGCGTTTATTCCAATTATTTAATCCTCCAAGTCTTTAATCAAATTGGGTTGTTAGGCCATGAAAATTAAGTGGAGAATAAAGATTAAGACAGCATCTCAAATCATATCAAAGATAATCAAAATAACTTTACAAAATAAGGATAGTATTGGATTCTTCAGTAAAGTCTTTCAACTTGAAATTATGATTGGTTGGCATTGCTTGATTATACTATGATCCTGAAACCACTCTAGTAAATAGGGTTCTAGTGCAAAGGAAAAAGCCACTTTGTTCCTCTCTGTAAAATTCTACTAATTCTCCTATCTGAACTTCACCATCTTTCATTACTACAAAAAGATGCTCCCCTCTTCTGGAAAAGGGAAAGAACAAGATTCAATCTCAGCCTTCCACGAAATTGCTTCCAAGTGGCTGACTTGAATGGCTTGAGCTTTCTCTCTGGGGTCAGTCCTTCAAAGGAATTCCATTCACATGTACATTTTTTGGCCCTTCCCCTTTCCCTGGACAAGTATATGGGGCTTAGGAGAGCCCATGTGTTTCCCAATTTGTTATCATCAATAATCAATTCATGTCAGGTCAGGTGAGCAAGATCGAATAAAGGAAAATGTTGTCTCCAGGTGGTCTTTCACACACGTGCTCCACAGGAATGAATTTTCACTGCTCCACCCCTTGGAGGGAAAAGAAGAAGAACCAAGAGATTTATTATATGAGGAATATAATAGTACATACTATATTCATAATTTAGGTTAGTGCTATAACTATATGATTTAAAAAGTTCAAATTTGTAGATAAGATTATTATAGTATTAACCTTTAATAAAGTATTACAGTAGGAAGTCATGAATTCAAATCTCTACGCATTCATTACAACCTTACGAACTTAAATTATTCACTTATGGGACTCAGTCAAAGTTTCGACCTATAAGTGAGGATAACCTTATATAATAAATATGATGACATATAAATACCTATCCACTTATTGCAACTAGGGCTGCAAACGAGTCGAATCGAGCTTTTAAAGGCTCGAGTTTGGCTCATTTAAAATTTAAAGAGCTCAAGCTTGAGTTGGGCTTTTTATCGAGTCTAACGAACTTCTATTGAGTCTAAAACTTAAATTCCAGCTCGACTCATTTAGATAATCTATATTCCATTTTTTTAACCTAAAATATAATATGCAAGTATTGCTATAATATATATACATATAATTATTAAATAGAAATTAGTTTTTATTATTTTTATTATGTAGTTATAGATAATATATCATACATAAAAAAATTTTCTACTATCGTGCTTATTAACAAGCCTAATTGCAAGCCTCTTCACGAGCCTAAACGAGTTTGATCACAAACCCACTTGAGAGCCTAAATCAAAGCTCAAGCTTAGCTCGTTTAATAAACGAGCTTTACTTTAGGTTCGAACTCGACTCGTTTACTGATAGAGCTCGAGCTAAACGAAGCCTGAAACAAGCCAAGCTCCAATAGCTCATGAATAACTTGGGTAGTTTGTAGCCCCAGTTACAATCCTATTAAATTAAATTGTACATTTGATAGATCTTAGTCAAAATTTTGGTCCATAAGCAAGAGAAAGTAATATATGATAAGTAAAATGACATGCACTATATTTAGAAATTTAAGCTTTTAGATCAGAAAGCCTACGTATTAGTGTTATATAATAAATATAATAATTCATATTATACGTATAAGTTTAAAATTTAAAATTAAATAACTATGGTGTTAATTTGTATATGGTGTCAAGATGGAAGATCATGAATTCGAATTCGTCTACACTTGTTTCAACCTTTTAAATTTTGGTTGCTTGGTTCCTTCAGCTTGTGCATCGAGTGCTTCTCAATGCCTGTAAACAATGCTACTCCAGCTGCTCTTAATTCGAAGGTGAAGTTAACTGGCCTTTTCAAAAGGTGAGCTGCCTTTTTTGTATCATTAATGAACATTGTTCCAATATATTAAGTGTTATTTCATGTGAAATGGGCATCATCGTCCGGGTCCTATTATGAGCATCTTGTCGATGTCATACAAAGGAAAGCCCACTTTCCAATACAAATCAAGGCTGCCGTTGTTTCCTAGGGTTCTTGCTCCTATGCTTGCGATGTTACAAATGAACAAAAAAGAACCTCACATCGCCAAGCATGCTGCCGCAAAATGAAGACAATTCAATTAGTTTTGCCTCTTGTCACAAATGAAGATATCATGACTAAAGAGTAAAGAATGGTCCGGTTACTATTTTATAATTGAAAAGGGTTCGGTTTAGTCACTTGAAAACATATAGGCCCAAGAGATTGAAGTTTTTTAGGCCAACGCCCAAGAGATTGGATAGCCAAGGATAGCTATTTGCAATATTGGTCATTTAAATCCCAATTATTATTTTTTTCATTACTAATGCAACTGGAACTGATATAAAACAAAAAACTTTAACATTTCCATGTAACCTTTGTTTAAAAGATCAATGAAATTATGAAGCGATAACGGGTGTGATTTTACTTTTTTACCAATTTGTTACTAATACTAACTATAAAAAGGATAAATAATTGATGCAAGCTTTAGACTTGTGAGTTATATCTTGTTTTACTAGAGATATTTGTATGTTTACCAATCCGCCAATAAGTTAATTACACAAAAAGAAATTATACGAAAATAATGACACATAAATGATTTCCTTACACATATCTCATCTTTCATGCAATTTTTTTATTTGTGCGAAAATACTAAAATTCCCAATTATAGTATCTCAAATGCTAAAAATGCGATTTTTCTTTCAATTTATAGTAAATTGCATGATTAACATAAGATTTTGCAAGGTGCTACAATATTTAAATTGAATTTTTTTTTTTTTTTGTAAAAGCATTTTTTAGATGTAATTTTGTGTAGATATTTACGAAAATAAAATAATGTGATTTGTATTTAAGTAATTTCTTTACTCCAACATTTTTTTCATCAATTTTCCAAACCAAACGATCATTAAATTTTCTACACGTGAGCTCATTTTTTACGCCTCCATTGGGCAATTTTAGTTGTGTAAGAAATGCCCCTCTTAAAGCTTGTTCTTTATTGCTATAAAAGAGTCAAGAAAATCTTTCTTGAGCAAACTTTGTGGGTGATAACTCTCCATTAGATTCATAAGCACCAGCACAAGGCAAATTTAAAGAAACTTTCTTAAGCAAACTTTGTGGCATATTCTAGCCCATGGCCCAAACCTTCTTTGTTCTTATTATTTGTTCGACTCAACATGTTCAAACCTTTAACATAACCCTATCTCACCAATTTTACTTCCATCTTCCTCTTCTCCGCACTCATCCAACCCCATTAACAACCCCAACTAAGGTTTCCCCATTACAATCCCCAATGCTTCAAAATTTCTTGTCCACAAGGGAGGAAATGGAAGTTAAAGGTACAAATCAGAAGGAAATTCCCATGTGGCATCAGCTATGTGATTGTGTAAATGAGTCGGACCCAACATATTTGCTTTATTACCACTCTTAACCAATTTTCTTTCAAGTACACACAAAGGCTCAAGATTAACTTCGTGCTAATGGCGAAAATGGTACCTAAACTTTCGCAAAAAGAACAAATAGGTACTTAAAGTTTGATTTTGAACAATTTAGTACCTGAACAAAGTTTTCATTGACGTTTTCATACTTGGAGTTTGGTTTTGAATGATTTAATACTTGAACAAACTTTTTGTTTACTTTTTTTATACATGAAGCAAGTGAAATGAGGTATGAAAAAAATTCACAATAAGTTTGTTCAGGTGCCAAATTGTTCAAAACCAAACTTCAGGTATAAAAAATATCAACGAAAACTTTATTTATGTATTAAATTGTTCAAAACAAAACTTCAAATACCTAATTGTTCTTTTTGCGAAAGCTGAGTTACCATTTTTTTCATTATCTCATTAACTTCTAACGGTCTTGTAGGTAGTAAACTACATGGCAACAAGTGGGAACCATGAAACTTTTTAAGCTGAGAAACACGGAAGGTAGGATGGACTGACATGCCCTTATGCAAATCTAACCTATAAGAGACTTTACCCACCTTGTCTACTACATGCATGACCTATATTAGTAAGGTGATAGCTTTTCTAAATGATTAGAATTGAGGCTACCTTGTCTATAAGTTTGTAATTTAAGGAGAAACATGTCACCTATCTGAAACTTCTGATCACTTCTACTCCTATTAGCTTGCTGTTTCATATGATTCTAAGCACTTCTCAAGTGAAATTTAGCATCTTATGAGCATCTTCTTTGCTAGTCAATATTGAACCAATGATAGTATTCCTCAAATCTCCTGCCATGTAAGGTAGATGCATTGGCAATGGTTACCTATATAATAATCCAAAGGGCATTTTATTGGCACTAATGTGGTAATAGTGTTGCACCACTATTTTGCTAACACTAAAAATTGTCCCCATCTTATAGGATGCTCACTAGCCATACGTTTGAAATAAGTTTCCAAGCATTTGTTTATTACTTCACTTTGATCACTGGTTTAAGGATGGTATAACGAAGACAATAATAACTCCATCGCCCTCTAGTTTGAAAAATCAGAGCAAAAAGAACTTCTAAAAACTGCGTAATGATCGTTAGTGATGTTTTCTATCATTCCATGCAATTTGAAGATGTTCTCTGAAAATACCTAAGCTACTTATGCAGTTCAGTAAAGGTACAAAAGACTGATAGAATGACCTTATTTACTCGATCTATCAACCATAACCATTATAGCATCATTTCCATACGACCATGGAAGTCCCTTAATAAAATCCATATTGATGTCTAACCAGCATCTATTAGGTATTGGCAATGATTGCAATAAACTAAGGGTAGCTACATTTTCATATTCATGTCTTTGACAAACATCACATTTTTACACATCTTGCCACAACCCTTTTTCCATCTTGGGCAAATAAAGTATAACTCCTGGCCTTTTATATATTGCTTGGGCATTGGAATGACCACTAAGCAATTCATCATGCAACTTAAGGCGCAAATCTACTAGTGGATCTACTACTACCTTACTTTTCCATCTCAACACTTTGCCATCCCAAGTAAATCGCCTATGGTCTTATCCTCTTCTGATCTTCGGATAACATCACCATGTCCTTTAGGGGCTCCCAACTCTTGTAATTCTTGAGTAATTTCAGGTGTTAATATGGTCATAATAATAGCCCTTAAGCTATCTTCCTTAGCTCTTAACAAGGCATCATCAACTTTGTTACAGTGTCTACTCTTGCACCTGATTTCAATTATCTAGGCCTAGAAATTGGCTAACCATTTATGTTGGCACAAAGATACCAAACACTAATTAAGCAAATACTTCAAGCTTTAATGATTGGTTTAGACTATAACCTGATCAAATAATGTCTCCACTTCTCTACAACAAACTCTAAAGCCAAAAACATTCATAATTTAATTGTCGTTTGCATTTTGGTGATAGAACCTTACTGAAATAAGCTATTAGTTGGTTGTCTTATATTAAGATAGATCCTATGCCTTCATCACTTTCATGAGTTTCAACCACAAATTTCTTATTGGAATAAGGTAACCTTAGCACCAAAGAACTCATAAGAGCAATCTTGAGTAGATCAAAAGCTAGTTTTAAAGCCTTTATCTGTTGGAAGTTATCTTTCTTAAGTAATTGAGTTAAGGGTGTAGATTATTTTCTTTACCTTTGAATAAAATGTCATAGTACTCTATCAAGCCAATAAAACCATGCAACTGTATTATGGTTTAAGGCTATGACAACTTAGCAATTCCATCAAAGGCTATGGCTACTTAGCAATTTCATCAATCTTCCTTGAAGTAGTTACAACACTATTCCTAGTAATGATATGATTCAAAAATTTAACTGACTTCATCCCAAATACACATGACTTCTTTTTAATTATAACTTTTCCTTGCATAAAATGTTGAAAACAGTTCGTAAATGTTGCTCATGTAAGTCTCAGTTAAGATTATAGACCAAAATGTCATAAAAGGAAAAAAAGAAGAAGAAAAAGAAGATAAACTTCCTTAAGTGTTGCTTAAATATATGGTTCATGGGACTTTGAAATGTGAAAGGAGCATTAGTTAAAAGGTAATAAATTACACAAACAGATCACATCTTTTGAGGGTTAGTTCATTTGAGGTAATAATATTTTTAGTGGTTAAAAAAATATCATAACATTTAAAGAAATGTATCAATTAAAGTCTTCATTGACGCGTGTCATAATGTGTTGGATCCTTTGAGTTTTAATTAAGTATTTCTCTATTGACACGTGCACCTGATTTCAACCAACTGAACAAAATCCTTTTCTCCAAAAACTTTGCACCATTGTTAGTTAAACTAAAACTTATTACCATGGTAGCAAAATTTCATTGGATAGTTGCCAAGCTCAAATTTAGCTTCTATTCTCCTAAAGGTTCAGATCTGTATCAAACTTGGCCCATCTGATGTGGAACACTCGACAAAGAACTAGTAAGGTTTTTGTACGTGCACTATTTTGAGAATTGGTTTGACTTGAGTCACTACCAACCAAGAAAAACAAAGGTTGAATTAGAAATCAAATGGGTGGTTTGATTATTGGTTCAACCATTGATTCATGTAAAAACTAGAAATTTTTTAGTCTAAAAGCTGCTACTTTAAATCCTAAATGATTATCTAGGCTTTTATGGGCTTTAGAAATCTTAAATTATATGGGCCAAAGACTTATAGGAAGAAACATTTAATTTTGATTTTTCAATTTTTTAATTTTTTTAGTCTTTTTATTAAAAGAGTTTATATACAAATATATGTATCGTTTTTTGTTCTTTTTTTGACAAAAAAAAAAACATCTAAGATTTTTTTATTATTATGACCGCCCTTTAGGTGCCTACGTATTTACTAGTCGGAATCAGGTCCTCATAGTTTATTTAGACTTTGTAAAGCTTTGGTGTGTTGATTTACTTTAATTTATGAAAACCACCAAGTTTAAGTTATTTAGCTGATTTTGATATTTTTTCTGAAAAGATCCTAAAAGAGTCTAATCTTATATTTTATATTCTGGAAAATGTCTAGAAATAAAACCTAAGTTTAGAAAACCCACATTTATTTCTTTTTGGTAATTTAGAAATTATCTAAGGTGATACTACATATATTTGCCACAAAGAAGATTTTCATACTATATCTATCACATATATGGGAAAAGACCAAAAAGGATAAAAAGTCTATTGGTATTCATGAGTTTTTTCTTTTTTTTTTTTTTAAATATTATGAGTAAAACATATGTACATGGGACCTGATTTAAAACTTATATACAAGGGAGATACCAGTATTTCTAAATCTATCAAACATACTGGTCAATTTCATCAAAACTTTACGACATATCGAACAAGACATATATCGACTATTTACAAAAACTACCTAATCATATCAAAATTACAAAACAAGATGTAATAGCAGAATCTTATATTATATCTATTTGTCCAACATGCCATGTCCATATTTACAAAAGATCCAATGATATGAAATAGTATAACTCAATTATATGCTTAGGTATAAATTTTATCATCTAAAAGATCTGAAATATATATACCTAATTTTTTATATACAAATTTATACATAAAATTTTATGTACAAAATTTTAATAAGTGTAGTAAATCAAATGTACACAAATAATTAGTATAACAAATATGCTAACTTTATCAACACAGACATGACATAAAATATATAAGTTATAACCAATAGGCACAACACGCAAGTATTAAATCATAGAAATATAACACGTATAAATATATAATACATCTGCAAATTAGAATGAAAATATATCTATTTGTATCGTACAATCCGCATTCCATCAAGAATTGTATGATACTATATATTAAACTATCTACTATCTATGCACTTCCAATATATCTTGGGGTACATATACATGGATATTAAATATTGTACAATAAATAAACAAAATAATAACGTATAATTTGTTTGGAATTTCATTCTGGACCTAGAAAAGAAAGCAAAGAAAAGATTAATAATAATATACGAGTATGATAATTGAAAGTCAGAACCCAAAACAAACTAATATGAGCAAGAATGGGACAAAAGGCTAGACATTAGCGCACATGCAAGTCAGAGCGCACAAAGGATGGGGTCATGGCAGGTATGGCAAGAAGAAGAAAACTCTATCCTCTCTCTCTCTCTCGCTTCAGTCGGTGTTGTTATGGCAGATGGTGTTGGTGTTGTCGTGCATGGGTTCGGTGCATGTGGCGGTCTTCATGTTGGTTTGGATTTTTGGTGTGTCAATATTTGGTTGTGATAATGGGAGTTCGCGTGGTGTTTGGTGGTGTCGATAGGTGTTGGGTTCGATGGTTTTGGTTTGTTCATGGTGGAGATAGTGATATTTAGTTTTTGTCTATTCAATTATTGGTTGTTGTTGTGTTCGGGTTGTATTGTCGTAAGCGTAATGCTGGTGTTCATGAATTAATTGGGTTGCAAGTGTCTCGAATTTGGTTGATGAAGGTGGAGGTTCGAGATGTTTGATCAAGAATTTTCTGTGATCTAGGTATATGGTATTTGAAGTTAACAATTTATGTTGGCAGTTCGTATTTAGTTTGCATTTCGTATTGAGTTTGGTTTTGTTTTAGTTTTGTGTCATCGGTTGTTGATGGGGCATGATGTTTGGGAGTTATTATTTTGTTTATTTTTTTTTTGGTCATAGAGTTATTATTTTGTTGAAGGTATTGAATTTATGGGTTTAGATTTAGTTTGAGTTTATGGTTGTTTGCGGTTCGAGTACGGATTTGGATCGAAGTTCGTTGTTCATGGTTGGTGTAGGCTGAAGCGGTGGTTGTGTGGTCCATGAATGGGGGTTGTTGCGTTGGCAGTTTGGAGTTTATGTTGTTGATGAAGTGTGGTGAAAGTGGCGGTTTAAGTGTTTTGGAAAAGAAAGGAGGTCAGTGTGATGGAGAGAGAGAGAGATGATGTGATGACAGAGAGAAAGGAAGGAGGAAGATATGAGAGAGCGAGAGAGAGTGGTCGTGGTGGTTCTTTCTTAAGGCGAGAGTCGGGATTTTAGAGATAGAAAGAGCAGCGAGGGAGAGAGATATTTTTAAAGAGAGAGAGAGAGTTCAAGGAGTAAGGGAGACCAGCAGCGGATGGAGAGAGTATCGAGTAGAGAGATTAAGAGTTATTCACAATTAATGGTCATGTGAAGGGTTGGATTCTAATTTTGATATTCTTTTGTTTTCAATTGTCAGTTTTGAAATGGGTATGTGAAGGGTCGGATTCTAGAAAATTTTTTGTTCAAGATCCCAACTTTGCAAATTTAAGCACAAGAATGGGCTTGAAATGAGCTTATTTGGAGCTTGTTTAAGCTCTATCGAGCATCAATGGTGGAATGAAGGCGAAGGAAAGATGAAGGAGATAAGATGCATGAGTTCAAGCACCTACAAGGGACCTACATGCACCATAAAAAAAATTAAGACATGCTTTGCATAGGTCTCGAACCCACGATTAAGGATATAATTGGGTTGGGTTTCAGACAGATCATATGAATATGAAACCCAAACAGCTATCTTATAATCTATATACTTTAATCCAATAGATGGTCTAAGGAAATGAACTCTACTAATTGTAAGAATGTTAAATTGACTAAGTGTTACCAACATACGGTAAACACATTTTGCTGTTTAGACAAATAGCACTTAAACTATTACATATTCCATGTTTCTAATATGGAAGGTTTTCAAAGCTGGAAACAATCTCAATCCCTCTATTCAGTTGCAACTATTAATATAACAATCAACATGTTACCACTTGTACCTTAAAAAAAGGGGTAAGTCGAAGCCCAGTACAATATACCAACAAACACATGCATGTAAACAAACAATGGCAAACTTACATGCAGCATAATCATACGAATGAAATAAATAACTATTTAGTTATCTTTATCCTTTAGCCCAACACTCAACAAAGGGATAACTCAATATTATGGATCATGAATAAATATTTACATATATATATATATTGGTTATTGGGTATCCCCTAAAAACCACGATGTCAATATAACCTAGATCTATCGAGATCATTTCCATGTGTAACTCTACTCTCGAACAACGCCACGCATGGATCATCGGATTACCATGATAATAGTGTGGATACTCTTCACCTATTACCAGCAGCTACGCATAAGCAGTACTCACATTATTAAGCTCGATGGTTAAATCAGTCGAGTTAAGCTTCTATCCTACATAAACACAAGCAATAAACAAAGTATGCATGTACCTGGATAGTCAATTCAACTTAGTCTAACTACTAGAAAACTCTAACCTAAATTTATAGCATATAAAGGTATTTAGATTCTTTATATTTCTTAACTTATTCCTAAATAACATTCTGTAGGCTCCTCTCTCTCACTCTAATATTAAAGCAGGTATTTATATAAGATATTTGCATATATACGTTAAGAGTTTAAATTGTAACAAATAAATAATGAAAAATCATTATTACTTGATGGAAACAAGGCTTCGGGTTTTTAGGTAGTAGTAAGTCTTAAGAAAGTTAAATGAATAAGTTTTAAGTGTTTTTAAGAAGGGTAAATCAAGTTTTGGAAAAACTGTGTTGTACACAAGCTATGCACAAGCTTGTGCAGAAGTTCGTTGTATACGACCTTCTACACAGACTATGTAGGGAGGTCATACATAAGGCAAAAGAGGGTTAAATGCACTTTTTGATGTACACGACCTTCAACACAAGCTGTGTAGAGAGGTTATACAAAAGGCAAAAAAAAGGGTAAAAAGTAAGCACCATTGTATACAACCATCTGCATAGGCTATGTACAAAGTCGTGTCGGATCAAACATAGGGTTTTCCATAAATTTTTACAAAACTCCAATTTCCTTCATTCCCAACATTAAAAACATGATTAGGAATCCAACTCAACCCATCTTTACAAATCTAGACACCCATCTTAATAAATCTTACATAAAGATTAAATCTTGAATGTGAAAATCATGTTAGCTTATTACAATTCCATCAACTCTTTATGTTTTTGTTTCTTAAATCTTTCTTCATTAAAGATTCATCAAGAATTTTCTAAAGAAGTCATTGTTTTCCTGTCAAATCTTGATGTCAAAGCCAAATTGCCAAAAACTTATATCTAAAAGTTTGTTTTGTTGGGAAAAGATAAGAAAGAGAAGGAATTTTACTTATTGTACTATCTTGTTAAAATTTCTCCAAGAACTTTTGGTGGGTTGTTGAAAGAAAGAAAGGGAATGTTCTAAAACGTACATGAAAGAAAAGGTAGAAGGATAAGGCTGTTGATTTTTTATTTCATATGCTTTTAATTGTCAGGATTTTACCAGATTTGGAGATGGGCAAACATACCCTTGTTTTAAAAACGAAATTTACGAACTTGCTGCTTTTAAAATTAAAACATAATTGTTATTTCTTTTCCTGTTATTAGGTTATTTCATTCTTTACCCCATTTTAGAAACTTTTGTCCTTAAAGGTTTCCTCGACATATGTGTTTTATTCTATATTTAATAGGCAAGATTGTGGTAAATCATATAAATTATTGTTAAGATTTGATATTTAACTTGGTCAATTTTCTATTTTTTTAATGGAAGAGAGCTTTGGAGTAAAATTAATCAAATTATATCACATTTGGAGTCGAAGTGGCGAAAGTGACAAAGAATTATGAAGAAGATAAGGAGATATAATCAGCTGTGTTTCCCCTGTGCTCATGTTGGATATAAATCAATTTTGAAGAATCAGAGAGGAGCATAAGGAAATGTAGTCAGCTATGCTTTACTCGTGCTTCAATCAGAGTTAAATGAGTATAAGGCAGTGAGAAACATGATTGAATAGGTTGCGTTATGTTCTCATCATAGTTCTTATCATGCTTCCCTAGAGAATTGTTATAAAGAATAAATAGTAAGAAACACGAGTGAACAAGTTAAGTCGTGTTTATGCCATGCTTCTTAGAAGAATGAATAAATAGGGTCATGTTTCCATCATGCTTCGTATATACATGTGAAGATGGACATTAGAAAGAAGCACAACAAGATAGGGATACCCATGTTTCTGCCGTGCAAATTTGGGATCACGAGGCATTAGAAGAAATCATGTTCTAACCGTGTTGTGCTAAAGATAAGATTTGCGGAGTGATTAGTGAGAAGCACGTTTGGATGCATGTGTACATGCCGTGTTTCTCCTTGAGTATGATGAATTTGATAGTTATAACTACCTAAAGAGATGAACGATTGGATAGTAATTTTCGAAGACTTGGTAAAATAAAAATGAAATAATTGAGGAACTAGAGCTTGTATAAAACTTAAGGATATTTTCAACATTTGACAAGTATAAATATGTTTTTAGAGGTGGAAAAAAAAACAAAACAAAATAGATAGATCATTATTTTTCCTTGCATCAATAATTAGAATAGAATTCTTTGAGAGAATAGGAAAAATAGAGCTCTTAAGAAAGGAAAGCAACAATCAAGAAGACCTTTCAAGATTGTTCATTCAAGTGTATTTCTTTCATTATAGTGTTGAATTGTAATAGATGTTTAGTGCTTTTGATAGCTTTGTAGTGGAGGAGTAGAAATCTATCGTCTAAATAATAAGAACCCAAGATATTTACTATATGTTACGTACTTAATTGCAGTTTTAATGAAATTTCGTGTTCTTTTAGGTTTAACTACGAGTTTTGTATTGTTTCATAGATTAATATGTCTAGAATATTGATTCTTTGATTGATTTCATTATGTTGATTGATAAATTGCACATTTGAATAGATCTATTGTAATCAGAAAGGCTTGTTTAAATTGCTAGACATAGTGATACAAGGGTCTTCCATGTTAAGTGTGATATTTATAAAAGATTCATTAATCAATAATGCAATCCTTGAATTGTTACTAATTAGAAGATATTCTAGTAGGTAGATTTAAGATAATAGTGATTAGTGGTCTTGAAAGAGATGTTAATCTGTTGTAGTAGTCTTACGAACCAATTGAATATGAATGACCGTTAATGTTATCTTTTGAAATAGACTACAGTGATATTCTTGTTGGGAAATTATTGTTTAGATGAGTATGAATAATATTGAATTTCTAGATGTTGTTATTGTGTTGTCTTGAGAGTATAAAAAAAGAATTAATCATATAAATATTAGTAATAGACAGTCTTTAAATAATTGAGGGTATATAATAAAAGAATAAGTCATTACTAATAGTTATTTAATCTTTGTGGGACGACCATGCTCTTGTCATTCATCTTATGAATAATAGGTATACTTGCCTATAAATTAATTGAAAAGAAGGATTAGAACATAATATTATTGATTAATCAATAAATTAATCATTCCTAAATTACTGAAATTCTTTTATTCCACAATTCCATTTGCTTCTCGAATATTTAAGTTGCTTTTCATTCAGTGATCAACTCCTTATACTTGAACCAACTATTTTCAGAACTTACTCCTTAATTTCTTCGCATGACTGTTCTTTCCAACTATAATGCAGTTTAACTAATTACTCTTTGAAGTCCTAATGGTCACTAATTAGATTTAATTTGTATTTCTTCAACTCACTTTTATGCCCTTTAAGGATGTCAATCCAACTTATTAGCAATATCAATCATGTTGTTTTGCCTCTATTTACCGTCTTTTCTATTAAAACCTCCCCAGCACAAATTTTCCAAACAATTTCGTCCAATAAGATTTAGGAAGCTGAAAAGTCTATAACTTTTTAATCTTTAATCTTAAGCTCTGAAAGTTGAATCTCAAATTATCATGATGTTTCTGATAATACTATGATATCTACATATATTAGTTGAACTTTGTTTTACTACCATTATCAATTATCAATGTTAATTTAGAACAATTATTTATCATTCCCACTATCCCACTTGTTTTCAAGATCTATAAAGATGCAACAATTGGTAACTATGGTCTCATATAGACCTTTCCAAGAATCATCTTAAAAATCATTGATAAGTGTCAAAAGACCCATTATTCACATTATTTTGATATGATATTATATTAATTTATTGTGAATTATTAAAGAAAAAGATACTTATTTGATTAAAATATTAATTTTAGGAATAAATGAAGATATCGAGCTTAATGACGACTTTTGGATAAGTCAAGTGAGATTTTGATGAAGGAATAGGCAATCGAAAGATTTATAATATGCATTGTCAACCCTTGAAATCTTAATTAATTTTAAGCTTAATTTTAGAATTAAAAGTCAATCGGAAACCCTAAAGATAACAAAAGACTAGTACAAACCCTAAAATTTAGATCCGACATTCTCGTATTCTTTAGCCCTAGACGGTGAAGTTGAAATAATTAGTGATAATAGTTCGTGATTATATAAGGAAGCGTAAAAATATTAGATTCGCGAATTTGAGTGTTCTTTGAACCCGAACGGGATCAGCTCTCGAAAAACATGTCCAAGGGCTTGAAATAGTAAAGATATTCCAATAGCACCGTTAAAACTGATTCGAAAATATTAGTTTCATAATTTTTCGGTAACTAAAAATAGCAGATATTGCATTTATACTTGTATTTTATTTACTACTGGTATATTATTAGTCTTGTTTACTATTCATTGTCTCGTACTACTATTCATTACTATTTATCTATTTCTATTTTAGCTTACAACCTATTCTTACTATCTATGTATCTATTTTTCTACTTTTTTCAATTCCAATATACATTCACATCAACCATATTTCACATTTTTATTACTTTTTATTACAAAACAACAAATAAAATAATTTTCACTCCTCTCTCTCTCTCAGGTCGGCGCGTCTCCTCTCTCTTCCAACTTAATTATTTTTCTTTTTCGATTTATTTTATTACATCTAATTTCTCTCCATCTTCAACCATAAATACCCCATCTTCCTACACTTCTTTCACACCATCTTTACACATAACAAAACTCTCTCAAATTCACTCTACAACTCCCTCCACAAAATTTTCCTCTACCAAAACTCTCTTTTATCAAATATTCACAAAATTTCTCTCTATACACAATCTATTTACTATTTCTCACAAACTACATGACCATATATTCACTACCTTCTTCCTACACCATAAACACTTTAGGTAAAACTCATATCCTTATTTTATTTACTCATGTCATGTAACTAACATGATCATGGTGTTATTTTGAAACTCATATGAGTAGTAAAAATATGGGTAGTAAAAGCAACAACATGTTCATATTTTGTTCTTGTAAATGAAATTCAAATTTTATTATGTTGTTATTATGTTCATATATATATTGATTATTAATGATATTATTGTTGCTATTATGCTTTAATCTAACCCTATATATATTATTAAGTATATGTATATCTATATATTTTTATAGCCTAATGCTCACTAACCATCTCTAACTTGCTATCATTATTGTTTTTTTTTTTTTTCTCTTTTCAGGACTAGTCTATTTTAGTCTCGGGTTGCCTTGATGAAGCTAAGACTCCTAATACTTGACTGGGTTACTTTGATGAAGCTAAAGTTCCCAATATTTGATTTATTAACTTGTTTATTATGTCTTCCTTATATTTCCATATTTTCATATTGCATATTCATGATCATGCATGAGCATATTGATTATTGTCTCAACAAGATAAAGAGGGAAATGTTTTCTTAAATAAAAAGAAGATAGAGTTCTCTTCCAAAATAAATTTTATCATGTGAGAAATGATTTTTCCCATAAAGACTTAGGATTAGCAAATCTTTTCCAAAAATTTATAGGAGTTCATCATAAGTTTTAACTAACCAAAGAACATAGGGATTTTAGATAATACATAAAATATATATACATACACTTTACAAAACTATAAAGTGAAAAAAGTTTTCTTTAAAAATTAAAATCTCAAATTATTGGTTGACAAAAGTTTTACTAAACTTCATTAAGAAAGTTTCACTAATACTCTAGAATATGAAGGAATAGACTAGTTTGACAAATCACCAAGAATATTTCTTTTATAAGGATAAAATGTTCTTAAGGAATAAAGTAGGTAAACAACTCAGGAAATCATTTTAATTGAATGAAATAAACTTTAGGAAAGGTTAAGAAAATGTAAAGCTTGATAAATTTCAACTACCCTCAAATAATATTTAGAATCTGCCCTCTCAACCTCTAGAAATTAAGTTATAAGAAACCTAGAAAGACAAAAATCATTTTTTATTTAGAAATTTGAAAGACTAAGGAAATAGAATTAAAAGGGGAAAATACTCACTAAAAATAATTTAAGGAATTTTTCAACAAGTTAAGTGGAAATTTTCAAAGTTTTTCTTTTCCAATTTATAGAAAACATTGCTTTTACAAAAATCATGGTTGAGACAACTTCATTAAATTAATGCATATGATATGAGTCAATATACATACATATATATATATATATATTCTAAAGGTTTTTCTAACTATAATAATACTTATATTTTGGTACAAGTATTTTTGGATAAAGAAAAGCTTGCAAATTTAAGTTTTGAAAACTAGAATTTTCGTGATAAATCTGTACCCTACGGTTTTGGGATCTAAACGACTTTTTATGATAAGAATAACCTTAGAAACAGATATATCTTTTCAAATAGGTAGAAAACGGTATATTATATGCGAAATTTCAAATTAAAATGAGCAAGTTATGACCATTTTAAGTTGGAATTTCCACCTATACGAATTTTACCTCAACTAGAAAATATAGTTAGAAATTGACTAGAAATTTCATGAAATACTCATTTTGGATATTTCCTTTGTTTAAGAACCGAAGAAGATGACATATACTATCTCGAGGATTACTTCGACTAAGGGAGTATCATTATGGCCGAGTGAGTCTACTTTCCTTATTTTTCATGCTCATGCTTGTGCTTGTAAATTAGTTGCACTAGATTTAAGAAAAGATGAAATTGAAGATACACGTGTTTATGACATGTTGAAAGAATATTAAGCATATCGAGCCACGAATTGTTTGCAATAAATTGTATGTTTATTAGCATGTTGAAGCGTCTAAAATTGGTTGGTCATTTCCAAGAAATTGAAAAATAATGGTTACGCTCTAAATAAAAGTTTATACATGCACTTCATAAGTTGAGTTACATTGCATTCGCTATTGTACAATTGATGGGACAAGTGTATGATAGTAGTGGTAGGCATGACTGATATACTATGTATGTAGCGAGTAGGAGCCGGTAAAAACTACATAAATTGATGGCTAGTAGGAGCCGATAATAACCACATATTTTTTTATGGCAAATAGGAGCCAGTAAGATCTATAAAAATAATTTTTAAAAGAAGTGATGGTCGTAATGGGCCGAAATACCTAACCTCGAATGAATGGCGTAATTCATTCAACATATGATTCCCAAAAAATCATATGTCGTGTATGCTCACATGCTCGTTGCATTACATTTGCTTGTCTAATAAATTTGGTTGTTATTTTGTTTTAAGTATGATTATTAGGATTATTCTCACTAAGCCCGTAAAGCTTATGCCCCTACAGATATCTGTATTCATAGGAACACTTGTTTTTGTACCCGAGGTCTCCTCATATCCGCATAAGTTTTCTTTTGGGAACTTTTGAAGGAAATCTACTTGAAGGATTATACTAGAATTCCTTTAAAATCTTTTGATATCATATTTAAGTTATTATAAAGACTATTAGTTATTTTGATCCTTCGAGTTTTAGCGGGGGTACGTCACTAATAATCATGTAATAGACTTTTAATTGTTATTATTATGATCTATTTCTATTTCCAGATTATTGTATATTTAATATTACTTGTTTAGACCACACTTCTCAAAAGCATCTCCTATTACCGTATTATAAGCCTTACATCTAATACCAAGACTTTCGCGTGACAAAGGTAATCATTCTTAAGTCTTGATATTATATGCGGCGGATTACCATTTAGGGTACTCTACGGGACGTGACATGCATAGCATTTCTACACAATCTGTGTAGAATACTAGTGTAGAGGGCAAAAAGTGACAAGCAAGCATTTTTAAAGTACACAAGGAAGCTACACAAGCCATGCACCATGGTTACGTAGACAGATTAAAAGTGGACAGAAGTAATTATTAAAGTACACGACTTGTCTTCATAAGCTATGTTCGTAATCGTGCAGGCCTCATTTCATGTGAATTCGTTAATACATCCTACATGGGCTCAAACAAGGCCTTGTAGGATGTTTGAGCCCATATAGGATGCCTGTGCAGGAGATACTTTGTTATTTCCTATAAATAGCGAGCTTAGCATGTCTTTTAGATGTACTACATTATTCCTAGAAACCCTAGAGAGAAAATTATGAGCTTCAAGAGAAGCAGTGTTTTGGCTTTATTGAAGGTCACAAAACTTTGTTTAAGGGAGTTATAGTACATCATGTTTACATTTTATTCTACTATATTTCATGTTATGATTGTAAATTTCATGGAGGAGTAGATTTTCTTTACCTTAAGTCTTGCGAAATCCTAAATCTATATGTTAAATCTATTTAGTTAGTGAAAGTATATGTTCTTGAGTCTATTCATGCATTCTTTATCGTTCTTGTGATTAATTTGTGATCATGATTTATTGCATGTTTGATTTCTTTTAGATAGAAAATATTTCATCTAATAGAATACATCTACATGAATAGAGAGGCTTTAATGTAGATCTAGACATAGACTACATGAACATTTTTACATAAAGATTGAATCTTTGCTAGGAATCTTGAACTCAACGCAGTTCTATATGTAATTGATGACGAAAGACATTTTCATTGATCAGTAGGGCTAGAATTCAATTATCTTAAAAGAGAAGTTAATGAATTTAGGAATTCCTATAGTTCAAGATATAGACGATTTGTTAATCAATAATTTATTATAAGAAATTAAGATTTAGGGTGGATATCACGCCCCAAATGGTACCATAAACATAGCAGTCCGCCACATATAATATCAAGACTTAGGAATGACTACCCTAATCACTTGAAAGTCTTAGTATTACATGTAAGCGTATAACACGGTAATAGGAGAAGCTTTTGGGAAGTGTGGTCTAAGCAAGTAATATTGAACATATAAGAATCTAGAAATAAAGATGATTCATAAATATAGATAAGAGTCTATTACATAATTCATAGAGGCCATTCCCCACTAAATCTCTAAGGATCCACATAAAATATACTAGTCTTTACATATACTTAAATACTTTAACAAAAGATTTTAAAGGAATTCTATATATTCCTTCAAGTAGATTTCCTTCAAAAGCTCCCAAAAGAAGACTTACGTGGATATGAGGAAACCTCGAGTATAAGAACAGGTATTCCTATAAATACAAATACCTATAGGGATGTAAGCTTACGAGCTTAGTGAGAATAAATCCGATAATTATACTTAAGACAAAATAACAACCAAGTTAATTAAACAAGCAAATCGAATGCAACAAGCACGTGAGCATACAAGATATATGATTTTTGGGAATCGTATGTTGAATGAATTTATGCCTTCATTCGGGGTTAGGTATTTTGGCTTATTACAGCCAACATTTCTTTAAAAACCATTTTTATAGATCTTATCGGCTATTATTTGCCATAAAAAATGCGTAGTTCTTATCGGCTCCTATTAGCCATCAATTCGCAGATTTTACCAACTCCTACTCACCACATACAGATACTACTGGTTATGCCAACCACTACTATCATACTATTGTCCTACTGATTGTATAATAGTAAATGTAATGTGACTCAACGAATGAAGTACATGTCTCAAATTTTATTTAAGGTCTAGCCATTTAAGTTACAATTTCCTGTAAGTGATCATCCAATTTCAAACACTTCAAATGCTAATATATCATACAAATTATATAAGTAATTCATGACTCGATATGCTTAAAGTTCTTTCATCAAAATTATAAACACATGCATCTTCAATTTTATCTTTCCTTAAATCTAGTGCAACTATGTTACAAGCAGGAACATAAGTATGAAAATAGGGGAAGTAAACTCACTCAGCTATGATGATACTCCCTTAATCGAAATAGTCCTCGGGGTCGTACACATCTTCCTCCTCGTTTCCTAAATAAAGGAAATACTGAAATGAGTATTATTTCATGGAATTTCTAGTAAAAATTTCCAAGTTTACTCTAGTTGTGGTAAAATTTGTATACATAGAAATTCCAACTTAAAATGGTCATAACTTGCTCATTTTAATTTGGAATTTCGCACATTATATAACATTTTCTACCTATTCAAAAAAATCTATCTAATTCTAAGGTTATTTTTGTCATATAAAATCATTTGGTTTCCGAAACCATAGGGTACAGATTCATCATGAAAATTATAGTTTTCAAAACACAAGTTTGCAAACTTTTCTTTATCCAAAAATACTTGTATCAAAATGTAGATATTTGTATAGTTGGAAAAATCCTTTGAATATATATAGACTCATATCATATGCATGAATCTAGTGAAGTTATCTTAACTATGATTTTTGTAAAACAATGCATTTTAGAAGTTGGAAAAACAAAACTTAGAAGTTTCTACTTTAGCTTTATGAAAAGTTCTTTAGATCATTATAATGAGTATCTCTTCCTTTAAATTTCATTTCTTACCTTTGGAAATAATTTAATTTCTCCAAAAATATTTTTTTTGTATCTTTTTAAGATTCTTATTACTTAATTTTTTTAGAGGTTAAAAAGGTAGTTTCTAAGTACTACTTAATAGTGGTTAAGGTTTATTAAAGTTTATGCATTCTTAGCTTTTCCTAAAATTCATTTTACTTTAGTAAATTTGCAATGATCTCCTAAGTTGGTTACAATTTTTATTCCCAAGAAAATTTCATTTCAAGAAATGAACTTTCTTGATAATTTTTCAAAACTTGTCTAGTCCTCATATTTTTAGAATGTTGCTACTAGGGTTCTATAAGGGTATAAAAGTGTCTTTTATCATATTGTGTCACATGGAGTAATCCTAGACATCCACCTTCACATGTATAGAAATCTTAACTAATCTTAACTATTTTAATTTATCTTATGCGCTAATAATGATTTAAATAGTTAAACCAAGTTTAATTAATTTATTTTTTAATTAAAATTTTTAATTGTAATTCAGGTAAGTTCCTAGTTAGGGGCAAAATTGTAATTTTACAAAAACAGAGTCATAGTTTGCATTTTTTTCTTGTACAAATTCATCTAAAATCATTATTAAATTCTAATTTACTTTATTTTGATATTTTTGAATTGCTTTTAGTCTTCAAAAACCTAAGTCCTCTATTTAGGATAAAATTGAAATTTTTGAAAAATTGGTTGGTTAAGTTACTGCAAGACTTTAATTGGCTTCAATTGACTTTAAATGATTTTAATTTTTCATTATTGGTGTTTATATTATTTCATCGACCCACAAGCCTTAGCCAGTCATAGCCTTGAAGTTAATCTCCTTCCGTTGGCATATATAAGGACTCGGTTCATTATGTTTACGTAAAGGTATATACCTCCCTTGCTGACTATATCTCCTCAAAAGTACTTTACACCTCTCTAACTCACCATGTCTCCATGGATGTATTCTACACCTTTTTAGGGATGCTCCAGTTGCATAGCTCTCCACTTATTCGACCACTTTCCTTGGACGATTGCCACCACCTTGGGTCCAAGTTAACTACCAATAGGGGGTCGTACTCTCCTTACTTCCTTTTCTTAGGAATGAAACACATAAATAGAGAAAGGAAAAAAAACTAATAAAAAAACATAATATATCCATTTAGTCATGGTGACCCACACTATTAAGCGGATTCTATTACAAAAACCCTATTATAGGACCCATAAGTTTATAGCCTTAATTAAGCATTGACTTATTATAATTTTAGTCATTTTTGTAATATCAACAATCAACTATGTATATAATATAATAAGTTGTATCCAAACTAATATAATGAAAAGTCACGTAAGCAATCATTTATTAAAATTTTTATCCTTTCTTTAAAATTTATTATATTTTAATAAATATACTATTAAAAAGATTTATTTAAACACTATAATAAAAACTATGAAAATATTGATAATCTTGAAAATAAAAAGTAAAAATAATTAAGGTATTACTTAGACATTCTACCAACGATACTTAGCTATAGCCTGGAGGGACTCTCTTAAGTATGGATAGATCATCTATTTAATTTTGGTGTCTAATTCTACTTAAGGTTCAGTAGCCACAAATGTTGTGGTCAGTTACAATCCCCTATTATTGGTGCACTATTACAAAAACAAGAAGATAAGAAAAAATTACACCATGAATCTATCTAGTCATGATGATCCATCACACTAAGTGACTCAATTACCATTAAACCTATACTATTTTGATGAATATGGATTAATATTCACTTGTCCATTTTTTAAAATTGTTCTTTAGGTTTAAGAAATGTATTCTTTCTTTGGTGACTTAATGTTATTTTTTTGTTAATCATTTTAACTTTATAGAGTGTGAAATTTGTTTATTTAGTTGAGTCTTATTGTATATTAATTATTCAATGCATTTTGTTAGCATATTACTTTTATTCGTTGATGACTTTTGTCGATACATGATTATTTATTTTAGCCAAATTTGTTGGTAGATGATTGAGTGGTTTTGTGAATGATTGTAGATCATGGCTTATTATGTGTTAGTCGATGAATTTACTTTGTTGGTGGATGACTAAATTGTGATTGAATAATATTATGGAGGATTATAGATTGCAAGTGTGATGGATTTGTCAGTTATTTTGTTGTGATTTGCAATTCAAATTTTATAGAGTAACATAAATATTTTGCAAAAATGTAAAATATCACAGCAAAGCTTTTTTTAATTAGAATTTAATTTATTCTGTAATCCGAATCAAACTAAACCATCATTAAATGGTTTAGAGATTTTCTAATTTTAAACCACATCATTATCTAATGGTTTGTGATGACAAAAAATCTAACAGTAAATTGTTGTTCAGTTGATGTTGCATGATTTGGGGCTTTATTGAGTTTTTGGTGAAGAAGATGGAGGATGAGGGGAAAAAAGAGGTAAGGTAGTCAAGGGGAAGGGATTTGATTTTGGCATTGTCTTGATTTAGTCAGTAGTGTTTGTTTTCTAAGCTGGGGTGAAGGTCAAGTAGAGAAGAATGAAGAGCATGGAAAAGAAGAGAAAAGAGAGAGAGAAAACAAAGAGACGGCTAAGATAAAGAGAAAGAAAGGATCAATTTTGTCTATATATTTTTTATTAAAGCCCTAATTGTTTTAATGAAAATACTTTCTAGAAAAATGTTTTCTCACTTTCATATGTTTGTGTAAAAGAAAAGTGAGACAATCATATAAAAAATATTTTCTCTTATTTTGGAAAAAAAAAAAAAACTCATTCATAGCTTATGAATGTGTACGTCATTGCCTTATTGATTTATAAGCTCTATCTACCCATTATTTACTACTAATGTTAATGATATTTATTATTAACTTTTTAATACGTTTTATTTAGATGGATTTATTTCTCACCATAGGATATATTTTATTATTAATTATCATGGTTTTTTTAATTATCCAAGTATTTGGAAGAAACAAATAAATGAAAACTGTTTTCATAGAATTAGCCAAACACCTAAAAATATACTACTTTCTAGGAATACCTTTTCGAGGAGAAAAAAAAAAAGTTTTCCATTAACAAATAGTTTTTCTCAAAACAAATAGGGCATAATTTTTTTATTTGAATTTAATTATTTATTTCTTTTGTGCCATTTTTATTCTGTATTATTTGTGTTGTTATTTTTATTTCATTCCTATTATTATTTCGATTATTTTCAACTAAATTTGATGTTCTCATCTTATTAGGTTTCCATTTGGTTTTTATATAGATATTTATGTTTGATGAGTTTCCTCAAAGCAACTTTAGTTTCGACTTAAACTTTAAATTACGTTCTTTTAACTAATTATTCGAATCATATTGCATTGCCAAAGTATTCTTACTTTGATTTGAAATATTTTAAGACTAAAGTGATTCTAAAGTGCTAAAAGATAAGTTTTGACTCTAAAATTTAGATATTATAACTATATGTCAAAGTGCTATATTAACAATGGCATTGTTTTTACATGCTTTCCACTTGTGAAGAAATTTAATAATCTCATCGTATTTTTTAGCAAATCAACTGGGTTTTGTGGTTGATCCATAATCATTTCAATGATTGAATCATAGGTTAGACGATGCTATTGAAAGAATTGTACAAACTCCCAATTTAAGATATTAAATTATATTTTCCCAATCTTTATTCTTTCTATCAGATATTACTATCTAATCTTGTTAGCTAACAAAAAAAGAAGTTCTAAAGTTAGTTACTTTTTGGGGTTAGGGATTGGGTCGATATGAAGAAGAAAGGAGAGAGAAGGAAAGAAGAGAAAAGAGAGGAAGAAAGAGTAAGAAGGAGGGAGAGGGAAAAAGGATAGGCAACGTTAAACAGAATGAATGGATTGACCTTGTCTAAATTTTCCAATTAAATTTTTATTTGGATTTATTTATTTAGTCCTTTTGTGTTGTTTTTATTCAAATGTTGTCATTGTCGTTTATTATTATGTTAATAATTTTCAACTAAGTTTGAGGCATTCATTTTATTAGGCTTCCATTTGGTGTGTGTGTGTATATATATATATATATACAGACACATAAAAAAATATATTGACATTTGATAAGGCCCTTAAGAGCTTTAGTTTTAATTAAAACTTTTTTTTCTTTTTTTGTAGATGACACTTTCGTTAAAAAACTAGAAGAAATAGATAGCATGGGGATTACATCAAAAGACACAGGAACAGCAAAACTAATACTCAACAACCGAGATCAACCAACATCCCATACTATATGCTCGACACCACGTTACGCCCCAAGGGTATCCTAGTAGTAATACATATATTATGATATAGCCTAATGACCTAAACAATATCACATAAACATATTATTATTAGATCTACCTTTGAAAATGACATAGATTTAACAAAACAGGATCTTTTCGATTGCTTGATAAGAATGATGAATACGAATAAAAATACATTACCATAAATAGATGTTTCTAACTAATGTCTAAATAATAAAATATTACAGACCACAATATAAAACCGAAGTTCCCAAATGTTAAAAATAGTATTCTAATATCATCAGGTACATATAACTAGGCAATACTATATGACCTATCCCAAAATTCTTCTAGCTTTAGAACCTCACCGGTGCTAAGCTCATGGAAGGAACAAACAAAGGTCGAAGAGTCAACCTGTCAAGACTGTAGGACTGTGAGCATAAACCACAGGCTCAATGAATAATCAAAACATATCGCACAATAAGCAAGTTATTATCAAATATATGTAATACATCATTCAAGCACATGACAATTACAAGCTTGATGATCCGGAATACAAACATGATAAAGATTTACGCCTTCTCATCGAGGTTGAAGGAAAACCAATCTATAAATCACCTACCCAGGAGAAATTAAGTACACAAAAAAGCCACAATCCTCACAATTGTTATCTCTTTTATGTTAATGTTGTTTAAACACACATTTCCTGTTTTAAGCCTTAGAAACTCTACTAAGTGTTAGCACAATGGTACTATAGGTGGCGTCCTTCATTATCAGTTAGTTCCCATGGAACCAGCAGAACAAAAGTAATCTTGTGTAGAACTAATAACCTCTTGCCTATAAAAACTAAGCATTACTAGAGAGCCGAAATTCTTACACGTAGTGTGCTATCACATAATTATAATGCAGTACATGCAATTTTATGCAATGCATGTATATTTTATTTATAATTCCAATAATTTTGAATCGGGTTAAAAATGTTCAAACTTCATACAAACAATTAACATGTTATACATTCAGCAAATTCACCATTATCACTTTTATTTAGTATTATTTAGCAATCAAGTAATTCCAAACAGCAAGCAATACCCATAACCCATATACACATGAGTTCATTATTATTTTTGTATTATAATGCAGCTAAACTACAAACACAAATAATATAATAAGTCTGAGTTACTCACCTGCTCATATTGTTTAGTCATAGTAATCGACCATAAAATCCTCAACAGTGTCAAAATTACCTATTGAGATGAAAATATTCATCAATAATACTTATAAATAGAATATTGAATTCCTATGACTGTCTAAGTGTCTTATGCCAGTATTTGATATAATTCCTATTGCTTATATCGATTTCCTAAGGTGATGATTCTATAGAAAAAGGATATTTATCATTTAATATTTAAGTTTCATCGAATTTCTTTTGATTTAAATTATCATTCATTCTATATCTAAGATGGACTTAATTAAATTTTCCTATTAAAGTTCTATTCAAGTCTTACATTGTTTAATGTCCTTGTTAGTAGTAGTTTTTTATTTATTTTACTTTGCCTGTCTACCTTATATGTTCTTTTTAATTAGAATTTGTATTATTTGGAGGATCTCATTTCACTATCGAACCTTTTATCTATTTCCTTAGACCATTCACCACTTATGAAATTATCAATATGTGTAACTTCTATAAATTGTTCATATTATTTTTCTTGTAATGTAGAACTCCTAATCATGCTTTTTAGGCTTGTTTTATCAAGTTTTATGTTCATATAAGATCCTATGGGCATTAGACATAAATTTAAGCTAGTTTAGATGAAATTTGAGCATGTTAGGAGTTACCTTGGTTTGATATAGAAAAGGATTCCCAACTCCCTTCTTTGGCAAGAGCCAAACCATATCAAAAGTTAGATAGTGAGTTTCTAGCTATATGAGAAGTTAACTAACTAGATTTCTTACTTTGTTAAGCTTGGATTTCAACTTGGTTTTATGGCAAACTAAGGACTATTTGGCTTGGTTTTTGATGTTGTTCGAAGGAGGGAATTAGTGTTTTTGATATGTTTGATATTTAGATAATATAGAGGGAGCAAAATAGAGGTTATGCTCTATTTTAAAGGGTTTTCTATGTTGTCAAAGTGAAGAAATAACAAAGAAAAGTGGGCTATTCGTAACTCCACCTGTAGCTAGATTTTCATATTGTGTTTGTGGGTGTTATGAGCTGATTTTGTAGCTAACTTAAGCCTATATATATGTATTAATATTGGGCTGAAGTTAAGAGGCTAGGGAAGGTGTTTTGGGCTTGGAAAAAGGTGTGTTTGCAGTTGTAAAGTTCGAGTAGAAAAGCAACTTGATAGAATTTTTCGTGGCTTTTTGGAGTGTATTTATTATGTTTCTTTAATAGTTAATTAATGTCACTTATAGGTGTAAATTTGGGGCTCAAGTTGCATAACAATCGGATTAAAAATTAGGTGGAAACTGAGGTTGAAATTTTAAATTTCTACTAACAGCTTTTCTTGATCTTTTTGGATTGATTTCTCTACTTGATTTTTAACTAATTTTTTATGCTTGAAGTGTCCATTTAGAGGCCTACTATTGGTGCTATTTGGTCAAAAATATCAACTCAAACTAAGCCTATAATTTTTCCCAAATCAAGCTGCAATTGCGTGAATGTAGGGGGCTGTTTTATGGGAAAAATTCATGCCAAATTACAGCTGCTACTCCATTTGTTCTTGGCTGGAATTATTGGCATTTATTGTTGATCATATGTAAAGTGTTTTGATTGGATTGTATGTCATTTTCATGTTGAATTTGTGTGTTTAAATTGGTGAAAATTGGCTGGACGTGAATTACATTTGCAATCGAGAAATCCACTTAGTTCCGTGATTCAATTTCTAGCATCGTATTCTATTTTTTTTTATTTGTTTGATTAGTTTAATTGCTTGCTTCAAATAATTAACTAAAATATTTAAACAAATATCAATTTATATGCGTATGTTTATAACAGTTATGTAAGAGTTTTATCTAAAAAAATTACCTAAGTTTCTACAAAAACTCTAGATTGTTTATATATTCAAATTTTTGG
Source organism: Combretum micranthum (assembly GCA_024138025.1). Lineage (NCBI taxonomy): Eukaryota > Viridiplantae > Streptophyta > Magnoliopsida > Myrtales > Combretaceae > Combretum > Combretum micranthum. The sequence goes on from JAMXBD010000697.1 coordinate 665,289, forward strand.
TTTAAAGTTTAAACGATTAATTATTTTTATTTTAACTTACGCGATTAAATTTTTCAAGTCCAATAAATTTAATTAGGAACTAAGTCTTAATGGATTCAGAATTCCCTAACAAGTATAACAGTAGGTTTTGAAATTTTTATTTGAGATCTAGACTTATAATTATTTATTCGTATTAGTATCTACTACATAATTATAATCTTAGTAATTTATCTTTGGATTATTGTTTTATACGGATAGGTTTTGTTAATAAACTATAATTAAACGGGTTTGAACTTTAGGGCTACTTCTAACTATATCTTGAGTTATTAGCTCGAGATACGAAATCTTGTTTTTTGTATCTATTAAAGTCAAAGGAATTTTTATTCAGGTTTTTAAACTAGGAATGAGTTTACTACAACTCATGGATTTATTCTAGGATTTTTATCGGGTTCTAAGTTTACTATATGATTTACGTTTTCTATTTTATTATCGTATACTAGTGAAAAATCTTGGGATTTACACACCATCATCATTAGACACGTGAAAATTACTTGCACCATAGACCTGGACAAAAGAAAAAAGGAAAAATTTCGCCTTCCATAAAAGGCTTAAGACATATTTTAGACTGGAGTGAAAGAAGATTAAAAAGTTGAGAGGGTAAGGATTTTATGAACAAAGTATCTTTCTTCAAAACATTTCCAGCTTAGGTCAAATCATGTGCAAATTGGTTAACTTCATGGCTAGTCCAAATCAGAGAGATCATCTTATTGCTCCTCAACAACCTTTGCATCATGTGCCGGCAAACAATAATAATATCAAATGCAAAATAGACATCCAAATTGTTATTAGTAATCCAATCAGCTGCTTGCATTAAATTTCTCTCAATAATGCCCTTTCTCTAGTTTCATTATGCTCTTATAATATAATTATTTAAATTATATTTCATTGCTTAATAATTTTTAGCTCTAATTTGGAATATTTCAATACTAGAGTGGTGCTAGTGTATTATAAGATAAGTTTCCACTCTAAAATTTAGGTATTAATAATTTTATGTTAAAGTGCCATATTAACAATGCTACTCTTTTCACATATTTTTTGAGTTAAAGGGAAAATTCAATGCTCTCCTCATGTTTTTTTAATGGAATCAATAATTTAATATCTAAGTTATTGAAGGCTTGCTTGACTTACAAGGAATTGATATGTAAGTTATTGAAGGCTTTAACTAATTTACAATGCCGATCCATCCATAATAATTTCAACTCTTTAATGTCATTTACTTTGCCATTTGAATCATGGAGATTTTCTAAGTTATACAAAAAATGGATTTTGGCTAATGCTTATTAATTTAATAAACATAATTATTAATAAAATATAACTAAACACCATAATAAAAATTAAAAAAAAAAAGAAAATCTTGAAATTAGTGTAAAAGATCCTTTTTTTTTTTTATCTTTTTCTAATGTAAGATTTGCGGGACATTTCATAACCAAGGTAGTTAGCTGCCCGCTAAGACTTCTTGAAGGCGAATAGACCATTAATCTATTTTTGATATTTGATTTTAGAGAAGGAGAATATTTACAAAATGTGGTTAATCATGATACTACTATTGGTGAGTTATTTAAGTGATTAGCAGGTAGGGGTGAGCAGGTAACCCCGCTGTATATGATACCCACTCTGACCTTACTCAGCTAAATAGGGTCCGTATGATTAAGAGTCACATGGTAGGATAGGATATATATTTTTGGACCATGCTCATATAAGGATAGAGTACAGGTATAAGGTTTCAAATCTCAACAGTCAAAACCCTATACCCACCTTGGAACCTATAGTATAATATAGATGATGTAAAATTTTAGGGTATCTTGTATTTTCCCTATTTAATATTATAAGATAATGTTGATATATAAGATACAAATAATATACTCCATTTTTTTTAATTTTAAAAAATATTGTTCAAAATCATTATTTGTAAACTACGTTTCAAAAATTTTTATTATCGAGGAACTTGTACTTATTTATTTTGGAAGAATTTATATTTTTATTTTAGAAGAACTATGATTATGTGTAGGTACTTAAACTCTCAAATGATAAAAATATTGTTTCTTCTAAGATTGGTTAATATATGAGTTAATTTTAAAGATTTAAATTTTGGAATTTGCTATAAATTCTACAATTTTTTTTACCATAATTCTACAACTTTGCTTAATATCATATAAACAAGTTTTAAGGGTATTTGTTACAGATTTCAAATTTTACACATAAACAATTTTTGTATGTTGGAAAACTTGTAATAGTAACTACTTAGTTTCAAAATTCATTTCCACATGTTATTTATAATTAATACATGAAAATAAGGTAGTTTGCATATTATACGAAATCATATAAAATACTATGAACTTGAAGTTTAAGAAGAAAAAGAAAAAATATAGGATTTCATGGAAATCTATAGGATTCCTATGGTATAGGTCGTTTGCTTGAATCTAGTAGAAGTTGAACTTCAGGAAATTAGGCTTAGATCACGGTTGGTTAACAGGCCTGCAAAACAGGAAACAAGTTAGTAGCGCACTGAGCGTGGGCTTATACATGGCCACTTTGATGCTTAAGTTAATATTTGTCATGATCAGCTTGTAGTTTGGGTGGAAGAGAATGATTGAGTGCAACATTACTTAGATTCGGAGAGGCAGATGGACATATATAGGGGATCGACCTAACGGTTATGGGCATAGTGGATGAGTGGTCAGTCATAGTGGAAATCGTGGGGAGAGATCGCGTCTTTACTATGTGCAGACCAAGACCAACCGGGCCATTTGTGCCAAGCAACAAGTAGGAGGTGACCGAGTGGCTCATTGAGGCTGGTAATGAGGATAAGTCGTATATAATTAGGACGTGTTAATGGGACTTAGGCTCAACAAGTCGGGCCCATCCATCAGTGTATAGGATTCAACTCAAGCAGGCTCATAATCGGAATGGACCATCAATAGTACCTATACCCTACAAAATTTATAGGATACTGTATAGTAGGTTTTGAGTACAAAATTTAATATTATGGGTCTATTTATTTAGCTTTTCTAGGCAGACACAGACACGTTTTTCAAACTTTTTTCTAACAAATAGTTTATTAAGAAATAGATATAGATAAAAAAAAGTTGACAGTTCTCATGAAAAGATCAAATATTGATAAAATATAAATATAAATCGGATATATTTATATATATTGTTTTGATACAAATATAGATTCAGATACAAATGAAAAAACATACTATTCAAATAGACCCTCTATACCTTATAGCCTATAAGGTTGGGTACATATGGTACTTTATATTCTACCTACCTTATACTTACTCATCTCTAATGGTAGGTAACTATTTATTTTCATGAAAATAAAGAGAAAATGAAAAGTGTACCATGACCACCATTTTTAAATAGATTCTATCATTGAAAAAAACTTTTTATTATGGAGGTTGTGTAAACCTAAATTGTGGTGTTAATACATTAACAGCTCATTTACTTTACTGTAATTGTAATTCCATTACAATCTTATTCCTTACGAATAGCCATTACATCGTTTAGTTCATTGAATAGCAATTCCATGATGAATCCCTATTACCTAAAACATTGAATAACTATTATTTATTTAAACTTATGAATACCAATTCAATGCTGGAACTGTCTTTATTTTAAAACACCACCATTTAAGTAATAGATTAATAAAGATAAATCCTGTTACAACTCTATTCCATTTCTCCGAAATAGAAATTCCATTACAACTTTATTCATTTAGCAAAGTGAGCAAGCTATAAAAGTAGCAGTGTCACTCTACTATAATCTTTTATTATTAATTTTAAGGCTTAATTACAAATAACTGACTCGTGTTTTTTAACTTTTATAAATACATGGCTTGTGTTATTGTTATATTTTTTTTACAATTATCTAACTTGTATTTTAATACGTCTTGTTTTGTTAAATAGACCTAAAAAGGCATGCGTGACATGTATAAACCTTAAAAAGAAAAACATATAAAGATATCCCTTTTCTTGCCTATCTTCGTCCAACATAAAAGGGAAAAAAAAGAACAAATTTTCAGCCTCTTAATCACCGAACCTAACCCTTACATCTTTACTCCCAATTTACTTCCAATTTTTTTTAGTTTAATTTCCCAACAGTAGGACTCATAGGTGTACAAACACTTTAGAAAAATCTACGTCTCCCCACATCACCAACTCAGGAACTTTGGGTTGGACTTGAGTCAAGTCACTTATAGAGAAGATGTAAGATCTACCCTTTGATCTTGCATAAGGTTATAGGTTTGTTTAAAAATTTGCAAGTATTACGCCCTAATGGATACCCCTAAACGTGATAGCTCACCGTACGCAGTGTTAAAACTTGAGAATGACTACCTTAGTCACTCGTAAGCTTTCATATTAGTATAAGGCATATGCTCACAATAAAGGGAGGCCAGTGGAGCTATGAATTTTAAGAAAATGGCAGCAGAATATTCAAGGCAATGCTATTGTAATTCATTGAAATAAAAGATCTTACAACTTCTACAAGGCATCCCCTTGATAAAACTCAAAATAACATAGTCTTATTAAGATAGATAACTAAAACTGGAAGATCTTAAAGGAAATCCAATATAAAGTCTTCAAATAGAATTCCTTAAAAAGCTTCCCAAAAGTTATTTAATACCTGGATGGTCAGGGTGGTCTCGGTACAAAATAATGGTCCTGCAACATTAGAAATCTATTGGGGAGTAAGCATAACTAGCTTAGTGAGATAATCCTTACGTAAAAGTACTCATAAAAACAGTCTACTAAGTCCATTAAGCAAGCATATGAAATGCAATACCCATATGATTAAACAATACATACAACTATCTGGTTTTGTATGTAGAATGAATTTATCCTTTCATTCTCGGTTAGGAAATGCTTTGAATGGGTCATAATCAACCTCCTTAAAATTTATGCGCGTCTTGGGGTTCTTGTCAACCGTACTACTGGTCACCGGGCTTCCTTACCTAAAGTAATCGATCCAGCTCATCTACACCATGAGACTATATTCTTCGAACTTCCTCATTCCTCAAGATGTATCTAGATAGCTTACATTTCCGGTCCCACATTGAAGAGTAGTAGTAAAATGCAAAGATGATATTCTAAGTGATATGCATGATCAATTTAGTTATAAGGAATTTTCGATCTGATATTAATTCATCTAAGGCGATCAATCAATTTTTGCACACACAGTAATATACATAGAGACAATTTATATTAATAAACCAATCGAGTTTCGATATACTTATCGTTTATTAATCACACATAACGAATCACATACATAGTTCCCATAATAAACTGCATGCATATCAATTTTTATCTTTTCCTAATATCTAGTGTTCTATTCTACAAGCACATGTGCGAATACATTAAATGTAAATGAAAACTCATTCGGCCATGGCGATCTCTTATCAATCGAAGTAATCCTCAAGAAAGAGAAGGTTTTGGTCCTCGTCACCTAGACAACAGAAATACCTGAAATGAGTATTTTATCTAAGATCTACTTAAACTATCAAATTTTATTTTATCATTTCGTCAAAATTCGGATGGAAATAAATTCCAACTTAAATGGCCATATTTTACTCATTTTAACTTGGAATTTCGCATATTTATCATGTTTTTACCTACTCGAAAACATCTATATAATTCTAAGGTTATTTTGTCATAAAAAGCCATTTGGGTTTCAAACTGGTATGATACAGATTTGACACAAAAATTCTTAGCCCTAAAAATATATATTTTCTAAACTTTTATTGACAAAAAATCCCAAAGCAAATACATAGATATTTATATAGTTGAAAAAATCATTTTATACATATATAAACTCACATTACATGCATGATTCAAGTGTTTATATCCAACTATAGTTTTTTCATAAAATAATCTTCTTTAGGATTTTAAAGATGGAAATCTTTAAGTTTCCTTTGTAAATTGTTGAAATGAAAACTAAGATTTTTATTTTATTTTATGAGTACTTCTATATCATAACTACCAAAACCTAAAAAAAAAAGCTTTTATATTTTTGAAACTTGTTATTCTATGTTGTTCAACAATATTACTTTTCTAAGTGTCTTCTTAACTAATGAGATTTTTATTTGACTTAAAATTTGTTTAGTTCTTGGTGTTTGTTAGGGCGTTGGTATGAGTTATTTTTAAATAAGTTTTTTAAGAAAAACTTGTATAACAAATAATTATCAACCTTAAGATTTAATAATAATTTATTTTCTTTTGAAAAATAGAGAAAAAAACTTTATAACTATGTTTTGAAAAAACTTTACATAACATTACACTTAAAATCTATGATAAACTTATTTAAATTTTTTGAAAATGATATAATTGAATTATAATCTTAAGTTTTAAATAGAAACTTTTCTTAAGGCTAAAAATTATTTTTGTAATGATTTTAGTTTTAATTTTTAATAAAAGAAAATAACTCCTTTTATTTAGATAATAGTATAGTGATTATGCATGATCATGAGCATATGTCTATATTACATAATAAAATAATAATAAGCATATGGAAAATAAGAGATGTAGAAAATAAAATAAGTAAAAGAACATGTAAATAAAATAAAGTATTAGAAGTCTTAGTTTTTATCAAGGCTTCCAAAGTAGAGATAGACTATTCCAAGAAAAAAAGAAAATAAAGCAAGAAAATACAACAAGAAAATTATGGGAGTTTAGATTGGTATGAAGGCCCCCGAACTTAGATTATGGATAACTCCAATAAAAGAAGACAAAAGAAAAAGAAAAGAAAATTGTTTCATTTGATAAAGACAAGTTGAAGACTAGAAAACTAGTCTTAATAAACTTGCATGAAATAAATAAATAAATTGAAAGAATATAAGAGCATGATAAATAAAAGATTAGGTTGGTGAGCATTTCGACTCTAAGAAATATAGATATGGATATATGTAATACATATATGGAGTAAGTAATAATAATAATAATTTTTGTGCATGAAAAGAACAAAACATGAACACAGTATTACTTCTATAACACTGTAGCTTTAGGAAACATACACCATGGTCATGTTAATTTACTTGATATGAAGATAATTTAGAACTTTTATCGAATGTTTATGGTGGTAGATGAATAAAAGAAAAATTCGTGGAAAATTATTTGAAATGGAAGTGAAGGCTCATGGTTTACAAAAGGGGAGGAGATGATTTGAGAGGAAAATTTGCAAGAGTTTTTAATGGTTTGAGAAGTGTGTAAAGGATGAAGGAGAAGAAGTATTTATAGTTTGGAATGAAAATTAGATATTTAAATACAATTAAAAAAAAAGATAGAGAGAGGAATAGGGGGCGCAGCCATGCATTGGGAGGGGGAGAGAAATTGATTAAATTTGTTGTTTTGTAATAAAAAGTAATTAAAAAGTAATATATGGTATTATGTAAGAAAAATAAATGTAAGAAGTACGTGTGTAAGAATAGGTAAGTAAGAAAAAGAGTAATGAATAGTAAACTAGATAATTAAAATATTGGTAGTAAAGAAAATACGTGTAAAAAAACTATATCTAATATTTTTAGTTATCGAAAAATTATAAAACTGATATTTTTAAAATCCTTATATTATTTCGAGTATAATGGTTTCATCGGAATATTTTCACTATTTTGCTTGTCGGAATCCTAATTTTTGAAACCGATCCCGTTCGGGTCCTAAACGAATTAAATTTTAGCAAATTTGATCTTTTTAAACTTTCTTATACTATTACGAACTATAATCCATGATTGTCTCAATTTTATTATTCTAGATTAATAGCGGGATTGTTAGATCTAAATTCACTAGACTTGACATAGAACTGGGTTGACTTTAGGGTTCCGATTTGATTTATGGTCCTTAAGGTTTACTTATATTTACCAAAAAATCTAGGGGCTTCTAGTAGGTGTGATAGGTTATGTATAAAAGTTATAGATCGTAGGTTAAAAAAATGGTAGATATAGTAGGTAAGTAACTTGATTCGAGTAGGTCCGGGGAACTTTGGATGTAAGGGTTAGGTAGGCTCACTTGATTCCCATTTCAATGGCCTATACATTCATCTCCTTGAATTAATGCATGATCTTTACCTCATTGCGTATGTATTCCTTAGTTTTCCAAACAAGCTAGTGTAACTAAAATGAATAGGTCACTATTATTTTAAAAAGCGTGTGAAGTTACTCTTGCTCTAAAGATTGTTCTCTAGTGAAGCTCCTTATATTGTGTTGCTAAAGAATCCCAATTGAATTCAAGGTGCATGACTTTTTGAGCAACCTGCCACCAACTTTCTTGATTGTTTTTGTGGATTTTAAAAGCATAACCTAAGGCACTATTTACACCTTAGATACATCAAAATAGCTTGATATTACAAAAAAAAAAAATTTGAAATTTGGTTGGGATTTTTCCAACTAAAGTTGTATGAAGGTGAAGAAAAAATTGGGAGTGAGGATGTAAGTGTTAAAGTTCCATGATTGAGAGGATGGAAATTGTCCTTTTATTTTTTTTCTTTTATGTTGGATGAAGATGAGGAAGAAAAAAGAAAATAAAAAGGTTACATACGTCACACGTGTTTTTTTTCTCTATTTAATGATATTTTTAATAGAATAAGATGGATTAAAATATAGGTAAACTAATTTAAAAAATAACATAAATCATATATTTGTAAAAGCAAAAAAATACAGGGATCTATCAGGTTAAGTCATTCACCTACCATATCTACTACTTTTTCAGTTTACCACTTATAACTTTTATGCATAACCTACTGCCCTTACAGCATTTTCTAACCTATTACATCTATAACTTTTTAAATAAATCAATAATTTTATGTAAGATTAAATGATAGATCTTATATCTTTTCTATAAATATTCCACGTAAGATTTGACTTAAGTTTCTCTCAAAAATACAGGTTACTCTTTCATATTTAACCTTAATTTTCATTCTATCATTAATTAATGTACTCAATTACATAAAAAAAAGGCGAAAATTTTATTTCATCTAATAAAGGTGTGCAATTAATGGACAATTAACAGTTTTGTCCTTTCTTTAGTATACGTACAAAATTGCAAAATAGGAACAGTAGGCTAAAGGTATGTCATTCTTGAATCTACCTGGTCGCTATTTCCAATACAATGACTAACCATGATCGAACGCACGGTCCAAGTCCATTGAGACCTCTCTCGCACTTCCTCACTCCTTAGATCACCTTCACAACACAAGGACCCCATAATCGCCGGCGAAGATGATGCCGCCGGAGCTCCAACCCCGGTTCTCTCGCCCTTACATCGCCGCCTCCATAAGCGCCCCTTCCTTCTCATCCTCCTCCTCCACCTCTTCTCCTTCCAGTTCCCCTCTCCAAAACCCTAACATCAACCCTAGCTTCATGTCTTCTTCTGCCTACTCTCGATCTCTCAGCAACGCCTCCTCTTCCCCGTCTTCTCGTCACTCTCGCTTCTCTCCTTCCTCTTTCTCCCACAATGCTCGAATCGCCGTCGCACTCGCTCCCTCCGCCGCCTTCCTCCTTGACCTTGGTGGCGCTCCAGTGATCACTGTCCTTACCCTAGGTCTCATGATCGCTTACATCCTCGATTCGGTTAATGTCAAGCACGGTCCTTTCTTCGCAGTCTGGTTCTCCCTCATTTCCGCGCAGATCGCTTTCTTCTTCTCAGCTTCTCTCTCTTCGACCTTCAATTCACTTCCTCTCTCTCCTTGCCGCGTTGCTCTGCTCCCAAACAAACTTCCTCATCGGCGTATGGGCTTCTCTCCAATTCAAATGGATCCAGATCGAAAACCCTAGCATCGTTCTCGCCCTCGAACGCCTACTCTTTGCTTGCGTCCCTTTCGCTGCCTCCGCTATCTTCACCTGGGCCACTGTCTCGGCTGTCGGTATGAACAATGCGTCGTATTACTTGATGGGATACAATTGTGTGTTCTACTGGCTCTATTCGATTCCCCGAATTTCGTCTTTTAAGGCGAAATCAGAAGCGAAATATCACGGTGGAGAAGTGCCTGATGATAACATGGTCGTCGGGCCATTAGACAGCTGCGTTCATACCTTAAATTTGTTGTTTTTTCCAGTTATGTTTCATATGTCATCACATTACAATGTCGTTTTTTCATCGGTTGCTTCGGTCTGTGATCTGCTGCTGTTGTTCTTTATACCCTTTTTGTTTCAACTTTATGCTTCCACTCGAGGGGCGCTTTGGTGGGTGACAAAAAATGCCCATCAATTGCACAGTATTCGCGTTGTGAATGGTGCCATCGCTTTGGTGGTGGTTGTGATCAGTTTGGAGATTAGAGTGGTATTTCACTCGTTTGGGAGGTATATTCAGGTTCCGCCACCTTTAAACTATTTTCTTGTGACAGTTACGATGATTGGCGGAGCTGCTGGAGCTGGTGCTTCAGCTCTTGGGATGGTTTCAAGTGCATTTAGCTCCGTAGTTTTCACTGCTTTGGCTGTGATTGTCAGCACTGCTGGAGCAATTGTTGTGGGATTTCCATTGTTGGTATGTTTTACTTCTGTGTTAACTTGATATTTTCAGGTTTCTTAATTGTTTAACGAATTATCTGTGTGTATATATATTGTGTACTAGCACCAAGAACAAGGTAGGACTCGTGTTGGAAAATCGGAGTATGTTTTTATACACTTTAACTGAATGTGCTGCTATAAGGTCTAGAGTGATGAGAAATGTAGTTAACATGTAAGTAGATCTTCGGTACCATTAACATTGAATTAGTTTTTTTTTTAAATTTTTTTTGAGAGGAAAATGTTGACAGATGGTTTGAGGTCCTTGCTAAGCTTTTTGAAACACTGAATTATTATTTATCTATTTATTCTTGGGTGGGTTTGAGGGCTTACAAGGTGAGTGTTAATAGATGCTCACAGGCACTCGTTAAGCTTTCCACATTTTCATGTATTTGTTTCTTCATGGGCTATGTGATTAAAATTGTAAAGTATGAAAACATATGTATCGGCACTTTAATTACTGCCCTAGCACTCTTTGATTGTAATAGGTCAATTTTGATACGACTTGTCATATACCACAGTGTTGAATTAGCATGTGTGCAAAAATGTAGATTCGAAGCGTATATATGAAAAAATTATTCAAAGAGATGTGTTCTGGAGAGAAGAATATCTTTGCTTTTTCTCTAGGATCTCACCTTCCTACACCACCATCAACCTCATTCCAACTTCAATCCTTCTTCTCCCTTGTATGCATTATTATCAACTTAATTTGTAAGCCAAAGTACTCACTAGCAAGCACTTCTTCCAAATCACACAACATAGCTACAGAAGGATTCTTCTGCTTCGCATCATGCAAGCAGCCACCCTAGTGTTCTATATACATTTTTTGTTGTCTGATACATTATATCCTCTGTACATTTTCTTCAACCTTTTTATTTCCAAGCAATCTCACTTCTAACTCAATCATGCCAACCTAACATCTTCCCCATGTACTTCATTTCAATTTTTTATTTTTTTAAAACTGGAAGCGAGAAGTAGCCTGTTTCAGAGGTTTCCAGATAGCTATTGGTCATTGCTTCTAGGCTAAACCAGCTTGGGGAAACCTTGTGCTTGCTTGACTTACCCAAAGAAGTTCTCCATAACGTGACTAAAATAGGCAAGAGCCATGTTAGCATCTACTCCAATGCCAGAGAGCTTGATCAAGAGCTGCCTCTTTAAGAAAACAAGAGAGGGAGAGAGGGAAGAAGAAGCGGGTGGGGGTGGAGTGTGGGGGTTTGCTATTGAGGCTTGGAGAGCTACTGCTCTGTAGGGAAACAAGTGTAAAATTATTATGCTTTTTCATTCTCAAGACCACCCAGTAATTTCCACATCATTTATGAATAAAAAAAAAAAAAACTAAGGCAAATAATGGGCTTAATTTGACTAGCTACTTATGGGCATATGAACTATCCTTGGAGATCCACGTTGGATAAGAATAGTTGGCACTATGTAGGTAGCCCCAAGAAGGGTGTGCAGCCAGTACACTTAGATAACTTTTACTTGAAGTCCTTTGAATTGCTCTAAAAAAATAAAAAAATAAAAAAGGTTCTGTTCAATAGTAATTAGGGACACCATCTAACCAGCCTCTTTGATTTCGATGAAGAACCTATTCTATAGTGAAGGACTGTGATTCTTATAATTTTTATTTTTATTTTAGAAGGATTCCATTTTCTTTGGTTAAAAAATGTAGCTTGAAGCTTTAAGAGCAAGGATGGGCCACTTGAAGTTTTGAGAAATTATGATGGATTTTTTATTTCTAGTATGCAAATGTCATAGACATCCAAAAAGGTGCTTGATCAAAGTGTGCATGTCCAACTAGCTCCTTCAATAGCTGATGACGGTGCTATTTTGCAATGAAAAATGATTTTGCTTTCTTTAGTTAAAAGTGCAGATTAAAGCTTTTAGAGCAAGGATGGGCTTCTTGAAGTTTTGGGTGGAAAGAGTAGGATCTTTTTTTTTTTTTCTTTCCCAAGTTTGCAAATCTCAGACATTAGAAAGGTGCTTGACCATTTGGTACTTTGTCGAGATACCATATTATGACATGTTGGATTATTGGGAGGATTCATTACGGAAGTTTTATTTCCCATGATAGTATTTAAACTTAAAAGTGGTTGAGCTGTGTGGAAGTGGCTTTGCAGTGCCATTACAAATGGAGAAATTAATGGGGTGAATTATATCAAGAGGTATAATCATTAAGGGATAAGTTCCTTTGATGTATCAATGTTTTAAGTGGTTAAAAAGAGATATCAATGTTTGGAGAATTTTATTTTAAAGTATCAACTTCTGAGCGGTTAAAAATATATATATCTACATTTGGCAAAATGAGTCAAATAAGGTATTAATAATTGATTATTAATAAAATTGGTAAGAGATTTAATTAATAAGGTATTAATACTGTCCAGAAGCTGCGGCCTTTGAGGAATATAGCATTGACCCAATCAGCCCATAATCCATTAGAGCCATTATTGCACAAAACCCATATGTATTTAAGCGGTGTGACCCTATTCCAAATGTCAATCTTTGGGACTGCTAAGCCTCCTTCAGCTACCAGCATGCAAACTGCTTCCCAATTTACTTTGGCTGTAGAGGCAATCAATAGAAGCATGTGTATATATCACTGAGAAACCAGCTTCTTGTATGACAATCAATTTTACTTACAAAGAAAACTCTTGAATTACTAAATGTATTTAGGGCATGTTGGGAAGACTGATTTTCCCCTTGTGACCAAATCACCACTTGGCCAGTTCAAAACAACCGCCAGCCTCGCCCATTCAGTGTGTTGCGCTCATAACAATCCTAAGTCCTGTTTACATCCTTCCTGCTATTGAAAATGTCAAAAATATTCATTAATCCACCTCCCATGGTAGTGGTAGAAGGTTCAAGGTGGTGGTATAGCTACACTACACAGAAAGAGATGGATTTGTTGAAGTTATGGAGTGTTTGGTTAATCTAGTTTTTATTTTGCTGCTAATCATTTGACTTTGTAGATTCTGTTACTATTCTCTCTGTGGAGCATGTGCAAAATTTCCAAGTGGAGTTATGGTCCTGAATCTTTCCTTCATGAAAGTTTTCTAGGAATTTCCATGTAGTGGTGCGTCCCTATGTTTATCATAAAAATACAGGACATATATACATGTAAATTTCTTCTTGTTTTACATACTTGACCTCAAAAAAATGAAAGAAAATCAAGATATGTGGGTTTAGAATGCATAAACCATTGGTTGTATAGTGTTGAGGAACGTTTAGAGCTAGACCCTCTTTTGATATGACACTAGTAGCTTTTCTTGTTGGCATCAAGTTTGCTGGCCCTGAGGCTGACTCTCGAAAGCTCAAATCAAGAGTCTTTATGTGCCAAGAAGAAGAAAAAGAGCAGATATTGGTCTAGGACCTAGTGTATTGGCTTGTTGTATGCTCTTTTGTTCTAGAGGTTATGATTGGGAGTTTCTTTCCTCTAGTTTTTTCTTATGTTTGTCACTTTGATAAATTGACTTATGTTTTTTTATCTTCACTTTTTTAAATGGATTAAAAAAAAAAACACTTAACTTACCCAAATAAAAACTATTGCTTGTATAAAAAATAAATTAGCCATATAGGCTTTTCATGCATTGATAAAAGGATATCCTTTTTTTTTTTTAAAATTAAAGTAAACAAGATATTATAGAAATCTTTCTTTATAAATCATCACATTTATATTTGTTTTGGAGTGGCAAATTTACATGCCTCACATGCGATCCTGAGTATCATGGGGTGGGCATAATCTATGAAGGTTTATGTTATGGCCAATCGGTTGTTCACTACAGCTCAACATTAAGAGAAAGTAGTCCCCTTTTCCCATGTTTACAGATGCAAAAATAATTGTCAGATTGTATACCAATATTAACGTGTGTCATGCATTGTTTTTTTGTTTGTTTTGGCATGTATTATTATGCCGTGTTGTAGACTTCTTGTGTTCTAAGTCCTGTGCATTAGTCATGTATGGAGGTTTTTGTGTGTGTGGGTGTTTTGGGGTTGGGGACTTGAAAAGGATTGGCCACCTCTTTGTTAAGTTAAAAAAAAAAAAAGAAAAAAAAAAGATGTGAAGCATATGATGCTTAAAGCCAAGTCCTAGGTGTATTGGTACTTTCTTTTCCTTTCTCTCTGTGCTATTCCATCCATTTTTCTTATTTGTATCTTAATTTTTTGTGTGATGAGATAGACTAATAGTCGATTATTTTCAGAATAGTCTTTTTGTTTAAATAGTCAGTTGCTTTCAGAATAGTTTTCACTAGAGCAAAAAATAGGAAATGACTAAGGATGCAATTGGGGCGGGGCAGGTCATTATAGGATACTTGACTTGCTAAAGACCATATTGCCAAAACTTTATAGGGTGTTGGAACATGCTTGAGCATTGTTTTGAAACCCTACAGGTTTCAGGCTGGGATACGGGTTTTAAATGACCTTGTAGGAAAAATTCAATCTAGCAAATAATAACCATATTATGTTATTATTTTATACCATATCACTAGTAACTATATAGTTAATTATTTTGTACCATATCACTCATCTTCATTTTTTTATCACACTAAATCCTAGAAATTGACCTTATACATACATACACACGTATATGCATATATATATGCAGATCCACCATTATAGATAGAATTGGTGCACTTGGAAGGAAATACAAATTACTAACATGGTAGCAAATATCATAATATGTGATTAATTTTTTATTTTTTATTTTTTAAATAACAAAAGAAAGAAAGTAAGATTGAGGTGGGGCAAGTTATGGTTTGCAAAATTTTTATTGGGTGGATCATGGTACAACGAAGAAAACCATATAGGGGTTTTATCGAGTTTTGAGCAACCTATGAGGTGCATGGGTGGGTTTAGGTTTTATATGACCATTATAATCCTGCCTTGGTTGCATCTCTATAAATGACCAATTAACCAGCCAACAAAACCACTTGTTTTTTTAGAAAAGAGTTCCAAATTTGGATTTTTCAAAAAGAGATAAGGGTTCTCTCTTAAAATGAGCCCTTTTATAGAACTTGTAGTGTTCTCTCATGTGAGTGCTAAACCTTCTCTATACTTGTGTTACTAAGAGATTGTGAGGTTTTTTCGTGGGAGCCCCAAACTTGTATCCATACAAATAGGCAAACAAGTAGTACTAAGAACAAGTCACAATCTAATTTTAGTGTTACTAGACTGACAACTACGGGTTAATTATGATACTTTATCTGCTTATTAGAAGAGTGTACCCTATGAAAAAGCGAAAAAATCACTTAAAATGGTGATATTAGTTAGGGGCTTAAATATATTGATGAATTTGAGTCAAATAAGGGTTTATTTGGATTGTTTGATTTTTATCTGTATTTGATCTACATTCGATCCGCATTTGTATCTTATCTATATTTGATATGTTTGATTTGTTTATGGGTACAAATATTTGTTTTTTATCTGTATATGTTACTTGACAAATAGTTTGTTTGAAAACAACAAAAATAGGATAGCAAAACGACCAAAACAAGACAAACCAAAAAGATCCTTGGCATGAGCTTACATTTAACTCAAAGTAATGTCACTTATGGAAGGGAAAAATCCATCCCCTTAAAATAATGATATTGGTTAGAGAGTAATTGAATTAAGTTATCAAGTCAGATAATGCTAAGCACAGCTTCTAGCTTCACGAGAAAAGTCAAAGCTCATGCTTTTTTATGCTTAAACTCGATTTGAAGTGTTATTCAATGAATTTAAACTCAACTTGACTAGCATAGTTTATACTTGTATTTTTTTTTTCCAAATAAACTAGTAATAAAGGTTTAACTGAATCTGTTGTAAAGTTTCAACTTGATCAAGCTTGTGGTCAAGTCGATCTTGAGTAGATTAATGGACTTGTTAAGTCAATTAGTTGGGAGCCCAAGTTTTGCTTGATTATAATCAAATCAATTCAAGTAAATATTGAGTTGAGCTTAATTAACTTGTGAACTGGCTTGGTTTATTTACTACTTGCTCTTGGCTGACAAAAGATTATAGAAATTGGATCATCTTACTTGAAAGTGTTTGTTAAAAGTCATGTCATAAAACCTTGATGTTGTGAGTCAATCACAGTGTAAGCAAATGGTGCAATTGCGTTTTCAAGTTGTGAGTCACTAAAGTTGTGAACTGCTAACATAAACGCGGCCCACCCCCCACCAACCCAAAAAAAAAAAAAAAAAAAAACACTTACCACAAACAAACAAACAAAAAAAAGGATTGTGAACTGCTGCTTTTGGCCCACAAATGAAAAGGGGTTCTGAATTATTAAACTTCTGGGTATATTAAGCAGCCTTTTGTAAGATAGTTGATCTAAAGAAGATCCTCTGTTGTAACTACATACACAAACACATGCTAACAGGGCTGTGTTGCCATAGTTTGGTAGTCATTGACTCTATATTTCAGTTTTACCATCCCCGAACTTTGAATCTTTGCACATGTTAACTATCACTAGAATTGATTTGCAGTTCCTTCCATTGCCAGCAGTTGCGGGCTTTTATTTTGCTCGATTTTATACAAAGAAGAGCATTCCATCCTACTTTGCATTTGTGGTGCTTGGGAGCTTGATGTTTGCGTGGTTTGTGATGCATAACTTCTGGGATTTGAACATCTGGTTGGCAGGCATGGCCTTAAGATCTTTTTGTAAACTTATAATTGCGAGTGTGGTCCTAGCCCTGGCTATTCCTGGTCTTGCTCTTCTGCCTCAAAAACTCCATTTTCTTACTGAAGTTGGCTTAATCAGTCATGCGCTGCTGCTTTGCCACATTGAGAACCGCTTTTTCGGCTTTTCCAGTATATACTACTATGGTTTTGAGGATGATGTGATGTATCCAAGCTACATGGTTATTCTCACAACTCTTGTCGGTTGGTCCTTGGTCAGAAGACTGGCTGTGGATCGTAGGATTGGTGCAAAGGCAGTTTGGATATTGACTTGCCTGTATACTTCAAAGCTAACCATGTTGCTTATTGCATCAAAATCTGTTGTATGGATGTCTGCTATTCTGCTCTTGGCCATATCTCCTCCATTGCTTCTTTACAAGTATGCTCTCATTTAAATTTCTGTGAGAATTCAGAGTTTTCCCCAGTTGGTGTTTCATAACGAGCTTCTGCATATGCAGGGATAGAACCAGAGCTGCATCTAAAATGAAAGCTTGGCAAGGGTATGCACATGCTGGTGTGGTTGCTATATCAGTTTGGTTCTGTCGTGAGACAATATTTGAAGCCCTCCAGTGGTGGAATGGAAGGCCTCCATCTGATGGTTTACTTTTGGGCATCTGCATTCTTTTGATCGGACTTGCCTGTATTCCTATAGTTGCTCTTCATTTCTCTCATGTCATGGTATGAAGCTTTATTCAAACTCTTTTGAAAACATGTCATTCTTCTATTTTTTTCTTATTCTCCCTATATTGAAAATGGTATTATCTATTGTAAGACCAAATGTAACGTGCTGTATGTCTGATATGAATTCTCATTAATGTTAGCTGTTTGCTCTGATCTTCTACAAATCAGCATAATACTTTCAATTTCTTTTTATAGGATTTATCTCACCCTACTTTGGTTATTAGCTGTTTTTCCCTTTCTACTTCTCACCAAAAATAATTAGAATTTGTTTTTGATTGAAATGGTTAATGCAGCCTGCAAAGAGATGCCTGGTGCTGGTTGTGGCAACTGGGCTGCTATTCATCTTGATGCAGCCCCCAATTCCTATTTCCTGGACTTACCGATCTGACCTAATCAGAGCTGCCCGCCAATCTGCTGATGACATTACAATCTATGGATTTGTTACATCAAAGCCCACTTGGCCATCCTGGCTGCTCATTTCAGCTATCTTGCTAACTCTTGCTGCAGCCACATCTGCCATACCCATCAAGTATATTGTTGAGTTGAGAACATTTTACTCAATAGCAATGGGAATTGCTTTAGGAGTCTATATATCTGCAGAGTACTTCCTTCAGGCAGCTGTTTTGCATGCTCTCATTGTTGTGACCATGGTTTGTACCTCTGTATTTGTGGTGTTCACCCATTTTCCATCTGCTTCCAGCACAAAACTTCTGCCATGGGTATTTGCCCTTCTTGTGGCTCTCTTCCCGGTGACATATTTGTTGGAAGGTCAGGTGAGAATAAAGAGTATCCTGGGAGAAAATGTTGTTGGTGACATGGAAGAGGAGGACAGAAGATTGACCACTCTTCTTGCTGTTGAGGGAGCAAGGACATCTCTTCTTGGCTTATATGCTGCAATTTTTATGCTTATTGCTTTGGAGATAAAGTTTGAATTGGCCTCATTGATGCGGGAGAAGACTGTGGAAAGGGGTGGAACCAGGCTTCATAACCGATCTGGTCAAGGCAATTCTTCTATGTTTCCTCCAAAAATGAGGTTCATGCAGCATCGTCTTGCTGCAGCTGTTCCTACATTTACCATCAAGAGGATGGCTGCTGAAGGAGCTTGGATGCCAGCTGTTGGAAATGTTGCAACCATTATGTGTTTTGCCATATGCCTCATCTTGAATGTCAATCTGACCGGTGGCTCAAATCGTGCAATTTTCTTCTTAGCACCCATTCTGCTGCTGCTCAATCAAGATTCCGATTTTGTTGCTGGGTTCGGGGATAAGCAAAGGTATTTTCCTGTGACAGTAGTAATATCAGGGTACTTGATCTTAACCACCTTCTACAGCATTTGGGAGGATGTTTGGCATGGGAATGCTGGCTGGGGCTTTCAAATTGGGGGGCCAGATTGGTTCTTTGCTGTCAAGAATGTTGCCCTCCTCATTCTTACATTCCCAAGTCACATTCTGTTCAATCGGTTTGTTTGGAGTTACACAAAGAAGACAGATTCCATGCCCTTGCTTGCCCTGCCCCTGAATCTGCCATCTGTTTTGATAGCTGATGTGCTTAAGATAAAAATATTGGGGTTATTAGGGATCATATACTCTTTAGCCCAGTTTTTAATTTCTAGACAGCAATACATTTCTGGCCTGAAGTACATTTAGGTTGACAGGCGCTTTTGTACAATATGATTTGGCAATTTTTTAGGTGAGCTGTGTTAGATCAGGCCTGTCTTTGTTCTTTCACACAACAATTGAGTCTAAGAATGCCCCAGGATGCCTGAAATGTGGATTTTCTGGAAGTAATTGTGCAATAGCCTTTCATACAATTTAGGTGCTGATCAATGTTTGCCTTGTTGACTTTACTAACTCTGATATGGTTGAGCACAGCATCAGGATGCGTTAGATGAATACTAGCTTGTTATGCTATAGCAAGGCAATTCATATGCCTTGAATTTGCTTCATTAATTTTTGCAAGTGCTATTTCAAATGTGCATCATTAAGAAGGCTTGGTGTTGTTTTCCACCTATGAACAACTTACTCCAAGCTGGATTCATGATGACTTGACTCTCTTGCTTCACTTCTCATCTTAAGGGGAGGGGGAATCCTTCCTTGACTTATCCTTGCTTTTCTTCTCGTCTCCGCTCTTGCAATTATGCTTTGTTCTTTTGCATGATTTTTCAAGTTTGGTAAATGGGTTATTCTTCTCATGTTTGAAGCTTAAGTTTATGCCGTGTTTCCTGTGGACCTTTATGCCCCTGCTGTTGGCCATAAACAAGAGAGTTAAATTTGGAGCAGATTAGAGACTTGGTCACCCCTGAAGAACTCCAAGCTATCAAACAGGTCCCTTTGTTGACTGTTGCAGGCGAGGGCAGAATTATGTGGCCCTATGAAAGAACTGGTCCTACTTTGTCAAGTCGAGATATGATGGGTAGTCACTGATGTTGGCAGATGAAAGTACAAATTAGATTTCATGCTCATTTCTAGTGAATAGTAAAATACGGAGGCTTTTTTTTTGGGGGGGGGGGGGGGTTAAATGATACGGAGGCTTTTTTGGTCTTTAGATGTAATGCGAAAGTTTAAACACTGCATGTGGAAATTGTGTAACAATTCCCCTGCAACATATGTCAATTTATTCAACAGAAAATGTTCACATTCAACCAAATGCTGTTTTTGGGATGCAGAGAGACATGAACATTTGTATCTTGAATGCCATTGGACGAGAACTGTTTGATATGAGCTAATGGGTCTGTTTTGTGAAGCATATGACAGGTGCAAAGTCGAGAGAGATTGATTCGGTGCTATCGGATCTATCACGAATGGTAGTGAATGGAAGAGGAAGATGAAGCTAGTATGCTTGATTTTTATGTTCTCATGGAAGCATAGGTGTGTGTGTGTTTGGACAAAAACAATACAATCAATTGTTGGTTGAGGCACGTCTAGCAACCTGAAAAAATTACTTAAATGTATTAATTACATAATTACCAATGCAATCATGTATCTATTATATGTGATTTTATTTTTAATAATAAATTGTATGAACAAGATGTGATTTAATGCTTTTACTGCAGTTAATTGTTAAATTGTATATCGTTCATTCAATTCAGCTTTCCAAAGGAAAATCACGTATGATATGTAATTTATGTTCATTTATGTGTAAATATATAAATAATATTTTTTAGATGTGATTTTATACTGATATTTGGTAATATACTGATTTTGGTAAATATTTTTACATAATTTATACATGTATAAATTTTTATTTTGATGAACCGGTAGTCACACAATTCCATTATGGTGTCATTCAATGAATGAAGTATGCATTGGAAGATAATTACACTTCGCAACAAATGAAGTCAGATGCTAGAGATAATACCATAGATTCACCATGCCTATGTGAGAACAAAAGGAGGATTTTGTGATTAAGGATGTAACATGATGTGTTGTTATGGTATTCTCGATTTGCTAAAGGTCCTATAGCATTTTAGGGTCAAGTTTGGATATGTAGTAAAAACCTTTTAGTGTTTTATAGTCAGGTTTATATGTTATAGGATATATGATGGATGTCAAACTTGGTACATTCACGATTAAAATTATAAAAAAAAAAAAAGTAAAGATACTCTTAAAATTAACCCATCCTTAAGATGTTACGTATTAATCTAAGTCTCTTATATGAAATATGGAAATTTTTTTTCATATTGTAAGTAATATATTTATGTATTTAAATATTGAATATATTATAAAGTATACTTATCAATATCAATTGATTAATCATAAATGTGGTTTATTACATATCCTATCAATTCCATATGCATCTTTTCATTTTTTTCCCAATAGGAAATGTGCGTTAGAAGTGCCAGCTTCTCTTAAATTTATTATTTAAATTTGCAAACAAGTTGGCAAAAAGAAAAGAAGAGGAACATAATCGGGTGAAATGAGTAGGCTTGGGGTTCTAAAGCAAACACTATATGGTGGTTTTGGATACAATATGAAAAATGATAGGAATCAAGTTGGTTAAAGTCGGAAAAAAGGGAAGCGGAAGATTCAAAGTTGCAATTGTTCAAGATAGAAGGGCTACGCCAGCAACTGGAACCCCTACGCCGCCGGCCTTGAAGCGGTGTTGAAGAAAGACAGAATCGAATTCTCTAAGGCTGGCTCGAACATTGCCAGCATACTCGTTCAACGCCGCCAGTGTATTCGTTCAACACCGTCGACGTAATTGACTGTCGTACGTTATGTACGAAGTCTAATTTGTGACTTTTCATTTTTTTTAACTAAGCAATAAATACAAGAAAAACCGAAAAGATATACAAGAAATTCAAACTAAGCATTAAATATAAGGAAAAGCGAAAAGATATAAAAGAAATTCAAAAAAAGACTCCTAATATTATGAAGGCTGGTGGCTCACTTTTCAATTTCTTGAACATTATGAGTGTTGAAAACCCCTTTTGTTGGTTTTGAATTATTGAGATCTTGTTTCTCTTTGATTATTGTTCTTATCAATTCTTATTGTTAGGAATTGTGGTGAATGTTGTTAATCGAATCCTATGATTCGGTTGACCTAGTGAGTAATTTTATAGATCATGGATTCTATCAATCTATGATTTTAATCAAGAACTAGTTTAAGTTTTATTGTCCGTGGATCCTATTGAATGATATTCTTATCTATATCTTTAAATTCTTGTTCTTTGGTAATTTAGGAAAGCCCTAAAAATCAAGATTAAATCTTTAACCTTTGAAAATCGCATCAAAAACCTTATAGAGTTATAAAGTAGGGTTTTGTAACTTTATAGGGTAGCAGGTCGAGTTTTGGTATTCATATGATCTGTCAAAAACTCAACCTAATTGCATCCCTAATTATACCAAACAACCCCCTTGTGCCCCTAACCATATCTTGTTTTTCAAATCCTACTTCATAGGTTTACAGCTTAGCGAAATCATTCAAAAGTGCTCTAATGATTTTGAACTAATGACAAACCCTATCATCTCTCTTCAATGACAAAAATATATATTTTTAACATTCTATAGATATTGTTATTGCATTATATATATAATGTTATTAGATTAAAATATATAAAAATTATTACATTAAAAATATAACATTATATCTATGTATTATATTATAATATATCCAACTATATGCTATGTACAAAATATACATAAAATTATAATATTAAGTTTAGATAATACCATGTCATTATATTTGCAACATTTTGTATAAATAATGTTATAACAGTATATATCACTTGTTAATTGTGTGTATGATCATATATGTTGTGCATACATATAATGTCATATATAGATATATGTGCACACAATATTTTGGGAAAATTAACTTAATATATTAATATTTTATATGGTTAAATGAAGGAATAAACATTTCGAAAAATGAGTTAAATAGGGTATCTATTGAGAAAACTTAAAGAAAATTAATAAAAACAGATCAAAACATTGATACTTTAAATAACTCATTTGACGTGTTTTATGGAACAATGATTACTTTAATAACCTTACCCCTTAATATTGATAGCTTCTAGTGTAGAGAATTAAATATATAGTATTATTATATTATTATAATGATGTTATTATGTTGTATATTATATATGTAACATTTTAAATCAATAGTATCATAACAAAATATATATATATTATAATATATATGATATGTTAAGTACAAATGTATAATATATTATCTATAGATAAATGTATATATAGTATTACAATTTACACAACCATAATATTAGTATGATATGTATATATATATATATATATATATATGATATGTTAAATACAAATGTATAATGTATCATATATAGATAAATGTATATATAGTATTACAATTTACACAACCATAATATTATCATAACTCAACACACACACACATACTATAATATTTTGTTTGTAACATTGTATACATATAGTATCATAACATATATAACATTTTACATAGATAGTATTGTAATATATTAAATATGCACACAATTATATATGTTATGCATATGTACAATATGTCATTAAAATTTATACAAATATATTTATATCATAACTTATATTAATATATATTATAATTTTGTATCTATAACATTGTATATAGATTGTGTTATAACATTATATATAGTATTATTATATTATAGAATTTAATGCCTTTTGGTCAAGAAAGAAACATATTATAAAATTACGCTATGTAGAAGGTTTTATCGGTTCACAAAAGCTAGACCAATTCAAATAAATCAAGAACTACTAGAATACCGTAAAAAGAAAATTCAAGATTTTTTAAACAAAAAGCTAATAAGAAAATCAAAATCCTCTTGGTCATGTTCAAAATCAAACAGAATTAGAAAGAGGAGCTCCTAGGCTAGTAATTAATTACAAGCCATTAAATTTTGTTTTAAAATGGATTAGATATTCTATTCTAAATAAAGGAGATTTATTAAATAGGCTATCAAGAGCTAAAATATTTTTAAAATTTGAAATGAAATCAGGATTTTGGTAAATACAAATAAATGATTGCAATAAACACAAAACTGCTTTTGTAGTACCTTTTGGTCATTATGAATGGAATGTTTCTGAATTTCAAAATATAATGAATGAAATATTTTCTCCATATATAAAGTTTTCTATAGTATATATAGATGATGTTTTAATTTTTTCAAAAAACATATATCCACATTTTAAACACTTAAATATATTTTTCAATATTATCAAAAGTAATGGTATAGTCGTCTCTACCAAAAAAATGAAGTTATTTCAAACAAAAATAAGATTTCTTGGTCATGACATCAATCTAGGAACAATAAAACCTATAGACAGATCTATAGAACTTGTTAATAGATTTCCTGATGAAATTAAAGATAAAAACAATTACAAAGATTTCTAGGATGTCTTAACTATGCATTTGGATTTATTCCAAAGCTAAGAATCAAATGTAAACCTCTGTTTTATTATATTATTATAATGTATAACATTATATACATATACATAGTATTATAATATTATATTTACATATTATTATGTCATATATTATATATGTAACATTTTAAATTAATAGTATTATAACAATATATATAGCAATATATATATATAAATATAAATATATGATATGTTAAATACAAATGTATAATGTATCATATATAGATAAATGTATATATAGTATTACAATTTACACAACATAATATTATCATAACTTAACATACACACTAACATTGTATACGTATAGTATCATAACATATATAACATTTTACATAGATAATATTGTAATATATTAAATATGCACACAATTATATGTGTTATGCATACGTATAATGTGTCATTAAAATTTATACAAATATATTTATATCATAACTTATATTAATATATATTATAATTTTGTATCTATAACATTGTATATAGATTGTGTTATAACATTATATATATATATATATATATATAGTATTATTATATTATAGTATTTACATTATGATATGTAAGATTATATACATATTTTTATGGCATTGTATAGAGATAATGTTATAACAATATATAATATGTTAACTATGTATACAATTATATATGCCATACAGAGTTCATTATATGCACTAGTAATGAATTAATGAGGAAAACTCTTAACTTTATTGTAAAGTTTAATATATTAATCTGCTAGTGTCAATAGAAATGATATATTATATTAATTGTAAATATATTTATATATGTTGAAAAATTAGTTCTATTATTATTTGATTAAAATATATGATAAATTGCTTAAAAGGATATTATGGTAGTTAAATAAGCTATTTATGTCTTATTCCTCAAAATTATTATGCTAAAACATATAAACAACAACTCTTTAATGTCAACAACACAAAAGAAAAGTTATTCATTTCTAATCATAACCTTATTCATTTTCCATAGAACTGTCATCTATATTATCCTTATTTCTTTTAGGTAACCAAATGCGCAATGTTTGGTTAATAATATATAATAAAAATATAGATATGTCGAGTCATTTATTTATTATTATAAATTACTTGAAAATTAAAACACTATTTTTATTCTTTGAATTGTAAAGTAGAACTTAATAGAAATATTGATGCAGAATGCAGCCAGAGTTAAATTATTAGCATAAGAATGCCGAATAAATATGGTGATGTTTTCATAATTATGGTTATACCGCATTTTTGGTGAAACCAAAGCATATTTGATATTCCCCCTGAAATAACGGGCCCATAGTCAATATACACTAGCCTTGGTTGTAAGATAAACTGCTTTTTGGTCAAAGTCTATCGTTTAGGGCTAAAAAAATGCAATTTTATAATTTTGATGTTTTTGTTGAGTTTCCTTTCTGTGTTGCATTATTTTTCTACCTTTTAGGGCTTGATATATGGCACAATTTACTTTTTTTTTTCATATAAATTATTAGCCCTAGGGTTTTATGAATGAATATACGTTTTCACACTATTTTTCTATCTTTATTGGCTTTTATTAGAGTCAATATTGATGCCAAGTTGCTTCCTAGTATTTGTGCGCAAATTAAAATTCCACTATGTGACTATGTCTATAGTGAACATTACTACAAACTTATCGAAATATATATACGCATTGTTATTGAAAACATCACATACAATATTTTATATTATAGTCTTAACCTATGAATAATTTATCATTACTATATAACTACAACCGTATCATTTTGCATCAAACAAAAATACATAAGTACATGTAAGTGATGAAACACAAAGTTTTCAAGTTCTAGGGACGAGTTTATATATTATCATTGTGCTTGCCTAGTGGAATATGAGTAAGATTTGACAACATTAATGCCACCATATAATCTCAATCCAAAAATAATAAAAAATTTAGAAGTGAATTCTCTGTGTAATTTCAAGACATCGAAATTCATTAAGAGAATTAATTAAATGTAATAGAATAATTAACTTCACAATTAGTATTGATGAACTCACAATCTTATTCAAAAGTTATAATCATATAAAGTATTAGACTTGTAAACCTATATAATTATATACCTAAACTAACACATCATATTCTATCAAAATAATCTCCCATGCATCAATCCTGCTCCTACTTCATACAGAATTTTAAATCATGGATGATGATCATTAGGTGAGCCAAAGCACTTGAAGCAACCAGGAGATCGGGCTTTGGGAATCATTCCTTGTCCTTTGCTTGTATCAATCATCTCTATTCGAGTTGGGCCAACACAATCTTTCTTGTTTTGACTATCCCTCGTCTTCTCAATATCGTTCCAAGAGAATACCCCATGCCATTGCTTCTCCAATTGTATATCTAGTAAGCCTTTAGAATTGAATTTTGTAGTTGCCTCGATCTTTCCACTGTTTTCATTCTCGGTGATCTTAGAAAATACCTTGCTCCATTGTTTTTCAAGTTGTACATCAAAGCTCTTAAGATCGAATTTATCATCCTTAACGTACATGTCCTTGTTGCTCAAACTCCTAACACCCCTTCCCTTTTTAGCTATACTAGAATTAACGATTTTTGTAGTAGTATTCTTTACATTAGCATCCTCTGCTTTCTTTAAACCCATCGTGAAAAATCACAAAAAGATTGAACCTGTAAAACCTTAAAAATGTAAGATATTAAACACAAAGAAAAAAATATGACCCCTCTTCCTATTACTTTAATCACTAGGCCCCTCCTCTAATCTTGAACTAAAACTTGAAGAACAAAAGTGAAAAGTTTTTGTGCAAATACATAGCACAAACAAAAGGAGCAAATATATATGGGAGAGGATAAAGATGTGCAAATCTAGTAAGATTGCATCATACCAAATTAAATTTACCTTTTCCTATCTCTATTAGGACTCTTATCCAATCCCAACAAACTTATTTAATTTTCTTAAAAAAAATAATAAAAGATTTAATATTCCTCTAAGAAAAAAGATAAATATGATATCAAATCTTTAAAATTAATTGATTAATCCCAACACAATTATTTCAAATATAAACAAAAAACCTCAAAAGTAACCACAACCCAATCATATTATGACATTATTATCATCATATTATTCATATAACTCAATCCCTATCGTGATATATCTAGAGTACAAGTTGCAAAAGGTGTAATTGGACCTATATATTGGGACCTAGTTCAAGCAACATAAGCGTGAGCTTGTAGTTTGTGATATCAATAGTGGTTTCCTAAATAGGATGGATCGGTTTGAATCTCCATCTCCAATTGTAATTACCAAAAAAAAAAAAAAAAATTAAGCATGAGAGTTATTGTAAAAGAAAATAAAAAATAAATACAAGAGACATACCTAACAAATAACAAAAGAAAGAAATACAAGAGACATACCTTAATGTAAAATATTAAAAATTACCTAGAAAAGTAACCACAACCCCAATCATATTATGACATTATTATCATTCATATATTCATATAACTCAATCCCTATCGTGATATATCTAGAGTACAAGTTTGCAAAAGGGTGTAATTGGACCTATATATTGGGACCTAGTTCAAGCAACATAAGCGTGAGCTTGTAGCCTTGTGATATCAATAGTGGTTTCCTAAATAGGATGGATCGGTTTGAATCTCCAATCTCCAATTGTAATTACAAAAAAAAAAAAAAAATTAAGCATGAGAGTTATTGTAAAAGAAAATAAAAAATAAATACAAGAGACATACCTAAACAAATAACAAAAAGAAAGAAATACAAAAAAAAAAAAAGAAAAGCATTAGTTGGAATAATTCAATTGTGTAACATTTTATAGATTTAAATTTCAAGTGTAAAATTTGATTTAACGTGAATTTTTAATGTAAATTTAAAAAACAAATACACAATGTACAAGGAATTACTATTTATGCCATCATCACGTTTTTCTTGAACTGAATTAATCCTTGAATGTTGAAATGTTTGCTTAAGCCTTTAGTAATGGCAAACACTTCTAATAAATAATTTACGTATCATCAAACTATACAATTTCATTTGCTTAGCTAATTAAGAACATAGTTAAACTAGGGTTGATATTATCTAACTTATAGAAATCTAATATGTAGATTTGCTTTGTTGCAATATGTATTATTCATCTTTTAATTGAAATGATGTAAAAAAAACACTTGGCTCCGGTTCAAGAGAGGCAAGAAAGAAAATAAGAGGAAAAAATTATAAATTTTGTAAAATAGTACATATACACATTACACATGTATGTACATCATATAGAGACAGCAAATAGACACATACATGCACACGTACATGCCTACACAAATACAGGTGCATAAAATTGTACCAATAAAACACACACAAAGATAGGGTGGAACACATGTCTACCAACATTTTAAAAATAAATTACACAAATATAAATTGTGTAAAAATAATTATGTAAATGCCAACGTTGAATTGCATCTAGAAGGAGATATTCATATTTTTCAATATGAGTCACTAGTTATAGATGTGATTTAGGCAAAACTTGTATGGCTCTGAATCTCATCTATAAGGAGCGATTCATGTACAACTTATATGAATCACCTCTGTTAGATGCGATTCATGTATGGTACAACGTTCAAACTTTTCGAGTTCATGAATCATGTTCTTGTAGAGCGATTCACTTTCACATGAGTCGCACCTTATAGAGATAACTCATGTGTATTATATGTGAGTCGCCTCTATTAGACGCGATTCACGTTTATACATGAATCACATCTTTTAAAGGCGATTCATGTGTAAATTTAAAAAATCTAAGTCTCATCTATTAGATGCGATTTTGTGTCGGTATTTTGGTAATTAATTTTATGTAGTTTTTATTTGTGTAATTTCTTTTTAGGCAGCTGATCATCATCCAATATTCTCCTCAAAGATAAGCGCACATGCATACCCATATGTATATTGTGCCAAAAATGCTTTCTAGTTTTCAATTCCTACAAATAAATACTTGCCACGTGTCATGAAGTGATAATTATTGCTTGTATTATTTTAGAGATATTTTTCATACCAGTGACAGCATTTTTAGGGTAGTAAATTCTCATTGTATACATACATACAAGCTCTTAAATGCATATGGAATAAAAAATATACATAAGATGCATCCACATCTTCTCTCTCCTTACGATTATTTTTGCTTTATGTACAGTTCATGTGGTGGTGCTGGTGATTTGCAGGAGTAGAAAGCTTGTTTGGGTGTTATTACATGAAATGAGGAAGGAGCGATCATGTGTGCTACCCTTTCTCCTATTACTTCCTGTGACGTGAAATTGTTTGAAACCTTCTCCACTAATGTAGCTCTAATATCAGTAAAAGAGAATAACTGGATGCAAATCAAAGTGGAGATAGATTCACAACTAGCTTTCAACAATGTGACAAAAAAAAATCCTAGTGAATTTTTTTTAGTTTTTAGATGATATCTTAATTTCGAGCTCTATTTTTCTTCATGTGTTAGGAAATGCATTTACCAATACCAACTAGGGATAATCTCAGGATAAAACATGAATGAGCATGATTTATAGGGTTCGGTTCCCCACCTCCTTTATTTACTCTTTTGTTTGTTGATTGTGTTTCTAAATCACCAAATAATTAATATATCTGGAAATAATTTTTTTTAAGGTACCTATTCAAAATAATTACTCAAATATGGTTAAATTAAAATAATTACTAATATACAGTATCAAAATCATATCTTATAATCAGGATATAGAAATAAATATTATATGTATGTATATCGCATCTTAAAATCGCAATATCACGTATATCGCGATTATAAAATGCGATATATTAAGAAAAAAAATGAAACAGACAAGGACATAACAGAGGGAGAGGTAGGGAGAGTGTGACAGGAGAGAGAAAGGACGGATGAGAGAGGGTAGAGAGAGATAGAGGAAAAGAAAAAGAAAGAGAGGATAGATGAGAGAGAGAAGAGAGAGACAGAGGAAAAAAAAAAAGAAAGAGAGAGGATAAAGAATATAGATGAGAGAGAGGGAGAAAAAATGTTTGAAATATTACAGATATCATACGTATTTCGCGTTATTAAAATGCGACATTTTATAAAAATAATATACCGTGTTCAATTAACGTGATATAAGTATGGTATTAAAACTTGATATTGCGATCAATAACCACGATTTATGTATAAAATTTTTTATCCTGTTTTCTAAACGTGATTTAGCAATTGTATATTAGTAATTAATTTCATTCGATTTGTATATTGGTATTTTTTTTTTTTGTATAGGAACGGTAAACATGCATTAGACTCAATATATCTGTGTGTGTGTGTATAAATATGGAGAGAGAGAGAGAGAGAGATTCCAACCGAATACTAAAACCTGCTATTATTTGTATCTTCTTAACCGACCTTATCTCAATTAATATATGGTCTTTTAAGGTTACTGAATAAATTGATTTTCTCATATTAAAATTGGTCTCTTGAAGAATGCCTTTGGTTTGTTGGTTTGTCGTTGGATTGGCATTTGTTACATATTTGTTTCAATCGGATTATTTGTGAAAAGTAAATACAGATGTTTAATAGATATCTTTACTCATAAATAGACATATAAATAAGATATTAATAAGATATAGATGAAAAACAAACCATACAAACAGACCCAATAATTAAAAAATTTCTTTAGGTTAATTTTAAAATTCAACTTGAATAGATTACATATAAAATGAAAAAAGTTAGGTAGGTAAAAATTTCAAACCCTTCCAATGTTTATTTTATATTTTTTCTTCTTCTCATAGTTTTCTTTAATTTTTTTTCCTAGTAGTACTTTTTTTCCCACTTCGCTTAACTTTTTTTCTTTTGAAGAATTTATATAAAATTAAAGTTTAGGCACAAAAACGAAAAAAGATATTAGTGTTTATGTACTTTTGGTTTTGACGTGGTTATCACAATTTATAGCAATAGAGTGTAATTTAATTATCTTTGTCACTCTCTTTGAAGGTATTATAATGAATAAAAGATAAAAATCAAAGTTTGAGTAACAAAATAAGAAAAAAAAAAAAAAGGAAATTTAGGTACTTTCCTTATCGTTATCCCAATTTATTATAAATGCACTAGAAGTTTACAAATTTTTAATTTTCTGCAGTTTGAAGGATAAATGTCATATTTTTTGCATTTTAATATTTGTAATCTTAATTATATTAGTGTCTCTTCTAGTGAGAAACTTATACGGGTGTATTGCTTTTTTGCATCTTAGTGTTTTTTATTTTATTTTATTTTTTATTTTTGATAGTATCGCATGGTGTGCAATAGCTCATTATTTGAAGAAAATTATTTTTTATATTTTTAAATAATTTTATTTTTCAAATTAAAAAGAAAATTTATTTTTATATTTTCAAATTTTAATGCCCATAAATTTTTTATATCATATCCAATCTTATTGAGTTTTATATCATTGAAAATTCCATGATAAATAATATTATTTGAAAGTAAAATTTAATGCATTATTGATATACCCCATAAAATATTTCATAAACAAGGACCCAATGGTAAATAAATCAAAAGATGTCCTTTCCTATTATATCTCCTTAAATCTAGATACTTATCTCTCTTTCTCCAAGCACAGCAGATGTCTTTCCCATAAATAGTAATATTGTTGGATTTAGCAACTAAAACCAAGGAACCCATTTTAAATAACAAGAACACACAAGAGCAATTATCAAAATTCACCAAGAATGTGGAAACAATATCTAGACATAGAACCCTCATTAGAATTACCTATCTGATCTTAATATAACATCAATTTCCTTATCAATTCTTAAGTTGTGGGAATTCTTAATTTTTATTAACAATTTATCTAGAGAGTCTTAACACCTAACCCTAGTTTGATTAACTAGATTCTCCTCCGAATTAAATCCCTTAGGAAGTGCATTACTTTTTAGTGAATTCCATTATTAGGTTTAACCATAATTTAGAAGATTTATGCCATCATATTTGAAGAAGTGCGTATATAACTCCTTTTGATCATGCAAATTTATTTAAATTTATGATTTCTCAATCTATATCTATAAAATTAAATATTAAATTCTAAGCTAGCAATATAGATTCAAAGAACAATAAAACACACATGGTTAGATTCAAGAAAAAGACAATTCCATGAAAAAGAAATAAAAATTATCACATAGTTTGCTTAGGGTCATCAAATCTAGATGTTACAAAGCTTACAACTCCATAGAAATATTCATGAAAGCAAAACAAAGAGTAAAATATGGAAACTAATAAAAAAAAAATCCCTTGTTGGTTTTGGATCTTGCACTCTTAAGTGATAAAGACAGAGTAGACACAGTATTATACGACTGGAGGGTCAGACCTCAGTAAAGTTAATATTAAAATTATTTATTAATATTCATTTACTATTATGATTATATTACATTTTATATATTTATGAGAATTTCATAACGATTTGAATGTGATATTTTTTAAAACTTTATGAAAAAGATCATTCAAATAATAATTAAGAGTGGTTAGTGTATTTCATAAGAGATAGTATATATGTCACTTAAAAATTAATTATTAATAAAAAATATAAAGTTAATATATGTAGAAATTTTGCTTTTAATAAAAACAAATCATAAAATATATCTAGATAGGATATTTATTCAATAATTCATGTTCATTTTCTTAGCATTATGTAAAATACAAGAAAATATTTCATAGTGAGGGGTATTAGTGTAATATATAATTGTTTTAAAAGGGTATTTTTGTCTTGGAATAGATAAATTTGGACAAGGAGAAGTGGTACGTGAATAACCGAACGATTTTGGAGTAGGCCAGCATATAGGCCGCCCGCCTATAATTCAAAACTGCTAGCTTAAATACAAAGGACGACGGCCTAAACACCAGCTTAGAGCTTTGGAGGAAAAATTTTACAAATTCGAGAATTTGGCCGTACACCAACCTTTAGGCCGTTGGCGTACCCAAGAAGGCCGCCAGCCTAAGTGACGACCTTGAATGATTTTGAGCGACCTGAGACACTTAAGCCGCCAACTTAGTTTCTTATGCATCCAACCTGTATTCCCTCGAAAATTACTCTATAAATTCGTCCTAAACTCAGCCATAACCCTCATAACCTCTCCTAAACATAAACAAACCCTAAACGACACTCTCCAAGGAGGATTTCATCAAGGAATCGGGTAAGTAACTTTTCCTAATCCTCTAGTTCGTTCTAGGATGTGTTCTTTCTAAGATTTTATTGTTGATTGGTGAAAGGAATCGATTGCTGGTGGAAATTGGAGGAAAACCTTAAGTGTAAGAATTGGGGATTTCAAATCTACGATAAATTGAAGAAGGTAAGACTCAAACCGGAACTATAATTCATAGATCTTAAGTCGTTAGGAGAATTTGAATCATAATTGTTGTTGAGAATGATTGTGAATGTATGAACAATGATGAATAGGTATTCGTATGAATTAGAGTTTCGTTATTTCTTGGCGTTGATTGGAGATCTGGTGATTCTATGGGTTTCATAGGAGAAAGGTGTGTTGGAGATTTTAGATTGATGAATTAGGGTTTAGGTTTATATTTCTTATGTTGTTATCAATGTGTAATTAATTAGTGGAACGGATGATTCTTTGTTTAGGTGTTTAATTGAGAATAAGATTTCGATTTCGTAAGCGGAAACAGGTACGTCCTTACCATGCTTATTTGTTTGTGCTTGTAGGATTAGTTTATAAATTTGACCTAATTTATATCCGACTATAATTGAATTGAATGTTGGTTGTGAGTGGTTACGGTTAGTAAAGACCATGCAGAGTATGATACTAATGCTGATAACCTGATGATCTATGTGTGAGGTTGTCCCAAGTGGACTTGTGCATAGAGATGATTCAGGTAGTTTAGGAGTAGTGTGAGTGCAACACTCGGGTGTATGGAAGATTCCCAACACCATATATTATTATTACCTATTTTCCTATATTGTTTGTTTTTAAGGAGTCTGAGTTACTCCAAGTTTGGGATTAGTTGTGGATGATCTTGAACTGTGTTGTATGCGGGATTAATGAAAAATAATAACCGGTGCTTCCTGCATTAGATACTAAGTTGTGTGTGTGAATAGTTTGATGTATGATCATACGTCTGTGTTTTCAGTTTGAATGTACTGGGCCTTTATGCTCATTTCTTTTTATTTTTTAGGAACAGGTGAAGACCAAATAGTGTATGATTTATCTGGTTTTGATGTATTCGTAGAGCTTGGGGAGGACGATAGTGGACCCTATTACCCACCTGATATGTAGATGGCTAGAGTGAAGTTTTACTGATCGTATTGAGTTGTTAGATTTCCTTTAGGATTCCCATTGAAAAGATTTTATAAGTTATTAGTTTTATATTCTTATGAGGATTTTTATCAATTGGCTTGGTTTATGCCAACATAGATGTTATTGAAATTATATTATCTGGATTTTCATATTGAGTATCCTTTATGTGAGTTATAGAGTTATCTGATGATTTGTATTGTGGTTTAGATATTTATAGTCTTTGTATGTGCCTTTGAAGAGATGACACGTGGCGGGTTGTAATGCCTCAAGTTAGGGCGTTGCACATTATATGTAAAAAAAATAAATAAATAATGTTACTAAATCAAATTATATAACTAATGTGCAATATGATTTCTTTTAGCACAAATAGATCATAAAATATAAATAGAATATTTATTCAATAATTCATGTATATCTAATAATGTTAATTGAAGAAAAAAAAGTTACTAAATCAAATTATATGATTAGTATTTAATAAGATTCAATTGTAATATGGATAATAATAATTATTACTTAAGGTATAGTTTAAATATAAAATAGTTATCAATAAAAATTTATTTAGTTAGATAAATTAATAACAAAAATTTAATGTTGTTAGATATTATGAAAGAAAAAGAAACATATATATACATGGAGATAGGGTGTAAGAGAGATAGAGCACATAGTGTAATAAATGCATATTGAAAAAGTAAAAAAAGTACAGCAGTGATTTGAACCAATGACCTCATGACGTAAAAGTAGATATTTAACTACTAGAACACACTTAATTGCATTTCATAATTTTCTTTATATAATGTACATATAATATATAATTTTTTTTCTTTTTAAAAAAAATTTGAAAATTAATTTTTCCTGAGTCTGGGGAGCCGCCCCCATCGCACCTTCCCTAAATCCGCCCCTAGATAAATCTTGTTCTTTGCCTTACTCTTGAGTTATCCACTCTAAGTAGGAAACCTTTTAACCCTTCACTAAATTTTCGTAGACTATTTCTCATGAGTCACTAATAACCCTTTGACGTTTCTTGATAGGAAATGCTAACGGTCAATTAGGTAGACAATAAATAATGAAGAGTAAGAAATTTGCGAAATATGTTAACAATTGTTTTTCGAGGAACTTGAGAGTCAATAATAATGAAATCATTGTTGTTGATAGGAAATCCAAGACATTGAAGGAAAAAATAATGGAACCATTGAAGGTATGAGTTTGTCATAATGGTTTAACCATGTTAGGAGTAGACTACTCATGAAAACACAATTGTAGTATTGTAGGCATTCACAATCATGACTTTTGTGACCCAACTCGAACTGTAAGCATTGATTCCCAACCTAAGAATCGGCCCGTCTTTAATGGGGTGGGCTCATCTTATGACCCACAGATTCTAGTAGGTCTATGTGGTTGTATGTTCAACCTAGCAATTCAACCAAGTATTGGAACTGCAAAGGGAGAACCGTGGGTTGATCTGCGAACTTGGCGATTCTGACCCAAAATGTCAATAAATGAGGTAACAAAAAAAGGAAGAAGCAAATAGAACAACACAAAGTTAGCTACACATATACTAACACATTATATCATTAGTGGGGGCCCTTACTTTTGCAAATTCATGCAAAATAAAAGCAGCAACACAACTTCTACTCTACTGCATCAACTATTCATTGTCAGTGCCAATAATGCATTACCTAAAAAAAAGCATTGCATCTGAACGAGTGTAGATGAGTGAAACTAAGCTTGAATATTCAAATTTTTGAACATTTAGATTGATCATCACACATGAAATAAAGTTTACAATGTCAAGAATCGTTTTGAAAAGAAAGGCTTTCACTGTTTTCATATAGAAATATTGATACAAAATTTTGAATTTATGGAGCAGATGAATTTACCATGCAAAGTGAGGAATCTTGCTAGGCTTTTATTGTGTCTGCATTATGAAAATTTCAAATGTTCAAATGGTATGGGTTAACTATAAAATGATGCGGTGCTTTCGATAGATGCCCACACTAGAGTTGCAACAAGTGAACTTTGAGTATTTACATCTTAATTTTTGAAGTTAAAAATTCCACTCACTCATAATTTTAATTTCTTTGTTATTTTCATTAATATTATACTGTGGTTGAAAACATAGTTCTTTACACTTTGCAATTTAACTTTCATAATTATGTGATGGAATACATCAATAATAATATTTTTTAAGGAAATTTAATTTTTAAATTGATTAATCTCTTTTTTTGTGTGTTTTTATAAAAAAAGAAATTGCTGGCCGATCCACGATTCTCATGGAATCGAAACCGTACCGCCAAACCCACTAGTTCCAAGGAATCATGAACCGGCCCATGCATGGCAGCTCCAGTTCCACAAAATCATGGATTGAAAACCAGTGGTTTAGGTCTGGTTCCAAAACCGACCCAAACCATGATAATGTCTACATTGTCGGAGGCCTTGGGAAGAGGGCTAGGGTATGGCATAAGGCTATAGGTGTGCCTCGACAAATATCGATGATAAGCCCTCGCCTGTCCAGGAAGGACCTTACCCTACATCATTATAGTTTGAAGAGTTAGGTCCATCTGTGTTGTCTTATGATCCATTTGAGACATCTTAGGTAAGAGCTCTAGTGCAGCCTTCTAGATCCTACTGGCTTCGGACAAGAGGATCTAACTCTTACTAATGATATTGGAAAGGGTCTCGCTCAAGGTGACTTCAATCCTATCCCAATGCATAATAGCCCTCCTCTACTTTCCACTATCTAAAGTCATCGACTAACCATAAAAAAAATTAAATAAATAAATAAATATATGCAGCTAACAGAATCTCAATACCGCTACAAGCTTGTAGGAAAACAAATTTTAGCCCACTTGAAAAGAAAATTTTCAATTAACATCCAACATCAATTATGCATGACGATAAGAAAGGACATAATCAATAATCCTGCGATTTTCTATTCATTTTCCAGAGGAATAAAAGTCAGAGCAATAGTTGAGTGTCGTCCAATTATGATATGTTATCCGTAAGCTAACTATTGATAAACTGCTTGCTTATTAGCAAGCCCAATAAGCATCACTATCTCAATTACCACAACCAAGAAGAAAAAATAAAATGCAAGATCAACTCTTAAGAATGGAGTTCAAAAACCGATTTGATGCGAAAAGCAATCCTGGTTTGTTCCTCTTCTTTGTCGTCCTTTTTCTTACTCGTTGAAGCTAGAAGAAGGATATAGAAAGACTGCTAGAGCTAATAAGGAGCATAAAAAGGCTTGGAATAAAAGTACCAATAGGCCAGTGACCAAAGTTTTTACCACAAGAAGCTCAAGTGCCACAAATTCACATACTCATGGAATCTCTAAGCAGCCCATGCGATAAGCCTTTAAGAGAACTTTCAGAACCAACCAATGCTTCATCGGAGTTATTCTCAAAGCAGTAAACAGGAGCTTGCCACTTTGCATCTTCTAATGCAACACCAACTTCAAATGTCATCACATGAGCTTGTCTTCCTGCAAATTTCACGCAGCAAAAGTGAAAAACAATGATTAAAAACAGCAACGGTAGGATTCAAGTAACTAAACAGGTAGTAAATTGAAATAATCATTTTAGGAGCAATGCATGGATTTAAAAATCTGGATAGCAACACATGAATATGATGCTCAATCTTTCCTTCTTCAATTGAAGAAGAGAAAAAGAATTGTTTCCCCATCCTTCATTACAAAAGACTACTCAACCGTGGTAAATGCTATAATACAAAAGAAATATTACTAATCTGGAAGCCATCCATGCGAAACAAATACATGTTAATAAATTTTGAATTCTCAAACTATCCCATCCGAGTCCATTTGTAGTGAAATGCTAAGGTGAGGTGGAAAATTCTAAATCGATATGCAAATTAATAATAAAAAATAAGCTCCAAAACCAACATTATTGCTCCATTAGATTAAAATTACCAGTGTAAAAGACCCAGTAAACAGGTCTCTTAGTAACAACATCCTCATAATACCAGATAAAATCCACCTTCTCCCAAACATTACACAGGAAGCCATCCACGTGTCGCTGACCCAGATACTTAGCACCATCCAACCAATTAGGTCTTAAAATACCCACTTCAACTTGCAGTGTCCTACACTCTTTGCTTGAATCTAGAGTATAAATAAACGAAGTCCCATTATTCCATTCAAGGTCATAGAGGATTCTGCTACCA
The DNA here is from genome assembly GCA_024138025.1 of Combretum micranthum. Lineage (NCBI taxonomy): Eukaryota > Viridiplantae > Streptophyta > Magnoliopsida > Myrtales > Combretaceae > Combretum > Combretum micranthum. The sequence continues at coordinate 704,509 of JAMXBD010000697.1, forward strand.
AGTTGGTCTTGAATTATGTTAAAGTTTCGACCTTTTGTCCAGTCGTACCATAGGTCTATGGTTTGGAGTGAACCCGTGTAGTTCATGAAGAGGATGGAGTGGAACTGGTGCGGCCATGGCGTTGGGGTTGGGTCTTGGGAGGAGAGGCAGAGGAGAGAGGAAGGACAGAAGATGAGGGTGATGATGGCGAAGAGAGAGAGTGGATTGAGGGGGGAGAGAGATGCCATTAGCGAGTGGCAATTGCTGCTGTTAGTGTGCTCCTAGACGTGATAAACAAAGCCAATAGGACGCGTGGTGGAAATGCTTTGGATCAGATAACGTTTTCTACATCATTGAATTTATGACATTCTGGCAGGAGCATCCATTATGCTGATTCCTTTGGCTTTGGTACATATTGTTGGCAGTGGTACTGTTCCAGAACCAAATTGAATCAAAATCGGAACGGTAGGTTTTAGCCTTTTAGGTCTTAAAAATAAGAATCGGAATTAACATCGTCTTTCACGATTTCGATCAAATTCTATAGAATCGACTATTTTCAGTTCTAATTTTGCAATCGTGGAATTATTTTTTTAAATAAAAAAAATAAATAAATTTTAGTTCTTAATAAAATATATTTTAAACTTAAAATAATTAATTATTGAATCTAAAAGAGTTAAATTATTTAACCAAAAATTTTAAAAGTTTATTTAGAATGCACATTTATTAATATATAAATACAATCAATATCAATTATAGTTAATAGTTTGAGATTATAAAATACTCTAAAAGATAAAAATAAAATTATAATATAAAAATTGGTCTCGTATTATTAAGGAATTAAAATTTTCTTTTAGAAAAAGTTTATATCGACTAAATTATATAATTTTAAGTTATATTTATTTATGATGTTGATAATAACATATTAAATATTATGGTTATAAATTTTACTATTAGTGTAAATGTGAAAAATTATATATTTAATATATATTTTTAATTTTTTAATGGAATTGGTTAAAACCATCGGCTTCGCCTGATTTTAAATCATAAAATCACCCAGAAACCAAAAAACTAATGATTCCTTGGCCGTTTCTAGAACCAACCAACAATTTGGTTCGGTTGGAACCGAACCGTGCTTATGTTTATTATTAGGTATTGCACGTCATTTTAATGTATATATGATGTGTAACTATCAATAGTTTTTTAACATATAACCATATAAATAATATTTATTTTAAAAGTTGTCCACTACCTCATCTATGGATGGAAGTTTTTGTCTAAAAATGTTATCTCCATCTCATCTCAGCAAATAAACATTTGTCACGTTTTTATAAAATGAAAATGATTGTATCCTTTATTTTAGAGTTTTTTTTTATTTTATTTAACATGTGGTAAATGTTTATTTGCTAGGACAATATGGAGACACTATTAAATATGATATTTGCTATCCTAGGAATGGTGTTTCAATCTTGTCCCAACAAATAAACATCAATATATGTATATTAAGTATTTATATATAAAGGCTTGCTAATCAGGGTCATGAATTGCTCCAGGTTTAGGACTGGTTGCAAATAGTTTTAAACCGTGTTGGTTGTTGGCTAATCAAAGATAATAACCTATGTATGTTGCATTAGTTTTAGGGTTGTATGTGATTTCTGTATATTGCTTGCTCATGCATATTTGTTTATGGTATGACGTATTGGGTGTTTTCACTCATTCCTTTATTTTTCAGGTACATGTGAAGATGATGTTGTTTATGACTTGTCTGAGTATGATCTATATATAGATCATGAGGATGATGATAGTGAACCTGACTATCTAGCTGAGGATTAGTAGATCTTGAATCTTGGAAATAGGAGAGAGATATGGAAGACTATCTGAAGTTTTATTTTTATGTTAATAGTTAATTGAAAACTTTATAAGACTAGTTTGTTAGGTTTTATTTAGTTTGAAGATATGTAGTTTTAGATTTTTATTAGTTTATGTTTTCTTGAAAGTTTATCTTATGTGACAATTTAAAGTAATCCGTGTGAGAGTTTTGATGATTATTTTTAGTATAATTTGTGGTTTAGTATTTTATAGCTTTGACGCGTTCTTAATAAGAGAAGGACAGGTGACGAGTTGTAATGCTTTTAATTTACGGTGTAACAGAACGAATCCACTCTTTGGAGGGACTAAGACCCTCCCATATCAACTAAATTTTCTTTTTATTGGTTTCTTTTTCATCAGAAGAGAGGTCAGACTTTGCTCTTTTAAGGGAACAAAACCTGCCGTTACTAATTAAGCCTTTTTATTTCATTCACATATATCTCTTTTTCTTTTTTCGAAGAGATAAACAAAAAGAATCACTAAATGAATTGTTTCGTTTGCCCTTTCACCAGAGATTAAATGAGCTCTCCAAATTTTTGAAAAGCAAAAATACAACTTAGTAAGCTTAGAAATATGACCAATTAGCTTTTAACAAAGGACATTGATCTATTTCTAAATTATAGATTCCATCATTGAATAACAAGTATGTTTGCCTCACCTAAATTTTATCATATAATTTTGACTAGGTATGCCAAATCCAAAGTAAGTAAGTAAAGCACAAAGTTGCTTTTATTTTTTGAATGCCAAACTCAATAAAGAAACTAATGAATACAATCTCAAGATTTGAATAATTTTAACAATTCAATTTTGATTGTAGATTGTTGCAAAATTTTTACCCTATTTATTATAATGAATCTTAGGTCATATCGATTCCTGTATTTTAATCAACCCTCATGGTATTTATAGTATTGTATGTTATCTCAATCCGACGAATTAATCAAAACCCAATTCATTTCTTATGATTGGTGCATCACTATCGGATCTTAAGAATTGTCCTAATCCTTATTAAGTTCAACTAACTAAGCCCTTTTTATTTCATTCACATATCTCTTTTTTTTTTTTTTTTTTGAAGAGATAAACAAGAATAATCACCAAGTGAATTGTTTCGTTTGCTCTTTCACCAAAGATTAAATGAGCTCTCCAAATTTTTGAAAAGCAAATATAACTTAATAAGCTTAAAAAATATAACCAATTAGGTTTAACAAGGACTTTGACCTACTTCTAAATTCTAGATTCCATCATTGAATAACAAGTATGTTTGCCTCACCTAGATTTTATCATACAATTTTGACTAGTATGCCAAATCAAAGTAAGTGAGTAAAGCACAAAGTTACTTTTTTTTTTGAATGCCAAATTAAATAAAGAAAGTAATGAATACAATCTCAAGATTTGCATAATTTTCACAATTCAATTTTTGATAGATTGTGCGATTTTTTTACCCTATTTATTATATGAATCTTGGGTCATATCGATTCCTATATTTTAATCAACCCTCATATTATTTATAGTATTGTATGTTATCTCAATCCCATGAATTAAATCAACCAATTCATTTCTTATGATTAATGCATCACTATCAAATCCGAAGAATCGACCTAATCCTTATTGAGTTCAATTATTGAGGTAGTTAAGTTATTGTTCGCATCTTTGTTTTATTGAATCTCATCTATTTCATAAAAATTGAAAACCCTTTAACAATATATATTTTTACTTTCTAATGAGTTGTTTCTACTATCAAAATATAAATTAAAATTGAGAGTCTTTAAGTGTTTTGGACTTGTTTGGATTGTTAATTTTCATCTGTATCTGATATGCATCTATATTTATTTTGTATCTAGTTGTTTCAATTATTTATAATAAAAATTCTATTTTTCATATGTATTTGATTCTTGATAAATAATTTAAATCAAAATGATGGTGCGTCATTAGCATGCTAATGAACCAAACAAGCCTCAGTTGTTTTTCTCTTGTCATGCATCCTTTTATTTAAGGGAACGTGTTTTATTAATCATGAGGACCTAAGGTCACTATCTTCTTAGTTGACTGATTAACTTAAGAGTCAATTTCCACTTGTGATTTTGAACGTGTTATTCTAACATATCTCTAAAAAATTTAGGCACATCATCTATTTTGGTATCAAAGCTAAAGGACAATTACATAACTAAAGTTTTCAAGCTAGGATAATAACTTGCAAATGTTGAATGATAATGTTATTGTAGCCATGGGAGACAAAGGAAATGATAGAGTTACAAGAAACCACAGGAGGAATGCAATGAAATAGATTTGAGCCAACAGTTGTTAGACCTTATAGAAATAATGGGTATGATGGTAACTAAAGTTGTGCAAATAAGTCAAGATTCATGGGTAAACTTGTTTAACTACTTAAAGAGTAGGTTAAAGTTAAATTTCAACCCTTTTAAAAATAAGGCCATTTGGCCCATTTAACCTGTAAGTTTAAGTGAACTAACCTGTTATGCTAGGTTAACTCACCACCCATTTAGAATATATTAAAAAAATAAAATAATACAAACTATAAATTCCATTATGTTGCACTCAAAATCCCTTAAAGTTCCATATCACCGTTTATGAATTTTTTGTATTTATAACACACAATGCACTTATAAAGCTTGGAATCTCTAAAACCAATGTTACCCATAAGGTGTGGCTCTTCAAGTTTAATGTAGGGCATTGAATAGACTTATGGCATGTTTGGTACACAGAAATGGGCCTGAATGAAATCGATTCCAGCTTCCGTTTCCTTCCTAATGTTTGAAAGTGTTTTTAGAAGTAGATTCACGATTCCGGCTTTGAAGGGGAATTCGATTCCGCCTTTGAGAAGGTAGAATCGCGACTCCATTCCACTCTTATTAATATATGAATATAATTACTTTTTTATCTATCATGTATTAATAATTTGCATTTATTACTAAGGGTATTTCCGATAATTACACTTTTAGCCATTCCATTTCATGTAATTTCCAAACATAGAATTTGATTTGTCATTCCTAAACTCATTCCATTCTAATATTGCATTCCAAATCATTCATGTATACCAAACGTGACATAAGTGCATATCAAAATAAATACTTGTCGAATGCAGAAAGGTTGGTAATAAAATGAGAGAAGATTGAAAAAAAAAAAGATATGCACTCTATATAAATAAGTCAATTCTTCTTTTTCCCTTAAATTGTATAATTTTATTTTAAGAACATAAAGTACATTGTTAGTTGTTAGTAGCATAATGGATTAGTCCATATAACGTAAAGTACAAATGGTTTAAATTAGTTGGGTTAGGTTAATAAAAATAAATGGATTAAATGAGTTAGTTAACACAGGATGGTCAACATGGGGCATAGGCATAAGATTAAGATAGGGCCCAAGGCAAGGACGACACGATAGGCATGTACAACAAACATTAGAGATGAGCCATTGTATGTACCTATTCAAACAAACGAGCTAGTTTCTTTCATTATCATCACCATCATATTTGACTCCTCTACAAATTTCCTATTGCGGCTATGGAGACTTCGTCGGCTCCATAAGAAGAGGCCAGTAGCACTATTATGATATAGGCGAGAGTCTCGCCCATATTGAGCCAAACTTGTCCCATATCATCAAAACCCTCACTACAAGCTCATGGGGAGATTGAGATGACACCCAAATTACACAGGTTGATATAACATCCATTGAGCACCACAACAGCAACCATAGCTTGAATCTATTGTAAAACTATGGACATTTGTTCGAACGAGGAGGTAGCCATAATAGTATTTCCAGTTATGCTTTTCATGTGTCAATTCTTTACCTATCTTTCTTGTATTTTTTGTTTTACTATGATATATTAAGGATTTTTAGTGCAGAGTAATATCTTATGTTATTTTTTTTTTAGTTTTACTTGTGCTTGGTTGGATTGATCGAAATGCTGTGCATATGTGTTGGTATTTGGTGGATATTAATTGGTTCTGTTGAAAATTTTGTTTAAGGAAACAGTGTGTGTATATGATCTTTGTGCTTGAGAGATGTGCTTATTCATTTGTCTGTTGGCAATAATATAAATGCAACTGATGCTACAAATTATAGCAGGCCGACTAGATAGAACAATAAAAATTTTAAATTGGCCTTTTAAAAGGATGAGTTTGGCAAAAAGTTGATGTGTTTAATATAAAAGCATACTGGTGCAGTCATATTCAGTGATATTTTTATAATTATTTATTAAAATAATTGGTTTTTTTCCCTTCCTATAATTTAATTATTAAGATAATTATAAAAGTTAACATTAATACAATAATTTGACTATAAGATGTATACATCTGGTGATTGCTATAACAATATACTTTATGACTTACTATGTATATATTTTTAGTATTTGAAATAACAAAAATTTGGAGCTTCTGTTTATCCAAAATAAACATTTTATGGGTTGCGTTATTTGCGCCCCTGCCCCCATTCCCCCCTCTTCTTTCTCTCTCTCCCGAAAGTTCCCACTCCGAAGTCCCAACTCGAAGACTCACATTGAGTGGACTCGAAAGTCTTTGCGTCGCAGCTAAATTTACTTAGATCTCGTCAGCATCAAAATCTATACCGACCCCAACTAGGTAATTCAATTTAATATCATATTGGATTATACTACATTACATTTTCATTTGTGATCAATTTCTTACATTTTTCACTGTGATCAATTCGCTTGTTTCTGGTTCTTGATTATCGCTGGTTAATTTATTCAGAAAGTTGCAAACTTGTTTCTTGGTCTCAGTATTTCTTTATTATTTTATACAATTTGCAGAATTTTTTATCATTTGTCCTTTTTCCTTTTTTTTTTTTTTGGGGGGGGGGGGTGGGGTGGGGTGTGGGGGGGTTGTTGTTGCAGCTTGTAACATCTCAATCGCTTGTGTTTGGGTTTTGCTGATGGCTATGTACTCTTTACAAGCTATCATTTTATTATTTTTTGGGAGATGGGTTTTATGGGAATTTAGCTGATGACATAATGACTTTGGAATTTTTTTTTCAATCACTTGATTTGTAGGTTTTTTGAAACCTTTTTTTGTCTGTTTAGAGCAAATTTTGTTCCTCTGACTTCTATCTATGTGTAATTAGTGAAATGGAGCTGAAATTACTTGGAATAGTTTAAATTTAAGGTTTAATTTTGTGAAAATTGTGAGTTCTGATCTTGTTGCTCCCGTGTTAAAGTGATTTCTGATGGTTGAGCTTAATTTTTCTTGGTTACTATAGTTGAGCAATATAGTGATGGGGGCATGGATCTTTTATTTTCCCCCCCAAATTATATCACTGTATTTGAATTTGAAACCATAATAAAGATGTGAAATAATAGGAAAAAACTCATGCCTAATGTAGAAATATTGGCAAGATCCTAACTTTAAAATTATGAGGAGACATATAAAAGCTTCCTAATTTTCCAGATTGATTTAGAATCCTAAGATAGGAAATGAAAGCCAAAAACAAATACAAACTAATAAACAAACTGCAGTTGGGTTTTGACATTTGCAAGGAGAGATGAGAGGGTTGTAAAATATGTTTAATTACCTCATCTTTATATTATAAGGATAATGCTTTGGTGTTTTGTCCATTGTAACTGGGTCCTCACAAAATCTGAGGTTTCTTACATGAAGGATTCCAATAGCTTTTTTTTTTTTTTTAATTCCTTCCTCTAACATGGTCAGTAAGTAAAAAACTTAAAAGATATTAGTTTAAAAAGTAATGATAGAATGAGACCAATAGATAATTTAAAACAGTCGTTTTTTTTTTTTTTTTTTTCATGTTTCAGTTTTGTTCATACCTCAGATAAATCATAAAGTACTTATTTGTTGACTCAAAAACTTTTCCGAACCATAGTGGGATAGAAAACCATTATGATGGTCTAATTCAGATTGTGTTGGTTCATGGTATATGGTATGTTTTTGTGCCTGGTGCATCCCCATCACATCACCCACCCAACCCCCCCCGTCAAGTTGAGCTTAATGTTGAAGAGTGATTATAGTTGTTGATCAGGGGAATACTTAAAATTATGATTCTAACATTATCTGATAAAAGCAAGCAATTATCAGTATCTTGGTGTTATATATTGTAGTGTGGATTTTTGGTGCATTTATTAGCTGTTAAGCCTGTTAGGTGAATATAATCATCAAAGAGAATCAAAGCATGGTGGCTTACCGGGACTTAAAGTTTGCACATTGCAAAAAACCCACATTTGCATAGATGAACCATTATACCCATCGCTGATGTAGATCATGATAGCCTATGGAACGTGTTGCTAAACTCTTTTGGATCAGAGCATGTTTGTTTTGCTTTAAAATACTTTTGAAACATTAATCATGGAACATATTTTTATATTTTAACAATTAGATTGAGGAAAAATGCTTTGAGTTTCTGATGGTTTTTTAACTTAATTGAAAATTTACCATTAAAAAAAAAAAATTAAAATTCAGTCGATATATTGGACATTTTCCTATTTGTTTCTCACTATGAGCACATTTCTATCACCATTGCCAGTTGCCACTGGCTGCTTGACTTCTGCCCCTGGTAATTGCTATAGACTGCTGCTGACACTGTCACCACTGGCCAACTTTGTGATATCCAATGATTGCTGGTTTTGATTTTAAGATGATCTAAGGAGATGAACTAGTGCTTGAACAATGGGTGTAGTTAGCTTTTATGTTATTATTAGAATGGTAAGTCACTAGTAGTCTCTGACTCTTTCAGTGATTGTCCGATGCGACATGGCCATCTTGCAAGATATCTAGCCTAGGAAGTATATATACAGGATCAAATAGTTGGTTACTTTGGCTCAGAGACAGACTAGACAAAATTTGCTCCCCAAACCAGAGCTAAAGCTCCTTGTAATTCTAATAGGAAATGTGGAAGGTGATGGCAGGACCGCTAAACCATCTAACTGATCTTTTATATATACTTCCTACACCTTTGGACACCTTGTGATATGGCTACATTCTGTTGGACCATTACTTTAGAACAGTACTGACTCAGAATTCTAATACTAAAATAATAGCTAATTACACCAACCTTTGACCTCAAGCCACTCAGTTATCATGACAAGTATCAGATTTGCCCTAGATATTGGTAAGTGAATTTTCCTAAATCAGTTATTTGTTGGTTAGTCACCCCATTTAGTGGGAATAAGGCTGGGGTATTGTTGTTGTTTTATGCCATTGAACTTTCTCAAGTGAAACACTTTTAAACTTCATAAAGTATTAGCAAAACAAAGGCTTTTTTCATTATGAAATAATTTCATCTGGATGGCAGGTTTTATTTTCTTTTCTGTTTGAACTCCAATGCATTATTATAGAGCCATGTGAACATTTTCTCAATTTATGTCAGATAATATTATTCTCAACCAGCTTGCATTCAAGGAGATCTTTTGGGAGAATCAACATGGGCGCCTTCTGCTGCTGTGCACGAACTGATGATCTGGAGGAATTTGCATATCCTAACAACTCAGTTTATAGGAACTGCATATGTTTCAGATTCTTTTTCCATCAATTGTTCAGTGGGGTATGTTCAAAGCTGAATTTCAGTCTGTGATATTTTACTTATGCATGTCTCTTCTTTGTCTTGTAGATTTAGCTCCATTTTTTGTTTATTAATGGATGGGAGCAGCACTAATTGGAGCTACTATATCCGAACGCATGATATTTTTCTACTTTTTTGCTGCTATATATTCTGTTGTTGCATTGTTCACTGTTGTGCGTATTTACTTGACAATCTGAGGCAACTTCTGCCTCCTTGTTCATAAGTTTTTAAGATTAGTACTTGACAATCTCAGGAAAATATTTTCCCTCCTTGTTTAGTATGTTTGCATCCTGGTCCAGCATTCTGGTCCATTTGTATCCTAGGGGTGTCTTTACTCACTTTGTTGGTACGGTGATATATTATTCTTAGTTTATTAAAGAAGCTATCCTTGTGCCCAACTTAGTAATTTAAGAGACTGATCATGGACCAGTGTTACAATTGCTTACAACCAAACCTGGACCAAATTTATTTACCCAAAAAAAACCTGGACCAAATTTATTTACCCAAAAAAAACCTGGACCAAATTTCCGTATATAGAGCTAGTAGGTGGCAATGGTTACGATTTGATTTTCTTGTACTTATAGAAAGCTAATCCAGTGCTTACCCAATTTGATATTTCACTTACTTCAATAAAGTTGTTGAACCCCAAAAAAATCCATACTGTCCCCTATGGAAATTGAAAGTCCTAATGTACTGTTGTTGCATTTGTTCAATGCTTTGCTATTCAACTTCTACCAATTTAGCACAATAGGAAATCAAGAGCATGGCTTATTGGCATAGATATCAGATTAGCCCTTATCAAGGTTGTTACTGGTCATTGCACTTGGACAATTAATGAATCACAAAATCAGGAGTTGCTGCTTTCAATGTTTATGATATGATTTTGATAGAAAATTCTTATTTTGTTATCCCATTTAAATCTTCTTCATAATGTCAAATTTGAAGATTAGATTAGAGAACTTAGATGCATTTCATTTGTAGCTTAGCATCCTTTTTGTACTAAATTCTTTTGGAAACTAGTTGTTGTAAGTATACCTCAGCTTTGGATATATGATACTGCATTTTGGTCAGCTTTTTTAAGCTTATTGTGTTTTGCACTTTAGAATGAGCCTGTTGATACATGTTATGGGTATTCCCCAAGCCCATTTTTCACTTTTTTATATGCAAATAAAGGTCTAACCAAGTGTCTATTCTTAGGAAAATCGGAAGTGTCTAACTACATTGAACTTTAATAGGTGTGGATAGTTAAATAAGATTAGGTAGGATTGTATTATTGTCATTACATTGAGGAAAATTATTCCATCTATTGATGGAGGCCTATTGTATATAATGGGAAGTCCCCTTTATTAGTAAATCTTAGATACTAAGCAAATATATTTGAGTTTCTAGTCTCTTTAAACATTTTCTTTGTAGACTCTTAAAGTGAATTTGTAGGAAAGTTGATTTAGTCTTTTCAAGACTAAGCGCTCGCTTTAGAGTGTAGCTGCATGAAGTGAAGTGCATCAGTGTTCTTATGCAAGCCAAGTGAAGGTGATTACGAAGAAATGCATGCCTTGGAGGAACACTCTTCACATAACAAATGGAGCATGGTTTGAGAATTAATGGTTGGAAACTTGAGTGAAGCTGTTGAATGTTGGAGTATGATGTTACCCACTAACTCTTTTTGTTGTAAGTGGGTTGGCCAATATCCAGTTTCACTTTGATCCTTTTTATTTTTCATCTTACCACACGATGGATAGCATTCCAGCAAAAGTGGTTTTAGATTAGCAAGCCATTAGAGTAGACTAAAAACGCGTTTTAGAGACTCTGGTAAAAATGGAGGTCATTCCTTCGACTAGACTCGTACAATGAAAAGATAGCAGATAGAAAATCATGGCATTATATTATAGGATCAATTAAGATTGATTTTTTGGGTTCGTTATAGAGAGAATTTGACAGTCTCTTGGTTAAGGCTTGTTAGAGAGAATCTAAAATCTCTAATTAAAGGCTCAATCAGGGGAGAACCCTGTGATCTCTTCAAATACAAATCTGGTGTTTTTTCTACAAATAGGATTTATTTCTTTCCTTTATTTTCTGACCAATAAATAATGCTTTGTATGAGAACAGCTACATCAACTTCTAGTTCCATTTTTACTTTTTTCTTTTTTTTCTAAATGCATAGGCTTATTGCACATTATCACTATCTAGAACATAATAACTGACATGTAACCACCTTAAAACATGTTACAACACATGTACACATTGTTCACATCACTGCACAAACTGTATCCACTATTGTTACTACTGAAATATAGATTATGTCTACCTGCTATCACGCCATTGTGCAACCTCATTGTGCATGTGTCATGCAACACATTTGCAATTGTATAAATTCTCCTCGCGTTGTTTGATATCAACATTAGTTCTCACTTGTCATTGATTGAGTAAATATTGATAGCCTCCTTAAAATACTTTCTACTAAGAAAGACATACATGGGGGTCCATCGTTTATTGATAATAGGGATTCTTTGTTTTAACTCTCCTCTTAAATTTGACTCACCCTCAACCTCACTAGAACTGTGTAGTAACTACCGTTGTTCAGTGAAAAGGAACTCTTCATCATTATTGTCAATGTCAATCGTCCCTTGCTCATTACTTCCTTCCCATGTTACCTGACAAAATTGTTCTCTATAATTCTCTAACACAATATTTACATTAATATAAAGCCTTCAATCTTGTCAAAGCCTCTAGTAGTTGAAATTGACTTTATTTTTGTGCAAGCAGCTAACATTTCTTCCTCATCATCATCTTTAGAAAGATACAAAACCTCTATTGCATCCTCTTCCTCCTCTCACTCTAATCTATTTTCAATATAATAATCATTTCTACTACATCTTGAGTGATATGCCCAGCAACATGCTTGATATATGTGTAACCACAACCATACCCCTTGACAATTGCAACTAGAGCACTCTATGGTCCTTTTTCTTTAAAACTAAAGTTAAACAAGCCTTGTACAATAGGTTATTATTTTTATTTTATTATTTTCTTTTATAACAAAAAAGAGATTTTCTCTATATTCGTGAATTCAAAATATCTATGAAAGCAAACCAGGGCTGCTCATTGGTGGTGTCAACATTGATAGTTCACCTGATTTGTTGACCTTCGACTTATTGCCTACTCTCCTTTTGTCCTTTAAAGTGACCACCCATGTGTTTTAATAGGTTCAACCTGCAGTTTAAAGTGCAATAAGCTTCTTCACCTTAAAAGAAAAATGAAAGTACATTATGCTTAAAAAGGTAGGCCGAAATGTGATATCATTTGACTATTGGCAAGTTAATTTGGTATACATAATTTCTCAAGATGAAGCAAAATAAAAGCTATGGATTTTCTTGTATTGAGATAGCTACCTAATAATGTACAAGTGGAATTTACTTTCATTGAATCCCAGGGTTTATAAACTAGCAAAATTAATAATAATTTAAATGCTTATAGCTTCTGATCTTATGTTTATTCTGCCAAAGAGTATCTGAAGATTTTGATGATGAAAATGAAACATCTTCTTTTGAGTGGAAATGATGAGTCGAGGGTTAAGGCTGAAGTGGATTGTGATGTTGTTTGTAGCTCGAAAATTGAGGGTGGACTTGGAATAATTGATCTAGTAACTTGGAATAAGGCTGCCCAGCTCAAACATGCTTGGTATTTATGTTGGATGACGGGGCATTATGGCCAAGTTGGGTCTGATCCGAATTGATCAAGGATAGGAATTTTGGTCAATGAAGGCTCCCTCTGTGGCATTGTGGTTATGGCGCATAAATCCTTTAATTAAGGCCTTTGGCACATAGCTTATTCAAATGGGAAGTGGGAAATATAAATCATGTATATTTATGGTACGATGAATGACAATTCTATACCATTGTGTTGGCTGTGCATTTTATTTATGTTGTAGTGCAGCGTCTTGTATGTCAGTGAGTGTGTGGAGTCTATAATGTGTAATTTAGGATGTTCGTTTCTGACATGTATAACGGTAGTTAGCAGGTGTTAGTTATTTCTCTCTTATCATTTTATAATAAATGACAATCATGTGCCATTTAAATTAAGGGATTTAGATTGCTGGTTACTCCAAGTGTCAAAAAAGGAGTAAAATTAGGACAAAAAGCAGTTGGGGGAAATTGTCCTTGTAATTGTTATTTAAGGAGCAGATTGGCGACAATGAAAACAAGTTCTATTTTCCAAAAAGAAATATTGAAATTATTTTCTGAAGAGATTTGGGAATCTATCTCTAATTGAGCCCCAAATTAGAGATCGTAGGGTTCTCTTTCTAATCAAAAGATTGTCGGGTTCTTTTTTAATGAGCTCGAGAATTATTAAATAAAACTGATATCTGAGCGGTGTTTAATGGAAGAATTAAGACAACTATAGCAGCAATTTGAGCCTTTATTGTGATTTGCAAGGAAGATTGGGCGCAATTGGAAGTAAGACAAGAACAAATAGTGTTGCAATTAATAAGCCTTCCTCAAGACCCATCCGAGCAGCACTTGGAGGAGAGATGACCAAATGAAATCAGTGAAAACCATAGGCAAGGCCATAACAATCTCTTCGGAAGAGGAAGGATTACTTTGAATTTTTGAAGTCTAGATTTCCCTATATATGATGGCAGCAATGATCCTCTCTGATGGCTCAACTGTTGTGAACATTTTATCAAGCATCAAAAAATTATGGAAGAGGAGAAAGTAGAATCAGTGGCTTGCCACATGGTGGGGGATGCTCAACTTTGGTTCCTTATATTAGAGCTCAAGATTCCTGAATTAAATTTGTCAGAATTTAAATCATTATGCAACTTGTGCTTTGGACCCCCTTTGAGAAGTAACAAATTAGGGGGATTGTTGAAACTAAAGCAAATTGGATCTATAGAAGATTATCAAAGGAAGTTCAAGCAATTATCAGCTCAAGCCATGCCCTTGACACTAGCATAGGAGGTGGCTGTCTTCACTAGTGGACTAAAGGACTACATTGTGGTGGAGGTGGATTTACATCACCATAATGACATCACACGCAATGGGTTGGCATGGAATTCCAGTTGGGAGAGATGCAGCCAGCAGTAAGGAAGCAAATATCTTCAGTCTCAACTTGAACACCTCATGTGAGAATATTGGGCTACCGAATTTGGAAGAAAGAAGATCTAAGGGCTTTGTTTTAATTGTGACAAACCTTTTACGGTGGCATGCATGCAAAAGATTATTCATGATAGAGATTGTGGAGAATCAAGAGAAGGGCACAATTGACCCAACCATACCGATGAGGGAGCCAATGAAGTGGGAAACTCTATTTGCACATGAGGTCACATGCAATTTCCAAAGGGGTGAGTAATGTGATAGATCATTCATCAGTTAGACAAATGAAGGAGTGGTGATATGATCTAGTTGTGATTGTGTTGTGTGTGTGTGCGCTTTAGTAATTTGGGTGGTTGGGGGGGATGGGGGTGTGGGGTGGTGGTGGTGGTGGTGATGTGATAGCTTATTCATCACTTAGACAAATGAAGGAGTGGCTATTTGACCTAGCATGATTGCGTTGTGTGTGTGTGCCTCGCTTTAGTCATGACTATGCTGGATGTATGTGTTGTGTGTGTTTTGTGTCATCAATCTGGTTTATGTATATGTAGCCTTGGTGGTATGCTGAACAGTGGGATGATGTGGCATGTGATTATAAGTAGTTACTGCACGTGGGTGGCCGATTAGTACATGTAAGTAGATGTCAGAAAAATGTATCGTTAATTATTGCAGGTATATAGATGTCAGAAAAAGACAAAATTTATACAAAGACAATGGTTGTATTAGATATTTATTATCCAGCAATGGAAAGGAAACACAAGTCTGGATGATCTCAAAAAAAAATTGTCTTTTTAGAGATCCAGGGGTCTCTCATGAGTAGTCATACCAATTACTTTTATAAAATCTAGGGTTCTTTCTCAAGCATCCTGAAAAACACATTCAAGATTGGTAAATTTGGTAGAAAAGTAAATTAGGGTAAGAAAATTTTAGTAGAAGATTTTACCTTAAATCCTTCATTACACGATTGCAATCGTGAACCTGTAACAAGGCACCCTAGGGGAACTTTGTTTCTTGGTTGGGGGAACGTGAAATTTACTCATCGGTTTTCCTAAGGAAGCAAGAATTTGCTTTATTATTAAGGATGGGAGTGGCAAGTGGGCCTTTTTGGAACACCATAGGAAAACTATGAGATGCCATTTTGCCTAAAGTAAAAGTGAAGATAAAATTGTTTGGAAAACAAAACCTTCTAAGCAATTTTCTGTAAAGGAGGCATGTATCTCAATTCGACAATAAGGATTTCATGTGCCTTGGTTTTAGCTATTTTGGTTCAAAGATCTTGCCCTAGATACTCTTTTTTTTTTTTTGGGGCTAGTAGTGCAACCAAAACTTGTCACTCTTGACAAGTTAGTTCAATGGGGAGTAATCTCTCAGATGTGTTGTATATAATGAGGAAGATAAAAAACATTCTCATCTCTTCCTAAGTGTTATTTTGTTTTTAACATCTGGGGTATTTTGGAAGAATCCATTCCTCTCACTGATTTGCTGCCTTTAAGTGCTTCTCACATTTCAATTCTCTTTAATTCTATTAGTCCTCAACCACCTCGGAGTTGGATAATTATGAACAACTTAGTGGTCTTAGCACACACACTCCTATAGATGTTGCACACGCCATCCTTTTTTCTTTTCTTCTTCTTTTCCTTTTTGTGGTTATAGTTCTCTCTGATTGTGTATTTCCAAAATATCGATCTTAACGACCCTTTTGTTTTGATGTTAGACTTGAGATTTAGATTTCTCGTGAATTCTATCATGGTTTGTATAGTGAATCATTATACATGTAATTTTTTTTAATATTTAATGAAAATCTAACATTTCACCCCAAAAAAAATGAAAATTTGAAATTCTATAAATGACTAATGTTATTCATATATCTAGCATATATATATTTTGAGTCAAGATCTATACTTAATTTATAATTTATGGTTACAAAGTAAATCAAATAGATAATTGAGTAATTGTAAACTAGAAATTCTTTTTAAGTAATATGTTACAATAAAATTTTCTTTAGTTATAAATAAAATATTCATGTGTTTTTCTAAAACGATTTGGTTTGGTTTTATGATTTGTTTCAATTTATTATGCCAAACCAAGTTGAGCCAATCCAACAAAAATTTATGGTTTGGTTTGGTTTGTTTTTAAGAATTTGCTAAACCAAATATAAAAAAACCTCCTTTTTTTGGTATGTAGATTGGTTTAGTTTGATTGGGTTTTTT